>JANHMN010000006.1:15819362-15832842 GCA_030674055.1 Rhabdomys pumilio | reverse complement strand
CTGTGGTAGAGCTGCCGTGTGTGAGGTGTAGCTGACCTGTGGTAGAGAGCTGCAGTGTGTGAGGTGTAGCTGACCTGTGTTAGAGCTGCAGTGTGAGAGGTGTAGCTGACCTGTGGTAGAGCTGCAGTGTGAGAGGTGTAGGTGACCTGTGGTAGAGCTGCAGTGTGTGAGGTGTAGCTGACCCGTGGTAGAGCTGCAGTGTGAGGTGTAGCTGACCTGTGTTAGAGAGCTGCAGTGTGAGAGGTGTAGCTGACCCGTGGTAGAGCTGCAGTGTGTGAGGTGTAGCTGACCTGTGGTAGAGAGCGCCCATCTGACACCTGTTTAACATTCTCACCTACTCATGGTTAAAAAAAAAAAAAAAAATCAGCCTTTGGTGAGGCATGGAAGTAGTTACCAGAATCAATGCAAACCTTAAATACTTTGGCACCGGCAATTTCAGCTAGTGGTTCTTCTGTGTATGAAAGATTCTGTTCTGCGAAAAATTCCCGAATCCCAATTTCACTGATTTCTACACCAACTACAGTGTGGCCCCGGTCTGCGAACCTGCAGAAAACCATATTTACAACAAAATAAAAACCACGATAAACAGACATGTTCCCTTGGCTGGAAATAAAACTCAGTATCAGAGTCTCTGCTATGCCCGAGGCCTCGTGTTGGAAATTTATCAACCCAGAAGAAAGACGAAATAGCAAAAAAAAAAAAAAAAAAAAAAAAAAAAAGAAAGAAATCTATTTGTTTACCTTAATTTTAGGGGATCCATATTTTTTGCAGGCATTCATATAAATGTGTTTGATTAGAGGGATGCTTTTCAATCCCTCCAAATCAACATTGGCTACTGATTAATTTTCTGTGATGATGGATATGGCTATCACTGTCCTTGAGAAGACAGAGCCATGGGCCACGCTGGCTACTAAGCATGTGTATGCAGCCAGTCCCATAGAGATACTTTAACATTTTTATTTGTCTTATATTTAAATAGCCAAGTCAGGCAAGATGTCACCACCAGCTGCAGTACTGAGGACGTTGAAGACCTTACAGTTGAGGCCATACTGGACTATATGGCAAGACTGTTTCAAAATTGAAAAAAATATAATTAAATGAATTTTTAAACACTGTTACATGAGGCTGTTAGTTGCCCCACTTGAAAGCTTGAAGCATTGTGTGCTTTTTGGCAGTAGTCTTACAATTTCCACTTACTAACAATAAACATGATTGGAAAAAGGAATCTTATTACCATATGCAAATAGCTAAGACTTTACTAACAAGCACTAAGTTATTCAGTTCACATGAGGATCTTATGGTCGAAAGAAAACAGGAGAGCAGGTGCACAGATACTGAGACACAGAAGTGAGTTTATATCAAATCACACAGAAACTAGTCAGCTTTGCTGTAATCAAGTATGAGCCCAGCCAAACACATTACTGCATTACGCAAAAGCATGCACAGAAGTCACGAGGCTGATGGGAAAGTGACACTTAGGAATCAATATGAAAACCTTTGGGAGCTGGGCATGGGGCACAGGCTTATAATCCTGGCTCTTGGGAAGTGGGGGCTGGAGGGTCAGGAGTTCAAGGTCAGCCACAGCGATAGAATATGTTTGAGACTCGCTTGAGCTGCCCGAGACTCTGTCTCAAAGACCCACAAAAGGGGCCAGGGAAATATCACAGTGGATAAGGGCACGTGCTGCCCTGGAAGTCTCAGCACCTGTATCAGGTGGCTCCCAATGGCCTGTAGCTCCAGCTCCAGAGGATCTGATGCCTCTTCTGACCTGTGTTCATGTGACACACCCGCCAACATGTACTTAAAATAAATCTTTAAAACACATATCAAGACCAAATGCTAGGAATGAGGCAAGGGCTTAATGGGTAAAGAGCTCACAGCACAAGCATGAGGACCTGGGTTCAGATCCCCAACATCCACAGAGAAAGCTGCATGGCAGCCATGTCTGCAAGGCCAGTAGCGCTGAGAGACAAGAGGACCCTGGCATGTCGGGAGGATCCAGGTTCAGTGGCGATCTTCTCTCAAAAAAATAAGGATAGATCAATAAAGGAAGATGCCTTGTGTGGACTTTCGGATCATACATGTGCATCTGCACATACAAGTGCATATCAAATACACATGTATGACACACACACATGGTGTCAGGAGGTGGGTGTTGGAGAATGTTCTGTTGGAAT
The DNA here is from genome assembly GCA_030674055.1 of Rhabdomys pumilio. Classification (NCBI taxonomy): domain Eukaryota; kingdom Metazoa; phylum Chordata; class Mammalia; order Rodentia; family Muridae; genus Rhabdomys; species Rhabdomys pumilio. Next base: position 15,830,665 of record JANHMN010000006.1, on the reverse strand, counting down.
TGCTGTGGGGTACTAGGATGAGAAAAACCAAATCGGAAGTTTCTGACACCACGTGCAGAGGTCAAAGGCTGGACCTGGGGTATACTGGGGTAGCGAGGCACTGTTTGAAGAGCACACATGTGCATTTAGTCTATCAATATGCAGCTTAACTTATCCTGACAGAGTCTGCTTTTTACCTAACGTCGTCTTCAGATGAAATCCCAGGTGACAAAGGTGAGCATCATGTGACGTTTCTCTCATCTATTGACTGGGAGCAAGACTGACTGTGCCTATTATCTGTTTATGCAAGAGTGCACACTCCCACCGTGGGAAGAACATGGGCTACTTATTGTTCTAAAGGAAACATACTAATAACTTGTCTCTCAGATGCCCAGGGGATTTGTACTCTAGCATACAGAGACTATTTCTTTCATTCTCTATACATGGTGTTAGAGTTATAAAAGATAAGCCAAGAAGTTATCCAAGTTGACGAAATGCATTTCTATTGCCCAGTTGACACATGCAGAGTAGCCTGGACTACAAACAAGGCAAAAAGGAAACCCTAAAATAACTTTCATATTTCATTTTAATGCTTTTTTCCCATCTTCTCCTGGCTAGTTTATGAGCTCATATCCAATGCCTGTACATACACAGAGATCAGTTACATAAGTAAAAATTACTCTAATACTACAGCTTGCATGCAATTACAGTAGTTTGAGTCTGGTTTTTTATTTCACTTTTTATTATTATTTTGCAGTTTAGGGGAATGAATCCTGAGCCTGTAGATATTAGGCGAGTACCCTCCCATTGAATTACATCCCCAAATCCTTGATTTTTTTGATACAAATGGATTGAGACCCCAAAAATTCAATAATGACACCCAACTAGCTAGCTAGCTATATGGTTTCATTTACATTGCCTAAAAATCTCCACTCCAGCTCCAGAGTTACCATTTTCTGTTTATAAAATTGTTTTCTCATAGATTGCAAAGTCACTCTTCTGGTTTGGTGAGAGCCCACTAAAACATATGTCTAATAAGAAATATAGTTCTGTTGTTGCTTTGAGATAGGGTTTCTCTGTATAACTGTCCTGGAACTCACTTTGTAGACCAGGCTGGCCTCAGAACTCACAGAGATCTGCCTGTTTCTACATCCCTAGTGATGAAATTAAAGGTGTGCTACCACACCTGGCCAGAGATATAAGGTTATAACAGCCATTTTAAAAATGTTATTTGCTTATTTTAAATTTTTCTTTACGTGTGTGTCTCTGTGTATGTTGTGTTCTCACAGGGCAAGCTTAGCTACAAGTTGAGACAGTGTGAGTTACAAAATTTTTACTCTATTAGAGAATAAAATCCAAATGCCTTGTGGGTAGATCACACAGGGGGCAGAACATTTTAGGGGAAGTCTATTCTGCATCCACTAATGTTTTCTACCAATCTTTTGTTCTCTCCTCTTAGTGAACATTTGCGTTTTTAACATTTTAGTATTAAGTAACCATACATCTTGGAAGACGTGTCCGTGGCTATGCATCATCATCGACAGCAGCATTCTGTGTAAAAACAATCTCTAGGGTCGTGACTCAGGGTAGGAACGGTGCCTTGTCAGTTAGAGGGAGTTGTTTGTAGAGGACTGCTCATAAGACCCACCCTCCTTACCACTGGTTTTATAACAGTGGCTCACAATAACAAAATCTCCTATTTGTTCATGGGAGGAAGGGAGAGCTGAGCTGAACTCTGGACTATAAACACTGCTCTGATAAAAGCGTGCACTATAGCTTGTGGTTTTCTGTTGCCTTCCATTTCAAACAGCCATAGCCACTGAAACTTCTCAGCCACTTATAAACATTAAATCACATACAAAGATCCAGGAGACATGTAAAGGGAGGTGATAGTCCCCATTTGGTTCCAAACTAATTCACCTCCTAATTGCCAAGATCACAGGTGTGCATACCACCCTTGTTTTAAGTAACGCTGGGAACTGAACTCAGGGCTCTACCAACTGTGCTAAATCCTAAGCCTCTCTGCCCTCTCACCAAACAGTTTTTTCTTTCTTTTCTTTTTTTTTTTTTTTTGCCTTTGAAACAAAATATAGAAAGACAAGGTCATTCCTGATTCAGTTTGTACACTTGTTGTTTATAAATGGTATTTCTAATTTTATAACTATCTCTGAGTCTCCTAAAAATGAAGAGACTCTTATACTAACAATGGGATTTTGTTGTTCTCTGTATGTTAGGTTACCTGGCTTTTTTGAGACAGTGTCTCCCCTAGTCCAGCGGCCCTTGAGCTTACATGCAGCCAAGGCTGGACTTGAACTCCTGATTCTCTTGCATCTTCCAAGCATTACTATTATGATGTATCCTGTCATACTTAATAGATGTTTTTTTTTTTAAAAAAAAAAAAAAAAAAAAACCTACACACATCATGTTAAATATCCACCCCAAGAATCACTCTGCAAAGACTAGTTGACTGTCACTTGTGCATACCATTTCATCTCAACAGCTTTTCCACAGAGGGGGAAAAACACTCTCAGTCCGCTCTGGCCTTTAAGAAATGTATCCAAATGCTTCTTTAATAGCCTGGGGAAGAAAACAAAGTCACCACAAATGCTTGCTTTGACTAGCCCAGATGCACAGGAGAGGGGAGGGTAGAACTTAGACACTCAGACCTTCTCGTGCATTACCTCACTTTCCCAACAACAGAACAAGGGGGGAATGTTAATTATTACAACCTCCGGGTTACACTCAAAGAAACAGGCTAAGTCACCTGCTTCACTACACAGCTACTCAGGGTTACATATGACGAACAACCTGAGTTTTCATGACTGGCAAATAAAAACTGCTTATGTTTCCTTGAAAAATATATTTGGAAAAGTCTATTTATATTTACATTCTTATTTTTGTAGTTACATGAAAGTGATGTTAAGAAAGTGATGTTAAGAAAATATATAAAGTAAATTCATATATTTTCAATATATCAGAGAATATTCTCTCAATAAACTTTCTTTAATTTTAATTTTGTGTGTATGTCTGTGTGTATACATATCATACATATGTATGATGTACCCATGTCAAAGCCCAAGTCTGGAGATCAGAAGACAACTTTCAAGAGTCAGTTCTCACTTTCCCTGACGTAGGGTTTAGGGATGGAACCCAGGGTGTTGGGGTTGGTGGCAAGTGCCTTCATCTGCTGAGGCAGCTTGCCAGAGCTCACCCTCATTTTAGAACATAAGGAGACATAAACTTAAATGTTGTTTCAGCATTTGCTGCATGTATAAGCACCCATGACCAATGTGAAGAAAGTGAGGGTGAGTTTTAAGAAGATGTATTTCATACATCTGTAAGTCAGATTATTATACAATGAGAGAAAAAGCATGCCAGTAATGAAAGTATGATGTACAATGGATGCTTTGTGATGCCTGAATGATATGAGAAGATGACAGTGTGTATCTGAAAATAAATCTAATAATGTATTTCTATATTACTTTTATTTCAAAGTCAGTTTTTTTCTTCTTCTCTCTCTCTCTCTCTCTCTTTCTCTCTCTCTCTCTCACTCACCAAGCACTGACTTCAAACTCACTTATGTAGCTTCAACTTCTGATGCTTTTGCTTCTGTCTCTCAAACACTGATACTACATGCACATGCCACTGTGCCCAGTTTTGTTCAGTGTTACAGATCAAACCAAGAGCTTCCTGCATGCTAAGCTCTCTCTACCAACCGAGGCACACACCAGCCAGAGTCAGTTTCTGATAAAGCATTTCTCTGCCAGAGACCAAACATGTCTTACTGGTGGCCTTGTTCCTGATGGAATGGGATGTGACGGGTCACCCACTTGTCTTGCCACTCCTCCAGGGTTAGTACTCGGTTCTTCTGTACCTCCGCATCAGGGTGCTCTTTCATATCAAGTGACATGGTGTCATCCACGGTTTGTAGACAATTTTTGTCTCCAAGGTTGGTGTCTCCACAGTGCCCAAGTGGAAAGATATCTGCAATGACGTCATTCAGGAACATTGTGATTCTATTCATGAACTATACAAAACCCTCTACCTTGTGCAAGAGCTTTAAAAACATGTCAACATCAAAGACAAGAGTAGCATCACATGCCCCCAATACTTGGGAGACAGAGGCAAGAGGGTTATTACAAATTCCAGGGTGACGTGGTCTATATAGTAGATTCTAGGCCAGCCAAGGCTACATAGCAAGACTCTGTCTCAACAACAGACAAGATAGGCATGGTAGCATGCCTTTAATCCTAGCAGTAGGAGGGTAGAGGCAAGAGGCTCTCTGTGAGTTCAAAGCCAGCCTGGTCTATATAGTTTGTTTCAGGCCTCTCAGGGCTACAGTGAGACCTTGAATCAAAAAACAAAACAAAACAACAAAACAAAACCAATGAAACAACAATAAATGGAAAATTTCATGTCAGCGAGTCTAGTATGAAGAACACCTCATTGTTATACAGCAGGAAAGCTGCCTTCAGAGAACATCTACCCTGTCAGCCTGCAGGTGTGACAAGGAGTAGAAACCCTGTTGTAAGAAGTTGACAAAGGGAGCCTGTGATTTAGCCTTTTCTGAACCAGAAATCTAACAGCTAATCCCCTGGTTTTACTCCTCCTCCTGTTTCTGGGAGTGGTTCTGTAAAGGTGGGAGGGTCTGGCACTCTGTCCTGGCAATAGTCACCCATTGCTTGGCCCTATGGCATCCACTGATCACGACCCCACGGTCAGAATTCAGTGTGTTAAACCCATGAACCCCTTACTGACAGTTCTTTGCTTTCTGTGTCTTCACCTGTCCGTCCATCCTTCATTAATGGGTTGATGCATTTAAAAAAAAAAATCCTGAAATTTGGTAGTGCTTCAGGAGGGAGAAAAAAAAATAGACACATCAATTCAACATATTATTGCGACACTGTAAGTTTGTATTTTCAACTAACTTTCCCCTGGCTTTTGGAAGGGTACTAAAGATTGACCCTGCGGGCTCACACATCCCAGACAAGTACCATGCCCTTGAGCTATCCTCCTGCCCTCATTCCCATGAGGACATGTACAAGAAGGGAACTGAGGGGGTAGGAACTTCATGCAATCGCAATTGCCAATTGGATATGCAAGTAGACGCAATATGCAATTGGATATGCCCTTCCAAAATTAAGGACAATATAATACTATAATTCTGGGGGCCGGAGAGATGGTTCATTGGTTAAGAGCACTTGTTGTTCTTGCAAAGAACACAGTGCAATTCCCAGAAACCACAAGGTGTCTCGTGGCTGTCTGCAACCCCAGTAGCAATGGATCCAATACAGGCAAGATATTTATTCACATAAAGTAAAATAAATTTTTAAAAAAATCTAAAAAAAAGTTTCCACAGTTCCAACCTACCCTTTAAATCACTGGTGAGCATACGACTTGGATCTGTGAAACAGCAAACATGTCACAAAACAGCAAACATGTCACAAAGGCGGCAATGTCAGCAAATGTCCTTTTGTTGTGTGATTTAGCTTCTGTGCTTAGGATTAAAGGACACCCCATCAGGTCTGAACAGAAATGCACTTCACAGCAAGTATATACTAACAAAAGGCTCCCTGCCCCCCTGCTCGTGTCAAGAGGCAGCGTCCAGAATTCTGAGAGGTCGGAGAAGTAAGGGATTATTGTGGATACAGAAAAGCAAGAGAATTGCTCCTCTTCTTCCATCTCCGCTCTCTATCAGAAACTGTGATGCCAAAAGGTGCCCTCAGAAAGAAGTGCTCTTCTGAACACAGAAGATCTTTCGACTGCCCAGCTCTATCTCACTGAAGCTGGGGCTGAGAGTGTCATAAACACAACCACCTAGCTGTTGTAACAGTGCCTCAACGTGGTGCTCACTGTTCAGTTCTGGAGAAATAAAACTCTAAACACAATAAAAGTGCAAAGTACAAAGATGAGAACTAACAGAGCCACAATAATTCCCACCAATAAACATTTACTTCCAATATGCTCATTGGTCTACGCTCTCCACACCTAAAAACCATCTTTTTCTGCTTAGGATTATTATTTTTTTTAAGCAGAGGGTCTATCTAGAACTCACTATGTAGTCCAAGCTGACCTCTAACTCACTGTGATCTTCCTGCCTCAGCTTCCTTGTGCACAACAACGCTTGGCATCTGCTTTAGTTTTATTTTTGAATTTCGTTAAACTGAAAAGTAACTTCACTGAAGTCCACCAATCTCCAGGATGGCTCAGTATTTTACACTGGACTTGTGTCATCTGAAACACACCACTAACCAAGGGGCTACTTAATACATTGGACTCAAAGCATTTCTAGTCTGATCATTTATTCCCAGTTTTTGCTGCGGTTACCGGAACCCCTTTTCGGGGGGAGACTCAAGTAACTGGGTCATCCGTGCGCCTCATTCTGAAAAGCACTGTAACAGGCTCACACAGTCTTAGCAAATCAGCACCTTTACTACCGGCTGGGAACTTACCTAAGCTGCGGTCAGCTGCTGGCCTCAGACCCTAACCTTTGGCTTTCCGGGAGCTATGCAAGGATGCACAGGCCCCGCCCCATGGGCGAAGGCCCTGCCCTATGTGTACAAATCCCGCCCCGGAAAAGATTATCGAGGCTCCGGTCCTATAGGCCCTGAGCGGGGCGTGAGAACCCTGCCCAGGACACGCAGACTCCGCCCAGCTTGCAGACCACGCCCAGAACGCGCAGGCCCCTCCCAGGAGTTTGTGACCCCGCCCGGGCCGATCATGCCCCACCTTCGAACCTAAGCCCCGCCCCGGAGTAAGGGCTCCGCCCAGAACGCATAGGCCTCGCCCTTCGTAGCTGCCGAGTTTGCGCAGTGAAGGAAATAATCGGGGCGGGGCGAGCGCTGGGACCCTCCCGCTCCCTGAGCCTGTGGGCTCCTCCCACTCCGGGTCACGGCGTGATAGGGGCGGAAGCGGCGGCGTCCGAGCTGCTGCAGCTGGCAGTACGGATCCGGCGGTCCGGTGCAACCCGGAGCAGCCCAGGGCAGCGTTCGCCGCCTGGCTAGCGCTCTGAGGTAGGGACTCGCGGCTCCGCGGTCGCGTCTGGGGGTGGCGGCGGGTTTCGGGTGACAGCTCGGCACAAAGCGGCCGGCTGTGTCTTGTGCCCGGTCAGGAGGCGCGCGCGTTCCCCGGGGCTCCCCGGCGTCCCGCGTTCGGAAGGGGTGGCGCGGGGGACCCTGTGCGAGCTGGGGCTTCCCGCGCTGGGCTGCGGGGCCGCGGGCTTTCCCACTCGCCGCTCTCTCAGAACCCTGCAGGGAGCTGCTTGCGCCTCGGCTGGGCGGAGGTGAGTTGGGGCGGCGGCTGCACCTGGCTCTCTGGCGCCGGCACCAGCTCCGGACCGGGTGGAGAGGATCCCAGTCTGGATTTCCACACTGGGCTATGGGAACCCCGCAGCCTGGAGCAGGGGCCTCACTCTGGGATCCCACCCAGCGCCGTAGGAACCCATCTACATGGAGGCAGGACCCCGTTCTCTGCTCTCACCCGGAGCGTAGAGGAGTTACCCCACTGTGGGAATCTCTTAGCCCAAAGGAGAGACCCCACTCTGGGTTCCCACTCGGGGCCGTGGGAACCACCCCCCACCAACAACCGTGAAGAGTGGCCCTAGGCTGCGCTCCCACTTGGCGGACCTGGGGAACCCGTAGCTGAAAAGAGGGACCCTAGATTGTGCTTCCACCAGGGACGTGGAAACCCCGGGCCAGGAGGAGGGTACTCCAGACTGTCCTCCCCACCAGGGTGGTGGGAGATTCCCCGCAGCTTGGTAGGAGGGGCCCAGGCTTCCCTTCTCACTCTATGTGGTGGGGAGAAACCCCACGCTGGACTCCTATGTGTGGCAGTGGGGAGCCCCGCGGCCAGGAGGAGGGATCCCAGGTTGCGATCCTCACCTGGGACAGCAAGGCGCGGTCAGGTTCGCAGGTGTAGTGGATACCCTGGGCATCTGCCACGAGGGCAACTGATGAGGGTTCCTGGGAAGACCTTGGGATTGCACACCGCCGGGTCCGGGTCCATATGGCTGATAGTCCACGCAGCTGGCTTGTGAGAGAAGGCAGAATCAGGCCCAGCTGCAGAAAGTTGGGGTTGAGTGATCTGGAACGTAGCCACAGAGGCCCAAGTTCTTGAGCAAGCAACAGACCATGCATGTCAGATGTGGGGAATCCCTTTAACACAGGCACATTTTTTGAAAGTATTGGTTAGTCTTCAGCCTCCCAACTCAAAGCAATCCTTCTGCCTCAGCCTTTCTGCTGCAAATATAAAGCCACCACATCTGCTTTGAATGCTTACAAAATATATTGTGAAATCCTTTCTGAGAAAATTCTCATCAATAATTGTCTTCCAGACAGGGAACAGTTGAGAAAAGACACAGGGCAACAGGGAATTCAGAACTGAATTGTTGGGTATTCAATATTAAATTATAGCACTGGGTCCATATTTCTGTAACTCAGATTATCATGGGACTATGAAGTGTTCAGTTGCCTATTTTAAATGACCCAAGGAGATTTCAGTTTCTTTCATTAACAGAGTTTCTATTAGTTTGCCCTGTTCTTACAAGTAATGTTGCCTCTACCGTAAATTTTTTACTCTATTTTTGATTCTTTTGACCTCCTGTTTTTATGAATTTTAAGTATTGGTGTTTAAACTCTTCTAAACTACATTCAGAACACCTGAGAGTTATTTAAACATAATTCTAAATATTGACATATTTGCTTGTATATTTATTTTTAACACTTTTTTTTTTTTTAACTATAAGAAAACTAAAACTCTGCATTTAAAATTAGGAAGAAATGGGCTTATAAAACACTGACCTAGTTGGTTGGGTGTCTTCACTGAAGGACCAGGTGGGAGGGAGCAGCGGTGTGTGTGTGTGGGGGGGGCTTCCCACTTGCAGTCCCAGCATTCTTGAGACAGGCAGGAAGATTGCCAACAGGTGGAGTGGCCAGGGCTACACTGTAAAAGCCCTGTGCTAACAAAAAACCAGGCAGGTGGGGAAGCATTTTTTTGTTTTGTTTTGTTTTTCGAGACAGGGTTTCTCTGTGTAGCCCTGGCTGTCCTGGAACTCACTCTGTAGACCAGGCTGGCCTCAAACTCAGAAATCCACCTGCCTCTGCCTCCCAAGTGCTGGGATTAAAGGCGTGCGCCACCACCGCCCGACTGGGGAAGCATTTGTTATGCTTGTTACAATAATACTTTATTTCTAAGAGCATATTTTAAATCACAGTGGTTTGCGAACTTGCAACTCACATTATTTTCCCTTCGCTTTAATGAAGACCCAAGGACTAAGCATTGATGGAAATGCAGATTACATTTAACACTTAACAGTGGAAGCTCGCTACGCTCTCTCAATTGAATAATTAAAGATGATGCACTACTTTAAAAACTTTCAGTCAGATTGAGTAGCTCCTACAGTATGCTTCTTTCTTTACGAATTTCTTGATGTCTATTTGTGCCCGCTTTCCACTGTTACGGTGGAAACTTCTGGAAGTCATGCTTGAGTTTAGGAGCCATGCGTTTCTGGGTTATGTTCAGTGTTGCGTGAATCAGTCGCTGATTTCTTGTGTTCCGGAAGCTCACGCCAGGCTTCATTTTTGCTATAGTACTTGTATGTACATGTACATATTGTATTCGGGGCTTATCGTGTGGCTGTGGAATACATGTTTTACATGTAAAGAAATCTGTATTTTCATGTATGGGAAAATTACACTTGAGTGGTTAAGTTGCACACCTTTTAAAAGTACAAACGAGTCATGGGATGTCGTTCGGTGGTAGAGTGCTTGCCTGGTGTGTATTTCCAGTACAGCATAAAAGTACGGATGGGCTCTGGAAAGTCTTTGGGTAACAATGATTGAAGGTAGATGGTATTTCTAAAAATATTATTAGTATAGTGAGCACCGTAGGAGTGATCTTAATTTTTGTGTTGAGGATTTAATCTAGGGTCTCATGAATACTAAGCTTGTCTTATCATTGAACTAAACTCCTAGCAACCCCCATCCCCATCCCCACCCCCACCCCGCCATTGTGGGCCAGTGAGACATAGAGATGGATCAACAGGTAAACGGTTTCTGCTGCCAAGCCTAATAACCTGAGTTTGATCCTGGGAACCCACATGGGAGAAGGAGAGAACTGGTTCCTCCCAGAGGTTGACCTCTGACCTCCATACTTGTGCTATTGTATGTGCCCCCACCCCAGTACGTAAACATAAAGTAAAAACCACATCTTTAAAATGAAGTACTCTGCATCTTGGAATATGCTGGGCTTATGCTGGCTTTGTAGTTAGCTTTATCCGTCCTTAAGAAAGTAATGAAGAACTCTTCACAGTGTTAATGTTATGATTTCTTACTCCATGCATATAAGAGTTTCCATTTGATGCTAATAACTTGTGAGAAGTTGGTCGTGCGGACATGAATATAGCTTACAAATAGGAACTGAGTGTTACAAGGCTGACACTGTAATGTTAAGGTTACTGTCTTCTGTGGTACCACTCCCTTGCTTCCACATCACTTATCCATATAGATGCCTACTTATTTTTCATTCCTTCACTTAGTATGTGGTAACATGACAGAAACATGATAGAAAAGGCGAATAGTTACAGATTCTTCTGTTACCTTAAGTATTTTTCTTACTATTTTCTAATAGCTCATAATCTTTCATGGTTTTATTGCTTAATTTATAGATTGTTTTGGATGGTTGGTTCTGAGACAGTGTCTCATGTCCAAACGGGTCTTGAACTGTCTATACAGTTGAAGCTGGCTATGAATTCCCAACCCTCATGCAATCTTCACTGGAATTGCAGGCATGAGTGGCCACGCCTAGCTAGATGTTTGTTCTTAATGCTGGTCTAACCATGCCATTAACAGACTATGAAAACTCCTAACATTTGTCTAGTAGAAGATATTAGTGCTTTGATTGAATCCAGATTCATGTATTCTATATACAGTGTGCCTGGTATTTATTAGTATGAAACTTACTTCTTCTTAGTATAAGCTAAGACTTGATGATCCAGGAATCAGGAGACATAGTAGGGGGTAGGGGAGGATAGCAAGAACATGATGATGAGGTCTCATCATGTAACCTGGCTGGTTTGGATTTATGCAACTAAGGATGACCTTGGAACTACTGGTCCTCCTGCCTCTCCCTTCCAAGTTCAAGGTGTGTAGGTATACCCCAACATGGTTGGCTTGGCCTTATTTTTTGTATGTAACAACACAGGCATCAAATTATGCAACTTGGGAGTAGGGTTTTTATATTCAAACAGCACCCCCCTCCATGACAATGGCTTGAAATATCAGCAGATGCTAATAACTTAATGTCATGTTTGTTCCCCCCCCCCCCCC
>JANHMN010000006.1:15804246-15819262 GCA_030674055.1 Rhabdomys pumilio | reverse complement strand
CCCCCGCGTGCCCCACCCGACCCCCGGGCCAACGGACGCGCAATACTTTCGCGCTTGTGTCCCCCCCCCCCCCCCCCCCCCCCCCCCCGGGTTTTCAAAAAAAAAAAAAAAAAAAAAAAATGGCAGCATCTCGAGGGAGATCAAAGAAGAGAAGCAATTTCGAGCTTTCTCCTGATAACCTGCCTTTGAGGAGCTCCGGGCGGCAGGTATTCTCTCTGTTCACTCGCAGTTATGATGGGGAGTGGGGAGTTAGAACCTCACAGAGCAAGCCTAGTCCTGCTGTTGCTGCGGGTGTAGAGCGTGCAACCGGAGCTGGGAGGACAAAGAGACTGGATCACCAAATGGTGCTGGGAGAATCGCGGATGTGGAGGCTGCTTCCACAATGGGCCGCAGGTCATGCCTGGCTTGGATGTCATTCAAGGGAATTTGTTGCTTGAGTGACATTGGAAGGTTTGCTTGTAGTAGAGTATTTAATAAAAGTTGAGCATTCTGATACTTTAGATTTTTTTTCTCTAGCTTTTAAATTTCCATACTGAAAGAAAGACTTAACTGTTTTAAGAGAGAAAGAAAAATTCTTAGTTTGTAAGTGACTTTTAAAGATTTATTTTTATCTTATGTATATGATCGTTTTGCCTGAGTGTATGTATGTATGTGTACCACATGCATGCCTAGTGTTTGCAGATGTCAGAAGAGGGCATTTTATCTCCTGGTATTGCGATTATAGTGGTAAGCAGACACGTGGGTGCTGGGAACCAGACCTGGGTCTTCTATAAGAGCAACAAGTGCTCTTAATGGCTGAGCCCTACCCCCAGGAATGACTTGTCTTGACTGTCACATTTTCCTTTAAGAAAAGCTCATGTGGATGTTAGCTCCCAACCTATGTATCATTAAGATCCTGTTTCTAAATCCTCTAGTAAGACAGTTGCTTACACAAGTTGCTGTTCTGGCTAACCCTAGCCGATTGCCAGGATGCACCTTCTGGAGCGGCGGCTGTAGCTCGGTAGAGCGTTTGCCTGGCATGCGTATTTTGATCCCAGATGCTACCAACAGGATGCTGTTTAGAGCTTCAACTTACATGTGACCTCAGCAGCGAACCTGTTGCCGTGCCCCCTCCCCACCAAGTGAAATCTTGACGTCAGTGGGTTCTTCCGTAGGCAAAGAAGAAAGCGGTAGAGATCACAGATGAGGATGAAGATGGTTCGTCAGAGAAAAAGTACAGGAAATGTGAAAAGGCAGGCTGTACGACGGCGTATCCTGTGTGCTTTGCAAGTGCTTCTGAAAGGTCTGTGGCAGGGCTACCTTGGCTGTGTGTGTCTGCCTGTGAGCTTGTGCTTGTGGGAATGGCACCCTGAATGTTACTCTTTACAGACAAATGCATGCCACCTGCAAATTCTGACTGCTTAGTCACTACACACCACAGCATCCTCCATACTCTGTGGTTGTTTCTAGGTTAGTGAGAGAGATCACATCCAGATCAGCTGTGCCATACACTGTCTTCAGACACGCCCAGCCATCTTTGTACCAGTCCTGGGGCTTGATGTTCAGGGCAGAGGAGCTCACAGACTTAGGCTCTGGGAGGAACCCATGGATTTTTTTTTTTTGTCGTTTTTTACGTTTACCTCTGGTAGTGTGCCACCTCTTCGTATTCTTGTGCAGGTCTCAGAAGCTACAGGGTTGAGGGAGGTAGCTCAGTCAGTACAGTACTCGCCTAGCATGTACCAGGAGCTGGGTTCCATCCCAGTACTCAGTAGAGTGGGCATGCTGGCACATGCCTGCTAATCCCCAAATTTGGGAAATGAAGGTTGGATCATCGGTATTTAGTCCAGGTCTTCCTCAGCTACCCAGCAGACTGGAAAGTCTGCCCAGGGTGCAAGAGTCCCTGTCTCAAAACTAAACCGAGACCCAAAAACCTACAGCGCCAATCGTAGTTTCACCATTTGTGATCACTGTGGTACATACAGTTAGAACTTTCTCATTCCATAGAAAATTCTTCAGTAAAGGTTATGACTCAATTACATTTGAACAAAACCCATTTGGGTCTGAAGAGGAGATGGCCATGGTGTTGTGACATCTGCTTGTGCTGTGTCACGAGCTGCTTGACCAGCAGTACTCCCAGACTGTGTGTCTGCTCTGGAGGTTGCAGCTGATCAGATGTTATCGCAGGGTCCTCTCAAACTCAGCTCAGCAAGGATGGGGCCATTGCCTCATAAATCACCACCTGTGCTCCAGTGCCCCAGGCAGCCATCGGGGTTACACCTGGCTGACCTAAGTCCTCCCTGTATGTCACTGTTCCTGAGGTAGTAAATACATCTGTTATCAGAAGTCCAATTCAGTTCTAAAACTTTTGAGTGCCAGGACCCTTTATGTTTATACTTGGGTCCTCTCCCCCGATGTCTCACTGTGCATGGTGCAAGCATTCTGAAACCCATAGGAGAACTGAAATCTAAAATATTTGTGGTTCCAGACATTTCAGATAAGTGACTCTCAACCTGCATGACCTTTCAGCTTGTCCTAGCTTCCCCAGTTAGCCCCTGGCTGTTTGAAGTGGAGATGCTGCAGATGGGCTCAAGGTGACGAGGTAGTTAGTGAAACTGAGTGAGAGCAGAGTCTCCACTGCCAACTGCTTGTTTCTGCCCTTTTCAGATGTGCCAAAAATGGCTACACCTCCCGATGGTATCACCTTTCCTGTGGGGAACACTTCTGCAATGAATGCTTTGACCACTACTACAGAAGGTTTGTTTCCTGACTGAGAACGATAATGGAGGGGATGAGACAAAGTCTGGGGAGGATGGTCACAAAGCTGGAACCTCCTGGGCTTCCTAGTTACTGGGCCATATGCCAGTGATGACTGGAAGTGTGACTGGAAATTCAGTGCTGTAAATACTACACACCATGGCTGAAGCTGGATATTCGTAAGCAGGGCCGGATGGGAGAAATAAAGAGTAAAATCATGTTATTTATAAGGAAATGGATACAGCTGAGGTACTCATATTGAGCAAGTTAAGACAAACTCTGAAACAGTGTCCATTATACTCACTTTCTCAGTTGTGGTTCCTGGTTTTATGTAAATAATTGCATATGTATGAGAGAAACGTGGAAGCAAAACTGTCTAGAGGGGCTTAGAGACTGACAAAGGGGGGATGGATGAGAAAAGGAATGTAACCCGTGTACAGTAATCACATGGATGAAACGTAAGAGTAAAATGTGCTGTAAGTTGATGTGTGGGCAGGCTCATGTGTCTTCCCTGACACATGTCCTGTATATGTAAGCTCCAGAGAGCTTGGCTGTTCTGCTGATCCATCATAGTGCAGACAAGATAGAGTGCAGACACTTGGGAGGAGCCGACAGAGCACTGGGCCGACATCCTGTTCAGCTTTTTCTGGAGCCTGGCAGGCCTTGAGCTTCCACCTCTACCCTGAGCAGCTGGGATTATAAGCCGGTGCCACCAGTCTTTGCTCTGCCTTTTACTAGTGGCTTTCTGTATTGTTCACTCATCCTTTCTTCCGATTTTAATAGAGTATTTACTATTTTATCCCCTGATAAAATATTAATAGTTGCTGTAGGATTTACCGTGGACATTAGAAAGTTTTCATCACCTAGGGCTCTGCCTTTATTTTTTGTAGAGCTTACATGGTCCAGCGCATGCTCCTCCTGCTAGCCTGTTGTGAGTGTGGCATCATAACCTCCCTCCCTGAGCTTAAGAATAGCAAAATCTTTTTTGTAAACTTGACCAACCCAAGTTGTAGTGTGAAAACCTGATTAACCTATAGATTACCTTTTTTTTTTTGATGGTTTTCAGCCACAAAGACGGATATGACAAATACACTGCATGGAAAAGAGTATGGACCAGCAATGGCAAGACGGAGCCGAGCCCCAAGGCATTCATGGCAGACCAGCAGCTGCCCTACTGGGTAAGGAGGCCCTCTGCTGCCCAGAGCAGTAAAAGCCTGGGCGGTGGGGATGCTGCTGCTTTGTAGCAGATCTTTTCTTGGGTACCCGTTTCTGGGCTTGTTAGAGCAAATGCTTCTAAAATTTGCCGAAATCTTTGCTTAGTATAGCCTAGGAAGGAAAGGAATGTCACACACTGCCATCTGGCCCTCACGGTTACCCATCTTTTTTGATGGTCACTTGGGTTGTCTCATCCTTCAGTTAGTATGAACAGGGGTACAAGTAGAAACCAGTTTACAGTTCTTCAGGGATCTATACCTAGGGATGGACCATATGGCATTTCTGTGGATGGTTAGTGTTTGGTAGTCCTGAGCTTGCTAGTCCACGTACTGAACTAAGGCACATCCCCAGCCCCTCTCCTACTTCTTATTTTCAGTCAGGGCTTGCGCAGTTGCCCCAGAGCCCTTGTACCTGCTGTGTTCCTGAAAGGCTGGGATTTAACTCCTGGAGCCTCCGCACTCTTCCCAGAGCCATTTCATCATTTTCCACTGAAGTGTGGGAGATCAGGTTTCTCTACACCATCACAGGTTCTGTTTTGGTTTTGGCTTTTTGTTGTTTGAGACAGAAGTCTCACTATGTAGCGTGAGTAGACCAAGGCTGTCCTCAAACTCAAGCGATGCACCTGCCTTTCTCTGCCTCCCCAGTGCTGGCATCAAGGGTGTGCACTGCCACATCCCACTATTTTTGCCTTTTTTGAGATGGGTCTCATGTACAGCAGACTCGTCATAAACTTGCTAAGTAGTTAAGGGTGACTTTGAACTCCTGACTCTCCTGCCTTCATTACCAACTGTTGTTTGTGGTTAG
This sequence comes from Rhabdomys pumilio, assembly GCA_030674055.1. Lineage (NCBI taxonomy): Eukaryota > Metazoa > Chordata > Mammalia > Rodentia > Muridae > Rhabdomys > Rhabdomys pumilio. The sequence continues at coordinate 15,814,510 of JANHMN010000006.1, read as the reverse complement.
TAATGCCAGCTGTGTGGGTGGGTGTGAACAGGCAGCTCATTGTGGAAATACAAACTATTTCCTCAGTGTTACGTTGTTGAGCCTATTGCAAATACGCAACTCTGCCCAATTCCAAGTTGAGCTGATTTTCTTCTTTAAGACCCATTCTGGATATAAAAACTTTATTGGCTCTGTGATTGGCAGATTTTTTTTTTTTTTTTGCAGTTTTACCTTTGTATAGATCATATAGTTCTGATAAACCTCAATTTATTTATATTTCCTTTTTGTCTTCAGTCTTGCTAAGAACTCTAGCAAATCTGAGTCATAAAGACCCACCTCTGTGCTTTCATAGAAGATTTTCACTATTTTAGACTTCTTATTTTAATTTCTGGGTTGTGTGCAAAGACAGATCTGATGTCATTTGTCTACATGCAGATATGTAGAATTTTCTGTTTTGGAATAATGTAAGGAGCTTGTAGAGATAGCCATTAAAAGCTATATGCCTCTAGGCACATACTGTGGTGTTTGTCAGACTGAAAAATTAGCACGGGTACAGTCTGGAGAACTTCATTACCAGACTTGATATGAATATTCTCAATATTTCCATTCTTTCAGTGACCTAGGCACCACAATTTACATGTCATGTCCAAATTTCCTGAGTAATAATATCTACAGTTAACTCATTATTACCTCTGGTTGAGCTGGAAGATCTTTCTGACAAGAGTTTCAAACTTTGTGTCATTATCCTCTTGCCTGAGCTAGCACTGAATCAGAAATTACCCTGATGGCATCAGAAAGGGTGTGATGAAGCATGGGAGAGAAGAGAAAGGCTACAGTTGTTAGACTGTTAGCCAAGGGGCTTGGATGGAGCTGAGTGCTAGAGCAATTTTATACCATGCACAGCACCCTGGGCTCAATTCCTAGGATCAAAAACCATGGGTCAGATCAAGTGGAGACATCACATGGAGATGTGGGAGCTCAGGCTTAGGCAGTCTGTATTGATCGTGCCCTTGTTTCTCATGTAGGTTCAGTGCACAAAACCTGAGTGTGGGAAGTGGAGGCAGCTTACCAAGGAAATCCAGCTTACTCCACACATGGCGAGGACTTACCGCTGTGGCATGAAGCCAAATACTGTTACCAAGGTAAGCTTTCTGTGGTGGCCTTTTGAGTTACTTTATATGTCACTCTGTTTGTAACAGTAGCATGTCTTTGTCGTTTTGTGTGTAATTGTATAGGGTTGTGTCATATGTAAACAGAAGCCAACAACAATGGGTTAACCGAGTAACGGCTTCTTTTACTCTGGGCAGGTTGGTAATGGGCTACTGGGGTTGCTACCCAAGAACACAGTCTCTTGCCCAGTCCATCTTTATCTTCCGTCCTCAAGTGATAAAGAGGATGCCATATGACCAGTCACCATGTCTGAATCTAAAGTGGAGGAGAGGAGAGTGCAAAGGGAGAGACAGTAGTGGCTGAGTCTGTCCCTCTTTGACTGGGTGACAGCTTGCTTGTTAGAGTTCTGCTTGTGTCATTGGCTAGAACAGAATTGCACAACTATGCTAGACTGCACGAGGACAAAGGAAGAGACAGCTTCATCACCCGGTGTACCCTGTGTGTTACAGCGCCAGACAAAGCAGAACTATGCAGCAAGAAGGGACAGGGTGAACGGCCTATTGGCAGTTAGGAATCAGCCGTAGCTGATATAATGTGCCTGTTCTGAAATTTGGCAGTTAGTGTTTGAAAATGTGTTAAACATACTACCCAAATGTCGAATACTTTGAATATTAAAAATCCTTATTAGGTATAAGCTCCTAGAATCAAAATAGTTTTTTTTTTCCTAATTGAGGGGTGATGGCAGATTGTAAAATATACCATTTTCAGTGCTTTCAGATGGTGGTGGTATCGTTAGACACAAAGTTGTTGCCAGCAAAGGCTCTGTTGGTTTAAACATACACATTCTAAACAGTAAGTGTGAGGGTTATGATCAAAGTTCTTTTTTTTAATGTAGGGCTCAAAATGCATATATTATTAGGCTGGGGTCTAGCCCAGTATGAGCATTTGCTGAGCATTTGAGTGGCCCTGGGTTTGATCTTCTATAAAGGGAAAAATACCCCCTCCCTCCAGAGTGTGGGTAAGGTCAAAGCAACCAAACTTACTGTGGGAAAAGAGCGCTGGGGAGGGTTCAGTGACAGAGTGCTTGCCTAGCGTTCTTTTGTGAGGTGAAATGACAAAGGACGTAAATATTTACAAGTCAGATTTCAAATGTTTACATAAGTATATTGTGTATAAGTTTTACATGACTGTAACCTTAGAACTTGAGAACAGATTATATGTATTTATGAATATACACACATCTAAATAAAGAAAATCCTTTGGAGCCATCTTTTCCCTGCCTGTCTTCAGAAGTAAACTCCTGGGGGCTGGGGAATATGGCTCAGTGGTAGTGCTTGCCAGCGTGCACTGAGCCCTGGGTATGAACATTAGCATTTCGAGAGCAGGGCTGGGGCTGGGGTGGGGAATATAGTCTTAATGGGTCATTCATCTTGTCAATATAACTTTAAACATAGATTTGATATGGTAGGCTCATTCATTTTTTAAGGCTTTTGTAAGAGGCTACAAACTGCTTCTTTCAATTTTAAAAAAAAATATGGCTCAACTGGGCTTGGTGGTTAATATCTATAATTTCAGCACTTGGGAGGTAGAGGCAGGAGGATTAGGACTTCAAGGCCAATCTTCCCTACATAGAAAGTTAAGAGGCCAGCCTGGGATATATGAATACATTAGACTATGTCTTTAAGAACTGTACCAACACTGGTAGGTGCTGGGGATTGAACCTATAGCTTTGCACACTCTAGGGAATCACTGTACTGTGGAGCTCAGACCCAACCCCTGAGCGTATTGGTGCTGCTTTTTAACAGAAGAGAACTGTATCATTTTCATTGCTGAAAGATGTCTGTATACTGTAATTCTTTGTGTGGAACACGGGGTCTGCAGTGCTCAGTCAGAATACCAGTCTAAGCCACAGCATTCTTTTGTGCTGATGCTTTAGTTCCCTTCCTCCCCGTCTCCAGAGTCAGCTGTTCCGAGTCTAGCCCCACAGGTTAGTTTTCTCTTCAACTTCATAAAACTGGGATCAGTCTTGGGTGTTCTTTCAGCGTTTAGTCTCTTTCACTGTATTAAATACATTAGAAACAGACAAGCTATCAATGTTGTGTGGATCGATGGGGCTTCTTGTTTGACTGAATTTCTTGCAGTATTGGACACTAATCCTAGGGCCTCTCAAGCGCTTGTCAAGCACTGAACCACAGCTGAATTGTCTGCCCTCCTACTTTGTTCTTCTCGAGGTGGAGTCTCCTTAAGCTGCCCAAGTTGATCTTGAACTCACTCTATACTCCAGACCGACCATCAGCTTGTCATCCTCCTGCCTCAGTGCCAGGCAGCAAGCCTAGCGTGCTTGGTATTGACACTTCTCAGTGTTGCATCAGCTGTGTGCATGCCGTGGCTTGTCTCCACACTGGCGTGTGGCAGGACAGTTGTGTTGCAAGTGCTGGCTGTGTGAGTGGAACTAGTGACAGGGCTGCCAGTGTTTTGTGCTCATCTGTGCGGGCGAGCAGGAAGGAGTAGCCTTGTGGTGTGAGGCAGAACTAGGTTTGATTCTGAAGGAACTGCCTGATCATGGTTGTCTGTGTTCTCAGAACTAGCTGTGGTCTCTTCTGTTGTTTCTCTGCTGTGCTTGTTAGTTCAAGAAATCCCTTCCTGATTTGTAGGGATTCTTTACATGATCTAGATATGCGTACATCTTTAGTATTTTCCAAGTCTATATTTAGCCTTTCCAATTTCTTAGTAAGTCTTGTACAAGGAAGAATACTAGCAGTTTTGAGATAGGCTGGCTTTGAGCTTGGGATGCTCTGCTGCTTTACTCTCTGAGTACTGAGATTATGGGAACCCTGACACCTGCCAAGAGTTTTCAGGTGTGTTATTGTTCTAAACAGGGTTTCACTATGTAGCCCAGGCTGATTTAATTGACAGGCAGATTCTAGAATATGTCCACATTCTGGAATAGCTAATTTAGGTTGATTTCATTACGGTACATGTGTGTCTGTATATACACACATACATTTTATGAGAACACTTAAAATTGACTTGGTGAGTTTGAAAACCATGATTGATTCTTAGCTTCCCCTTCCAGGTAGAGGTCTCTCTGAATGGTAGAAAAGGAGAAAGTACAAGGGTCTAGGAAAGAGTGTGGGCAAGGCCTTGTCAAACTGCGTGGATGCACTCGTGGGAGCAGGGCTTGGAAAGGCACCTAGGGTCTGTTACAGCCAGTGAGAACAACATGTCTGCGGCACCAGCTTGCTCTGCTCCCTCTGATTTTCTTCAGTCAATGTTGAGGCTTTGATGCTAAAGCCCTGGCTCAGTCTTGCCGCTGAGCATCTGAAAGTCTGCTGCACTGCACCCACTTCCCTGTTCCAGGAGAGAGGAAGTTCATTTCCAAATTGTGGCTGTTTCTGACGTGTTTCCTGGAGTGTTGCAGCCCAGCGTGCTCAAGTCTCTTATTAAAAAGCACGGTGTAAGAGTTTTCTCTGGAAACTCTGCTTGGAATCAGAGCTACCGGACGTGTGTTCTCCCAGCCTTCCGTTAGGCGGTATTTTTGTACTGAATCAGAAACTGCACAAATCAAAATGCCCAGGCCAATGAATTTGCACAAGTACCTGTTTTTCTGGCTTCCAATATAGAAATGGAATACTTGGCAGATGCCCTGGTGACCCTGTCAGTCACAGCTGCCAACCTTGCTTCCCAGGGTAAATTGCCTGCCTACTTTTTTAGCTTACAGTATTAGGGATTTGGCATTCCTTTTTTTTTGACCTTCACATAAATGGAATCATGAGGTGTGATATTTCAGAACTGCTGTAAGTTCCACCTGTGCTGTGGCATGTTGTCATCTGTTCTTTCACTGCTGGGTAACATGGCATTGTTTGTCACAGTACATGTCAACTTACCTATTCTCTTGGCTTGTGTTTAGCTTTGTCCTATCACAAACAAAACTTCCTTGAACTTCAGAAATATATATACTGAATTGTGTTGTTGCATCTGCTTTTTCTGTCCTTTGAAACTGGGTTTTGCTGTGTAGCTCAAACTGCCTTTGGAGTCTGAATCATCCAGGATAGCTTTGAACTCACTGTGTACTGCAAGCTTGTACTCTGTACTTGTCCATCCTTCTGCCTCACCCCACAAAGTACTGCGATTACAGGTGCCACGGTCCTTGGCTTGAACTTTTTTCTCTTTTGAGCCCTCTTTGGTGCAGTGCTGCGGATTGAACCCACGGCCTCTTGCATACTAGGCAAACTGTTTCGTGAACCGTTTCCCAACCTTTGGGCTTTCTTGTAGTTCATTGCTTGGTGGACATGTTACAGGGACTCTAGGAAGTACTCCAAGGTGAAAATTACTGGGTATGTTTATCTGAGACACAGCTTTAGTTCTGTGAGATAATGCCAGGCCTCTGTGCCCTCTCTGCCACGTGTACAGCCCTTTGTTTTCATGGGGGAACATCTTAATGAAAGTACCAGTCTTCTCACACTCTTATTCTGGTGACATGTCCTGCATTTTTTCTTGCCAGTTAAACAGAGTTAAAAAAAAAGGGGGGGGGGGAGGTATCATATTGAAAGAAAATGGACAACTAAGACTGTATGTTTTGAAAATACTTAATTCAGACTTGGTTTTCTTTTGCAGCCTGACACCCCTGATCATTGTTCTTTCCCCGAGGATCTGGTGAGTGTTTGTGTTCTGGATCAGAGGTAACTGGTCCTTTAAGTAAATGATTAGCATCTGTTTGGATGTACATCAAAGCCTTCTGACTCAAACCTGCTGACTGCACTGTGAAAATGCCCACTGTTTTAGCTGGTGATGGCGGTGGTGGTGTAGATGCATTACCCCTCACAGTTAAAGGAATGTGAGGCTACATTGCTTTACTCTAAAGGACGTAAGAGGGAAGATCGGTTCTACCTTGCTGCGGGGATCAGACTTCATCCACTCGTTTGTTAGTGACGGCTATGACCATTCCTCCACTGAGTCCTTACCAGACAGAGAGAAGGGTGGCCATGGTTGGACTCTCTTGGCCTGGACTCAGCAGCAGGAGAGGGTTCTGGTGCCTTCTGACCAAAAGGTAGCCACTCCGCCCTGTCCCTGCTCAGGTTCAGAAGTGGGTCTAGCTCATCCTGCCCTGGCACAATCCAGCTGTTTCTGGCTCCACTTGCCATGTGACCAGATCTGGTTTAAAATGATTTTGAATATTCTGAATTCCCTAAATTCCCAAGTCCTTCTAATTTTCAGTGATTCAGAATTGGTACTTTGAGCTTGTTGCCAGTGTCTCAAGTTCAAGGAACTCAGCAGGTTTTCAGATAAAGGGAGAAGGAACATGTATTAGAGCCACTTTGAATCCATTTCTCCTCTTGGAAGGAGTGGTTCTGTTTGGTTTTTTTTTACTGTTTCATTTCCATATGGACCAGGTGGATTCTGGGTTTGGGATAAACAGGATGCGTTTATAGAAAGAAGGAAAGATAACTCGAGTGCTGTTAGAATACCATCTGCATCAGCTCTAATACTAAGGCCATTTTATACTCGGAAGATCTTAACTTTAAGACAGAGGCTGTCTGTATTCACAGAGTAAAAGGACTTGAGTTGCTTTACTTTCATGCTGCTGGGGAAAGAGCCCTGGCTTTGGGCATGCTAAGCAAGCACTCTACCATTGAGGTATATCCCCAGCCAGGGAGGCTCTGGACATAGTCCTAGACAGGCCTCCACAGCTGGCAACTAGCAAGGGCTTACTGGTTGCTGACTTTCGCTTACAGCATGTGGAGACTAGTTTGGAGCATCCCCCTTCAGGTATGCTTCCAGCAAAGGTGGTTAGAGGCTCATAGCAAGTGCAGGGTTTACTCAATTTCCTTCTGAGCTGCATGACCCCGGAACAGAATGGAGTCATTATTTTTAAGATGCCAGACTCTGGATGCCAGTAGCTGAATTGTTTGGAGCTGAGCGAATGTTCTAGTTTATTTCTGCTGCTGTGGTAAAATACCCAGACAAAAAGCGTAGGGGAAAACTTACTTGGTTTATGGTCCCAGGCTCAGAGTCCATCATTGAGGAGAGAGCAAAGCAGAAACTCAGGCAGCTAGTTCCATCATAACTGTAGTCAAGACCAAAGAGAATGTGTATGCTTGCTTGCTTTCTGCTTTTGTTTTCCTGATAATTTTCTTCACACTTAACAGTTCGGGGATTAGCCTAGGGAAGGTGCCACCCTCAGTGGTCTGGATCAATTAGCAGTCAACACAGTTGCCCCCTGACCTTGACCTGATCTTGAGAAGTCTTCATTTGAAACTTCCCTTAAGTCTTTCTAGGTTGCAGAAGGTTGACATTTAAAATACAAGTATCACAGGTAGAGGCAGACCTGAGGTATTGGAGAAGCAGCCAGTTTACCTGGTATCAGTGGGGGTTTTCTGGCTCAGGAGGGAGGCTTTCTACATGTGGGGAAGAATCTTATCTAAGAAAGCTTGTCTCTGGGTATCCTTAGCAGTTTTTGTTTAATTCTTTGTATGAAACTGAGAATTGTTGAGTCTGGATGTGGGGGAACAGGAGAGGTGGAGATAAAGATGAGTAACTACCTTCAGCATGTACATTTCCCTTCTTCCTCCCATTGATCCATCACAGAGAGTGATGGAAGTTTCCAACCATTGGTGGTACTCCATGCTCATCCAGCCTCCGTTGCTGAAGGACAGCGTGGCGGCACCGCTGCTCTCTGCCTACTACCCTGACTGCGTTGGCATGAGCCCCTCCTGTACCAGCACACATCGGGCCACCGTCACAGCCACTACCACTGGCAGTACCAGCCCAGGGGAGATGGAGCCCTCCAAGGCAGCCCCCTCTTCACTTGGTGAGAGATGCTCTGGTACCCTTTTCCTTCCATTCCTTGGCCCCCTTCTTGGAAATTTAAGGGTAAGCAAACTGCAGAAGACTCTTTTAGTGTATGTGACGTGGTATAAAGCACACACTGTTGCATTTGGTTATGCAGTTGGTCGTCACATGTACCTGCTCTGCATCTACAGATACAGCCAACCTGGGTGGAAAGCTACATGGGAAGAAGTCCCACCTGTATCCATTATATACAGGTTCCATATTACAGACTTCATTGTGTGTGACCATGATGGTCAGAAGAGAGGATATCTGATCACTAGCAGCTATCTCTACAGTATCTCCGTTGTATTAGGTGTTGAATTGTCTAGAGATGGGCCTGTGCAAACACTGCACCATTTAAGAAAGGGACTTGGGGATGTATGACTGAGAGACGTGTATGGGTAGGGAGTCATGGAAGTCGTTCTCTGAGGATGCTGAGGAGGATAGCCCTGCAGACCTATCACACCGTTCGTGGACAGTGGACAGTTGCCTTGGAAAGCCTGTAGCTCCTAACTGTGAATTACATAGAGGATTTAATGAGTGTTTATTTCAAAGTCAGACAACTGTGCCTATTGCTGATTTCATAGACTGACTTTCCAGAACAAAGTTTGGGCTGTGTGATCACTTTTTATTTCTCATCTTTCTGTCTCTAACGACAGCAATGGAAATCCACTCTAAAAGATTCCGAGTTTCATGTCAGGGCAGAATGTTACTGGTTTCAAAGAAATCCGAACAACCCCTAGCCTTCCATCTGTACATGAACAAAGCACATTTTTGATAGTGGAACTAGGTTTTTCTACCAAGGCCTGACATTAAGGATTTAGCTGATAATACTGGGTGGTGGAGCTGTGCGGAGATCTGGGTGAGGGCTAGTGTGGAAGTGTTTTGAGTGTGTACTGAGCTGGGCACTCATTATTGAAGGAGTGCACATTTGTGAAGACAGTTTGGCAATGTGTGAAGACCTTACAATGGGACTTTAGAACATTTGTAAACTGCTACACTAGAGCTAGTCGGTTCAAAACTGCATGTGCAAAGAAACTTACGTTAGTGTTGCTTACAGTTGTGATTGTGCTAGGTGTGATCTAAATGCCCATAGGAGGGGAATGGTTGCATAGTAAGACATAAAGCCACTGAGTTTAATAGAAAGCCATTATACTTAATATATATGCATAAAACATATGTATAATTTAATATATATGTATAAAACATATATAATTATTTAATATATATGTATAAAACATATATAATTATTTAATATAAAGCCAAATATAGATATAAAGCCATTATATTTAATATGTGGAAAAACATTTAGAATACTGTAAAAAAAGTAAAAAAAATTTTTTTTTTTTTTGCTTAAGAAGCAGGTTTGAAGACGCCACCTTTATAGCATTTGTCCAGTTTTAAGAAAACTAGTGCCTAGAAGGTTACCATAGGCTGAATCCTGGAATGTAGCACTAGTGTCTAGAATGTTAGATGATATGTTCCTCTGTGTGTGTGTGTGTGTGTGTGTGTGTGTGTGTGTGTGTGTGTGTACGCATACATGTGTTTCTTGTGGATCTGAAAGTCCCAGCTTGCAGAGCTGCCTGCCTGTCTCCTGTCAGTTCTAGGCATGAACCGGTACTTCCAGCCGTTCTACCAGCCCAATGAGTGTGGCAAAGCTCTGTGTGTGAGGCCGGACGTGATGGAGCTGGATGAGCTCTATGAGTTTCCAGAGTATTCTCGAGACCCCACCATGTACCTGGCTCTGCGAAACCTCATCCTCGCTCTGTGGTACACAAACTGCAAAGTAAGTAAGAGCATGCCATAAGCATCTGAGTGGGGGCCTCAGTGACTGCCTAGCAAACTAGTCTGCATACCTTTAATTCCAGCACTCATGAGGCAGAGGCCAGAGGCTGGTGGATCTATGCGAGTTCAAGTCTAGCTTGGTCCGCATAATGAGTTCCAGGTCAGTTAGAACTACAAAGTGAGACCCTGTATTAACAACAAAATGGAAAAATAAGCAGGGTCTCAGTACATAGTTCTTGGCTAGTCCAGGCTAGCCAAGAACGCACTGAAGAAGTCACATGCCTCTGCGCTAGTTTTTTGTTTAGTTTTTGTTGTTGTTTTTAATTGGGTTACTTACTCTGTTGCTGTTGGTGGTGTTGTGAACACAGGAAGCTCTCACCCCTCAGAAGTGCATTCCCCATGTCATCGTCCGGGGCCTTGTACGCATCCGATGTGTTCAGGAAGTGGAGAGGATTCTTTACTTCATGACAAGGAAGGGCCTCATCAACACGGGAGTTCTCACCGTGGGAGCCGGCCAGCATCTTCTTCCTAAACACTACCATAATGTAAGCAACTGGCT
>JANHMN010000006.1:15790006-15804236 GCA_030674055.1 Rhabdomys pumilio | reverse complement strand
GGCCAGCATCTTCTTCCTAAACACTACCATAATGTAAGCAACTGGCTTTGCAGTAGTTCTGCGTTTGGTTGTGATAAGAGACCAGTGTGTTGCTATGATGGTACCAGAAACCACATAAACCATTAGGCATAAGTAAGACCTGTGAAGACTTCCTCCCTGGAGGAGACATAGGAGCACCTTTTCTTTAGGCTGACAGAAAAATGAGGTTACTTAAGATGGGTACCGTGACGTACTGTGGGAAAACAAATCCCAGTGACACCAGAGAAATATAGCTAAACTAACAGTGCTTGGCAGTTAGAACCTTTCAGAGCAACTATAACAGCATTTCATCACACTGTTCTAACTGGTATTTTGTTTCTTTTTGAAGAAATCTGTTCTGGTTGTTGGGGCTGGTCCAGCAGGCTTAGCAGCTGCTAGGCAACTCCATAACTTTGGGATGAAGGTGAGACTAGGGGCGTGGGGGTGGGGACAGATGGTTCACCGCTCCTTTGTTCCAAATTTTCTAAGACTTAGTTCCTAAGTTTAGTGAAGAATAATACACACACTGACTTTCTTTTGAAACAGGGTCTCAGTACATAGTCCAGGCTAGCCAAGAACGCACTGAAGTCACATGCCTCTGTCTTTCAAGTGCTGACAGACTGTGACACTCACCAGCCCACATCATTTTACAGTAGATTTTAGAGAATCTTTGGTGTTGCAACTGAGTTAGTCAAAGCAGGTAGTGCTTTGGGCAGTAGACTTTCTACAGAGAGGAACTCTGATATTCTAACCTGAATCCACAGAAGATCTTGGCAGGTTATCATTCATTAACCAGTGGAGGGGATGAGATAGTTTATAGCAACAAATGAATGCACAGAGATTCACTGTCTCTTAGGGAAGTTTTTGAAATACCCAGGGTGCTCCCACCCACCCTCTTTTAAACTCCTAGTGCTGCGGATTGGAACCCTAAGCTTCTGTTAATGCCAATGGCTGACACTGCAGTAAGGAGCACTTACTAGTATTAGAAACTTGGAGATGGGGGTGTCACTCACTGGATTCAGCCAACTTTCTTAAGGTTATACTTATATACTTGAAAAGGTCCTAGCAATAGATACTTCATGGAGAATTCATCTCTAAAACATAGTTCTTGTTTGATTTGTTTGAGATGGAATTCCCATGTAATCCAAAATGGCCTCGCCTCACATTTCATCTTTTTGCCTCAGTCTCCTGAGTGCTAGGTTTACAAGCGTACGCCACCATTCATGACTTACACTGGGTTTCATAGGAACCTGGGAAGAGGCTTCATGTATAAATTGTTTAATGTGCAACCATGAAGACTTGAGTTCAGATTTCTGGCATTCATACAAAAGCTAGATGTGGCGGCATGTGTCTATCATCCCAGCATGCTGGGAGAGTGGAAACAGGGAGCCCCAGGAGACTGCTGGCAGCATGTGTCTATAATGCCAGCATGCTGGGAGAGTGGAAACAGGGAGCCCCAAGAGACTGCTGGCCAGCTAGTTTAGGTGGAAGGGAGAGCTCCGGGTTCAGTGAGAAATCATCTACCTCAAAGAATAAGGTCAAGTGTGCCTACACACACATACACACACACACTTTTACACAAACAGCAGAGCCTGGGGAGTTAGCTCCATGCTGCTCTGGAGGACCTGGGTTGGTCACAGTGTTTAATGTTTTCAGTGATAAATGCACTCATTCATCAACATTTTTTTTATTCTCTATTTGAGATGGGGCCTGGGTCTCACTTTGTAGTCCAGGATGGCCTAGAACTCTCTATGTAGCCCATGGTAGCTTCAAACTCATGGCAATGCTCCTGCTTTAACCCTCAGAGTCCCGGGAGATTACAGGCACGAGCCTATAGTCTGGCTCACTTGCTGAATCTTACCTGATTTGAGAGAAGTGGTGGACGGTATCCATCCTGCAGACCACCCACTTGCTTGTTGCTTCTCCATCCTTAGAGTTGGTTCTGTAGAAATATGTTAAAGTGTCTAAGCAAGGAGCTGATTAACACTGCCATTCTACCTTTTTGTAATTCTGCATCTGGTATGATGTTCTGTTTACATTCCCCAATTACCTTTTTAGGTGACTGTCCTGGAAGCCAAAGACCGAATCGGAGGCCGAGTATGGGATGACAAGTCCTTTAAAGGCGTGGTAGTAGGAAGAGGACCCCAGATTGTCAATGGCTGTATTAATAACCCAGTAGCCCTAATGTGTGAGCAAGTGAGTGTCTTGGAAACTTGGATGTAGACAAGGAAAATGAAACCTGTCTCTGTTTGCATAGAGTATTAATATGAAGCTGGGGATGTGGCCCTGTGATAAAGCACCTGCCCAGCATGTGTGAGGTCCTGAGTTTTACTCTCAATGCTGGGGGCGGGGCGGGGCGGGGCGGGGCATATCATGCTTCCAGTGTGGACAGTAAACATAACTTCATATCCTCTTGCAAAGTAAATAAGAATGGTCAGAAGTATGCTTTTCCCAGTAGGCATTTAAAAGACCTCCCCAAGTTCTTTCATTTTTATTTGTGGGTCATTTGCAGGCTACTTAGTTGGTTCATAAGTGCAGGGTTGGTAGATGTAGCGGGTGAAGGTGTGGGATCCTTAGGTAAATTCATCTTTCATCTGGTAATTTCCTTAGTGTAGGTATGCCCAGAACATTACACAAGATAATGTACATGTGACATTTGGGCATAAGTATTACTTTAAAGTATGGTATTTCTCTGAAAGTCAGTCACCTAGCGTCCTGTCTGTTATCTTGACAATCTGGTAGGTGAAAGGTGATTGTTTTCCCCCTGAAAGGATTCGGCTTCTCTGTGTGTGTGTTTACTTGCATGAAGATCTGAAGTAGAGACAGAATGTTCAATAAGGACAGGCAGCCCACAGCACCAGAAGCAGGAGCTGAAAACTTAGAGTGTATTGGCTGGAAGCTGTTGTCACCTTATCTATTTTCTACTGTTTTGCTTGGCTGTCACCCCCAGCAGGCAAGCCAAGCCTTGGGCTTGAGTCATTAGAGTCATCGTGAGAGCGCTGTGTAACTTGAGTGTAGAAGCTGTAGGTATGTTCTCCAGGAAAGACTCTTCACCCTGTTCTTCTTGTTATTTTGAAGCTTGCCATCAGCATGCGTAAGTTGGGAGAGAGATGTGACTTAATTCAGGAAGGTGGACGGATAACTGACCCCACTATTGACAAGCGCATGGATTTTCATTTTAATGCTCTCTTGGATATTGTCTCTGAGTGGAGGAAGGATAAGACTCTGCTCCAAGATGTCCCTTTAGGAGGTATGGGGAGTACGGCGGTGTGATGGTTTCCTCGTAGTGTGTGCAGGAAGGCCGGTCCTTCCATGCCTGACGCTGGCTGAACTCTGCAGATTTTCTCAGAGGTGGGCAGTACCTTCCTGGGGTCCATTGCTGCTGGCGTGCACATGCTTGTATGTGCACTCGCTGGGGCGCATGTATACACACACACACACACACACACACACACACACACACACACACACACACTACTTTGGTACATTGTTCAACTAAATTATCTAAACTTTTACTTTTCAATCTCCCAGAGAAACTTACTTTTATGGAAACCTGTGGTATGGTAAGCCCTCCTTGCATATGGTTGTTAGCCCATATATACTTTCTGAAAGTCTCTGGATATCAGGATTTCTTTTCTTTCTTTGACTTCAGTTGTAATAGATTTAAGGTTTTTTTTTTTTTTTCTTTAGTGTATTTTTAAAAAGTGCTTAATGTATCTTAAAAATAAGTATATAAAATCAAAACTTCAACTGTGGTACTTGAATGGACAATAGTACTCACAACTCTCAAGCACTTAACTCCTTATGGCGACCTATTTCCATGAAGGTACCAGCTGGGACTCTGGGTACTGCCTCTTACATTTCTGTTTATGTAACCTGAAATTTTGTGATCTGCATTTTTCATTTGTACTTCTTGGAGGCATGGTATTTTTTTGAAGTGTGAATGTTTGAATTCTAACATGTTAATTTCTTTACCCATGTATTCTGACAAGTGTGTTCTCACTTCTTCAGTTGATAACGTACTCCATTTCAGTAGTGGGTGTTTGAAGGTCATTGCTGTTGCTGTGGTGTTCTCTGAGAAAAAGCAGCTTAGGAAGGAAAGGGCTTTTTTAGCTTAGGTTCCAGTCCATCGCAGCAGGAAAGTCCCATCACATCCACAGTCAGGCGCTTGGAGAGCAAACCAAAGGCTCGCATGCTTTCCCTACCTTAACACTCCGGGACCAAAGCCCAGTGATGCTGTTGCCCACTTTCAGGCTTTGTCTTCCCACATCAAGGCAACTGAGCCGTTCCTCACAGAGCATCCTGACAGATGTAATCTCACTGAGTCACATTCAGTCCCAGGAAATGCTTCTTAGTGTCAAGTTGACAGTTAACATTCATGTGCACACAGGCATGTTCCTTCCTTCTCTGACACCTCCCAGAGACCCAACCCAGAGTCAGAGCATCTTTGGAAGTATTGGCAGACAAACCATGACAGAATTCCCAGAAGTCCCCTCCGGGCAGCAGGGCCCTAGAATGTGTAGTGTCCAGACCAATTGATCAGCCTCTTGGAAGTGAAATTGTTAGGCTGACTTGAGAATTCTCCAAATTTTACTTTTTTCTTTTGAGACAGAGACTTGCTATGTAGTCCAGGCTAGCCTTGAACTTTGAATTCTCCTGCCTCAGCCTCCAGAGTGCTGGGATTTGAGGTGAGTGTCATCACCCCCAGCTCTCTTCTTAGTATTTTATATCTCTTTGACAGACCCTAGCTGGGTTGTTTGCTTTTTTCTTAGCTGCTCACTTACTGATGTAGCATTTTCTCTTGGCCTTGCTTATAAAAAGTTAAAGGTGGCCCAAGAATAATTTATAACTAATTGTTTAAGCTTAATTTATTTTAAAAGTTTTGCTAATGTATACAAATATCTGTATGAAGTTATGGTTGTATTCTACCTATCAGCGTGTCAGTTGTGTCCAGTCTCAGTACATGGAGTGTGTGTGTGTGTGTCCGTGTCCGTGTCCGAGTGTGTGAATGCCTTAGGGCTAGAAGTCATTTCAAAAGAGATTCACAGTAAAGTTTTGATATTACTTATGCAGAAATTCGGTTCAAGCTCCTATTACTCTGCCTATGCTTCATTTCTGGCTGGGCTGTAACAATGGTGAGTCTCTCCTTTTCACATAGTGACAGGAATATAGAGCTGCTGTCAGCAGGAATGGGCTGCTACAGAGAGCTCAAGACTCCAGGGCAGAAACCTGGTGCAAACCCAGGGTCCCTGGGTACCTCAGTATTACCAATTAGCGTAAGAATGAGAACATTTTAGTGAGAATTTGGAGTTGGCAAAGAAACAAAAGTTGAGCTGATCTTAAAGGTGTTGAGGAGGCTGAGTTGGGATATGGAGTTCCAACCCCGTCCTCCCTTGATCTCCCCCAACTACATAGCATTAATACATATGTACCTTGTCTCAGAAACCCAGACTCAGGCTGGCGCTTAGGACGTTACTTGTCTGCCCTGCTTCAAGGCACTGAGTTTGTTTTTCAGCTCTGAAAACAAACCAGCAGCTCAGATGCTCAGTGGTGATTCTTGTCAGACAGATACACAGCACTCCAAAGAAGCCTTGAATCTGTGCCAAATGTGGGTGATTGTTGTCACTAAACAGGAGCCATCTCTACTAAGATGCTTGGAATTAGGCATGAGCCAGAGCCCTCGGACACCTAATGTGCACCCCCCTCATTACTGTCTAGTTAAGACAATCGGAACAATGTCCCAGGAATTCTATAGTAATGGGATAGTGCTGAGGTTGAGAGTGGGAAAGATTACATGATCCATAAAACAAGCATAAAGATGAAATCCTAGCCAGGATGGAGGCACACACCTGTAATCCAGCACTTGGGAGGCAGAGGCAGCAGCCGGCTAACACTAGATTTTAAGGCATGAGGGCCAGGCACTGGAGAGTGTACTTAAACTCCACAGTTGGAGAAACAAGCACAGTAGGGATAGAATTTACCCTGAGGGGATCACAAGCTGTGTGGCCAAGCCTCAGAGTGGACAGGTCATACTTGCTCCTCGGGTGAGGCCACCAGGTACCCACCAGCTCAGCTTTTAGAATGTAATTGTCTGTTGCAACAGGAATTCATTTCTGGTATTGAGGAAGATGGCCGACCCAGCAGAAGTCTACGGAAGAGAATGCAGCCTAAGACTTCTGTAGCTGCAGGGAGGTGGTGTAGGAACTTGCAGGCCGTAGCAGCGAGCAGAGAGAGAATGGCAATCCTGTATGTGCTTGTGTAGAGACTTCCACTTTGTGAGCAGAGGTGAAACAGTTTCTAGCTAAGCAGGAACTCAACATGGCTTAAGGTATAGCTTTCTCTGTAGCTTTTTCCATGCTTATACCTATGTCCACATGCTGAGGACTCCCCGGCCTCGTCAGGAGTTATATATTACTTATTCCTCAGTTTGCTTGAGACTGAAAGTTTTGGGCTCTGTTGGGGGAAAGCAGGATCAAGAATTGGACAGGAGTTTTCTTCTCCGCTGATCTTTCTGCTCTGATCCGTTCCTACCACAGAAAAGATAGAGGAGATTTACCGAGCTTTCATGAAGGAGTCTGGCATCCAGTTCAGCGAGCTGGAGGGACAGGTGCTGCAGTTCCACCTGAGTAACCTGGAGTATGCTTGTGGCAGCAGCCTGCACCAGGTGAGCCAGCGGGTCCTGAAGTGGGCTGTACCATAACTCTGGCATGCAGCCGGGGAGCAGGCTCATTCAGGAAAGTCCTGTTGCACAAGCACGAGGATCTGAGTTCGGATCCCCAGCGTCCATGAGAGAGTGAGACATGATGGAGTATGCTCGTGATCTCAGTGCTGAGAAGGCAGAGACAGGAGGATTTATGAGGTTACTGCTCAGTCAGCTTAGCTAGCTGGTAAGCTCTAGGTTCAGAGAGAGACCTTGTCTCAAAACTAAGACAGAGAGACAAATGGAGGTACCCAGTGTTCAAATCTGGCCTCTACATCTGTGCACACACAAAAGAATGCTTATAACTGTGTGCATATTGCATGTATAAATGGAACTTAGGCTGTTTGGGACCAAGGAAGAAAGGTTCTGTTGCCCAGAACTTTGATAACCATGGCTTCACAGTATCATTAATTCCATAGTTTATTATTATTCTGAGGCTCTCTCCTGTCTTTGTTTCTCTCTGTGTATACACATACAGTTGCTCGAGTGCCACCAAATACATGTATTGGTTAGCAGGCAGCTTTCCAGAGCTGGTTCTCAGCTTTCACTGTAAGCTCTGATGATGAAATCCAGGTCATGTCTTATAGAGCAAGCACTTCCATTCACAGAGCCATCTTCCTGACCCTGTTCCTGTAGCCCAGGCTGACCTTGAACTTGCCATGTGGCTCCAGCTCCTCCTGTGACCACCTCCCATGTTGCTGGGGTCACAGGCACACATCACAGATTGGCTGGTGGCTTTTAATTTGTTTTTAAAGCTAAGCACTTGCTCTGTAGCCCAAGCTGGCCCTGAACTTAAGCTCCTCATTGTCAGCCTCCCAGGTGACGGGATTACAGACGTGGCAGCACACTGCCTGTGAAGATGCTCAGCTAGATGAAGAAAGGAGAGCCTGGGCTGGGTCAGAGAAGGGAGCCAATAGTCTCTTCCTTCACTGTTCCCTCCTCAGCCCCATCCTTGTCCTGTGTGGTGGCCCTGGGAGTCATTTTCGTGGAGCCATGTTGCTAAAAACGCTGCTCCCAGGAACCAGTGTGGCCTTAACGTTTCTGTCTCGTAGAATTAAATTTGAAGCCCCCTAGCTCATTTAAGCAGCTGAGAATCCTGCACCCTACTACCCAGCTTAGATGCTGTGTGGATGCTGAGGGCAGCCCTGCCTCACTGCCGCTCTGCATTACAATTTGAATGGAGCCCTTTTCCCCAGATGTGCTGGGCCTTGGCCTCTACAGACCTCCTGCCCTTGTTGAAGAGAAAAAGTTGGTGTGTTTGCCTGTGGCACTGAGCAAATGCCGTTTGGTCTCTATAAAATTTGATTTTCTCAGAGTCGGTGATACATAAAATGAATTCTTTAAAAAAAAAAATAAAAAGGAGTGGTAGCTGTGCTCAGATGTTTAACCCTTCCTCCCGACTTGTCATGTGTGTAGGTGTACGTGTGTATGCGTAGGACAGAGGACAATCTCAAGATACTGTTCCTCACGAGCTAGCCACTTTTATTTATTTTGAAATAGTTTTATTGTGTAGCCTATTCTTGCCTGGATTTTAGGGCAATGCCTCAGTTTTCCAGGTGTTGAATTCTAGAGGCATGAGCCGCCATGTCTGTCTAGACCCTCTGGGTGTCGCATAGTTTGCCTTCCCCAGACAGTGGTGTCCACTGGGCTTCCTTGGTGACTGATAACTTGGGTGCCTTCTCCTATCTGAAGCATCTTTCCTCAGGGGCAGCTTTAGGGTTTACATTATGGCTTCCTAAGGCCTCGTGTTGTTTCCCAGGTGTCAGCTCGCTCCTGGGATCACAATGAATTCTTTGCCCAGTTTGCTGGTGACCATACTCTCCTGACTCCAGGCTACTCCACTATCATTGAGAAACTGGCTGAAGGACTAGATATCCGACTCAAATCTCCAGTGAGTGTGGATGGGTGGTAGACTCCGGTTTGTTTGGGGAGGATGTGAGGTTTTGGATACTCAGAGTAGCCTGGGTACAGTCGGCTAATACACTGACCTCTCTAATCCTACTCTGCTAGTTGAGTTCTTCATCCCAGTGGGCTTATGGCATCTTAAGACAGTACAGATGATTCGTCTGTCTCTGTGCTATAATCAAGGATGCTCCATTATCCTGGCAGATCTATAAGCTTTGTGTCAGCTATAACCACATGAGAGTGTTACATGTCCAGCACTCTGGTCCTCAGCACTACACATGTCATGGGAGTTGGGAAGGTTTGAACCCTCATGTGTTTCAAAATGTTCTTCTCGAACAGGTGCAAAGTATAGATTATACTGGAGATGAAGTGCAAGTTACCACGACAGACGGTACGGAGCATTCTGCACAAAAGGTAGGTGCTGCTGCCACCTCCTGTGTTGGAGCACTGCACTGCCATGGGCCTGTGGGCACAAAAACAGTCTTTCCCATCAAGCTTTGCCATTGGCCATCTGCCTAGGGCCTTGTTGGTTTCTAGTGAAGTAGGACTACTCAGTAGTTGTGTGTAGCTCGTAAAGCTGAAACTGTCAAGCACTATCTAAGCACAGCCCTCTTAGGGCTGAAAGGGCATGGTGGGGTTGTGCTTTAAAGGGACCTGTTACCTCAAGTCTGTCCTTTTTTTTTTTTTTTTTTTTTTACTGTGGAACCCTTTTCAAATTCAAGTTTCATCTTGAAACTACTTTCACATAGCTTACTTACTTTAATGTGGACTTTTGATAATCAGCTGTTAGGTGGATGGTGCAAGATGCTGCTGAGTCTAGCTCCTGAAATCACAGTGTGAAGCCTATACTGGAATATAGAGACAGCTACTTGGAGCAGAGAGATTTAATCAGCCCTGAATTCAGGCTTTATTATTGGAGTTCGGGTAATGATAGAGATCTCTCTGATGGACCCTGCCACCTGTTGGTACACTAGCTTTGTTCTCTTCTCCTTGCTATCTGACAACTTTTCACAGTCCTGAATATTCATACAGAAACAAAAGATTGCACGCCACACGGGGGAGGACAGAGCCTAAAGATGCATGAGGGTGTCATCAGCTGGGGAACCTTGCAGTGCTCCCAGCACCCTGCATTCTCATTGAATGTGGACCGGCATGTTTTTCAAGCCTCTCATGATTCTCTGTGCAGCTTGCACTGGGCAGTGATGTCACTGTCTGTAAGCTCCTACTATAAGGCTCCTCTTAAGGTTACCATTCCAAGTACCACCTTTTAAAATTACAACTCAGCTAGCTGTTCGACTGAGGAAAGTCTGTCTTCCTACATCTTGGTGGCTAGGATAAAATGCTACTTGTATTCCCCTGCCAGGTCGCTGCCTGTTATGTTGGCTAGACAGATGGCACTCCTGAGCCTTTGTGTTAAGCCTTCCAGGTGAATCGACAGAGCTGCAAACTAACCAAGTATTTTTATCATGTGGCTAGCACTCATCACAGTTGTGTTGGATGTCTTTTTGAAGATGTGACTGAAAGCTTTCCAACCCAGCTGTGTAGACAGAAACCTGTGACAGACTAGACTGTAACTTGCTCCAGGCTGCCCCTGCAGAGAATGGGCCTCATTGTCCACCAGGGTGTGTTTATATCATGGCATTAGTGGCTTACTCGAGAGCTTGTACTTTGTTAGGAAGACTTGTAGGTGTAACTTCTTTCTTTGGAGTTGGGTCATCTGTTAGTGGTCACATGGATGCTACCACATGTGAACAATTGTAAACTTTAGGAGAGAACACGCTTTAAGACTCTGAGGCATCCGAAAGCAGTGTCAAAATTCCCCGAAGAATTCTGGGCTTGCTTTGCTTCTGGAATTGGTGGTTAAACCAAATACATGAAGTGCTTGAAGATGAGAGTAGGTCGGACGTTTTAGGGTTGAGCTGATTCCACCTGCATTCTGAGTCCTCTAGTCCTGCGATACTGAAAGGCAGACAGTCCTCCTTCCCTGTCCTCACAGAGCTCCCTTGCCTGTATGGTTTTCCCTGTGAGTGAGATCTGACCAGTTGTACACACATCTGGGAAGTGTGGCCCGCCTGGCTTTGCCCCACAGCTGCAGCCCCTGCTTCTGCTGCAGCAGGGATAGCAGAGGTCCCAGGGAGGCAAAAGGCGAGGCAGGAGTCACCTGTTCTGCTGATGCAAGTCTTTCTGTATGTGGAGTGGTTCTGATGCTGGTGCTGGTGGTAGTAATAACTTCTTCATTGAGCTGTGATTCTGGAACTAGAACTTTGTGAACAGTGAGGTGAGACATCTAAGTATTATAGGCCTGTGCGGCATGCCATACCCAGCCGAGTCTTAAAAGAGTTCAGTGTGACCTTTAGAACCACGCGAAGCCCCTGTAGTACAGTACTTCCAGCTTTAAAAGTTCTCCTGTGGTTTTGCAGTTATAACCCTAGTAACTCGCGATGTGCTCCGTCAGTTATGCAGCATAGCATTGCCTCCTGCTAGGAAGTAGACTCTGCGTCTGAGATTAGTAAGGGCAGGCATTTCCTTGCTATTATAGGCTGTTGACAGGGATGGTATTGAGAAGGACAGAACAAGCTCATGATGTCTGGCCCTCCCTCCCGGTCTGTCTTCATTTTTTGTGGACAAGCTCTCACTGTATGTCTGATTGGCCTGGAATTTGTTATATAGTCCAGGCTGGCAGGATCATCTTGTCTCCGTCGCTGCAGTGCTGGGATCACAAGTGTTTACCACTGTGCTTGGCTGGCCATTTCTATAGTAGCACTGCTTTTCAGAGCTAATGTCTGCCACCTTCCTGACCCAGCACTCTCGTTAGCCACCAGGAAGGGTCTGTATCGTGTTCCTGTGTAGATCCTACATCCGCTTACCCAGGCACTCTTGTGTAGTGAACAACCTGTGTTGAAGTGGGGTGCTGACGGTTTTCCCACTGGAAGCAGAGAAGGGCGAGATGCTCAGGGCTGCTATGAACCCCTGAGAAGGGTGGGTAGTTTCTACTGCTGTGTGTTACCTGTTCATTGTTTGCCACAGGTATTAGTCACTGTACCACTGGCCATACTACAGAGAGGTGCCATCCAGTTTAATCCACCTCTGTCAGAGAAGAAGATGAAGGCCATCAACAGCTTGGGCGCAGGCATCATTGAAAAGGTGACCTAAATTTTCCCTTAGCCTCAGAATTCAGAGATCAGTGCTGGCTGATGGGTTTGTTTGGATACTGACCTGTTGTACAATTAAACAAACAAAAGGGAGCAAGAGTAAAACAGAGTACCGTATACATGTGGGAGTTGTCAAGTAGCCAACTCAGGCCATTAAAGAATGGGGAAAATGATATTAAGAAAAAATGTAGCCCTATTTTAAAATTTTTCTGATGTAATTTGGATAAAAAAAAAGGGGGGGGGGCAGCTAAATTCCGTTTTGCCTTTTAGGAGCTCCCAATCAGTCCTCTCTAAACCTCAGTTCAAGTCTCGTGTACTCTAAACTGCTTTTCAGACTATGTAGGGAGACATGAAGTTCTCATTTTCCTGCCTCCACCTAACAAGTGCTGAGATTATCAGGCAGCCTACCATGCCCAGCAGAGGAATGATCTGCTTATCCGAGTTTGGCTTTGCTAAAGCTCGTCTTAGTTTGTTCTGATTCCATGGCCATCCTCTCTCCCTGGGTCTCAGGGAACCCAGTGTTTTCTTGTCCAACCTTTATGGTCTCCTTTAGCAATGCCATAGATACTGGAAAGCCTCTTGAGTGGCATGTCGCTTGTGGGTAAGCAAGAAGCTCGGAGAACAAGGTGGGAAGAATGGGCAGTTTTGAACCTAGTGGAATTGTTCCTGAGTAGACACACTAGGTTGCATTTAGAGATGGCCTATGACTGACAGAGTGTGCTTAAGCCATTTCTCTGCTTGCTTTCCAGATCGCCTTGCAGTTTCCATATAGATTTTGGGACAGTAAAGTTCAAGGGGCTGACTTTTTTGGCCATGTTCCTCCCAGTGCCAGCCAACGAGGGCTCTTTGCTGTATTCTATGACATGGACCCCCAGGTAAAATAATGTGGTTTGAATTCCCTTCTTGAAGGTTAGGAGTTGCTGTTATGCGCCATGCTCAGGAACAAATGAAGATGGTGTAGATTCATGGTATGTAGGGAAGATGCTGTGACTGGAGTGTTTCCTCTGGAGGAGTCCTAATCCTTGCCTGGCTTTCTCAGAAGTACCGTTCTGTTTCCTGGGGTATGACTCAATGCTTGGGAAAGCTTATTTCAGGGTGATAGTGAATTGCTCAGGTAAGGTCAGCAAGAGTGGACCAGACTTGCTAACGATTGTCTCTTCTGAGCGAGAAGGCTGGATACAGGAGATTCAGGTGAGGGACTGATGGGTAGCTGTGTGAGAGAGCTGAGGACAGCCCTGGGCATAGAAAACTGTGTGAATATGCCCTGCAGCTGTGCTGCTGACACAGAGGAACTTGGCCGCTGGTTCCTACTCTTCCTCACTTTGGGGAACTGTCTTAAGGAAGTTGCATATGGAAGCTATGGGAAGGTTTAATTATTCCTGCAGATTTTTCTTGATCTTTCTGTTGCTTCTCAAACACAATTTCATAAATAGCCAAGAGAACCTTGACTTTGACATGTTACTTTGTGAACATCTCCTTCTTTCCAGAAGGGGGCGGTAGAGTGTGCGGGAGGGTGAGCAGTGTGCATGAGGAGAATTGATGGGGCTGGAAGTGGAGATCAAGGACAATGGATTGTAGTGAAGTCACTTAGGAGAATGAGGCCCTTGTCTGGAACTGTGGGTTTAGATGAGTGTCCTGTGCTTTTCCCCTGTGTGCTTGCAAAAGCAGCAGAGTGTACTGATGTCGGTGATCACGGGGGAGGCAGTGGCATCTCTCAGGACCATGGATGACAAGCAGGTGCTGCAGCAGTGCATGGGCGTCCTTCGGGAGCTGTTTAAGGAGCAGGTGAGACAAACCCTCCTTGAAAGCAAGAAAGTGCTATTGTGAATGTGATCTGAGCATGTGGGGCTGGAAGCCCTCTGCATTACAAGGGAGCAAGGCAGGAGGCCACATCCGTTTTTGTTTGTTTTTTCCTGGAAGTTTCCCTTTCTCCACCTGAGTACCCTGCTTAGAATCAGGGCTGCCACAGCCATTGCTGAGACTTAGCTCTGCCAGCTCAAGGTGTCAGCCAAATTGGTCTCTAGGATTCCTGTTGTAGATGCACTTGATATCCTCGAATGCTTTTCCTTCTGTATTCTAAAGACAGATGCTGCTCACACTGAATTAGGCCTTGTCTACCACCCCATTGTAAGTCAGTTACCCATTAAAGACTCAAGACTCCAAGTCCCGTTCTGATGGTTTAGTACTTGAATTTGGGTCTTTTGAGGGCTGCTACCATCCTCTTCTCCTCTTCCTCCTCCTCTTCTTCCTCCAATCAATTACACTTACTTTCCTTTCCTAAGACTGTAAAAGGCCATTTTTAAAAAAAAATAACTTCTGTGTTTTTCCAAGCTCTTTTAGCAGCTTTGACTACAACATACTTTTAAAAATCATGTATGTATATAAATGAGCATGTGCATGGATTTACACACACACACACACACACACACACACACACACACACACACACACACAC
>JANHMN010000006.1:15662461-15789996 GCA_030674055.1 Rhabdomys pumilio | reverse complement strand
CACACACACACACACACACACACACACACACACACACACACACACACGTAGGTCAGAGGACAACTTCCTTCTACTCCGAGTTCCTCGGGCTTTGGCAGAAGCACCCTTCCCCGATGAGCTTTCTCACTGAGCAGTCACTAAACATTGCTTTTTCTAGTGCACCACATATACAGGTCTCTCCTACAAGGGGCTCAAAAAAGTACCTAATTTTCCATTCTTTGGAGATCTGGAAATATACTTGACCTGTCTTTTTCTAAGAGTAGAAATAGAAGCAAAATAACTTGAAAGCTAAATCTATTTCAGGGAAGACTCAGCTTTGGACAACTCTGTATGAAAGAGGATCTAACTAGGCAGTCTTATCAGCTTGGGTTTTACCTGGAGTTTTAGTTATTTGGAACTATTTTTTTATAGGGAAGCATTTCTCATGTTAAAACTTGCCAGAGGCCCACAGACAAAAGCTCAGTGACTAAAATATATCCTTTTATTGTGGTCTTGTGGGAGACTACTGAAAATTCCAAACGGCAGTGTTGTGATATACCACCCTTCCTTCTGCACTGGGCCAGATTCTGCTCCACCATCTTTTCACATGAGCTGGGCCATGGTACCGTCCAACATTGGTAGTTATTTGTTATACAGAACGTGTCTTTGGCAGGTGAAACAGAAGGTAAGGGAGAGGTCAAGTGTGGCTGGAGAAGGGAAGGAGTTCATGGGAGGGATGTACTGCTGCTCAGGAAGCTACCACAGTGAGCACAGGTCTACGAGGGCAAGATGCTTGTTTCTCATTGGGTTGTGGGTTATCCAAGTTCCTTTTGAATAATTGTTTGTTTGCACATAAGGAGATCCCAGATCCCACAAAGTATTTTGTCACACGGTGGAGCACAGAGCCATGGATCCAGATGGCGTATAGTTTTGTGAAGACCTTTGGAAGCGGCGAGGCCTATGACATTATTGCTGAAGAAATACAAGGAACTGTCTTTTTTGCTGGTGAGGTACATGTCTTGACACCAAGCCCAATTCTCCTTTTTATTTACAGTTAAAAAGATATCAGCTGTCTTAAAGCCCAAATCAGGTATGCTTAAAGGCATTGTGACAGTAAACGGCAAAAGCCATCTCCATTCTGAAAGCCATCTCCATTCTGAAAGCCTGCCTCATATTCTTGCTTGCAGCAATTTTTAACTGACTGGTTTCCTGTGCACAGATCTTTCTCGCAGACTTATCTTCCTGTGTTACAATATTTCTATTGACATTGTATGATTAATATTAGATTTGGCTTGCTTTATTGTAAAAGTGTAGCCTGTTTAATTTTTGCACCATTTTTTTTTAAAGATTTATTAAGTATAGAGCATTCTGCCTGTGTGTGCACCTGCAGGCCAGAAGAGGGCGCCAGATCTCACTATAGATGGCTGCTAGCCACCATGTGGTTGCTGAGAACGGAACTAAGGCCCTCTGGAAGAGCCTCTGAGCCATTCTTTTAATGCAACTATTGTTCTTAGTTGGTATCCATGCTCTCATAAGATCAGCTCCCTCTCACTCTAGTCCAGGCTGGTTTTAACAATCCTCCTGCTCCAGACCCTGGAAAGAGATTACAGGTGGGAATCAACACTTGGTATGTTTTAGACTGTACTGTACAACGTAATGTTTATTTGTAGCTGGTGTCTGTCTCCCCTACCCCCTCAGTCATCTCCAACTCACAGTTCATTTAGATCTCCCTCTCCTAGCTGGCTTAGTAATCTGAAACCTTGGAGTCTTTGCACTGCTGTTCACTGACATGAGATTACAGTAGGATCTAATGCTGATTTAACTAGTTTTTCAGTTCTGTAATTACCTCTGATCATGTTCTTTCATTTTTTCTCTATCCTTAGATCTTTAGTCCTCCGTCAACTGTTTTTCATGTCTCTGTTCTGTCTGAGATGTTTTGGTAACCTTTCCATTCTGACATGGGTGTTTTCCTGGTTTTTGTTTTTGCCATCCCATTCTGACTTCACCCTTGTCTGATCTGTTATTTAGGCCTTTGAAAGGTGTTTTCCTTCTGATTGAAGCGCTCTTGACGTCTTTGACAGCTTCAGCAGGACATCACTGCTTGGGAACCTTTACTCTTTGTAGTAGCTTTACTTCTGAGGATTTCTGGATGGAGGCTCATTGATAATTATAGAGTACTTTTTATTTAACATGATACCTGATATTTTTGTTGGGGAAATGGGCACGTTTGAGGGGTGTGTGCCAGAGTTCGACTTCAAGTGCCAGTCCCCTGGAGCTTATCCACCTTGGTTGTTTGAGACAGGGTTTCATATGACTGGAATTTATGAAGTAGACTAGGCTAGCTGGACAGAAAACATATCCTAGGGTACGTGGGGTACCACTATACCAAGCTGCATTGAGTTCTGAGGATCAAGTGTAGTTCTTTGTGCTTTTGAAGTACTTTATCCATGAGAAGGGTAGCAGCATTTGTTACCTGGACCTGAGCTCTTTGCAGCTATGCTTCCTCTACTCAAACCCTAAAGGCTGAAATTCCCCGAGGAATCTTAGCATACGTTTGCCTTCAGTTAGTTCCAATCCTTCCTTCCAACATCAAGGCAGCTGTATTTCAAGTCTAATACCTGTAGTTATAAGATAGATAGATTAGATAGATAGATAGATAGATAGATAGATAGATAGATAGATAGATTATAATTTGGGATCACAAGTCGTTTTATCAGAAAGTTAGGGTTTGTTGTGACTTTTTACAGAAGTACATCTTAAAGAACCAGCTGTGCAGGTGGGGCATAGTGGCCACACACCATTGGCTTGCTTTCAGAAATAGCAGTTTTAGGCTCCAATAGGATTTAGAGCCCTTTCTTGAATTCTTTGGGTAGTTATTCTCATGCTGTTCTAAACACCATTTGAGGCTTGTGTGATCCACTTCCTCCCCATGACTTACCTTCTCGATGTTCTAGACAGTGTTCATGAATACTACAGTTCTTGGCATGTTGTAAAGGATGGGAATTTGACAAGCATAACAGAAAGCAGCAGAGACTCAAAGACTGTCATGAATACATAAATCTTTTTTTCAGGTGGACCAGAAGTCCACCTTTGGATAACTTTTTGATGTCATCTAAATTCTTTATATGCAACCTGATTCTTTTCTTTCCTTCCCACAGGCAACAAACAGGCATTTCCCACAAACTGTAACCGGGGCATATTTGAGTGGTGTTCGAGAAGCAAGCAAGATTGCAGCCTTTTAAAAAGAACTTGTATGGACCTAAAGTTCTGTATCCCAAACGGAAGTTTGAAACATAAGCTAATCTTAAGTTTTGCAAGAGAGGGGACTCTGTGACTCTGTATAGTAAAATTGAAATGTTTCTGTGGTGATAGGAAAATGTAAATCCATTTCACTCTTCTGAAATCTTTGACTCTCAAAACCCTTCCAGGCACTTATGTTTAACTGCATTTTTTCCATATGTCCAAATAGTACTAAGTCCTGTGGGTTTCAGAAGGTGGCACAGTGTATCATTGAGACCTTGGCTCTGGTTGGGATTCCCCTCAGATTGGACATTCTGGTTGGCAGATTACTTTTCATATAATGAGAAACCAAGTAATCCAGCAGGAGTCACTAGCAAACGTAGAGGAAGCCATGTGCTTTTCCGTGACAGTTTATCAGTACCTTTACCAATGAGCCTTAATATTTTTACACAGCTCCAATTTTGAGCTTTCCTTAAAATTTACAATTCTTTTTTGATACAGCGATTTGAATTTTGACATGCTTCTAGGCTATTTTGTACTACATAAATTTCTTTTCATTGGGTATTCAAAACTTGGATTCAGGTGTATTTTGGTATTTTAGACCTGTACACACTCATCAGCAACACCAGACTCAATCCCTACAGTGACTACATGTGTGTGCATAGATTTCTCAATGGATGCATGTTTTCACACTACAAAACCATTTTTGAGTGGGTAGCACATTTGAAATTTAGCAAAAATCTTGTCAGAATTGTAAGCCCCTCTTTTAAAAGTTGATTTTTACAGTGTATAATATTTTACATAGTTGTAAGTTTCCCATAGGCAGGTCCACTGGAAAACTGCACAAAATCTCAATCGTTTTGGTACATAGCACATTACTTTATAAGCCATATGTTAAAGTCTGAACATGGCAAAACTCACTCTTCCACTAAAAGACTATTTGATAAACATGGGTTTCAGGGTCTTTAGGATGCCTATTCTGCCAAGAAACTTCAGTTGATAGACTAGAAATATACTTTTGTTTTAAAAAGTCTTTGAACAATTCTTCTTTGAATTATATTGGTCTGCTTTTAAAAGGGAGCTACAAAGGACTTTACAGCCACTTTTTGAAATATTAGGTATTTCTGAAATTCAAAAGTAGCTTAAGATCTTCTACAATAATGTACAGTATGGTGTGCTTTAGACAGTCTAGACACACTCTCCCCTGTCGAAGTACAGAACAAAGCCAATGACTACATATTTAAAAGTTCATTATTCACTGTACTTAGAGGTTGTTTGTTGGGACTCATTGGTACTGATAAGGGAAGTATTCTGCTTTCAGGTGTAATTAAAATGTTTAGCATGTGTGAAGTGACAAATACACAATGTTAAGTGGGTCAGTCCATCTAAGTTATTTAGTTTCTAGGCACTTGTACTTTCTATGCTATTTCAAGTATAAATGAGTAATTTTCTCCTATTTTGAGTGACATACTTAGTTTCATATTTTGTTCTAAAGGAACTGTGGTACTTTTGAGTTATGTTTTCCAATCTCTGAGATTTTTGTTAATGAGCAGAAGTACACCTTGATTTAACTACATCATGAATAATTGGTTATGTAAAACTGTTTAATAAGACTTTTGCAAATACCCTTAATAAATGGTCGTAGCATCACTGTGTCAACCTCATTTCCAGTCCTTTAAACTTTTGGTCATAAGCATTTATTACCCTATTTCCTTAATAGTAAGTGGTCAACATACTAAACTAATTCTGTGTCAAAAAACAGTCATTGTCCTAGGATAGATTAGGAGAGAAATAACACTGAAGCAGAGAAACCAAAGATTAAATACAAGACACTTAAAACATTGATTTATTCTTTATTTCGAAGATTTATGACAAATTACTTAAAAGCCAACATTTAGTCCCCACTTAATTGCTTGTTCCATTTCACTCTAAGCATATTTGAAGTCAAGTATGTGAAAATACCTGTTAATGCTCAAATCTGGTCTATGATGTGAAGATTAAACACCCAGTTGGTACATTAAATGTCACTTTGTCAAACAGCATATTATAATTCAGAAATAGGTTATTAGGACAGTCAAATTTTAAATTCAGGGGCAGTCCATGTTTTATCACCTTAAAATCTTGATTGACCAAAATTTAAAATCATACAGCCTTGATTCTGTAATACTTTAATATTAATTTAATGTACGGTTTTTGATAAATACTTTCAGATATGTACGCTGTCCACACCAACTCTGGCTACACCTGATACTTTTAATCATAATTATGAAGGTAACCAGGTTCCCTGTATTTAATATTTATATGGTCAAAAGTTTGCTCCTGTCAGTTCACGTATATATAAGCCATGTGTGCTCACTCTTCCCCAGTTTTTGAAGCTGTGATGTGTTTATCCTCATGAAATCTCTATGACACTTAAAGTTCACACAACCACATTGATGACACTTTCAGGGCAAGCAGAACTGAACAGTCCTTCAGTGTAATCACCACTGAACTCTGTTCCGTCATTGCTGCCTGGATGAACACTGACATTTAGTTACAAGTTTAAAGACACAAGAGTTTAAAAAATTGATTTGCACAAAAGAAATAAAAAAAATTATATACAACAAATTGGTTTTTAAAAATACAAAAATAACATCTGTCACTTCTGTCATGCCAACAACTTGACATATATACACATGCAGAAAAAGTTCCAACTCGGTCATCTGAACAGCTGTGTCTACTCTGATGAACAGACTGCTGCTGTGTCTTCACACTGACAGAAGGCGTATTCAAAATATTTCATGTACTAAATACTGCAATAGTCTTTGCATGTATAAATGCTGGTTAGAATAGTTTTTGCTTTGATTAAAAGTAATGTCTTAAGCAAGCTAACATTAAGTTCACTAAAATTCACAACAGTTCAGGAATCTATGACCTTATAATAAACGCAAAATGTACAACTATAAAAAGCAAGGAATGATTACTGCCATGCAAGATTTAAACTGAAAACTGCAAGAAAATGCAATTTAAAACAACAAGCTCAAATACATGTAACACACAAAAGAGCAGCAAGTTCTACCAACAATAGACTTAAAAAAGAATACATTCTCTTTGCTGGTATAAATCAGATCTTCAAATCTGAGAACAAGCCATCTGTCCTCTATCTCAAGAAATTAGCTGCAACAAAAAATAAAACCGCGTTAACACACCCAACACAACACCAAATATGCATACATTAAAATCTTATTTGTAACATATTAAAGTGGTATCAATACAAAACAGTAGTTACTGTTGACCCTTGGAGTGACTTGGCTTGAAGTTACTGAGTACCTCAAAGATACAAAGCTCCCACGTGTACTATGAACTTCTCTTACTCTAGGCTCAGACTTAACTATATTTCCTCATTCGTATTTATTAATAACTCTGGGATATCAAATGTGATTTTTCATTGACAAGAATACTAAAGAAAATGCAATATTTGATAAACTTTTGGTTTCTCTGCTAAATGATCAAATAGAAAAGAAATATTTACCTCTTTGACAGTTGTTTTAATGAAATCTTTCCTCTCAGTTAAATCATAAGCAGGATAATTTTCATATACCTAAAAACATAAAAACATATTTAAAAGTCTACAATAATGTCTTTAAAAGTAAACTTTTCCATGAGTCACATGCAGATTCTAAATGCTCTCTGGTTTACCAGACTTGTATCTGCAAATGAGACTTAATACTGTATTCAAAGCAATAGTCACCCGACATTCTCAGTGCTTTACAGTAGCAAAATTTCATTTATGAAGTAGCAACAAAAATAATACTATGGTTGGATATTGTAAGAAATTTAAAAGTGGTAGTAGTAGCCTTTTCTCTAACCTGACCAGCTCCCAAATAATCAAGGCGGAGACTATTTATGGCATGAAAACTGAGCAGGTAATAATCCATTCTAATCCTCTAATCTAGCTACTTCCCAGACAAAATTCTGAAATGCTTGCATTATCAGATTGACCTGGTGCTCTCTGCTCCATAGTGGTTCCTGGTCCCTCACCTCACTGCTGAATCCTCCCTTCTCCCCTCTCCACCCTGTCCCTTGCTGTAATCAGACATCTGGCCCTGTTTTTACCAATGCTCAGCTTTTACTGACAAATCAGAGAATAAATGGGAGCAAAGTTTACAAGCATCAAGAAAGGAGATACTTAGAATACTCATTGCCATGTCCAGATTGCAACCAGACATGGGGGCAGAGAAATCAGCATTTGAATAATAATACACGGGCAGTCTTTACACAGTATATGCTAGCATGACACAGTTGGGGGGGGGGGGTCCCACCATAGCATGAGAAACTGTATTAAAGGGTCTCAGCATTAGAAAAGTTGAGAACCACTGCTGTAGATAAAACGTGATGTTCTATTAGTTTGGAACACAGTGAATAATTCTAGATACTTTACCATACCCGTTCAAGGCTTGTTTACCCCAATCCCAGGAAGGAATGCCTCTGTTCTGTGATGTACTCCTTTCAGAGGGTTCCAACAGTTTTCAAGGCTATGCTTGAATATTTACCTCTCTACAACACTGAACAGCAGGCATATTTAAAGACGGGTAATGACTTCTCTCTTTTTTTTGTGGGGGGTGGGAGGGGGGATTTGAGACAAGGTTTCTCTGTGTAGCCCTGGCCGTCCTGGAACTCACTCTGTAGACTAGGCTGGCCTCGAACTTAGAAATCCACCTGCCTCTGCCTCCCAAGTGCTGAGATTAAAGGCGCTCGCCACCACTGCCCGGCTTCTGCTTTATTTCTTAACGCCTACTTACTCACGGCTTGGTAATCAGGAAAGGCTCAATGAATGCCTAATCAATTAAAAATAAAATAAAACCACAGAATAAGATTCTGTTTTTCACACCAGGGAAATGTCTGTTGTAAAGCGTAGCACTGTGATTTCATTCACCCTATTCATAAGTTTAAGAGAGAGATGTTTGGCTGGCTTATGATCCCCACAGTCCAGCATCCACAAGAGAGCCTGGAAACAGTTCAATCAACAGTCTTTGAGTAAATACATAAAAAGATGTATTAATGGTTACAAATTAAAGAACAGGTTAAAAAACAAACCTCTGAAGCCAAAGGGGAACACACAAACACACGCAGTTACCTCTTTGCAAATCTGCTTCATTGTGACTTCTTCCAAGTTAGCATCAGCTAGCAATTTCTTCACTGTTTCCTTTAGCTCTTCATCTGTAGGTGGTTTTTTCAATTTTTTAATTAAAGGTTCATCATCAGAACTATCTTCAGATTCAGACTCTAAAAGTTAGGATATTAAGTGTGAATTTTTTTTTGCATAACAAGGTGTAAGATAGGAGTTTTTAAGTTTTCAAGAGAGCATAAGCCCAAATCATTGCTTAGTTTAAAAAAAAAAAATTTTACCTGAAGATTGCATACAAAGCATGCACTGAAATTTTTTTAGCTTTGAAAATTGGCATGCTACTTTCCCCCAATGTTCTTTGAAGTCTATTGTCTCATACGTACACTTAAAGCATGTACATGCATGTGCTGTATGCTGGCAGTTGCTGTCACCATTTCTAATGTACCTTTTTTGGAACTGTTTTGGTTCTTCTTGGTGGTACTGCTGTCTGCCTTCTTAACATTAGCACTCTTTACAGATTTTTTACTTTTAGCAGTAGCTTTCTGTTTTGCTTTTTCTTTTTTAGATGTCTTTTTTGGTGGTTGCTAGAAAGGAAAGCAAAGCATGAGTCACTATTATTCCTCTGTTTTCTCACAGCTTAAACGTTACTAATTACCAACTGCTAAGAGGAATTGTACCCCAATGCTATTTCAACGTAAGTCTAAGAACATACCACGTATATTATTCCATTTAACTGAGGGTGGAAGATAATTCAAAATATAAATACTATTTACTATCTCCTACTGTCTTCCCCAACGAGAATCCACGCTACAGGAAGACAAGCTCTTATCCCTGTGATCACTGAGAAACCCTAACTTCTAAAAGAGTGCTTAGTATATAGCAGTTGTTGAGTAGAAATTTGTAAATATGTGAGGAAATGAATACAGTGACATCATCTTGTTCACAATCACATTAATACAAGCAAAGATTCAAATACATACCTGAATCCAGAACACATGCTCTTAAATACCAATTCACAGACGATTCAACAAAAGCTAAGTGCTGGGCATTTGCACAAGTTACAGTATCCAAATTATAACTTTTAAGTACTCTGAAACTAAGAAGTATTAACTCTTCTTTTAATTAATATTCCCAAAGCAAAGTATTCCACATAACAAAAAAAAACTAAGACCAGGCACTTGGAGGCAGAGATCTCTAAATCTGAGGCCAGCCTGGTCTACAGAGAATATCCTTGTCTTCAAACAAACAAATTCTCATCTTCACACATCAAAACTACCACAAATAGCTAGACAGAAGAATGTTTTACATTCTAAATTTTGGAGTTACATCAAATCAGTTTTCTGTTATCTGTGAGATACTGCTGTCATACATGCATACCTAGACCAGCCTTGAACAATCTTTTGCCACGGCCACTAGAGTCCTCGATTGCAACCTGAGTTAAATCTTTTTAAAGGACATAAATACTGTGTTGAAATCTGTCCTTCAGATCAATTTCTTTCAGAAGCTAGGTGGATCCACACAGTATATGCAAGTGGAATTGGTTCGTTTTTTGTTGCACACAGACCTAGACCCACTCTGTATTAACTTGACAGTATTTGGTTGGCTAGCAGACCTATCTTAGTTGGCTACTACTAACAGTACTTAAGAGGATGATTAAGTATGGGAGCTTTACCAAGCCCAGCACCAATGATTAGTTATTAGATTTCCCATGAGTAACTTAAACTAATTTTTAAAACTTAGATGCTCACCTATTCGTATAACCTGCAGTATGCTCTTAAAGAAATAAAGGTTCAGCTATTTGATACACAAAATAAAATATTCACTATCACTATTTAGTCCAAGCTAAAATATCTGGACTTGTGCGTTTAAGAAACTAAGCTATACTACCCAAAGTGCTGGGAAAACTGAGCATCAGAAACAGCACGTTTCACTGCGACTCAATCCTATTAGAGAATTAAAACATTCCCAGGACTGTCTGTCTGAGGTGTATTTAAATCTACTAACTGGTACAAGCTAATGATTTTATAAAGTTTAAACATCTGTGTTTATAAGAGGGTAGGGAAGAAAATGAAGCCAATTTTAGAAACTTTGCTTCTGGACAAACACATCTTTCTATATTTAACACCATCTTCTAGAAAGGATTAACATTCCACAACTTTTAATAAAAGACAATTAGCCTAATGTGAATTAACAAATTTTCTAAGAGTACAATCATATCACATAAGCAGTATAGAGTAAGACAAACTATAGTTCATAGTGTAGGGTTCTGAGGTAACCTGCTGACTTATGAATGAATCCCAGCCTCAGTTTACCTCCAGGCCCTACTTTCCCAACTTATCCAATAAAGGAACCAATGTACGCCCTTATGGGATAAATGTTCAACTGTGTGAAAATACATCTTTTTAAAAAGTTATTTTATGCATATGAGTACACTCTGTAGGTGTCTTCAGACACACCAGAAGAAGGCATCAGACCCATTACAGATGGTTATGGGCCACCATGTGGTTGCTGGGAATTGAACTAAGGACCTCTGAAAGAGTGGTCAGTGCTCTTAACCACAGAGCCACCTCTCTAGCCCATGAAAATACTTTGAATGATGCCTCATGCCACACAGGACCAGTCTACCCACCACTGAGTGCTACCACGTGTTCCTTTTGTGATTTAGAAACTCCATTACGCATACTAATTTCTAAAATTTCATGCTGTAGTCTTTAAAAGCAAGGTGGCTACTACAGAATGGAAATTACTGAAGTAACACTTTGCTGACCATGACAAATCACACTTCACCACTTTATGTACAGTAGATATGACTTGGCTCACAAACATCTTCATTCCTGTAAGTTTATCCTGGGTCTCACTTATTTTCAGTAATCAGTTGTAAATTTTCCTGTGACACACTGATGACTTAGGAAATACTGAAAACTGAACAGTAAACCAACAAACTCATGCAAGTGGTACAATCTTGGGCATAGTAAAATAGCCAACGAACTTGTCTTTAGATCTACAAATGGTAAGAATCACTTCACCTACCCTAAAGATGCAGTTACAGGTAACTGGAAAAGATGAGCATTTCAAACATCTCAATGTTAAGAAAGGGCAGTTTCAGAAGGTAAGGCAAATATATATAGGTCATTGGTATTTGGTGGTAAAAACAACCAACCAGCAACCAACAGGATATCTGAGAAGGCAAGTTAATCATACCATTTTAATTTTCTACTAACTCAACCCT
The DNA here is from genome assembly GCA_030674055.1 of Rhabdomys pumilio. Classification (NCBI taxonomy): domain Eukaryota; kingdom Metazoa; phylum Chordata; class Mammalia; order Rodentia; family Muridae; genus Rhabdomys; species Rhabdomys pumilio. The sequence goes on along the minus strand of JANHMN010000006.1, from coordinate 15,778,441 downwards.
TATGAAAACCTTAAGACTCTAAAGCCAGCTTAACCATCACGCCTTAATCATCTCACAAGGTTACCAATTTGATTGGTGAGATTTGATTACTTCAAATTCCCACACCTGGCCTGTAGGTCATTAATCCCAACCACCTCTTAGAAGATAGTACAGAAGTAAGAATATAAGTTAACAATCAAACTTTGTTGCTAATTTTGCATTCTCAATCAGATCACTTACTTTTCTAGTCCCCTTTCCTGGTCAGTAAAAGTGAAGAGAAGAACAGACCCATTTGCCAGGTCATAGTGGTGCACACCTTTAATCCCAGCACAGAAGGAGCAGAGGCAGACAGATCTTTGCAAGTTCAAGGCCATCCTGGTCTACAAATCGAGTTCCAGGACAGCTAAGACTGTTACACAGAGAAACCCTGTCTGAAAACAAAACAAACCCAAAAACCAACAAAAACCCAACCAACCAAAAGCCCACAAAAACAACAAAAACTGCCCATTTTTTAAAACTTTTTCCAATCATTTCTACCTCTGTGCTATTAGGATAACATTTTTAACTTACATAAAAATCCCTTATAGACACAGTAGGTCTGATTAGTTCTATTATCTACACAATTCTTGAGGATAAACTATATGAAGTGTAGTACAGCTACACACACACACACACACACACACACACACACACACACTGTTTATTAAACAGTATTTTCATGCCTGTTTACATACACTACAGTGCAAGCTTATGAGAAGACCTGATATATCTGGAATAGATTCTGACTGCCCTTTTTAGCTCTACCGGTCCCCAAGCAAGCAAGCTGTTTGGTTTATAGTATACAGTACCTTTCTTATGTTCATCTCTGTACTTTTTTTGTAGAACCTGGTCATTGTTCTCTATAATCTAGGAGGTAGTGGAAAGTTCAAGAGTGAAAGAAAAAATGCATTTTCGTAACACTGCTTCCACACAGTCTCACAAGCTCAAAACAAACAAAAAAAGATTAAAACAAAATCCCTTAACTCATCATAAATGAAGAAACGCAGTAGAAAAATGAGTCATCACCTTACAGCTACTAAGAAATGTGTCCTATATTAATTTTTGGAGGAATAAAAACCACCTACTTATGTGTTCCTTTAAACTAGGGCTAAACTATAAAACTAAATTACAGTAACAAACCAAGTAGTATATCACAGCTCATTTGCTATATGCTGAATATAGATCATAACAGATATGTATTGGCTTTTTTGTTCCTTAAGTTATATTTGATTATATCTTTTTTCCTCCTCCTAATATGTGGCCAACCCAATCTCTAAAATATAGAAGGCTACATATGGCTAAAGACTATTAAAATAATGTCTTAATCTCTACTATAGAGCATAGAACTAGTGCTTCTAGTTGCTACATAATTACTAAAGTGGGACGTGATACTTGAGGCCTAGATAAGATTTAAAATCTTCTACCCATCTACCATTTTGCTACTCATCTTGCTAAGCCACACAGTTTTTTATTAGTAAAACTTAGCCAAGCCTCCCGATTTGTAGCATCATCATCTTATGGTATAATTTACATGTATAGATTGTATACCTGAGAAAGAGGAAAAGGGAAAAGATCATTTATCAAGCCATCAAGAATACTCCTATAATCCTTGACACCAGGGAGGCTAAGGCAGTTGGGTATAAGTTCAAGGTCAGCAAGAAATACACAAACACTTAAAAAAAAAAGATCACAATAATTCCTAAACTATATAAACAAAAATATACCTTTTAATTCTTAAGAATTAATGAAATTTAAGATGACAAAGAGTCTCAATAGATACCTTTGTTATTTAACCAAACAGATGCTGAGACTGGGTCATTTACAAAATGAATGTGGAAAAAAAATTGTAAGTTTCAATGGGGGCAGGGAAGCTAGTTTCCAAACTATAACTTTCTTTGAAAGATTTGTGTGTGTGTGTGTGTGTGTGTGTGTGTGTGTACTATGTGTGTGTCCTAGAAGACCAGAACAGGGCATCGGACTCCCTGGAGTTGGAGTCATGTATTGGGATTTGAACTTGAGTCCTCTAGAAGAGCAGTAAATGTTCTTAATGGCTCAATCATCTCTCCAACCCAAAGATGTAAGATTAATAATGTAAATTTTCAAAAAATTGGAGAGGCTTTTCCACGTAGAATCGAGAAAAGGCACAAAACACCTTTGGCCAAAAACCCAAAAATCTTGTGAGAACAAGGCTTACCTATCTGTTATAGGCAGCAGGGCTCTTGAAGGAGGGTCACCAAAAAAGATGCCTGTCACAGAGCCAGAATTCTGTCCTCACAGCAGAAAGGTTGTACTGAATGAACGAACAGATGAACAAAATAAAAAAAAAAAAAAATTAGCTTAAATACAGGACTGCTCGAACAAATTGGCAGAGAAAAACCAAAATGCCAAGAGAAAAAAAATGCAGTTCCAGTTACAATTCACAAAAAAGATAAAATGTAGATGGATTTTATCAACGTGACCTATTAACTTTGATTTCTAACAAAAGATTTAAATAGATTATTCAATTCTGTAATTTCTGCTGTTCCAATTACAAAGTTTCTTAGTCTCTAAAAGTATTATTATTATATTATTATTTTTTCAAGACAGGGTTTCTCTGTATAGCCCTGGCTGTCCTGGAACTCTGTAGACCAGGCTGTCTCCAAACTCAGAAATCCGCCTGCCTCTGCCTCCAGAGTGCTGAGACTAAAGTCATACACTATCACCACCTGACTCTAAAAGTATTATTAAGGGATAGAAAAATATGTGTGCCCACATTTCTACTCTCAAACAAGTCACTCAACAAAAAAGACAGTTAACAAACTTCGTGACCGCAGGATGTGAAATGAAGAGTATCCCACTTTTGACTTGTCCCTCTCCTAAGAAGGCAGGAAAGGGAACAGCTCCCTCACAATGTAATCCACCCCAGATTCAGTACAGCAGCCAGTATAAGTTAAGTTAAGCACTGCTGGGCTGTGGTGGCACACACCTTTAATCCCACCACATGGGAGGCAGAAGCAGGCAAATCTCTGTGAATTCCAGGCCAGCCTGGTCTACAGAGCAAGTTCCAGGACAGCCAGGGCCACATGCAGAGAAATTCTGTCTTGAAAAGCCAAAAAATAAAATGAAAACAGTAAGAGAAGAAACAAAGAAGAGAAATACTAGCTTGAGATCTGAACAGCATCATATATAGAGAGAAGTCTCTAAGTTTCCATTACAAAGGTAACATGGCAAACACCTGCCTGTTGCCTTTCTCGTCTAGGTCCGTAACAAGAATAAACTATCTAGACATGAAGCCATTACCCTGGTTAGCTTTGGTTAAGACAGAAAAATCAAGTTAGAACTGAACTGGAAACTGCTTCCCTCTCTGGGTAATGGTTATTGCCAGATGAAGGTATGACGGCCTTGCAGGAGAAAAATGCACTAACGATATTACTCTGCTATAGAACTCTTGTACACTGACAATACCAATTCACCAGGCAAGATATGCCAACTAATGTAATGGTGGCAAGACTATTTTCCAGATGAACCAGTCTGGTTATCTGAGGCCACAACATAGGAAGGAATACACTTGGCAATATAAAAATCTGATCAAGAGGCTATGGCTGACAAGGGCCTGAGCCCATAGGCAGAACATATTTACCTACTTGAATACATTCTAAGTACATGTGTTTATGTCCTTTTTAAAAAACAAACAAACAAACAAACAAACAAACAAACAAAAAACAAGGCAAAACAAAACACAGGGTAACTTTGAGTCCCATCTGGTCAAAGTACAGACAGTGGTGAGCACTCACCCTCAGATGGGACATCTTTATCAACTCCCACCCAAAGCCTAAGGAATATTACAGAAGAGAACAGAATGAATTCAAGAACTGGAGGATGAGGACAACTGTCATGAAACACAGCCATGCAGACAAGACCCTGCCCCTCAGCCATGAACACACAGCAGCTATGAATACCTTCACAAGATTGGCTCTCCAACTTTTCATCATGGATATAGGCAACAATAAAGCTCACCCATGCCTTCCTCAGGAGTAAGACTATTAATGAGATAAACTAGATGAGAAGAAGGGGAAAAAAACCTATCTACAGACTTCATTGGAATTTTATCTCATGAAGCCTGTCAGGACAAATCCTGTTGGGGAAAAATCCCCCTAACAGCTTTTATATGGGGTAATCTGATGTATTTAATGTCTACAAAGCATTGTCTTCTTTTGTCTTCCATTTGGTCTGGGTTTATGTCACTAGATAAAGTAAAACTCTTTGTAAATGGACAGTTTATATATGTCCATAAATATCTTCATAGACTTTATCTTGGCAACAAGAATGAATTTTGAAATAGTACTTGGAATAAAATACCTTCTTAAGGATTCTTTTGTTGTATGGGGCTTTAAGACAAAGTTTCTCTGTGTAGTTCTGGCTGTCTTGGAACTCATTCTGTAAAGCACAGTGGCCTCTGTCTCATGAATGCTGGAATTAAAGGCAATGTGCTACCATACCTAGCTAAGGACTCTAACAGTAATAGTATCAACTAATGCAGAATATATGTTGCCAGGGACGCTAAATTCATTTAATATGACTCCATGATGTTGCTTCCAATTTCCTAATGGGAGACTGAGTACACAGATTAAGTAATTAGAGCAGGGACTTGAGCCCAGTTTCCAAACCTCATGCTTTGTTTCATGGAAAACAAAAACTTCTACAACAACTCTTATAATTTAGTTTTCCATGATTTGCCTTTAAAGTTTAATAAACTCCTTCCGGTCTGGGCCCGAGCACTGAGCAGATCCCGGGCTGCAGCTCTGCCCCGAATCTCACAGAGTGCAGAGGAATCAGGCTGGCCAAGAACTCTAACCCAAGCAGTATCTTAGGAAAGGAGAAAGCAACACCAGCCCAAAACAGGGAGTAGCTGAGACCGACTAGGACCCAGGAAGTCACTCCTGGCCCGGAGCCTTGGTTCCTTCCTGTCTGGGCCCAAGAACTGAGCAGATCTTGGGCCCCAGCTCTAACCACATTAGCAACACCCACCCCACACAGTTCTGATACAACCAAAATAATAGGATAGACAGGCTCCAGTCAGAGACAGGGCAGGTAGCACTAAGGAGATCCAGAAGGCGAAAGGCAAGCACAAGAACATAAGCATCAGCAACCCAGGGTACTTGGCATCATTAGAACCTAGTTCTCCCACACAAGTCCTGAATTCCTTATATCACTAGGAAAGCAAGATTCAGACTTAAAATCATTTCTGATGATGATGATAGAGGACTTTAAGAGGAACATAAATAACACTCTCAAAGAATTTGAGAAGAACACAGGTAAACAGGTAGAAGCCCTTAAAGAGGAAACACAAAAATCCCTTAAGGAATTACAAGAGAACACAACTAAACAGGTGAAGCAATTGAATAAAACCATCCAGGACATAAAAATGGAAGTAGAGACAATCAAGAAATCACAAACGGAGACTACCCTGGAGATAGAAAACATAGGAAAGAAATCAGGAGTCATAGACTAACAGAATACAAGAGATAGAAGAGAGAATATCAGGTGCAGAAGATACCATAGAAAATATTAACACAACTATCAAAGAAAATGCAAAATGCAAAAAGTTCTTAACACAAAACATCCAGAAAATCCAGGACACAATGAGGAGACCAAACCTAAGGATAATAGGTATAGATGAGAGTGAAGATTCCCAACTTAAAGGGCCAATAAATATTTTCAACAAAATTATAGAAGAAAACTTCTCTAATCTGAAGAACGAGATGCCCATAAACATACAAGAAGCCTATAGAATGCCAAATAGATTAGACCAGAAAAGTAATACCTCCCGTCACATAATAATCAAAACACCAAGTGCACAAAACAGAGAAAGAATATTAAATGCAGTAAGAGAAAAATGCCAAGTAACATATAAAGGCAGACCTATCAGAATTACACCAGACTCCTCACCAGATACTATAAAAGTTAGAAGATGCTGGACAGATGTCATACAGACCCTAAGAGAACACAAATGCCAGCCCAGGCTACTATACCCAGCAAAACTCTCAATTACCATAGATGGAGAAACCAAGATAATCCACAACAAAACCAAATTTACACAATATCTTTCCACAAACCCTGCATTACAAAGGATAATAGCGGGAAAGCTTCTATACAAGGAGGGAAATTATACCCTAGAAAGAGCAAAAAAGTAATCCTCTTCCAACAAATCCAAAAGAAGATAGCCATACAAAGATAATTCCACCTCTAATAACAAAAATAACAGGAAGCAACAATCACTGTTCCTTAATATCTCTTAACATTAAGGGGCTCAATTCCTCAATTAAAAGACAGGCTAACTGACTGGATATGTAAACAGGACCCAGCATTTTGCTGCATACAGGAAACCGACCTCAGTGACGAAGACAGACCCAGAGTACAAGGCTGAAAAACAATTTTTCAAGCAAATGGTCCTAAGAAACAAGCTGGAGTAGCCATTCTAAAATCTCCAGACTGAGAACACAAAGGGAGGGACTCATGGTTCCACCTGTATAGGCAGTTGAGGGTGGCCTTGCCAGGTATCAGTGGAAGTGGACAGCCTTGATACCTGAAAGTTCGGATTCCCTAGTGTTGGAGAATTTCAAGAGCAGAGAGGCAGGAATGGGAGGATGATGGGAGCACACCCTCATAGTAATTGGAGGAGGGGGGATGGAGTAAGGGGTTAGGAAACCGACCTCAGTGACGAAGGATGGTGGGAGCACACCCTCGTAGAATAGAAACTCCCAGAATGCCAGGTGGTGGTGGCGCACGCCTTTAATCCCAGCACTTGGGAGGCAGAGGCAGGTGGATTTCTGAGTTCAAGGCCAGCCTGGTCTACAGCGTGAGCTCCAGGACAGCCAGGGCTACACAGAGAAACCCTGTCTCGAAAAACCAAAAAACCAAAAACCAAAACAAAACAAAACAAAAACAAAAACAAAAAAAAACACAACAACAACAACAAAAAACCTTCCAGAATTATATGGATTAGACATGACAGAGGCAGGCCACCAGAAGACTACATTCCAGAATTCAAACAAAAAATTATCTTGATACTAAAATTTGTTTTGAGAATTGTATATTGAAGAATACACAGCCTTGGTGTATCTACTCATCAAGCAAGCTGAGCAGACCTGCTTGAACCTCTGATGTCCTGCTATTTCAGCTGGATGGAGTGAAGACACAGCATCAGAGGCTTATCAATTTACTCTTCCCCCTGCCCCACTTCTAATACCTCAACGCCCATAATCAGCTTGAAGAAGTTAACGAAGAGTCAGCGCCCCTATTCCCTGGGCTTGGAGACTGAGGTGGTTAATATTGGGCTGTCTTTCTAGGGAAAAGTTGTGGTTTTGTTAGAACAGGGAGGATTAGCTAGGATTTATTGCATAGCCATTACCTATTGGTAGAAGTAAGTTTAATTGTTATTAAGATGAAGTTATAATTTCTTAAATAGCACAAAATTTACTTTGATTTCAAATTTAAGGTTTTCACTGGTACAAGTTTCTCACTGATATAAACGTGAGATGAATATTGTTACTGTCATTGATTGGCATTGTGCCCATATAACACATTTAGGAATACAAGGCTTAGACCCAGACCTTCTTTAACTTTTCTAACTGATTTGAGATGGTTAGCCTGTGAGTTAAGGGCCTATAGCAAATTCATGGCTCTTGAGTTTATTGTTAAGGTGTTTCCCATATTTTATTTAGAAATAGCTGAGAGGCCGGGCGGTAGTGGCACACGCCTTTAATCACAGCACTTGGGAGGCAGAGGCAGGCGGATTTCTGAGTTCCAGGCCAACATGGTCTACAGCGTGAGTTCCAGGACAGCCAGGGCTACTCAGAGAAACCCTGTCTCAAAAAACAAAAAACAAAAAACAACAAAAACAAACAAACAAACAAAAAAAGCTGAGAGGAGTTAACAGACAACAGTCCAGATTGCCTTCCTTACATGGATAGTTGGTTTTCAAAATGTCAAAAGTCCAAAGAATTGACGTTACAAACATTTCTATATTAATGTCCATTTTGATTAGAGACCTGTCTGCTCCTGACAGCTTCCTGTCTTGGATTCTAGGAAGAAATTGAGCATCTTTGGAGTTACTTCAGTTGTGGTGAGACAGCCACTAGGCAAGAATTGTCTCTTGTCATCTACAGACAAATCACTATCCAGAAAAGGACACACTTGTGGAACAGTCGACTGATTATATCTGCCAAGACAGAGTAATCAGCCCTTAATAATTCTGCATCACTAGGTCTGTCAGATGATCCTGGGCCAGAAGGCTGAAGATCAGATGCTCTCCAATGTTTTGTAGTATAGGGACTGTCTAGGTGTTCAGCAGTCTCTATAAATTGGCTAAGTTTTAGAAACTATGCTTTGTGCTTCCCATAATTTCATTTAACTCAGTCATTCTGGATTTCTGACGGGGTTTAAGACTTATAGTCTCATAGCCAATCCTGGCTATTTATTTTGAGAGAAAAGATTTGAGAGGATGGTTTTCAGCTGACATTCATTCTAAAGCCAAGAAAAAAGCCAGGTTCAGAACTAAGTCTTTTAGTTAGAAGGGATGACAGAGGTTCTGGTTAGTCAACAAAATGATGGACTGGGTATTGGGTCTATCTTGTACCTTACTGACACAAATTGGTATAGTTATGCTCTAACTGTATTTTAAGAGAAAAGTTTATTTTAACAGGAAGGGTAATATGTAGGAGGAGCTAAGGTGGGAGGAGTAAAGAGAAGAAGAGGAGGAGTAAGGAGAGGAGGAGCTAGGTGACAAGAGGGTGGTGGGAACATGGAGGCAGATGTTCACGTGTCTCCGCCAGTCAAAGATAGCTGATATATCTAGGCTGGGTATTGGGTTACACTTCTGATTGTATGAGCATCTTGTAATTGAGCATTACCAAACTTACAAAGCCTTAGATTAACATTAAAAAAAAATTGTATAAAAGCAAAAAGGAGACGAGGGGGGGGGGATGGGACAGGGGTTTGCTAGGGAGGGAAAATGGAGAAAGGGGATGGCATCTGAAATGAAAATAATGTATCCAATAAAAAATGTACAAATCAAAAAAATAATAAAGTTTAATAAACAATGAAGGGCACATGGTAAATGAGCAAAAGACTGAACAAGAAACACAGTTTAAAATCATGGGGGCTAATGAGACATCTCAAGCCACATAAGCATTTATTCGAATTTAAGGCACCGTGATGCAATGCCTACAGCCTCAGTCCTAGAAGATAGAGAATTGGAATCCCCTGGGGCTTGCTGGCCAGCCAACTTAACTAGTTGGTATGGCCTAGGTCAAATCAGGTGGATGGAGGCAGGGTATGTGGTGACGTATGCTTTTAGTCTCACCTCTAGAAAGGCAAAGGCAGGTATATCTCTGTAAATTCAAGGCTAATGTGGTCTATATTGAGATCCACTAGTCAGTAAAGGGGATGGGGGATGAGAGCAGTTGCTCGCAGGTTGCTCTCTGACACAATCTGTCGCAATTATTTATATAAATATAAACAAATGTTTTCCTCTCAGGTGTTCAGATTACTCATCTTCCCTCCACACCAAAATACATTTTAAAAGTTTATAAAGTAGGGGTTGTGGAGGGACGTCTTGGTGGTTAAGAGCACTCACTATATTCTTTTAGAAATTTCCAGCACTCATGCCAAATAGCTCAAAACTACCCGTAACTCTAGCTCCAGAGGACAACACTCTCTCTTCTGGCCTTAGAAAGCACAGCACTCATATAAACAGACACACACATGCATATGAATAAAAGAAAGTATGAAGCACCTGCAAGATGTTTACAAAAAAGTTCTCACATTATGAAAGCTCATACTTTGTTTCCTATACACCTTTAATAACCTGACATTAGGAGTTAGAAAGATTGGCTAAGCTGTTTTTCCAAGGGATCTGAATTTAATTACCAGCACCCACACGGGTAGCTTATAACCATATGTAACTCAACTCCCAGAGGATCTAATGCCCTCTTCTTCTAATGGCCTTTGCAGGCAATAGACATTAAAACAAGCATGAATTTTAAATATCTCATGTCAAATATATACACTAATATATTCATATAAAACAAACTTACCATGTCTTTTAAAGAAAGATTTTATTTTTAATTATGGGTATTCACATTTGTCTGTGTAAAAATGTGTAGTTCCCTGCAGAAACTCGAAATGGTCACTGTAAGCCCCAGAGCTGGAATTACAGATAGTTCAACTTGGGTACCAGGAATTCTGATCTTTTGAAAGAGCAGTATAAGCTTATAAACCACTGAGCCATCCTCCCAGTTTCACAGTTTACCATAGTCTTCTAATTCTGGGGTGTTCAGGAGATGAGAAGCAGCCTCCCTAACCACACAAGGGGCATCATTAGTGTTGAGAGACATTTTGGCTGTCACAGTTGTGTGGTGCTTCCCACATAAGTAAGACTGCAATGTCAACCCAGGATCAATCAACCCACATACTTCTATACACACTTCTCAAACACAATAGGTCTACTCTTGGAAGAAAACAAGACAACAAAAAACCATACTAAACACCTTTAAGAACAAGAACTCACCTTCTGTACCTACCTTCCCAGACCTTGACTGAAGATATAGCAAAAGCTAAATTCCTAAATAACAGTTTTCTTCCTACCTAGTATGCACTCTGGAAGCATTTTACAAATAAAAAAATGCTCCATTTCTAAGTGACATAAACTTGAAATGCTGTCACACTAATAAAATAATCCCCAAAAGATTGGGGAGAAAATGACAAACTTTAACATTTTACTTTTTGCATCAATTTAAATTAAATTCAAGTCAATTATAAGATATTAGTACACTATGAAAAAACAACAACAAAAAAAAACCTCTTAAGAATATACACCCATGGGCTGGAGATGGCTCAGTGGTTAAGAATACTGGCTGTTCATCCAAAGGATCCAAATTCAATTCCTAGCACCCACATAGTGGGACTCAGTCACACATAACTCCAGTTCCAGGGGACCCTGATGCCCCTTCCGGTCTCTGCAGGCATCAGAACACACGTGGTGCACAGACACATTTGCAGACCATGATCTTCTGCTGCCTCCCTTCCCACCCCCAGCCTATACGGTGAGAGGCAGCTCAAGGCCCAATTCAAATTCAGATTACAAACTCAACTGTTCTGAAACTATTATAATGTTTAATGGGGGGTGGGGGAATATAAGTCTACTCAGTTATTTATGTATATTCACAACTAAAAAAAAAAAAAAAAACCCAAACTATTTACTTGTTTATATAGCAAAATATCTTTCTGACAGACAATAGCTTAAGACAACATTTTACCTCCTCTTCACTTTCTTTCTCCTCATCTTCTGAAGACTCTTCCTTATTTTTCTTCTCATCTTCATCACTACTAGACTCATCTGACAGGATTTCAGGGCATTTAGTTTGCTTTGACTTCCTTGTCGTTCCAGAACTGTTCCGTTCCTTTTTACTGCCTTTGCTGGAAGATTTTTTGGATTTTGGCAATGGCTGCAGCATATAAAAATTCATTGACGTTAAGTAACATCAATAAGGGTATTTCTAAGTCAATCAAATCAACTCCTTTTGCTAACTACTGTTAACTCAAACTCTGTGGGAAAGTATCTACAGGCTTGCAGAAGCCACCATTAAATGTGTCAGACTGCATCACCAGTTCTCATCTGTATCATGAGGCCTGGCGAGACCATCTGCAAAGGCTGCTCTTAGTTCTGAAACAGGACTGGAACTCATTGTAATGATGTCAAGTATGTTTACATTTGACCAAGACAGCATTTGAAATTAAACTTAATTTATCTCACTTTTTAAGAACTAAAGATGCCATTACAAGTTCTTTGCTTTAAAGGTTCCATAAATCAAAGAGTGGTAGTAACCACACACAGAAAATAAAGTTTAACCAGCAATTATTATTTATCCAAATTTATAAATGAACTGCACCACCTCTCAGTTATCTCTCATTTCTCAATGACACTGGTCTAGATGCAATAAATGTTGAGTATGTTAACTATGAAATAAGTAACCTGCTATATTTTGCCCTCAGTTAAACTGTATAAATTTCTAATGATATGAGGAAAATGATTTGATTATCCAATAAACTTATTTTTAAATGCTTTCTTAGGAGTATTTGCTAAATTCTAAATTTTAAGAACTAGGTACCATCCCTATATTAACTATTGCTTCAACCTATTTCCATTAGTCCACTGCCTTTCCAGATAGAAACCCTGGAACCCCCGCTTGTATCCTATCTTTGTGACATTTAGGTACTTTTCTTAACCCTATACTACTCACACTTGACTTGAGAAAACAAGTGTGCTTTATATTAAGTGTGATTTATATTATGAAAATGTTGCGGTTCTGTCAATGGAAAGCATGTATTTTAAATGCAGATGATGTCACTGATGAGAGAGAAGCGGTAGACAGTGACCTTACTTTGCCAGAAGGCTTTGGGTGCATTAAGAAATTCAAGATCCTCTTCACCAGCTCACTGTTCACCCCTGACCTCTCCAAGTCGAGAACCTCACAGATGCTCTTTAACATGGCATTTCTAAACCTGAAACAGAAAGCAGGGAAAAACAAGGTGACCACATATGGACTGTAAATATTCCTTATGGTATAGAGACAAAAGCCAACAAAACTGGTTTGCTTACATAGCAGTTACAAGTATATTTTCTGTAGTTTTAATCAACCTGACCACAGTATACAACCATTAGAAAATGAAAAATATTTACCAACAGTTTAAATAAGCACACTAGAAAATTACTTAAGTTTCCAATACTACAAAATTCACGGACTTGAAAATTGGGTTAGTGATTCAGCATTACAGTATCTCAATCGTTCTTATTACTTAAATTCTTTTTTTTTTGAGACGGGGTTTCTCTATGTAGCCCTGGCTGTCCTGGAACTCACTCTGTAGACCAGGCTGGCCTCGAACTCAGAAATCCACCTGCCTCTGCCTCCCAAGTGCTGGGATTAAAGGCGTGCGCCACCACTATGGTATTTAATAAAAAGTTCTAAGAGTCTGTTACATATGGAAAATTTCTCACCAGGTTACTTTCAAAGCAAGTTTAAACATTAAGAAACAGTAATGGCAGGAAAACGGAGATATATTTCACTACATTTCTTCCAGATCTTATCAAGTGTGAACTCTGAGTACTTGTATCGTCTAGGAAATGAAAATTTAAAGGTTCTCAATAATTACAACAGTCAATATTTACTAGGACAGAAAAGACAACCCAAGTTAATGCTAAGAAAAACTTGTCAAATTGTGACACCTAAATTAAATCATTTGGTATTCATTTAAAAACAATAAATGTAAGCTTATAGCCCATTAATCATACACAGTATTTACAAAAATAACTTACTTTTTCAACATTTCTTCCTTTTTTTTATACTGGGTACTGCCTTTTTCAAATGGAAAGCCACTGAACTGACCCACGTTCTTCTTCAACGAGGACACCTGAAAATGTTTATTGTTAATGCTACTATCCAGTAATATATAAGACAAAAAAAGTTAAAGACAGTGTCTTCATTTTCAGATCCATCTTCCAAGTTAAAATACTGATTTATTCAACAAAAGTATATTAGCTACTAACATGTTAACATTTCGAAAATCCTACGAAGTGAATTTTTTTGAGAAGTCTAAATCAGAATGTATTTTCACCTAGGGATATTTACCCTAATTGTTCTTCAGGTAGATGTAAAGTTACTCGTCAATGACTGTTTTTAAAAAGTAAAGAACAGTAAGTATTCTAAAAAGTTAATGCCATTTACCAGTTACAAAACAAGTGTAAATTACATTGTTGTGCAGACTTAGGTTAGTGTGTGTGAAAATAAATTGGACCATGCTTCAGACATCCTCTACCTTTCTTCCACATATACAATCCAAAGCAAATCTTATTTCAAATATAATCATATGGCCTGGCAAGATGGCACAGTGGTAAGGCCACCGGTTGTTTTCCCCAACATCTCCATGGTGGCTGACTCAGCACATCTTTAACTCCAGCCCAGGGGATCCAGTTCTGTCTCAGGCACCAAGCAAGCATACAATGAACAGACAGACAGATATACCTGTGGGCAAAACACCCACAGAAATAAAACAATCCCTTCCATTTCCATACAGTTACATGTAGTATGATATAATAAATATAATTTGGCAAAAATTTGCCGCTTTTATGAGTATTTGGTTAAAATAAGATACAATTACAAGGAACTAAGACAAAACATTGAAAAACAAATTAATTCTAATATCATTAAAAGTCACAACAGATTGTATTATATAATTTAGGTTTTCAGTTTGGAGCAAATTTCATTTCCTTTTTTGTTTTGCTGGTAGTGCTGTTGGAGACAGCTCAGGGCCTTGGGCATTTCAGAAGCAATCTATCTCTGTACTACTCCTCTAGCCCCAGTTAGAAGGAGAAAAAAGAGTCCTAGACATTATCAGCTATGTGTACCATGATATCCTTATCAAGTACCCCATGGCCTTAATAAATGTGTCTCAAATTTACTTGCTGTTATAGAAATTAAACTAGTTGATCATTAAGTCTTACAGAATTAAAATTACAGCTCTAAGGTGAAGCATCTTAATATATTAAGTATCCAAAACCATGGTAAAAATGCTTTTCAAATGTCTTACTGTGCCCGGCCTGTTGTAAAGCAGTTTGTGTAGATTTCTAAGTTCATCCGTTTTTTTCTTACTCAGAAAGAAATGTATCCTTTCAATTTCACAGAGTTTCTGACCCTTCCCTGAAAAACAAAATATCATAATTATACACCCAGGCCTAAAGAACATTTACAAAGTTAATTTAATGAAAATTATCCCCACCACATAATTTGTATAGCTTTGTGCTAATAAGGGAAAATTAAAATTATGCCAAAAATATATCCTATTTTCTAAACACTAAGTATGCTGCTAGTATTAAGTATTTGCTGGCTAATTACTTTTGCCTAATTGAGCATTTTTTCCATAAAAATAATATAAACTCACCTTGTGCAATTGTAAATGGCTCTCTTTGTAAGGAAGACACTTGCATCGTCAATCTCTCTACTTTCTTCTTCTCTCTCTTGCCTTCCACGATAAGACTCTTTTCTAGAAATTAATAATTCTTACATATCAAAAAGCTAAAATCATGTCAACTTTATAAACAGGTCAGGAAGCTCTCCTGCACTCAGCACCGTACGTTCCTCCTGAACTAGTTTTGAGAAGTGAATGAAGCACTGTGGAAGCTTTGATTTGTTAAGAGTAACATTTTATTTGCTTGTCAAACATCTAATCTAAAATAACAGAAACTTCCATCCAATTACAACTATCACCATTAAAATCGTCACTTGACTTGTGGAAAAAATTATCTAGTTTCTCATTTATCTTTTTTTTCCTCATACATAAAAAAAATGAATCTATATGTATATAAACTGTAATAAGATAATTAGTATTTCAATCTCATTTTATTTTGTCCTGGGTCTCTGAACTCTTCTAAATTTTCATACAAACATGAAATAAATGATTTAAACTAGTCATCCTACTGTGCTAAACACTAGAGCATGTTCCTCCTCTAACTGTATTTTGATTTTGGTACCTGTTGTAAAATAGCTGACTAAACAGTACTTTGTAGTTTGATAACAATGCTCATAACGTCTCAGTGTGAGAAAGTTAAGTACCCTTTAGACTAGTCTTCTAAGAAAACCCCAGGAAATCTGTGGTATATAAAGCTTAAAATATTAAGTTATATTTATCAAAAACCACTTACTTATTGATTGAAACCTAGTCAAATAAAAAACTATATTTTGTGTAGGTCTTCTCATTCATTCAAATGAATATATATTGTGTCTAAATTGTACCAGATACTCAAAAGAACATTAAATATATTTCTTGAAAACGACTAGGAAAATAAAAACTACACATAGTGTAAAAGATGGTATCTTTAAGAAAGATACAAATAAGGGATAAGGATATAGCTCAATGATAAAATATCTAAAATATTCAAGTCCCAAGATTCAATACTCAATTTTGAAAAGAGAAAAAGATAACAAATATAAAATTTGTGAGCCTGGCTAGTCAGACTGCTGAGCATGTAGAGGCGCTGGCTGCCAAGTCTGGTGATCCAATCTAACACCCAGGGTTCTAAGCCCAGAATGAATATGGGTAAAAGAAATGACTCCCTGAAGTCTTCTAACCTCCACACACACCACTCCTAGCCACACACAACAAAAGATAGTATGCTTTGTGAGGGACCGGAGACATGGCTCAGGGTTTAGATACTAAGCACATGGCAGCTCACAACTATCTCTAACTCCATCTTCTGGCATCAGGTACCTTCTGGCCTCCAAGGACACTGGGCCATGCACTTGGGGTGTGTGTGTGTGTGTGTGTGTGTGTGTGTGTGTGTGTGTGTGTGCGCGCGCACACACGCACGTATATGTGTATATGTGTATATGTATATACACACACACACACATGCAAGCAAAACACTCATATACAGAAAATAAAAATAAATCTTAAAAACAAAATTTATGTGAGTTGAAGGGCGATTATTATTTGGAGAGGAAAAAGAATCAAAACATTAGTGTAGGCTTTCCAAGACAGGTCAGGTTTGGGGGACCAAAATGAGTTGCAAAGAGCCAGGCAGTGGTGGTGCACGCCTTTAATCCCAGCACTTGGGAGGCAGAGGCAGGCGGATTTCTGAGTTCAAGGCCAGCCTGGTCTATAGAGTAAGTTCCAGGACAGCCAGGGCTACACAGGGAAACCCTGCCTCAAAAAACCAAAAAAGTGTTGCAAAGAATAAATGGAGAAAGACAGCACCGAGTCCAACAGCTCCTACAGCCACTCAGCCTCTTAGTAATAAATTGTTCACTTGCTTTGGATCAGGATCTACAAACTAGTAAGTTCTTGGTCTCAGAAGCCTGACCTGGAAATGAATGCATACCCCACTGTAACCTTGACAGTTTCTCTATGTCCTTCAGGAACCCAAACAACACATCCGAAAGACCCCTCCATCTTTTGTATCACGGTCAAGCTTGGACACTTGTTCTTCTACAGAACAGTATCATCCAAACCCTACAGGGGAAAGACAACAGTCACACTTCTGACTCTTATCTTCACGAAATCACTTCCAATTCTTGCCTTACTTCACAGACTTCAGTAATTTCACTGTCCACACACCTTTCTGTCATTATACTGAAGGTAAGTATTCTGGGACAAGTAGAATAGAAACTTGCAATTCCATTTACCCTGAATACCCCCAAAGAGAAAACTGAGTAATAATAAGGAACCAGTTCTAAAACTGTGAAGGACTAAACCTACAAAAACCACTTTTAAAAACATCAGCGCCTTATTCAGCTAGAAGGAAATCCAGATGTTAAGAATCCCTCAGGGACAGCCTCCTCAGGCATTACTGTTTGGGCCTTCTATGTAGAACTTCTCGATTTCTTTCTGCCCAAGAAAACTCACCACCTCTAGCATCACAACTTTGTCCCACTAGGAAGACAATAAATACCAACAGTGAAAGTGTTAAAGTCTTATCAGCTATACTGAGATATTGCAGTCAACTTTCAGTCATTACAATACGGCCTTCATTCCTTCTAGGCTCCACCCAACAGTTACCTAGCAACAGCAAGGTAGGCCTGGCTTGCTATAAAATGGTCTGTTTGGCCTCTCTTATCCCGATGCCCCCTTACCTCCTCTCTCTTCACGTGTTCCCAAGCGGTCTCTTTCTCTCTACTCTCTTAACTCCCCTTCCCATGCCCCCAAATAAACTATTCTATAGTACAGTTATCGTATGGCTGGTACCTCAGGGAGGAGAAATGTCTTAGCATGGGGCTGCTGAGGCACCTCCCCCACCCCCACGGCACCATACCACCATTTACAAACATATCATTGGCTTTATAAAACACATCAATTATAAATAACCTAAAAGCAATTTAAACAATTCTTATTAAGATTTATAATCAAAGCCAATGCTGTACTTAAATGGCACACTACCATAAGGTCTTAGGGCACATACCACTTCAAATAATAAGCATGCCTTGTCCTCTTAACCTAGATGATAGTTATAAAAAGAAATGACAGTCTGGGAAGAGTACTTTAACCTTTAGGCCTGCTCCCAAGTTTGGCTGAGCTGTGGCCATTTGCACCATTAAGTTAGATTGTGAAGTTGGATTTTCCAGTAGCTGAGACTGTGTCGCGAAGACTGCTGTTAGAGCATTCACTCTAACTGACACAATACTACTTTGCACAGCTCAGCCTCTAGTCAAATGATGCTTCTCACCACCTTCCTCGGAGCAGAATTAGTTCCAAAACTGAGACAGCTGTGGGCTCACATTCTAACTTTCAGTTCAGTTTTCTCGTTTTTTAACCACTTTCACCAACAGCAACAGCTTCTACGAGCGAGTCCTAGGCAAAGAAGAGCGCTCCCCACAAAAACCCTTATGGGGGGAAAAAATCAGCAGATACACACAGCCGAGAATATGGAAATGAAAACACTTCCAGGGTTTGCAAGAATACTTGTAGTGTTACGTTACATTACAGAACCTTAGGGTACCTTCAAAAGGCGGATCTCAGACTTACAAACTTCCTAACGAACGACGAAGCGTTCTGAAGGCACACCGGGAAAACTCTTGCTATGCTTGCACCGAAACCCTGGCAAGTATTCAAAAAAAAAAAGAATCCAGACCCTCTACCACTGATTGTTAGCATTCGCGTGAAATCAACCACTGCGACTTGATGCCTCTATGCGTTCCAAAGCAAGATTAACTGCTTCTCAGAGGAGGTGGTAGGAAACTTTTGATGTGAAAATCCACCCGAGGGATGCGCATCCCTGCCCACCTTTTTCTTCCTCCTCGTCCTCGTCTTCTTCGTCGTCGTCTTCCTCCTCCTCCTCCTCACTCTCCTCCCTGGGACCCGGCATCTCGGGTTCCTTCTCGGACGCGGGCGGCGCGGGGGTGTCCTCTCCCTCCGCAGCGGGGGCTGCCGCTGCCGACATGCTGGGGGCCTGCAGGCGGGGAGGAAGCCGCACGCTTCGGTTCGCTCGCTCGCTCGCTCGCTCACACGGGCAGGAGCGTGGCGACCGCCCAGTGTTAGCTCACCTCCAAGTCGCCTACCCTGCTCTGTCACTCGACCCGCCTCCCCGGGGATGCCCGAAGCGGGAAACCGCACCGCCCTCCAGCCGCCGGCGCGCGCTCCCGCCCGGCCTGCGCCGCCCCGGGCCGGGCCAGGCCAGTCTGGCCAAGGCGAGCCGAGCCGAGCCGAGTCCCCTCCCCCGCGGCGGCCTTCCGTGCTTCTGGCCGCGTCCTCTTCCCGCTGCCCGGGCCACGAGGGGCAGCAGCCGCGCCTCCCCGACTCTGTCCTCACCGCGGGTGCGCACGAGAAGGCCGCCGCTGAGTACAAGGCGCGCGGGCCGAGGTCCTCGCGTCGCGCGCTCTCTCCGCTCCTCAGAATCAACAAGATTTTCAAAATGGCGGTTCGGGAAGCAGAGCGGGAATGCGCCGGCCAATCAGCGCGCTGCGCTGGGAGTTGGCGCGCGCGGGAGGGCGGGCGGGGGAGGCGGGGCGGCGACGGCGGCGTCTCCCGCAGGCAGCCCGGGCGGGGGTCTCGAGGGTCCGCGGTCCGCGGCACGACCGGGTTGCGGCGCCGGGTGGACGGCCGGGCGTGCGGATGCACCGGGTGGTGGGCGCGAGCCGGGGCCGCCGCGCTGAACGGTCGGACGCTAGGGGGCCTGCGAGCTTCCAGCCTCCCGATCCGGGAGAAAATGACGGGCCGTCCTGGGCCACGGAGCTGGGGAGCGGCTGGAGGTGGCGAAGTTGAGGGATCCGCAGAAGTCTTTCTCGGCTCGACTTCACACAGGCATCTCCTTACAGACGGGGTTGACCCGCAGCCACCGCGTTGGTCTTCTAGAGGTCGTTCGAGATGAAGTCTCCCAAATGTGACCTACTTGTGAGGCTTCGCGTCGCCGGTACGCTGCACCGTGACAAGAACCCACCACGTTAGGTGCTCACACCATCAGCGACATAAATAGGTTTCAAACCAGTGAATGTAAAACAAATTCATTGCCTCCCCCTTGGTCTCCCTTAAAATGCAGATACGGTATTTAACCAGCCACACTCCTGTCAAGAATTCTGGGCAAACCCACTGATACCTTTAAGAGTACACAGTTTAAAAACAACACATTTTCTCACGTGTTCATTGTCTTCATTTTCTCCCTACCCTGGAGAACACTAGCTGCCCAAATGATGTCCCCCCCCCCTTTTTAATCCAGTCAACTTGGTGGAAATATGATTGGTTTCATTTGCCATAATAGATTCCAAGTTGTATGACACAAGTTAGACTTTATTTTCTTCTATGTCCCTTTTAGAAACATAAGCAAAGTTCTGCTATTCCTCCTTTCAGAACTTGGGCCATTTCTCATTCTACTGATTCTGCTCATCTTTCTTTGCTCCTTTTTTAGTTTGGATTGCAACAAAGCCCTCCCAAGGGCTTCTCTGCCTCCTCCCACTAATCACACCCCAGCCAAAGTGATTTTGTTTAATTTGACCCTCAGATGGCCCCATCATAACTTGGAATTAACCTCAAAATTTCCGTAACACAACGTGTAAGATGCTACATAGTCGGGCTGCTGACCCTCTTTCTGATAGCTCCCTGACAAGGTTGCCCGTTCAGTCACACAAGCCTTACCTCACATTCCTGCACATGGCTGTCATTCATACTCTCTGGCTTCACACTTTCACTGCCAGGCCTGCTCCTTCTGTTCATCTTCAATGAACGTGATCCTTCCCATCACTTATTTCTGCCCATGTGTTTTTCCTCCCTCCAGGCCATCACTGTTTTGATACCACTTTCATCCTTTATAAGTACTGAGTGCTCTGCCCATCACTAAAGGCCTGCCATCTTGAAGAATAGATTGTAGTTGAGACACTGAGCAAATACACACATATTGTATGGTAGCAATACAGCAGTCAGAAGGGGATTTGGAATCCAGGTTGGGGGTGGGGCTTTTCTTTTAAGAGTTCAATGATTGAAGGACTGAGATCAGAAAGAGACAAGGTGTGCTCTAAAGGGTCATCTAAATTACTAGATGTGGGGATAAGGGATAAGAGGATGAGAGTGAAGACTGGGTTTTGGTTCAGTTGTAAGAACAGGGAGGACTTACTGGGAAAAGGAAGATTTGAGGAGATCGGAGGAGCATGTGGGAGGTCTGAACTTACTTTGTTTTAGAGATGTTAGGATTGAGAGAGATTTCACCAAAGTGGAAACTAAAAATAAGCTGTCTTAGTTCGGGTTTTACTGCAGTGAACAGACACCATGACCAAGGCAAGTCCCATAAAGGACATTTAATTGAGGCTGGCTTACAGGTTCAGAGGTTCAGTCCATTATCATCAAGGTGGAAGCAGGGCAGCATCCAGGCAGGCATGGTGCAGACAGAGCTAAGAGTTCTACATCTTCATCTGAAGGCTGCTAGTGGAAGACTGGCTTCCAGGCAGCTAGGATGAGGGGCTTAAGCCACATCCAGTGACACACCTATACAACAAGGCCACACCTATAATGCCACTTCCTGTGCCAAGTATATACAAACCATAACATACGCAGTTGGGCATGTCTAGAGTTTAGAGGAAGAAAGCAGGAACTCAATACAAACTTGGCAGCTGTCAACATGTGGTTGGCATACAAAGCCCTGGCACTGAACAGCGTCACATGTCACACATCATATGTCACATACAGGATGAACAAAGGTAGTGGTGGGAAATTAACTAGCAAGGAGAGAAAGTCTCAAGACTGAACCTCTGAACGCTATAGGTTTATGGGTTCTAAAGAGGAAGGATAGCCAGTTAAGAAGCTGTAGTAACAGTAGCCAGTGGTGGAGGAGAATCAAAAGCTGTGTCCCATCAGCCAAGTGACTTCTTCACTAATATTGCCTTCCAAAGAGAATGACCAGTTGGGTGAGTTGTGAATGAAGAAGTGACCATTGAATAGGACCATTTTCTCCATGACTGGGAAGAGCTGCCTCTGTTAGGTAGTGGGTGTGAAGACGCTAGGACTGGGGATAAAAGGTGAATTCAGACCCTCTCCAGGAATTTGGCTTTATGTTGAGTCTAAGAAAGCAGTAGTTCAAAGGAACCCTGCTTTTGAAGGAAGAAGATAATACTGTATTATGATAGCAGTGACTTGGGGAAGAAAAAAAATCGATGACGCAAAAGGAAGGGAGGGACAGCAGCTGGAACCATTGTAGCAGGCCTGTCAGGTTGGGCTTTCTATGAGTAGATGCAGAAACAGAATTTGGAGCACTAAATATTTTTTTAAAGGGTCAAGACCTGGTGAGAAGGAAGGAGAAGGAAGCAAGATTGGACAGAGGAAGAATGAAGCCGATCCCACAAACTGTCAACCAACCCTGGAGTTGTGGAGTGAGTACTGTTCTTCAGAGGTTTTGAGTGCTGGCCTGCAAATTGCTCAGTCCTTGCATACAGACTGCCCCAGGAAGGGCATCATTGGGGGCTGGAGGGAGTGACAACTTTGACACATCCTGAAGGAGGTGACAGATGGAGGCCATCTACTGACCACAGCTGTACAGCTGGGGAAGGATCTGAGTGGCACCACTCCAACCCTGATAAGAGGACATAGGACCTAGTACACAAGTGCTGAAGAGTTGTTCTTAGTAATGAGAGTAGAGAGCTTCTACATATACCTTAATCTGTATTCTGTTCAGTACCTAGGACTGGGTAAGCAATAGGAGTTTAGTTTATGGTTCTGGAGGCTGAAAAGTCCAAAAGCATGGTGCCAGCAAGTGCCGCTGTGTCACTACATCACAGAACACCATGTGGAGACACAGAGAGAGCAGGTACACTAGGGTCATGTCTCTCTTAAAGCCTTTTCTAATTCTAATATGTTTTCACATATTGTGAAATCAGTAACTTGAGCTTGGTTGGTATTCTTATATCTGGCTACCTAGGAGTAGGTACAAAGATGGCATGAAGGGAGGGGGGAGAGGGACAGAAAACACGTTTAACTCAGTCGGAATTCTCCTAAGCAAATAGGGAGCTATAATAGAAGGGCAGAGGTTGATTGGGTTGAGGATGCACGTGGACAGTGAATGGTAGACTCTGAGTAAGAAGGGAGTGAGGACAGAGAGTGGACTTAGAAGAGCGCAGGGTTACTGAGGTCTTTGCTTTCCGTCATGACGTTTTTATCAGCACCTGCAAATTCTGTTTTACCCTCTGTCTTCCCTTAAAACTGTAGCTCCCAGATACTGCAGGTTTTCTTTGCCTTATTCATCATTTTCCTAGCACAAAAGGCCTTAGTAGGTATATTTTGCCTAATGAATGAATGCAAGCCAAAATAAACCCTTACCACAAGGATCTAGAATATCTTTTCAATGATGTGACTGAAAGCTATGCTCTTCAAGATACGACAAGCTATTTCAGTTGTCTGACAGTCAAGGTTTATTTTTGCTCTGTAAAACTCGGGTCTGTTCAGGCAGCTCTCTGGGGCTTCCATTCACGAAATGTATTCATTGCTGCAGGCTACTTGGATTTTAAAAGATCGGCCATCTCAGTGTGAGCCCATTATGTTCAGAGGGTGGAGGGAGAGCAGCTGCTGCTCTTCTGTAAGCCTGGTTAGTGGTCAGCCAGAAGACTATGCCCAGCTGCCAGGTCTAGTCATGGACACGTGGAGGGCATAGGTGGTGAGTGTTGCTGCTTCCGCCATCCAAAAGAACAATAATTGCAAACTCATGTGGTACAACTGAGATGACCAAAGGATGTAGTTGAATATATCTGTTTTATTTGGGCTGTTATTAAGATGTTCTTAGATTTTCAGTTTGCCTTTGCTAAGTCTTAATATGCCTTTACTAAGTCTTAATATCCATTGCTTCCCCATATCCACGTTTCTCATGCATTTATCAAACTGCTGCACACACATATCTATCTTCCACTGTAAGCCTCATAGGCAGAGGCCATGGCCATACTTTTATTCTCCCAGTGCTGGCTTGGGGACATGATATTTTCAGAATATTTAATTACACTGTACCCCATTTCAGTTCTTAGACAGTGGCACAAGCCTATTGTTTGGATGCTATTTAAAGATTGTTCAGCAAAATTAACTCAGTGGCTTAACATGGTTTGAATAAGCCGATGACCAGTTCTTTTTTTAAACCTGGGCAGAAATGTAAATATAGTGACACATTTGTTTCTTCCAAAAACAAGATATCCTGCTCTATTTTGGTAGAGTTAGCCAAAATAGACATCTTTGTAATTGAAGATTATGAAGGCTTTAGACTGTCTGAATGCAGAAGGATCCCACTGGTTGGCGATAGCTGTTGTACTTGGCAGTGGCGGGAAGATTACTCAAGGTAAGCATTAGATTAGAGAAGGGAGATGGTAGTAAGACCAAGAACTGCTGGAGAGTGGCAGATAAGTGCTACTTAAGTTTTGCCGAAGGAACCAGGTTTATCATTTGCAACACATGCCATTAGCACATCTGGTTCATTTTGAGACAGGGTCTCACTGTGTATCCCAGACTTGCCTTGAACTTGAAAGCCCCCAGCCTCTACCTCCCAAGTGCTTGGAAATACAGGTATGTGCCACCATGCTGGGGTCCATTTAATTAATATATTAACTGTTTCCTATGTGTGACTGATGATATTATCTTCTAGATCACTTAGAAGACAAGCCCCATGCCTGTGGGATATTGTCTAGATTAAGTTAGCCTCTGGGCATGCTATTAAGTGTGGAGATGAGGTTGATTGAGGTGGCAAGACTCACCTTAACTGTGAGCAGCAGCAGCCCATGGGCTGGGGGCTGAGACTGAATACAATCAAGAAAGTGGGTTGAGCACTAGACTTCATGTTCTCTGTTTCTCGGCTGTGGCTACAGTGGAACCAGATGCCTCAGGTCGCTGCGCCCGCGACTTCCCTACCCTGGAGGATTGTACCTTGGACTGTAAACCAAAATAAAGTTTGTTTTCCTTAAGATGCCTGTTTTTAAAAAGTGTTTTGCTACAGCCTGAGACACATGACTAATACAGACCATCGGTCCTGAGAAGTGTGACAGTTGCAGTGATAAACTTTACCGAGAATCTTCTAGGCATTTAGAACTGGTTTCAGGAGGAATGTCAAAGAGTTTGGAACTTTGGGCTAGACAAACCCTCAGCAGCTGAAAGCAGAGCCTAGTGGACCATTCTGATGGGAAAGCAAAAAGCCAAAAGAAGTGAAGACCACTGAGGCCTGGGTCCAGAGGTTTCTAAGGGAAATGGGTTCTTAACCAGGAGCTGCGTGAAGCCAGTCAGGTTATATTCTGGCAAAAAGCATGACCTCATTCTGCTCGTGTCTTGAGAACTTGAGTGAAACTGAACTTAAGAGTAATGGATTAATGTGTGAGGCCGAGAAAATGTCATGGCAGGATGGCATTCAGTCGATGACGCGGGTATTACTACTCTCCCCAGGTTGACAGCGGGAAAAGAGCAACAAGTAGGGCTGAAGACATTTTAAAATGTGCAGTCTGTCAAGAGCAAGAGGTCAGATACGTTTAAAGTTGCAGCCAAGAGCTGTCCTAAAAATAGGCTGTAATTATAATTGTTAAAGAGAAACCATCAGCTTCACAGTGGGCCAATAGGAAGGGAGTCCTAAGGGTTGGGTTCCATCCATCAAAGGGTCCAAGTTGAATGCTAGTGTTTGCTGGTCCCTGAAAGCTACTGTCTGTCTGGTGAAGTACTTACCTTGGGTAAGCACACAGTGGCTCCCGAGGTACAGGGAGACCAGGCTCCATCCTTATTTGGCAGCAAAACTTGGCAGTGTTGTCCACATGGTACTGGCTTTGCAGACATGAAAGATGTAAGTTTGAAGGGTTGTGGAACCTTGCACCATGGTTTCAGAGTGTTCCTGAGGCCAGGCAATATGTGGTAGGGTTGGAGTCCCGGCAAGAAGCCATGACAGGCTACTTGGTGAAGCCTAACTTGTAGTGGGGACCACAGGGTATTAGAGACACCAGGCCTTTGCAATATCCACTGAGCAAAGCTGTGGTGTAGAGTGAGGTTGGCCCAAGAGAAAGGCTGTGCATGCCCAGATGATGAGCCCAAGATGCCATGGAGTTTCTGCATCTGATGTTTGTCCTTTGGTCTTTCCTGGTGCTTTTACCATTCTTTCTCTTTGGGAATGGTAATGTATTCTCTGTACTATTGTATATTGGAAATATGTAACCTTTAAAATAGGCACTCTCTGAGCTGTGAGTGCCTTATGTCTCTGATGCTACATAAGTGCCTTATGTCTCTGAGACATTGGACTTTCAACGTTAAAGACTGGAAACTTGAAGCAGGACACAATGTATTTTGCCTTGTGAGATGGCCACGAGGCTGTGGGGATAAGGGATGGGAGGTTATGGTTTTAAGGTGATGTGCTTGGATGTCAAGTTGACAAGGAATGGAGCTGTGATGGTTAATACTGATTGTCAACTTGACAGAATCTAGAGTCACCTCTGGGCATGCCTGTGAGGAATTATCTAGATCAGGTTAGTCTCCAAGCAGTTTTCTGGAATAGGTTAATTGAAGTGAAAAAGACTCCCCTTAACATAGATGGCACCTTTCCATGGGCTGAGGTCACAGCCTGAATAAAAGGGAGCAGAAAAGCCACCAGCATTCATCATTATTTACTTCCTGACTGTGGGCACATGTGACCAGCTTCCTTAACCTGCTGCCACCACATCCTTCCCCATAGCAGACTTGCCTCCATGATGAACTGTAGCTTTGAATTGTGAGCCAAGATTAAGCCGCCTTTTTTTTTCTTTTTCTTTTTTTAAATGCATTTTTTATTTTCTGTTCCTTGGTGTTCTACCTGTCTGTATGTGTGAGTGTGGGTGTCAGATCCACTGGAACTGGAGTTACAGACAGTTGTGAGCTGCCAGGTAGCTGCCGGGAATTGAATGTGGGTCCTTTGGAAGAGCATCCAGTGCCTTTAACCACTGACCTCTCTCCAGCCTTCTTTTTCATAGTTGATTTTGTCAGGTATTTTTTTTCCACGTGATTTGTCTGGTTTTGTCAGTGAAATGAAACCGAAGGAATAGAGAAACAACAGAACTTAGAATTTTTTGTTTGTTTGCCATAAACATAAGATTATGTTTGTAGGTGAAGGCTTTTCTGTCTGTGAACTGACATCCAGTGCTATGGCTATATTTCATGTTACTATAGGCCAAGTCACAACATCAAAATAAGAAAGATGTTGTCTAACATAAGCTGACTAGATACCCTTACCATAGGACTGTCAAAATGTGACTTTACTAAACCAGTCTGTCTAATGCTAAGATAGTCCTATAAATGTTATTCTGAATCTCTTTTGCAAATAAAACATTTTTTAGCTTTAATTATTCTTTAGGAAAACTAGAGGCTTCAGTGAATACTGGTGCCAAAACATTTTAAAAATTAAATATTTTCAAATAACGAAAAGAAAAACAAAACAATTAGATGTTAGTACTTCCCAATATGATTTTGAAAAAATAAACTTGAAAAGAGAAAAGTGTATTTCTGCCCAATGTTTCCAAGGTACCAAGTTCATAGTTGGCTTCCCTGCTGCTTTTAAACCTGTCGTACCGGCAACATGTCACAGCGTGAACACATGTTCAGAACTGCTCACCTAGTGATCACCAAGGAAAGGACAGAAGGGAAGAAAGGAAAGACATTACTAATGTCTGGATATAGTTCTGGCTCTCAAACCTAGGGAGAGGTGCTGTTGCTGTCTAGTGAGATGAGACCAGGAATGCTGTTATTCATGCAGTGCCCAGGACCTGCCTAGACAGCAGGGGTACCTGATTCAGAATGCAGGTGCTCACAGTGGAGAACTGACTGCAATCCCACTGCCTCACCAACATTGCCCTTTTAATCATAATAAGCTCCAAACCCAGTCAAAACCCGTTGTTTTTAGATCTGGAGTATAACTCAGTTTCTCTCCTCTTCTCTCTTCTCCTCTCTTCTCCTCTCTTCTCCTCTCTTCTCCTCTCTTCTCCTCTCTTCTCCTCTCCTCTCCTCTCCTCTCCTCTCCTCTCCTCTCCTCTCCTCTCCTCTCCTCTCCTTTTTCTTTTCTCCTCTCTTCTCTCCTTTTTAAATAGGAAAACAACTCTATTTCTTGGCAGTTTCTTTTTCTGGCCGGGCTAGCCTTTAACCCCAAATTGTCCTTACCTCAGCCTCCTCAGTGTGTGTTACATTACAGGTGTGATGGCCAAGCTCAGCGTGTTACTGAGTTTCTGTCCAGCTTTGGTGCTGTTTGCCACCTCTCTCTATATATAACACTTCTTTTCTTCTACACAATATTAGTTTCTATTGATTCTTTTCCTTGGCTAGTGGGCACTCAGAGTTATTCAGGTGCCCACCATAGGCACCTAATTCTTTCCCCACACATGATATTCTTGGGTTATCTTATCTCTGCCTCTGACACCAATATAGCTTTACAGCTTACTCTGGTGGCATACTAACATACAGTGTATTATCAGTGTAGCTGCCCCCACTCTGCATCTCATCAGCATTTGAAGTTCAGCACTAGGGGGAAAACCTGTTATCTAGCAGATCTCTGCCTTTTTTCCTGGTTCATTTAACCTCATTGTCCACCATGATACACAGACTTGGCCTTTTCCACTCAGCTCCCCGGTCATCCGGATTCTATACCTCTAAATAGCTCTTCTACCCATTCCATTCTCCTTCAGGCCATAGTATAGATTTCAACCAAATTGTCGAGAGTTTCCTTACTCTCTCCCTGGAGACTTATCTTGTCTCTGAATTACCAAAGAGCGATGCTACCTAACAAGTAGTAATCTTGTCAGTCTCGCAGACTAGCTGTATATCTGGTGCAGACGCATAATTAAGTAAGACCCAAGTGTTGCTTTTCCCCATCATGTGTGCCTGAGCCTCTGCATCCGAAACCCCTTTCCTTCTGGCCTACAATGTACTCGCCTACTATCTTCACATTTTAATTTATTATTTCTTGTAAAATTACAGTGTAGTTATTTACATCTTCATCTTTAGAACAAACATCTAGTGAGTTGTCTTTCTGTACCCTTTGTGGAAAAATTGCCGGTCCCCTCATCCCTCTGGAATACTTCTCTGTGGTGGTCAGCTTTCTGACAGCAGTACCAGAGATGTATCAGTTTTGGTTTTGTTTCGTTTTTTTAAAGACAGGCCCTTTCTATGTAGCCCCAGCTATCATGAAACTCGCTCTGTAGACCAGGCTGGCACCGGAACTCAGAGATCCACCTGCATCTGCTGGGATCAAAGGCCTGAACCGCCCCCTCAGGCTTACTAAGTCAGTTTTAAAAGCTTATCTTGTTCACGGTTTTGGAGGTTTTAGCCCATGGTTTTTTGGCCCGCAATGAAGCAGGCCATGGCACAAGGGCACCAGGAAGAGGAAGTACTCACCTCATAGAAACCAGGAAAGAGAGAGGCTGGGCTCCAAACACCCGCTCTAGGGCAAGCACCCAGTGACTCTGGTTCCTCTGCTGGATCCCACTTTATAAAGTACCACCAGATTCTAATAGTGCCAAAGGCTGCTAACCAGACTAACCAGACACAGAACACTTTGTGGACTTGGGAGAGCATTTAGGCAAAACAGTACCTTCATCTTTATTTTAATGCCAGTCTACTCTCCTGTACGGTTAGAGGAAGACGTTTGTAGGCACAGCTTTATATTCACTCTGACTTCAGCTAGGAGTTTCTTCTTTGGGGATTTGAAACTGAGAGACATACTGATTCTACTTGATCACTGCCCCTGGAACATATAAAGTTAAGAAATAAAGGCCTGTATTCTGTCATTGAGAGAAATCCTAGACTACAGGGAGGAAAAATGAAAATGAAAGATGATCAAAACACGGCAATGGTACTTAATACTTTATGGGGTGCCCACATACAACGTTAAACATTACTTCTAGGTATGCTGGTGAAAGTGCTTCAAAAAGAGATTAGCTTTTTTTTTTTTTTTTTTTTTTTGGTTTTTCAAGACAGGATTTCTCTGTGTAGCCCTGGCTGTCCTGGAACTCACTCTGTAGACCAGGCTGGCCTCGAACTCAGAAATCCGCCTGCCTCTGCCTCCCAAGTGCTGGGATTAAAGGCATGCACCACCACCGCCCAGCCGGAGATTAGCATTTTAACTGAAAAGTAGATAGTTCTCCTCAATGACTAGGTAGATACCATCCAACCCCTGAAGAGAATAAAAAGGCAAAGATTGAGTTCCTGCTATAAACTGAAACTCTGATCGTCTGTCTTTAGTAGTTCTGATCCCTAGAAGTCTTGCCATTATTACCTTTCTGCCTCTCATGTCTTTGAATTCTATCCAGCTTTTGTGGGTCTTCAACTTGGAGACAGCAGACCGTAGGACTCGTCGGGATTTAGTATCATATGAGCCCATCGTTTTGGTGAATAAAAAAACCTCACTGTCTTTCCACATAAGAACTACATGTGTGTGCATGTGTGTGTACATATACATGCACACAGAGTTGTCTCTACACATTGATGGGTTCTATACCCACAGGTTTTAAATTCAGAGACCCAACCAAAAATGTAGTTAAGGGCCAGTGAGATGGCTCAGCAGGTTAAGGCACGTGCTCCTATCCCTGATGGCCTGAGTTTGGTTCCCAGAACCCCACACAATGAAGTAAGAGATGTAACTCCTCCAACCTGTCTTCTGATCTCCACACTCAGGCCATGGCATGCTCACATACCTACACACACAAATAAAAACAAAGTTTAAAAATGTGGTTAAGCTATGATGGTGGCACACGTGCATGCTTTTGTCTCATTATCCCCTAAAAGACAGAGTGTTAATTGCTGTTTAACTCGAGTCAGGTAGTAGAAGTCATTCAGGGATGCTCTAAAGTGTGGGGTTGGTGATACACACCTGGGATCTCGGCACCTGAGAGACAGAGGCAGGAGGATCAGCAGTTCCAACACAGCTGAACCCTGTCTCCAAACAAACAAACAAACAAACCACGGCAGCAAGAAAACCAAGTGTAGGGTTGGAGGTGAATGGGTTAAATGCAAATACTAAACCACTTTGTAAAAGGGACTGAAGCATTCACAGGTTTTGTTTTGTGGGGGAGTCTAAATACCCCTAAGACATTCCATATACATACACACACATATATTCCATATAGATACATATATAATCTCAAAATGACTCTTTAATTTATTCCACTATTCAATTATAAATCAACTTTTTAAAAAAACATTATATTTTACTTCTTTGTGTGTGTGTGTGTGTGTGTGTGTGTGTGTGTGTGCCCGATCGCGTGTGCACACACACAAGAATGCCAGTATATGATATTCAAAGGAAAACTTGTAGCAGTATTTTTTTTTCCTTCCGATTTAGTTAGGATTTTACTGCTGTGAACAGACACCATGACCAAGGCAACTTTTATAAGGTCAACATTTAATTGGGGCCGGTTTACAGGTTCAGAGGTTCAGTCTATTATCATTGAGGCAGGAACATCGCAGCATCTAGGCAGGCATGGTACAGGAGGAGCTGAGAGTTCTACATCTTCAGCTGGAGGCTACTAAGAAAAGACTGGCTTCCAGGCAGCTAGGATGAGGGTCTTAAAGCCCACACTCACAGCGGCAAACTTCCTTCAACAGGGCCATGCTTTCTAATAGTGCCACACCCTGGGCCAAGCATATATAAACTATTGCATTCCACTCCCTGACCCCATAGGCTCATTCAAACATATGAGTCTATGGAGGCCATACCTAAACATAGCATAATGCAAAATATACTTAAGTTAATTTCAAAAGTCCCCATAGTCTTTAGCAGTCTCAACAATGTTAAAAGTTCAAAGCTCAAATTCTATTCTGAGATTCAAGCAGTCTCTTAACTGTAATACTGTATTAAAAAAAAAAAAAACTGGACCAAAGCAAGACAGAAAACCAGCTGGGCAAACTCCATGTCCAATGTCAAAGCGCTCTTCAGATCTCTAATTCCTTTCATCCTTGTTAACTGTTGTTAGCAGACCTGGCATTCAGCAGCAACAAACTTCTTTCTCCCAGGCTGGTGCCACTCCCTGTTAGCAGCTTTCCTCAGCAGATAGCCCATGGCTCTGGCATCTTGAACATCTTGGGGTCTCCAAGGCAACTTCTGCTTCACAGATTCTTGTTCCAGTGTCTGGGATCCACACATGATCTTCTGGGCTCCTCCAAAGGACTGGTGTCACTTCTCCAGCTCTGCCCTCTGCAGCACTCTAAACGCTCTCAGGTTGATCCACTCCACTGCTGCCGCTGTCTTGGTGATCATCCCATGGTACTGGCATCTCCAATACACTGGGATCTTCTGCTGCAACTAGGCTTCACCAGTATCCTCTCACAGACTCTCTTCAAGGTGCCAAGATCAAATCCTTTGCATGACTCCTTCAGTTCTGGGCCATCAACTGCAACTGAGGCTGCACCTTCACCAATGGCCTTCCCTGGCCTCTCACAGTGCCAAGCCTCAGCTGCTCTCCATGACCCCTTCATATCTTCAAAACCAGTATCACCTGGGTGACTCTTACACATTACCAAGTATAGCAGCACCATGAGGTACAACCTTGGCTATCTCTGGAACACAGTTTCTTTGTGCTTTCAGGAAACATTTCCCAGAAGATTTCACCTCAGTGATGCTAGTCTCTGCTTAATCACCACTAATTTCTTAGCTCCAGCTAACCAGCTTCAATTGTCCCAGTAGTCCTTTCTATTCTTGACTCTAAAGCCAGAGCCACATAGCCAAGGCTGCTGAGTTGGCTTCAAATCACAGCCTGCCTCTGCCTCCTGAGAGCTGGGATTAAAGACTTTACCCAGTCTAATATACTTAGTTTTAAAAGGCCATTTTCTCTATAATTTCTGTTTACCTATGTTGTTTCAATATATATATATATATATTTTTTTTTTACCACCCTGAGCCTTCTCCATCACGGGACCAAATTGGATTTCTCCACAGCAGGAGGACTTAAATGTCCCTTGTAGCATTCTTCTGGATTCCTTCTGTACCCCATCCCACCTCTCATTCCCATTCATCTTCTTCCCACAGCCCACAGTTTTTCTCAGATAAAAATCTGACGTCACTAGCTGGCTGTGGTGGAACAGACCTTGATCCTAGCACTTGTGAGGCAGAGGCAGGCTGATCTCTGAGTTCAAGGCCAGGCTGGTCTACGAAGTGAATTCCAGGACAGCCAGGGATACAAAAGAGAAACCCCATCTGGAAAAAACCAAAACCAACACCCCAAAAATCTGACATCTACATTAGTGTGCTAATATGTCAGTGCCTCCTCCTCCTCTGTGAAGAGAAGTACAGTTTTAAAAACACGGGCTGGAAATGTTGCCAAGGGGCAATTCAAAAATTCAAAAAAAAATCTTTAAGGTTTTCCTTTTGACTTTCTCTCCCTTTTGCCCCTTTCTTCTTCTTCCTCCTGCACATTTTTTTTCCTACTCTGCTGTTGCAGCTAAATTGCACCGATCCTTCCGTCTGGTTCCTACTGCCCTCTGTGGGTATCCTCTGTCATGGCACCTGCATTGAAGAGGCGGTTGACTCATCCGTTTCTATTCACCTTTGCATCAGGAAAGATGCTTTGTAAGCCCTTCGGTCTCCAGCACTAATTGCAATGACATGTTTGATGATTTCATCTCCCATTGTCTACCTCCTGCTCAGTGTGGAAATCAGACAGTTCTAGCAACTACCTCCGTTTGAAACCCTGGGGTTAGAAAGCTATTTAGAAAATTTAGAAAAGATAGGGGATGAATGTAGTCTCTTCAACGGGTATCTGTATTTCCCAGGTTGTTGTTATAAACTGGTTACCAAGTTAATTTTCGTCAGTCTTTGAGTTATGGCTGGACTATGAATAACGTATTTCATAAATATGCATTATGCTCACAGGTGAATGAATGGCTAGAATCCCACTTGACAGCTTTACCTTGCACATCCCCATTGGGGTCACTCTCGGCTCTCTCCGGTTAGTGAAAGGTGATGTTTCCTGGACTGTTTCCCATCCTTTCTCATCTGCTGTATTATTAAGTAGGCTGTACTCAATGCGAGTTTGTCCTCCATTAGAACTCTCTTCCTTGAACATATCCATCTGCTTCTCCCTGGAATTGGAGCCTCAGAACTGGGTCTCTCCTGAGTTAGAGGAGACAGACTTAGTAACCAAACCCAGAGAGTAATTAAAGACTCTATCACGCACTCGCGGCCCTGACAGGTGGCATGCTTCCATAGTACTGGCTAAGGCTTGCCCTGACTTGTGTAGCTGAATATATTCCTCCTGAGACCCAGTCGAACTCCCAGCACCCTAAGTTCAAAGAGAGTGAATTTGTCTACATTTTTAAAAACAACTATAGGTTTATTTTTTTGGGGGGGGGGGGTGTACATGCCTGGCAGGAGAGTTTCAGAATGGTGCTTTCGAGAATATCAAGCGTTGGGAAATGGAGCGAAGACACTCAGTGGAGGCAGAAGATGGATGTAAATAATTCCTTGAACCCTGTCGCGCGGATTTAAGATTTTAAACAGATCTTCTCAAGTTGCCCGCGTCCGGATTTCCTGGACCACTGGCGCTGCCTGCTTACTAAGGAGTGCGCCTCGGGAGGTGTGCGCGCGCGCTGGAGGCGGGGAGGCGGCGGAGAGGGGCCTGGCTCCGGGAATAAACAGCGGGGGAGCGGCTCAGCTAACGCTCGCTGTCCAGGGAGCGGGGTGCAAGGGCCGCAGGCCGCTGGAGCGAGCTCCGGGATGGTAGCTAGAAGATTGGAAAGCCTTTGATGCCAAAAGCCTCTGGCTGGAGACGCTGATAGCCCAGCCCTGCCCCTCCGGGAGTCTCAGGCTGTGGCTTAGATCTAAAGGTAAGGAGTAGCTCCCTCCTGCCCTAGAGCCGCAGGACTCGCCGTGCCCTGTACGTTCCTACCTCCCGGAGGTTGCCACCTCACCTTCTTCCTCTGCTCTTCTCTGGGGTCTTCGGCGCCAAGCCTGTGTTGGGTGTCTGGCGAGGGCTCCCATGCTGCGCGTTCTGGTTTCTGCTGCGCGGCCCGCGGCACCGTCGCCCCGTCTCCACCATTCACCCCTAGCTCTCACGTCTTTCCTAGGACCGCCCCAGGAACCCTGCACTCCGATTCTAGGGTAGCTGAGGGCGAGGGTAAGGGCGAGGGGGTGACACGAGACCGCCCACCCTCTCCAGGTGCGTGGATACAAATGGCCCTAAGGTCTGGAAGTTGGAACCTGAAATACTGCAATTCCTAATCTTCCAGAACATACCTTCGCCTTGCATTACTGCCCTAACTTTGGAAAGAGTATCAACTCTTGGATCGGCCTTTGCAATGTATCACTTTAACTGTGCGTTCTCACTGAACTGTAGATTGGGATTCCCCAGCCTCTACCCTACCTCCTTTCTCAGTTTAAAGACTGTGATAAGTTTACAATGGTTTCAAGGCGACAGCAATTGCTACAAGTTTATCAGACCTTGAAGCAATATCTCTTATCCCGGAGCTTGAAAAAAATCTCAGGCCCCACCCTTTATTCTTGATTCAGATCTGGTGGGAGAAGGGGAGGAAGGAGGGAGTTGTGTATGTATATGTACTTTTTTTATATCTAAAAGAAAAAAAACGCCCGGAAGTGAGTGCGATCCTCCTCCTCCTCCCCCAACTCCTCCTCATTTGTCCTCTCGAAAGTGTAAGGTACACATGGGAGAAAGCCCGTTCTCCTAAGCTGTTGGTTTGATGCGGTGCCATCGCTTCTGGGATGGTGGTTTGGGGAAGGGAAGCTTAGTGCTATTTTGAAACTCAGATACAGGACTAGAGGAAAATGCCATGTTTCTAAGAGACCAGATTTAAAGCGTCACGTTTTTTAAAATGTAAGAATTTCCTCACAAATACTCCTGTAACTGAAAGAGTGGAGGCCTATTCTGCTGGGAATCTGAAAATCTCCCGCCCCAACAGCCCCCTCCCCTGGTCCTTGGTTTTTGTCAATGATGGAATTCAGGCCTTTGGCCTGTGTACTTGTTGCTTAAAGGAAAAAAAAAAAAAAAAAAAAAAAAAAAAAAAAAAAAAAGAAAACAAAATCTTCAAACAGAGCAATCTCCAGGCAACAATGGAAGGAATGGTCATGTAAATGAATGCAAATGCTGTTTATGCTCCTAATTATGTGAGCCCAGGTCTTCACTCTGACTGGCCTGTAAACGTTATAAATCATATTTAATGAAGCTAGTGTCTCCATCCTGCCTGGCGTCACAGTTGTGCGTCTGCTGTTTTTATGCACATCCTTATTTGTACCTGAGCCGTTTAAGTATCTGCAGCCATCAGAGGGTAACAACCAGGGACAAAAGAGACTGACCTGTGTCTTCTGGAAAGTTGAGGAAAGGGCTAGTTTCTCAATATATTGTCACATAGGCACACTGTTAAAGCATTGGTTTTATTTTATGGACTGAGATAGCTGAGGTGCTTATTTAACACATCAAAGCAGACCTGGCCTCCAGGTTCTCTCAGCATCCCTCTGTCCCTACCAGTAACTGTATATAGCTGGCATAACCTGTCCTCTACTCTGAACTCTGCAACCCTGGGGCTGGGCTGCCCTGCCCCCAGAGGCTCTTCCCTGTGTAATCCAGACATTTTGGTTACCCAACCCTTCTTTTGTATCTTTGGTCTCCTGGCTGCTGTACTTGGTTCCCCTCTCTCCTTTCCCCTCCCCCCTCCCATCATGATTCAGGGTCATGACCACTCTGGACTCTCCCAGATGTGTCTGCCTCTGAGTATGTTCTCCTCCAAATCTATAATAAATTTTTTCTTCTACTATACCTAGGAGCAGTCATGTACTTTCCTCTCTCTTTTATTTATTTATCTTTTTTATTCATTGTGAAATGGGGCTGATACCTGCTTTCAAGAACATTGAGGACAAATGGAGACTGTAAAGCCTTTTGAACATTTGAGAAAAGACACTGTCTAGTTATTGAGCCACTATGATTGTTTTCCTGGCAAAATTTTTCTCCTTTCTAAAATTAACTTTCCCTAAGGAAAAATAGTGCAGATGTACATGATTCAGCCCAACAACTCCCAAAAATACTGTAAACTGCAAAAGCGACCTTCCTTTCTTCCTGTAGATCCTGGTTTGAGATCTGATCACAGCACATGCTGAAATGCCCTTGCTAGCTGGCCTTGCAAAGTGCCCCTTAGATGGCGTGGACGGAGTACAATATTATGCTACAAATTCTATCAGTGAGGCAAAAGTAGTATTATTTCTCAAAGTTTTCGTGTATGTTGTACACACTGGTTCTGAGACTTCCATAATTATACATGTAACACATGTTTTTAATAGGAACCAAAACCCACAATATTTTTCTCTGTGGAGGGATAGTTAAGCATTAGGTTTTGATCACTTTTTCATGGACATTTTAATATGACAGAACTACAGGCTTCAAGAAAACAATTCTATAAAGATCTATTTGGAACTAGAAATCCTTAAAAAAAAAAAACCAATAGAGAAAAAGATGCCTGATGCCATTGGCCTGCAGTGTGCATATTCCTTGTAAGTCTCTTGAGAGTAACGGTCCTGGATCCAGTCCTGGCAGCCTCCGACTGGATGATTAGACCCTTCCACTCTTCCCCAGACCTTTAATTTAGTTTGTAACTTGATGCCTCACTGACCCCCCACATACACTCTCACTGCCACGCCAGCTCACAGAGGAATGGCTGGCACTTTGGTTGAAATTTTTTCCCCTCCCATCAATTAGAACACACGGGTATAGGCTGCAGAATGCCATTGCTTTTTCAGCTCGGTATTCTAAGAAATTCCTTTGGCCACAAGGAGCACAGCCCCAGTGTAGTCTGCATCACTTGCCTGGTCTCCGGCGGCACCATGTTAATTTCTCAGCGATTCAAGGATGTAAAAATTATAATAGAGTCATAGGGAACTAAAATTGGAAGATCACTTCAGAACCCATCTCGATTTTAATCACTCTTTTCTACTTATGCATACCGAAGTGCTCATTGTCTTAACCTGGTCTTTGAGAATAGGCATTATGTTTGACATCTTTTCGGTGTTCAAAGCAAAGAAGATTTTGCTCACCTGAGATGAATTCAATAGGGCGACAATGGCTGCCCAAGTAGGTTGCAAATCTAGGCTAGATTTTCAGTGAAACTCAATGTAGCATTAAAGACAATGCAGGCAATTTACAAAGGCACCAAGGTACTTGAAACTAACATTCCAGGGTCTTCATTAGATTGGGTGGGGTCTCCTTGGAACTGACCAAAGACAAAGGATACCTCAAAGCAGATGAATGTAAGAAAGGGTATAAAAAAAAGGAAGGCTTAGGGAATCTGCTAGTCACTTGAGTTTAGTCTTTACATATGGTACTTGTCTCTTATTACACCAGTGGCAGCCAGTTGAGTTTCTCACATTAAATGCATCTAAGCAGAAATATAAAAACATGGATACTTCACAGTGGCTTTTCAGAGTTCTGCTATATTTCAGCCAGTCCCAAAGATGGAACATGTGATCATCTATAGCTGATTCAGCACCTTGTCCTTGTTAGGGACATTGTGTGCTGGGATGAAGGTGGCATGCATCCCTGGTGAAGGTGCCAGCTCCTCTAATCACAGTTCTATGGAAAAGGGGTACTAATGACTGCCTTTTAGGTCAGAGTTTTTAGTCTGAAATCATAGAAAGAATCCTTTCTTGCCTGAAGACCCCTATTTCATTGGGGCCCATCCTTCATAAGTACTATTCCTTAATGTCTCCAATCCTTCAGAGTCTTCATCCTCAAGATTGTGTTCACTTGAAATGAATTTCTATATGAGTTCACTAAGGTAGTAATAAACCAAAGGTCCTGGTGTTTATTATTTTTCTTACTAGTTGTAAAATGCCTTATTCTGATACTTGGCCTTATAAGGATTGAATTCAACCTTGAGGGGTCATAAGAAACTTAGATAAATATTTCTGCCACACCACAATTATCTACCATTTATTGACATTGTTTATATACATTAAGAAATATCTTTAGATACTGGAGAACTGGCAGTTTAGAGTACTGGCTGCTCTTACAGAGGACCTGGGTTTGATGCCCAATACCTACATGGCAGCTCACAATCACCTATGACTCTGGTTCCAGGGATCTAGTGCCCTCTTCTGGCCTTTGTGAGCACTGGGCATACATGTGGTGCACAGACATATATGCAGGCAAAACACTTATTCACAAATTAAAATTAAAAAAAAATCTACACATCCCTAAGAGACAAACATTACTCTCTTTAAATAGACCTGTGATCCAGAGAAGTTAGTAGCTTCTTCTCTCAGACCATGAGGTGCTGCATGGTCTATAGAGTTTGATGCTGTACACATGTGGGGCTTCTGAGACATTTCTAATTCTGAAAAGACTGTATAAGGTCTTCAGACATTTGTGTATTTTATCTTCTATACGTTCAATGTGTGGAACTCAACCACTTGGCACTGAATACTTAGAAATAACCTCAACATTTAATGTTTCCAAGATAGAGTAGACCCCACTAATCAAGATGATTTTTAAGGGATTTGCCTTATAATTTTCTGAAATCTGACTATTTGTTAGGCACCCATGGATGGCAAATTCAAATGCAAGAATCTCTAGTGTATAATGTTTCCTTCAAGGCTAAGAAGTTCTCCTGTCTTTTGATGTTGCTCCATTAGGACAGTTATAAATGAAAACACACACAAGGTGGTGGTTCATCTTCCTTGTTAGCCTGACTGGGTTTGGAATCACCCAGGAGACACACCTCCATGTGTGTCTGTGAAGGTGTCTGAAGGGTGGCAAAATCCCTTGAGCTAGAGTCCTGGACTGAATCAAAAGAGAAGAAAGGAGATGAACGCCAGCTGTCATCCCTTTCTCCTGATGACAGAAGCAACATGACAGTGTTAGCACGTCATGCTCCTGCTGGCATGCCTTCCCAGCCATGATGGACTGCATCATCAACCTTGACTAAGAACCAACTCTTCCTTAAATTGCTTTTGTCCGGCATTTCACGGTAGGAAAGAGGTAGCTTACAAAATATTTGTTATAAAAAGGAACATTACTGTGGTAGGGTTGAGAGTCATTAGCTTTGTCAAAACGTTTCTCACTGAGTCTGAGGAAAATGCACTAGACCAGTAATACCTTTAATTTTGTGAATGAGTGCATCTCAATCTGGTGCCTTGGGTTTTCATCAAATCTGCTTGATTAATGCTGTCTGAGTCCACCTAAGATCTG
This sequence comes from Rhabdomys pumilio, assembly GCA_030674055.1. Taxonomy (NCBI): domain Eukaryota; kingdom Metazoa; phylum Chordata; class Mammalia; order Rodentia; family Muridae; genus Rhabdomys; species Rhabdomys pumilio. Next base: position 15,738,272 of record JANHMN010000006.1, on the reverse strand, counting down.
GTATCGGTTCCTCTGCCTGAAAGAAGTCATTACTGTGAGTCCAGAATTAGGAGTTCATGATGTGCTCTGTCACAGGTTCTCTGACCTCTAGCTGACTCTGTGTCTAGATGAAAGGAGAAGGAAACAGTGAAATGGTTGGGAAAGAGACAGCAAGAGGCAGGTGGCAGCAGGGAAAGGAACTTTGATGCTACAATTTCTTTCTTTCTTTTTTCTTTTTGACACAAGGGGCTCATGTAGCAGACCCGGGCTCAAACTGGCCTCAAACTTACTACATAGCTAAAGGTGGCCTTAAATCTACGATCCTCATGACTCCACCTCCCCAATGCTGGGATTTCAGCTTTTCCCCACTATGCTCGATCAGTTTTATTTGGTACTAGGGCTCTCCCAGCCTCCCATTTTCTTTACCTAGACTACATTGAAACAGAAATCTTTTTGTCCAAGTCAACTTTTGTTACTGTGACAAAATACCAGACCTAGAGTGCTTATGAAGAAGAAACATTTGTTCAGGGTAAAGAGTTCAAGTGTCCTAGGGCGTGGTGGAGCCACCTGGCATTGATATGCATGTGGAGTTATGCATACACTCCATTCTATCTTTTTAAAAAGCTTGGGTTAAAATTAGCGAGGCTATGAATGAAAGCAAAGCAGAGGGTGTGGGAGGAGGGGCTAGCTGGAGAGATGTATAAATAGCATCAATAAGACTTAGTGACTGATTGGATATGGCAAGTGACAGAGAGGAGGAATCCAAGATAATTCTCCTGGACTCTATGTGTTATCACAGAAGGAGGATCCTGGCCGGGAGAATGAAAACAGGGCATCTGTGTGGTGTAAGAGACTGAGAGAAGGAATTCTGACTCTGTCTGTGAATTCTGCTCCTCTGTGATTCCAACCAGGCTGCTAACCCACCTCAGCACTCCTAGCTCTGGAGCAGGGCTCCTCTTTTGAGTTGCCACACCAGCCTTTCCTGGGTAACAGGTAGAACATCCTTTCTGTGAGATGAGCAGGAGAGGAAATATTTGACATGTTCAAGTATTCAAATTCATAGTGGTGCTCACCTTGTGGCCTTGTGCTTCCTTTTCCAGCCTGTGTGATTTGCTGCCTTACTTTGGACTGTGAAGTCTGTCTTCTATCTTGGTGTACAGACAACAGGGACGCTAAAAGGATTCCATCCTAATACTGAGTCACTGGTATAATAGCATTGCCATCTTTTGGTTCCTTACCTTTTCTCAGTTAAAATAAAATATTTGCACCCTGTTGGCTAGAAAGTTACTGGAAACAAAACACAAATAGTCTGAGCATCCATAATCCCAAATGCTTCCAAAGCCAGAACTCTGGGAACTAACTAACATGATATCACAAGTCGAAAATTCTATTTCTTACTTTACCTGAAAGGTTGCGATCAAAACCCCGGGTACATCTAAAATGCCTTATAAAAATACCTTCAAGCTACATAACGCATGTATATGTCTCTAAGTGAGTTTCATGTTTAGACTTGGGTCGCATGTATATGTCTCTAAGTGAGTTTCATGTTTAGACTTGGGTCCCATCTCTAAGATAGCAGCTGGGTTTTTTTTTCCTGTCTCCATTATGAATTTGGTTTTTCTAGACAGAGTTTCTCTGTGTAGCCCTGGCTGTCCTGGAACTTACTCTGTAGACCAGGCTGGCCTTGGCCTCAGAAATCCGCCTGCCTCTACCTCCCAAGTGCTGGGATTAAAGGCGTGCGCCGCCACCGCCCAGCCATACATTTTATGCTGAGAAGGCCCTTGATCTTCAGGCAGCAAGTAGAGAGCCAGGCAGACCAATAATAGTATGATTCAGATCCAGTCTAAAGACCCATCACCCAGCCGAACCAGAGTCTGAGGCAGGAGAAGGTGGGCATCTCAGTTCAAGGAGGAGAATTTGTCCTATTTGCCTTTGTCTTCCCTTGAAACCTGCAGTGGATTGGATGGAGTTTTGCTCTGGATACTTTTTATTTACTGCACTATCTCACACGCTAATACCCTCTAGAAATACCTTCACTACACATCCAGAATGTTCTACTGGCAACCTGGGTATCCCTTCATCCAGTCAAGCTGACACATGAAATTAACCATCCTAGAGCAGCAGTGGAGAAAATGGATAATTTTCTGATTATACCCTGTGATTCCTGCTTATTTATTATACTAGCCACATGTGGCTCTTCCATGACGTATAACTGAGAAGAGAATAGTAAGGAAGGCAAAGTGATTGTTACAGGAATTAAACTTAGCCATAGAAATGCCACAAAGACTGTTTTTGTTTCTTTCAAATATTGCTAGGAGCATTTTAATTAATTGATTTAAATCTGCATTAGGTAAATTTAAAATGCGCTTTGCAATCTGCTCCACAGCTGGAGAAACGATCTGACGTATTGCCTCTGTGGAATAAGCACGCAGGACATCTTGCTTCTTCTGCATCCCGAGACGCTCAGAAGCAATAAAAGCCTGAGATGAATAGTTTGCCACTTCTAGTCTGCCACTGATCAATTTTAGGAAGAAGTGTGTTCCCGTGAAACAATAGGGATAGAGCCCACGACCAACAAAGTCCAGAGCCAGAAACTTTCATGGATTTCTCTTTTTGGCACCTGGGGATTGTACAATGGCTTTAAATTCTTAGCTCCTGGATTATCTTCTCAGATTTTCACTGCTATCCAATCCAAGCCTTTGATGGGACATGAGTAATGGGACAGTCCAAGCATCATTTTTATTCATGTGTTCCTACATACTGAAAACTGTACGTGTGACGCACACAGAAGTATCTTCAGAGACAGAGAGCAGTGTACCGACTTACTCCATGGGTCTAGAATTTTGGATCCAGTAGGAGGATAGAGTCTGGAAAGGGTGGGAGAGAGTCAGTCGCTTGTCATGGAGACCTGACTCAGGGTTTCTAGTCCTAGAGGAAGCCCTTGCTGTGCCCTTAGGATCCCAAGAGCAATGCTGTTTGCTGTAGTGCCCCTTTAAATGCTTTTTGCAAGTCTTGTGGTGTAGGTAGGAGAAGGCGGGCTGGATGGGGACTGATAGGAAGTACTCAGAAGTTAGATACTAAACATCTGCTGCTATCGATTTTTACCAGTGGAAAATGCTCCTCTCTTTTTTGTGTGTATATATGTGTGTATTTGCATGGATATGTACATGTATGTATGTGCAGCTGTGTGTGGAGGCTGGAGATTGGCATCCAAAGTGTTCCTCTGTTATATGTCGACACATCTCTGAGTGAGCCCTGAGCTTTCAGTCTCAACTAGTGTAAGTAGCCCACTTGTTCTGAGGATTCAGTCTTTACCTCCCAAGGGCTGGAGTTGCATAGCCTAGTAGCAAGCCCCTCTGCCTGCTCCTCTTACTAGCCTTGCTTTCTATTTCTGTTTTGTTTTTTTGAGACCCAGGGTTAGGCAGTTCTGGCTGACTTGGCACTCACTATGTAGACCAGGCTGGCCTCAATCTCACAAAGAATGGCTTCCTTATGCCTCCTAAGTGCTGGGATTAATGACATGGGCTACTGTGTCAGCCAGTTTTATGTCATCTTGACACAAGCTAGAGTCATCAGAGAGGAGGGAGCCTCAGCTGAGAAAACATCTCTAGAATATGATGCTGTCAGGCATTTTCTTAGTTAGCAGTGGGGCCCAGCCCATTGAGGGTGGTGCCATCCATGGGCTGGTGGTCCTGACTTATATAGAAAGCAGGGTGAGCAAGCCATGATGAGCAAGCCAGGAAGCAGCACCCGTTTGTGTGGCCTCTGCATTGGCTCTTGCCTCCTCCAAGCTCTCCTCCTGATGGTGTTCGTGCCCTCACTGCTTTTGGTATGGAAGGGTGAATGAGAGAAACCCTTTCTTTCCTAAGTTGCTTTTGGCCATGGGGCCTCATCACAGTAATAGTAGTAATAGTAATCCTAACTACGGCAGCCACTAGGCTCCGCTTTGTTTTGTTTTATGAGACAGAACCTTACTACACAGTCCAGGCTAGCCTCACACTTGTGATCTTGCTGGGGTGGGGACCCCAGCACTGGGATTATGGGCACACACTGCTCAGTTCTAAAAGCACTAACATTGCCAGTACCGTATGGACTGTTTTCAGTGGTGCACATTCTCCTCCTTGTCTTATGTGCTAGTTCTCTCTCACACAAGAAGCGCCTGCATCCTGTGTCAGGGAGGGGTATGTGTTCTTATGGTACAGTTCCGCGGTCTAGTATATTTGTCAAGGTCTAACTGTTTTCTTAGTTTTCAGCCTTATAGTTGAGAGTGCATTTGAAGACTTTCTTATACACTGAACAGCCTTCAGTCTCCACTTTCTCACCAGAGGTTCCACTCCAAGGTGAATGGGATGCTTTGTACAATTTCTCTTAACAAAGAAAGAAGGATTTTTAATCCTTGCCCTCTCCTGATTTTGTTTTTATTGCTTTTATTATTATTTACTTTTACCTCTCTTGATTTTTACAAAGGGCTTAATTCTCTGTCCTTTTGGCAGATAAGCACTACACCCCAAGTCAACATCCTATCATTGTGTATCTGTTTGGACTTTAGTTCCTAATCAGCTTTGCAGGTTTTCTTTGAAGTTCTTCTTTCCTTCTGGGAGATTCCCCTTGTGTGCTTTTGGCCCAGCTTTTCATGACAAGTGTTTCCTTTATTCTGTTCAGGACTTAACTATATTAGTAGAGACTGGTTTGGGATGGATCCATGTAGGTTCCTCACATCAGCTCAGCATGACTTACTCCCTAAAAGTCTTTGAATTGATTTTGTGACCGTTTTTTTTTTTCTTTTGGTTTTTCGAGACAGGGTTTCTCTGTATAGCCTTGGCTGTCCTGGCACTCACTCTGTAGACCAGGCTGGCCTCGAACTCAGAAATCCGCCTGCCTCTGCCTCCCAAGTGCTGGGATTAAAAGCGTGCGCCACCACCGCCCAGCTTGACCATTGTTTTTATCCAGACTATATTCAATCTCTAGATTAATGTTGGAGGATGTATTAGTTGCCTTTTTCCTTGCTTTGCCCAAAGGCTTAACAAGAAGCAACGTAAAGGAGAAAACATTTGATTTTGGTGCATGCTTCAAGGGACAGCTCCCGTCCGTGGTGGTGGAAGGCTGCTTGCTCACATCTAGGTGGACCAGAAAGTAGAGGAAGAGTAATGTCCATACTGAGCTCTCTCTCTTTTTGCCTTCAGTTGAGTTTCAGGATTCCTACTCATGAGATGACATCACCCACATCCCTGGGGGCCTTTCCTTCTCACTCCAGATCCTATCTGGAAACACCATCCTCATAGCCAAGTTGACAAGTGAAATTAGTCATCATGGAGCAAGCTTACATATTTAAGTTACTGAGTCCTACTGGCTGTGAATCTCATATATCTTCTCAACATAAATACTTTTTAAAAATAGCCTACTGGGATTACACAGCTAGAAGATAGTGCTGACAGATAAATTTAGTTCCAAGTTTTATTATACCTTGTTCTTACACGTTTCGGGCTTGTTAATTACCCTGAGTAAAGAATCTTATCATTATAGCTCTAGCTTTGTTCAGTTGGTTTCCTAGCTTATTTGCTTACTGAGTGTAAGACGATAACCTTTTATTGTGTTATTCAGTTTAATATTTTCATTTCTAACCTCAGTTTATAGTTTAGAAGTTTAAAATGCACATTTACCAAAATTACCACCTAAAATGCACACGCAATAAAACTAATGAAACAAATAGACATAGGAAAGGCCAACAAGTCAATAAATGAGACCAACGTTTCCCAACCTGTGGGCCGCAATCCCTTTGGAGTCACATAGCAGACATTCTGCAAGTCAGTTTACGTTATGATTGATAATAGTGGCAAGACCACAGCTATGAAATAGCAACAAAACAATTTTATGGTTGGAAGGTCACCACAACATGAGGAACTGTATTGAAGTGTCACAGCATCAGGAAGGTTGAAAACCACTGAACTAAATGAATATATGTGTTTTCCCATGCTAGAGTCACAGTTTCTAAAAATGTCGGTTGACAGAAAGACATGGTAGAACCCTGAGCTCTCCTGAGCTGCTCCCTGCTGGCTTTAATGGAGTCTGTGTGAGCTGAGCGACCTTGGTTGCAAGTGTAACTGAAAACTCACGCATACCCAGAAACAGTCCCAGGGAAGCTGTGTGGAAGCGTCCGTGGGAACTGGCCAGAGCCCGTTCTCCTTTCTGTACAAGACTATTTATGAAATACAAATGTACTATTGAAGCCTTCCCAGCAGCTGTCTACCAAGATGGAGACCATATGTGGCTTTCTCTCACCACAAGACCACCATGCAATCAATACGTTATTATTGTCTTAAGAGTCTTGTGTATTTAATGCTACAGATCTCTTTCCTCATTGGGTCCATCTATTAATGAGGACACTCAGAGATTTAAAAGATTTTAGAGGCTTCAGAATCCCAATATGGAATATTTTCAAAATACTTCCTAAAGCCTTCTGGCTTAGTAAATCTGCCATATGGATGGGCATGCGTGTTTGACAAAGTCCCTTAGGTAATCTGACATAGTCTTCTGGTTAGGATTCATTTCTATCAGCTAATCCTCTAATTGTATGAATGAGACAGTTTTCCTGGAAGGAAGAAAAATGCTTCTAATTTAAGGTTACCTTGGCTAACATAGGTAGTTGGAATATGTAAGCCTTAGTGACTCCATCCCTCCAGCTCTATCCGAGCTCCTCCTCCACTACTATCAGGGTGTAATTTTGTTTCTGACTTAATGACTTGGGGTTTTAGGCAGACCTTTATTTTCAAAACAAACTTCTGCTTTTCTATAATGTTGATGAATGGACAATGCCCTACACTGTGCTTTGAGTTTAGATCATGTAAGAGGCCTTTTCAGTTATAATGATTCGAGTTAGTTGCAAACAGCTGCAGTTGGGAGAGTCTCTGGGTCCAGTGCTAGCCTGTCCAGTGTTCATGGAAAAAAAAAAAAAGGCTTAGTTAGCTAAGCAGGAAAAGATTTTCTAAAGACCCACTAAGTTATGTTCACAGTTTCTGAAAAAACGAACAGTGTATATAATTTATGGCTTTGCATCATCTTCTGCCCTTGAATGTGTTTAATGATTTTTAAAATCAGATCTTTGCAACAGAGTCGATAAACCTTAAGGTATATGCAAATATAAAGGCTTACCTTTTCACGTGGCCTTTTAAAGTGGACAATTGAAAAGCAAGAATATTTTTCCTTACTTTTAGTGGTAGGAAGAGACAGGCACCATTTGAGGAGGAGAAAGGATGTTACCCAATGTTTTCCAAATGTCTACCCTCAGTCGACTACTAACTAATCAAGACTCTATTTATCTGATCTCAAATCTATCTTTCATAGCAGCACAACTGGAGTGATTTAAATAAAGCATTTTGGGCCTAAGTGACTTGCTACAAATTCTTCTTTTTATCAGGAGGTAAAGAAAAACTTAGCCCGGCGGTGATGGCGCACGCCTTTAATCCCAGCACTTGGGAGGCAGAGGCAGGCGGATTTCTGAGTTTGAGGCCAGCCTGGTCTACAGAGTGAGTTCCAGGACAGCCAGAGCTACACAGAGAAACCCTGTCTTGAAAAAACCAAAAAAGAAAAAAAAAGAAAAAGAAAAACTTGTTACGTTTATATTTATTCACTTATTTTTGTACTGTGTAGAGCTGAGGGTCAAACTCAGATCCTCCTTCAGGCCAGGCCAGCACCCTAACCACTGAGCTACAGGCACAGCCTGGATGTCCTTCTCAAGGGAACAGTGTTTCAAATGTCACATTGTCCATTCTCAAAGAGGAAAATACACTATTTCCCCAGGTTATATAAAACACACAAACAATGTTTCCTATTAAGCCTGAGTGACTAGGAGTATTTGAGCTATCCTATCTCAAGCGATAAGTAAGAATGACCTTATCTGGGGTAAGATGACCTGTGTTCTTTTTTGTAAGAAAAACAGATAATGCTATGTTTTTGCCTCATAGAATTTAACATTATATGAAGCCACAACAGTAGAGACCAGTATGAGAAGAGAGAAGAAAATCTGGAATCTGTGCATTCAAACATAGTATGCTAGTTACTTTTCTCATGGCTGTGAACAAATACATGACTAGAAGCATTTGGAGGGGGTTAATTTTGGCTCAGGGTTTGAGTGGATATATAGTCTATCATGGAGGGGAGAGCATGGAGGTAGGAGCCTGAGGTAAGCTCGTCACATTGTATCCAGAGTCATGATTGCAGAGAACAGCCAGGAAACTGGAGAGAGGCCATGAAACCACAAGGCCCTCCTGAGGTGACTCACTTCTTCCAGGGAGGTTCCATCTCCTAAAGGCTCCACAACCTTCCAGAAACAACGCCACCCTCTGGCCACCAAATGTTCAAATATATCAACCTATGGGGGAACACTTCACATTCAAACCCCAACAGTCAGTAAGAAATAGACAGATCCAGAATGAGGAGAAATCTTTTGCTTTCATTGGTGAAAGTCCTCCCATCTGTTGGTATAAGATTCTTGGGTCAAGCTCTGAGCAAGCTGTACACTACAGTGTCTTGAACAAAGACAAGAGTTTCCGCTTCGGAGACTCTTACACATAATTAAAATAAAGCAAAACAAAAACTCTATAACCAAGACTCACTCCTTTTGTAAAGTGTTTTGAAATTAAAGCTCCTATATTTGAATGTTGCAAATGTTATTGTCCTATATTTTAAGGGAAAAGAAATCTCAATATTAGTATCGCTAATGCAGCTAATGTAGACACCTCCTGTACTCAGCCCTAAGCTAAAGCTACAGTGTGGTGATTTGAATAAGGATGAGCCTACAGGCTCATATGTTTGAATGTTTGGTCACTGGGGAGTGGCACTACTTGAGAGGGATTAGGAGGTGTGGTCTTGTTGGAGGAAGTGTATCACTGGAGTGGGTTTTGGGATTTTAAAAGCCTCAATCCAGGCCCAGTGTCTCCCCCTTACTGCTGCCTGCAGATCTGGATATAGAACCATCGGCTCCTTCTCTTGCCTACATGCTGCCATGCTTCCCGCCACTAAACATGTAGAAAGATCCATTTAAATGCTTTCCTTTATAAGAGTTGCTGTGGTCGTGGTGTTTCTTCACAGCAATAGAACAGTGACTAAGGCGTCTGGTTTGTATTAGAGCTCAGTTGGTAGAGGACACTGCCCTCCATCTTGCCCTGGGTTTGATTTTCATCACCATGTGCATAATATGGGCCTGGTGGCACATGCCCATGATTCCAGCACTCAGGATGACCCCATGGTTCAAGGTCATCCACAAGTTCAGGCCAGCTTAGGAATCATGAGAATTTGTCTTAAAAAAAAAAATCAGACATATCTGAGCTCATCCATTATTTTATAAATGAGAAACTATTTATAAACTAGAAAACTCAATGGGAGCTGTTGGGATCATCTGTTGAACAAAACCTTTATTGAGTCCCCCACCAGGATTTACTTTATTTGTATTTGTATGTATGTGTATGTAAATGCAGGTGCCCTAGGAAGCCAGAAGAAGGTGTCAGATCCCTTAGAGCTAGAGTTGCAGGTGGTTGTGAGTTACATGGCATGAGTGCTGGGTATAAAACTCAGGTCTTCTGCAAGAGCAACAAATGCCCTTAACTACTGAGCCATCTTTTCAGTCGCTAAAGATGTTCTTAATTTGTGTGTGTGTTGTTGTGATCACATGCCTGCCAAGTGTTCTACTACTCAAGGATACCCCAAGCTGGTTCTTGATGCTTAACAACAGGATTTTTTTTTTTTTTAATCATTGTTCATTTTGGGTTTAAAATGAACAACATTTATTATTTATAGGTACTTTATTACCTGTTGTGTATTCAATCAGGAAAGGTATACTTAGTTGTTTTGTACTCTGTTCTCCATTTCTCGCATTGTGATTCCGATGTTGCATTTGCTGATCTTGTGACCAGTTGGTTCAATTATTTGCAAGCAGAATTTTTTTTTGTTTTTGTTTTTGTTTTTTGTTTTTAACACTTTATTTATTAATATTTGTATAAACATATATACTTATACATGTATATATACATATATATATAAATGATAATTAAATAATAAGATGTATTTTAAAAGTATGGGGGGTTGGGAAGAGTGAGAGGAAGGAGAAAAGGGGAAAATTATGTATATACAATGCTCATATATGAAATTCTTAAAAAAGAATCCAGTTTTTTAAAATGTTCAACAAATTAACTAGCATTTTACAATATGAAGATAAATATGACCTATAATTATGTTGAAGGACATTTTAACTCACTACAAACTTTGAAGTTTAAAATGAGATCAATAAAAATTATTTTACCCAGCACACTAACACAAACCACAATAACGTTTTATAATTCAAAGTATTTCTGAGAACAAGAAAATAGATTGTCAGGAGCTAAGTCAGCAGAAACAGGGGTACACTGTGTGTTAATTTTTTTATTTTTTTATCAAATCATAATTTTTACTTTTTAACACAGGGGTTATAAACACAAAAATGCAGGATGTGGGGAAGGAGATGACACAGGAACATAGGTGTTCAGGGTGAGTACAGATATCTTTCAGAACAGGGTATCAGCTGGATGAAGGTTCAGGGGTCAGATCACTATGACTCTTCCTATGATTCACTTGTCATAATCTAATTTGATACTATCTGCCAAAGGCTGCCTATTTACAAGGTCTATGACTACTCAGGCTGGTAGATTTCAACAAAAGCTGCATGTTTACAATAGTTTATAGCCCTCTGTTTCAATGTTTTTCCATAGAGACCCAAGTCTTTGTGTTAGCAGGCATGTATGTCAGGCCTATTGCTGATTTTAGGCTTATGGCTGATTTTAGGCCTTCAGTGTATAAGCAGGGCTGCCCCTGACATCTCCTCCCTTCTCCAAGTATAGAAGGGCTGTGGCAATTCTAATCTTGCCAAGGCGGGGATAGAGGCCTGACTCCAGTAATTAAAGGGGACCTTGTAATGGCTCCAGTCCTCCTGTCCAGTGAGGCATAAGGGCCATACCTGTCCCGATGTCTTTTTCCTGGAGAGGGGATACTTTTGACATCTACCCCTGTGCAGTCAGGCTTGTCCCTCAGGGAACCCAGAAACATATTTTTAACTTGTATTTATATTCCCTTGCAGTGCTTAGCCTCACAGCCTCAGCAAGAATTCAGATCGCCAGACAGAGGGGGTTCTGGGTGGCCCCTCTCTTGCAAGCAGAATTTTATGTCATTTCTGAGTAGCATTTCTTTCTTTAACTAAAAAATAAAAGGTCAGGGCTGGAGAGATGGCTCAGCAGTCACAAGCACTTGGTGTTCTTGCAGTGGAGTCTGGATTTGATTGTCAGCAGCCACATGGAGGCTCACAAACATATGCAGTAACTCCAGTACCTGGGGGTCTGACACTCTCTTCTGGTGTTTGCAGGCATATGTATGTGTATGTATATGTGTATATGTATTACACACATATGAATAATATATACACACTATGGTAGTTTGAATATGCTTGGCCCAGAGAGTGGCACTATTAGGAGGTATGGCCTTGTTGGAGGAAGTGTGTCACTGTGGGTGTGGTCCTTAAGACCCTCATCCTAGCTGCCCGGAAGCCAGTATTCTGTAGCAGCTTTCAGTTGAAGATGTAGAACTCTCAGCTCCTCTTGTACCATGCCTGCTTGGATGCTGCCATGCTCCCACCTTGATGATAATGGACTGAACCTCTGAACCTGTAAGCCAGACCATTTAAATGTTGACCTTATAAGAGTTGCCTTGGTCATGGTGTCTGTTCATAGCAGTAAAACTCAAACTAAGACACACACATACATATAAACAAACAAATTTTAAAAATAGTTTAAAAGATTCCTACATATGTATATGTGGTGTGCATTACATTTCTTCCTTTTACCTCCTTTTCCACTTTCCCTCTCTCTTCATGAGATTGGGTCCATGATGGACATGAGCTATAGTGATCTTTCTGCCTCAGTCAACTCTTGAATAACTAGGATTGTATGCATATGACAACATGCATGGCTCATTCATCATCATCATTTTGAGGCTAGGTCTCCTGTAGCCCAGACTGGCCTCAAACTCATTATGGGCAGAGATCGACCTTGGCTTCCTGGTCCTCCTGACCCTACCCCTCAAGTGCAGTGACTACGCAACTATGACAATCACATGATGTTTTGATGTATGTGCATTTTAGAATGGTTTGATCAAGTATATTAACATGTTCTGAGTTCAGGTGTGTCTGCCCTGTGGTGTGAGTATGAGGCTATCTGGTATCCCTTTCTAGGGGCTGCTTGTAACTTGTGGTTACAAACTTTTTAAAGAGTATTTTCTTGAAAGACAGAAACTGTTTTTAATTTAGGGTTGAGTATAGAAGGGAAACTAGAAATCTAAGTACCACATTTGGCACTTTAGAGCAAAAAATATGATTTTATATGCATATAATATATCCATATGTATGACTGTAGTTGTCACAGTTATGATTTCGAGAGGGATTAAGTTTCTATATCAGTCTCTTGACTCATGACTTTGAAACTTCGCCTGTGGTAGTGAACTCACAAGAAAAGATTTGTAACCGGTCAGTTGTTTTAACTACGGTCATGTACAATTACAAGCGGGATTCAAAACCCAGAACTGAGAGTCATGGAGTCTGCTCTTAGCTTTTTCCTCCTGCTACTGTGTGACCTTCAGTCTGTGTGGGTCTCGGGGCATTCAGCTATAAATAGGCCCTGAAACGACTCATCCTGAATGTTTTTCTAGCTCTGTTGATCTGTCATTCTAGGAAACCAGAGTAGCATAGCTATTTTGAGGTATGGATCATTTTCTTTCTCTCTGTCTCTCTGTTTCTCTGTCTTTCTCTCTCTCTTTCTCTCCCTGTCTTTCTTTCTCTCTGTGTCTGTCTGTCTGTCTGTCTGTCTCTATATATATCTATATATCTATATCTATATCTATATCTATATCTATATCTATATCTATATCTATATCTATATCTATATCTATCTATCTATCTATCTATCTATCTATCTATCTATCTATATCTGTCTCTCTGTCTCTGTCTCTATCTCTGTCTGTCTCTCTGGTGCTGGAGTTTGAATCAAAGGCCTTATATAAGCTCCATCCCTAGGTTTTGTTTTGTTTTTGAGAAAGAATCTCACCCTGTAGCCCAGGCTGGCCTTGAATTCAGATATCCACCTGCCTGTGCCTCCCAGATGCTGGGATTAAAGGCTTGTGCCCAGTCTCTGAGATAGGGATTTTAAACAAACTTTTAAAATTTGTAATCTAGATCTAAGCATACTTCCGAGTGATGGTTAATTCTGATTGCCAAACTGATAGGATTAAAACTGCATGGGGCATCATTAGGCATAACCTAGGTTATGTCTGTGAAGGCCATGCCGAGAAGAGTAACCAAGGGAAAATGCCACTCAGAGTATGGTGAACTGCCCCACAGGCTGGAGTCCTGGACTGAATACAAAAGAGAAATCCAGATATGTTCTCTTTCTACTTATGAGCAGTTTCCCAGGGATTCACCGGACTGTGTCTCTAGTGTTTATTTTCTTAAGTATCTCTCTGTCTGTCTGTCTGTCTGTCTCTCTCTCTTTCTCTCTCTCTTTCTTTCTTTCTTTCTTTCTTTCTTTCTTTCTTTCTTTCTCTCTTTCTCTGCCACCTTTTCATGAGATTTGTCAGTTTTATCTAAGTATGTTTTACTTATCCTGATTTTCAAGACCTTGGGGAAAAGGCAGTATGCCCTGCTCTCATCCCTTTTTGATGTCTCATCCCTTTTTGATGGATGTGTGTGTGGTTTCACCAATGGCTCCATCATTAGGTTTTGTTTTTTTTCTGTCAACGTGGAGGGAAGGTTCAAGTGGCAAAGCCATTAGACTCAGATGTGCCCTGAGAGAGCAGCAATGGTGTCACCGGCTTCTTGCTTTAACTTTTTGACTCCTGTCTTGTCAGTTAAAAATAGGATATTCAGGGACCTTGAAGCTGTGTCACACAACTTGTGACAGCTCTTGTCTCTGTGGTTGCACTGCTTCAGGTTTTCATCTTGACCCTTGATGGAAAGATGTGTGGATGAGAGAGGAGGGCAGAGCTACATTCAGCTCAGCCCTCTCCCAGGCTGGGGTCTCCCATGCTGCTTCCTGGGAAGGATGGAAAAGGGAGCTTTTCTCTCAGAGCTAGGGATGGTGGAGGCTGGCTACAAGCTCTAATGTTGTGCTTGGTTTCCCTAAAAGAGGAACTGTTGCATTCATCAGATTCTGTATGTTCCTAAACACAGGTGCCTAGGAAACAGCTCATTCCTGTTGGAGCTAGATACACTGCAATGTTCTGTCACTGTTGGCATCGGAGGTTCTTATTTTGCTATCTGGGTTTTCCTACCCTCCTTCTCGAAGATTTTGGAAATTGGCCTTACCCATCATTCTGGCTGCCGGAACTTCTGACTATCAGTTTTCTTTTTCATTAAGTTGCTTCTTTGGAATAAACTCAAATGATTTACAAGAACAAACAGCTAACTCAGATGTGTGCTGTCCCCTTGCCTTTATGACGGTGATCAGATAGCTCAGAAAAATTACTGTCTTAGTGCTCCTTAACCTTTTGGGCTTGGAAAACACTCTTGAGAATTAAGACTTACACACAAGTAGTCTGGGAAACAGTGCATATTCTGTTTTACATGTGACTCCTGGGTCTTGAGCCTCCTACTTTCACATAGTAGAATCTAAGCACTGCCGCAGTTATCACACAGTCCAGACAGGCCATTGGCTATCGCCTTTCTAGGACAGGAAAAGGAGCCGTGCTTAGTGTGGGTGGGAGGAGTACTTCCTGGTGAGCACTTCTTTGTGGTCCATTGTGAAGGCCTTTCTGCTTGAGTGTCTAGATTTCCTGCTAACTCCTGGGGATGAGGCTGTTCCCCACCTCTGGGAAGGCCAGACTTGAGAGGCAGCTCTCTAGACGCTTGTGTGTCTTAAAAATGCCGAGAGGAAACCCTGTCAGATGTTAACTCTCCTCATCCATTAGTCCGTCCAGCATTATGTGAACTATGGGAAGACAAAGATGGGAGTGGGCGTGGCTAAGGTGAGAACTGGATCCAAGTTGCTTCCCTCTACTTGAACAAAGAGCAGTTGGAGGCCTGGTGTTGAAAGGCATATACTTTTAATTCTAGCACTTGGGAGACAGAGGCAGGAGGATTTTTCTGAGTTCCAGACCAGCCTGAATTACATAGTAAGTTCCAGGACAGCAGGACTACACAATGAGACACCCCGCCCCCCCCCCCACCTCCCTCAAAAAAAAAATTTAGTTGAATAGCTACAATGTTTCAAAGTCCAGGCTGGGAGGTATCGTCTAAATTATATTAATCTCATTGCAATGGCTTAGCAGATGGGCTAATCTGCCACTGTTTGCTTTCTTGTTTTACTTTATTTTTTTGTACCATACTTCAGTCAGCATGATGTTCTTTATCTCAGGGAAATATCAGATGATGGAGTGTTGCTCACTGATGGCCATTCCCTTTTTAGTTGTAAACATATACAGTATCAGAAGCTGCCTGAATATATACATCTATACAGTTATACCGAGCTGCTGTAGCTTGTCCTGGTTCGATGGGGGGGGGGGGTAAAAATTAAGCATGCGTTTTTCAGGAAGCAGAGGTGACATATTGACTGGTGTTACTCCTTGTAGGCTGAGATGGCTTTGTTTTCATTCTCCTCTGAGTCTTGATGGTAAACGAGCATTTCAATGCAATTATCCCAAGAAATAAGAAGTATCTGATATGAACATAAACAGCTCTCAGTCATAAGCAGCCTTTCTGAGCATAAAGCCCCACAGACAGAAGCACCTTGAGAAGCTGGGGGCGGGCGGCGACCTTAGAGCCAGCCATCCCACGGCTTCTGACTGACTACCCATCCTTCCTGCCTGCAGTGCTCAGGGGAGAAAGTGTAGCACCGTATCCGGGAGACAGTGATCTGCATCTCCAGGTTTCAGTTGACTCTGTGGAATGCACTAGCCCCTGGGAACAGGCAAGGCACTGTAAGCCCTCTGTCTGCTTGTGAACCACAACCCCTGGGGTCCCTAGAGAAGTATGAAAGGCATGTGGGGTGAGGTATTTTACTGACTTCTCTGTGCCACCAGGCTCAGCATTCAGAGGAGCCCAGCCAGCATCTACATATCACTACTTGGGTGGCTTAATTGCTGGGCATGAAAGTAGAGAATGTAGTCAGAGAGATGTCCCCCAAACGTGTGCTCTGTCAGGATGAGCGATGTGTACACTTGGCAGAATCGGCCTCAGCCGAATGAGCACGTGCTATTCAACACAGCCTTTGTTATTCAGCTTTTGAAATACATACCATTGTTCTCTTATTATTATTGTAACCATCTCCACAGCAGGTGATAATATTGAGAAAGTCCTAATAACTGCATTAGCCTTTCAGCCAACGCACCATAAGACTTCTTGTTTCCGGCACAACACGCAGGGCACAGTTCTAGCCCGAGAATCCTTAGCATTTAAAGGAGAGATGCAGTCGTTTTCCATTCACACCCGGGGGTGTCCACACTTAAGTGGCTGTCTGACACACCCTAAAGGGTTGTTAACAATAATAGGTTTGACATTTGGGAGGGGAAAAAATGAACACATCAAAGTAAAAGCCATTTTAAGAGCAGGGAGGAAGTTATTCTTGTGTAAGTGTTCTGTTCTATTAACTCTTCTCTGTTGGGCTCAGAGGGCAGGAGCAAGCCACTTGGGTCAGCTGCTGCTAAGTGTCACTTATGTGCAGCCCTGATCCCTTTCCAGTTTCAGAACAAGAATAGGACTAATTATAGCATCCCCAAATATATTTACTCTGAAGCAGCAATCTCCTCTGCACGCTGCTGGGGAGTGACAGAAGATGGAATTTTGTCACCTAGAAGCATTTTTGACAGATGTGAAATCTAAACCTCAAATATGACTTAAAAACACACTTAAAACAATCTGATGTTTTAATAGGAATTTAAGATTACATTTATTTGCATGTGACCTTTCCTGTGTGCCTGTGGAGGTCAGAGGACAATTTTTGGGAGTGGTTTTCTCCTTCCATTCTGTGAGTCCTTAGGACCAAACTGCTTGGTGGTAGGTGGCGGCAGGCTTGGAGGTAGGTGCCGTGAGCCATCTAGCTAGCTTCGACAGTTTTAACTGTTAATCTGATACACTCTAGAACCATCTAGAAAGAAAGCCTCAGATTAGATCGACCTTTAGGCAGGTCTGGGGGTGGGATTATCTTGACTGTGTAGCTTGAGGGGTGGGGCTGCACCATGACTGTGATCCAGGACTGAGTAAAAACCAGGGCCAGTGAGGCAAGCATGAACGCTGGTCTCTGCTATGGATGTAATGTGACTAGCCACCTCAGGTTCTTTCTTCCTGGACTTCCCCCCCATGATGGACTGCAACTGGAATTATACCCTTTCTCCCCTAAGTTGCTTTTGTCAGAGTATTTAACTTAATTTAATTTTATGTGCATGGGTGTCTTGTCTGCATGCATGTCTGTGCACCACTTGTATGCCTGGTGCCCTCAGAGGTCAGAAGAGGGGGTGATGGATCCCCTGAAATCGTGGTTAAATGTAAATAGAGCAAGTAAAAGTAAAACTGCTTTTAAAGTTCGTGTGTGGGGGTTGGGGGGGGGGGGGGGGGGAGAGCTCGCATGCACATATATGGAGGTAAAATGTTTGCAGCCATAGTTCTTTTATCCTGGGGTTCCAAGGATAAGTTAAGCCCCGCCCCTACATGCAAATAGAACCCAGGACCTCGCACATGCTAGGCAAGTACACTAACACATGTTCCAGCCATATTCATAGCGCCTCACCAACCCACACAAAACACTTTGTATTTTGGAGGCAAGGTCTTGTTAAGTCACCCAGGCCAGTGTTTTACTTGCTCTGCAGCTCAGGCATAGCTTAATCTTGCTGCCCCGGTCTCCTGGGATTACAGGCTAGCAGCCCAATACCTAGCTTAAAACCAATTTTAGAAAGCATCTCCCAGGAAATGGTGTTTGCTTTAAAAGCTTAGGGTTCGTACCCACATCTGACCATTGGCCAAAATGTAGGCTTGGTGAAGTTGTATCTCTTTTTTGTTTTCAAAATAAAGATTTATTTTATTTTATGTGTGTAGTCATTTTGTCTGCATGTATGTCTGTGTACTATGTGAATGCCTGGCCAGAAAAAGGTACATAATCCCCTGGAATTGGAGTTACAGACAATTGTGAGCTGCCGTGTGGGTGCTGGGAACTGAACCCAGGTCCTCTGGAAGAGCAGCCAGTGCTCTTAACCTCTGGCAGGCATCTCTTCAGCCCCTGAATCTCTTTTCTCAGTTCTTTAAAGTTCTTTCCTAATGATTCCAATAAGCAATCAGCATTTGACTAAGTCTCTCCTTAATTACATCAAAAAATATGATCTTCAGAAGAAATAGAAGACGGATACACACACGGGTGTAATCACCCACCAATAGCAAGCAGGAACCTTTAACTTTGAGCCTCCCAGGCTAACTTCATCTGATAATGGGAACGTTTTCACAGACCTTAGAGCATGACCTGAGTCCTAAGTCCTGGGCCAGTCCTCTCCCAGCATTCCATTGTTCCCAGCTTCGGTGGTGTGTGGAGAAGTGATTTGCACAGAGTGTATCGCCCTGCCTCTACAGATGTTTTTAGAAGCAGCTTTGAAATCATGCAGAGTGCTCTGAACAGGGAGCCAGGAGCTCTGTGCTTCGTCATTGTGCCACTGAAACAAATTGCTGAAGTGAAAACTTAAGTAGAAACAAGGTTTATTTGGGTTCATGCTTTCGGTGGTTTCAGTTCATGGCCAGTTGGCTTCATTGCTTTTGGGCTTGTGCAGAGCCATGTGTCATTTCAGGAACACATGGCCAAGTATTTCCTAGCCAACAACAAAGCAGAATGGAGGGGGAGCCTGGGTAGCCTGTAGTGTCCTGTCATTGCGGTTTCCCGTGACCTAAGACCTTCTGCTCTGCCCTGTCTCTTAAAGCATCACCAGCACTACAATGAGGACCAAGCCTTCCACTCCTGGACTCCAGGGACACATCCATGGTCATTACCCTGATTTTCTGCCTCTCACCCTCAGAAACCGTGGAGTCTAACTATACCAGGCCTACTTCCTCATCATAAAACCCTGCAAGTTGAATTGGAACATTCCTTATGATATGAGGCTTTTGCTTTGCTTTGTTTTTACCTTTTGAAACATGGACCCTACATAGCTTTGCTGTCCTGGAGCTCATGGTGTAGACCAAGCTTGCCTCAAACTCACAGAGATCCTCCTGCCTAATGGCTCCTAAATGCCAGAACTGAAAGTGTGCGCCACCATGCCTGGCCTGGACACGGTGCATTTTATGATTTCAAGGATTTAAATCATTTGCAGAGGAAACACCAGGACACACCCAGCACCAGTACTGAACAATGTACCAAGTTTGAACTAGGAGGTAAGTTTAGGGTGATGGGACTCCAAGGGTAGGAGCTTAAGGACAGAGAATAAATGTGTTGGGCCTATGTGACCAGGCCTTCAGAAAATGAAGGTGCTAGCTCAGAAGATTCACATGGTAAAGGATGCAGGGATGCAGGAGTGCCTGAAAGAGTGTTAACAGACACTTCCTACCCCAGCTGGATGCGGTGTTGTCAGGATCCAAGGCTGCAGGGATTTTAGGGGTCAGCAAGTGCAGGGTGAAAGTGACAAGAGAAGCAGGTCTTGGTGACAAGGACAGAAAAGGCAGAGAGGACCCGCTTACCTTCTGTTTGTACACAGTGAGAGCCGTCAGCTTAAACTGTACATCAGATGACTTCTTGCTCCGCTGTATACTCTTTAAGCCGTGTCTTGAAATTAAACTGCAGTCCCTTACCAAGGGCTCTCGCTCTCCAGAAGGAATTGATTCTTGTTTATCTCTCTAATTCCCTTCCCCACGGTTCCATTCCACCTCTTTCTTTCTGAGTCCCAGCCACTGGTCATACAGGGAGCTCAAAGCGGAAGCCTCTAAACTGTGCAGAGGCCTATGCCGTCTCTCCCTCCCTCTTCTTCACAGGGTCTGTCGGCTTTAATTTCTAGGAGTTTAGCTTTAACTGTTTTTCAGGCAGGCTTTTTTTTTTTTTTTTTGATTACTCTACCTAGAGTTCTGTTTATTTTCTTAACCTCCTCCACAGTCTATAGTTAGCGTGCTCGCGCCCACGAAGGGATGAATGAGCAGGCAGATGGGAAGACAGCACTTGCTCCCCTCCCCCTCCTCGATCTCCACTCTACTTTGTAGTTTCCTCATTTATTGCTTATATGATAACTTCTGATTATAAAGCAGCCCATCCGAGCCAACGAAGCAGTATTTTAAGTATTCAAGGAAGAAAACGGAGACCAGTGAAACTCCACAGCCCAGAGAAAACCAGAACTAGATTATTTTGCTGTTACAGATCATAAAATTTGTACATAACTATTGGGATACTATACAGTTGTTTAATGAGTGTTTATATTACATATTTAAACCAGGTTAAATATTAGTGTACTCAGTCATAATTTTTTTTTTTTATTTTGTTTTGTTTTTTCGAGACAGGGTTTCTCTGTGTAGTCCTGGCTGTCCTGGCACTCACTCTGTAGACCAGGCTGACCTCAAGCTCAGAAATCCACCTGCCTCTGCCTCCCATAATTTCCTTTTTTAATGGTTTATTTGACTTTTATCTATGTGACTGTATGTGTGTATGCATACAAGTGTGCCTGGGGAGGGAGGCCAGGAGAGGGCATCGCATCCCCTGGACCTGGAGTCATGAGTGGTTTTGAGCCAGCCATCTGACATGAATGCTTGGAACCAAACTCAGGTCCTTTTGTGAGAGCCACAAGTGTTCTTAACCTTCAAGCTATTTCCCCAAGCCTCCAGATCTACCATCTCCTCCCAGCCTGAGATACATCCAGCTGTTATCTGCAGTGGCTCTTCTGTACAGAACCACCTACCTACAACAGCTCACCTCTGTGGTGACTCTTCCATGCGGCATCTCTCTAGAACACCTTATGTCTGTTACATAGCTCCTGTCGTCCCTTACTCTTTGCTGAAGTGTTTCAGTGAATAGGAGAAATATGTAACTATACAAGGTTTATACCAAAGATAAATGCTCAATTATGCCTAGAGTACAGTACACTAGCCCTTTCCTAGCTGACTCTTTTCTATTTTGCGGCACACTTGTATTGATTCCTGCCCCCTCCCTGCTCCCCAGTCACCTTCATTCTGTTTCCACGGCATTTTATAGTGTCATAATAGACTGGGTTCATTATTCGTAGAACTCACTGGAGAATTTCTAAAGCCAGCTCTTCATTTTAAAAAGCAGTTGAGAGAGAGCAATTGTTTGTCTTTTCCAAACCTAAAGCAAGTGGCTTGTCCCTCAGAAGGCCTCTGGGCAGTGGAGGCTGCATGCGTCTAGGAAGTTTTACATCCTCTTGGCATGTGTGCTGTCCTTCCCTGACTTTGTGCTAAGCTAACCCTCCCCGGCACAGGCCACACCTATCTAGTAACTAAGTAACTGTCAACCTGGTCTTTCAGCATCATCTCTGCAGAGCGAGCAGCAACGAGCCTTGGAGTGTGTATCCGAGGGAGCACCGCCCAGGATGCGTGTGCCCCTGGGAATGTTTAGCATTTTTGTGTGTGGAGGGAGCGGGAGGGTTGTGAGGTTGGTGAGTGGAAACTCGGTGAGAAATTCCTCACAGATAGTTAATTTGCCACGTGGTACCTAGAGGAAAGTGCAGGCCTTCCAGTGGCTCCTAGAACCAACCTCTCATCCACCTGACTGAGGCGCGGACACGCAGTTGCAGACAGGACTGTGGATGGCCAAGGAACAGCAGCGTATTTCTGAAATGACAAGCGAGTATAGCGTGTGTGTCTGCTTGTGTCACATGGGTCTGTGTACATATATCTTGGTAGGTTTCTTACATTCCCCACACATTGTATACTTATAAACACTCCCCAATTACTACCGGCCAACAACAGCAGCACCGCAATAAAAAACCCTTATATTTTCTCTGTTTAAAAGGACAAACATTTGGGCAGGTGGACAAGCTTTTCACGACCTTTAAATGCTGGTGTCCACAGTGGACCTGTGTTTCCAGCTGTCCATCCGCACCTTGAGCCAATCAATAAACAGCCACACTGCTCGAAGATCACCCTTTGCTCAGAAATCCTTGTTATATTTTAATAGGGCCAAATTCATGGTTTTCTCAAAAACAGTTCCAACCCAAATCTTTAATTGTATTAAGTTAGTATTCTAGGAATTTCATCCCAACACCGGAGAGGCAGCAGCATGATCTTTACGGTCACACAGACATATAATTAAATGAGATAAACTTGAAGATGAACTGTTAAACTAAAGTTGCAGTAAGATTTATAACACCATCAGATGTTTCATCTTAAATAGACTCAACCTTCAGAAACGTCACCGTGCTTCGTGAGTTTGATGAGAGCCCCTCAGGTCACTGCTGGAGTTAAGTGATCTCAAGATAAAGCTTTGATACCGTCCTAGGACACTGGAAGCAGCCAACTGCTTATATACATTTCTTCCGATTTCACCGCAAACATGTTCGCATCTGTTCCTTTTTTTATGTGACCACACATCCTGGAAATAAGAAACTGGCAAAGTCCTTGCCACAGACCCGTCACTGGGTCTGAGCGTTGTGTAAGCACGCTCCACTCTGCAGCTGCAGCCGATCAGCCACAGACTCTGAGGACAGGGTTCTCAAAATAGGGACTCATTTTTTGATGTGAATGGCCGTTGCTTTTTCAGCACATCTGTGGTTCTGAGCTTGCACTTGGTTGCTGATGTCACTTTGCCCTGCCTCCCTGCCTGTGGCTGTGGGTCTAGGGCAGGTGGCAAGTCATTTCACATTCAACACCAACTTTGCTGAATCAGAAATTCAGACCTTGGTATTTTAACTAACCAGGATTTACTCCTACATTTGAGCTCCTTGATGTGGAAAAGATCTATCGCAGAACACAATACAAACGATCGATAACTGGAAGGTTTTGGGTTTGAGGTCACTGGGGGGCACTGAGAAGGACTGTTTTTTTTGGGGGAGGGTATATGAGATTTATTAGAGCTGTTAGGTCTATAGACATCAGATAGATACCAGCATGGAAGGGGCTGAAGGTTCCTGGTAGGTTTCACACAAAGCAGAGGTTTATTCTAGGCTATGAGACCCAACCTTGCCTTTAACACAGGAACCTTTTGGTGACCTTCTCATCCAGATCTAACAGGTGTGTAGACTGATTTCCCTATTCTCCCAGGAAGCACCCCCAGCCTTGACCTGCGGACACCTCATGGCTCTATACTTTCTCTCATTTCCCATGGACACTGTGAATCTCCAGTGGTGCCTAGGGCCGAGTGCAGACCGTGGCACACCTTCGTTGATGAACGTGAAGGATAGAGGGCAGCAGGTGTAAGGTATTCTCTCCACACCACCAGAGCCATCGCTGCACTTGGCACAGTCCTTGGAATCCCTTGTGTGTGGGCTCCTCTCCTCCTCCTTTCCTTGTAAGCAAGTGGCTTGATGTTCTTAAAAACATTATATCCACTGTGTGTGAAGGGTTGTGGAAAATGGAATCGATCATTATCACCTTTCAGGTTTATTCGCATGCTACAGTAATATCTCTGCTTGTTGTTGAGTGTCCCACCCACACTAGACAAGTCCAAGATGGAAAGAAAATATAAAGGAGAAGGCTAGTAAATGAATTCAGGCTTATTTTATTGTGACTCTTTTCCATTAAAGTAGACAGACAGACAGACAGACAGACAGACAGACAGACAGACAGACAGACAGACAGACCGACCGATCCTGGGAGACAGTAAACCAGACAGAAAGATAAAACACTGGGCCTTAAATGAGGACCTTTCAGGGCAACAAGACCCAACTCAAGGATGGCATATTATACGAGAAGTTTTTACATAGGAACACTAGATGGCGCTGTAGACTATAATTAAGAATCCTGCTTGCCGTTTACACAGCGAGGTGCCTACTGACAGCCTGGTGGCTGTTGCCCATCTCAGAAGTTGTTTACAGAAACTTAAATTCCAGATCAAGTAGTTTTGATATATCTAACACACAAACGGATTGAAAACAATGCGTGAGTGTCTGCTTGTCCTTACCTGTCATGCTGTGCAGAAGTTGTAAGTCCGTTGTTGTTTTGCTCTGTGTTTTTAATTGTCAGGAGTGCCGAAAGTTAGATAAAGGCAGGGCTGTGGTCTGTCTTCATTGATTGAGGTTTTTGTTGTTTGTTGTGTGCAGAGGTGCAATACAAGTTGACAAGCAGTTAGCACGTTGGCACTGCCCTGAGCACAGAAAGGACCCATTTTCTCACTGTAAGTGATAAACATGGCCGTCTTGTTGTGGATGCTAATTCATCCTTGTGAAGTCCTGTGGCTCTATGGGTGTAGAGCCTCTGAGACTTGGGCAAATCTTAAGCCTCCCGGGGCTGTTTCTTAGTGAAGTGTTCAGAGAATACTAACTTTTCTCCTGGCCAGAGATTCTGTGCTATTGACTTTCAGACTTTATCAGAGTTCAGCAGGTGCCACACCTAGAATTCATCTTTAGCTCAAATCAAGATGTCTGTGGAGCACGGGTCTGTTGTTATTTTACCCTAGCAATAGACAGCTCTTTGTGGATGGCTTGAAAGTTTTTCATATAGACACTGCTGCCCAACCTCAGACCAGATTCTTAAAGAGACAGGTCTAAATCAATCCAGATCTGAAATTAAGTCTCACCAGGCTATCCTGACAGTACCAGAACATCCGAGGCAAACATTCCATAATAGATTTTAAGCCCCGTCTGCCCTCATATAATTGAGGCCAGACTTCCGTGGTCTGGTGTTTGGTGGATTCTTGTTGCTATGCAGCTTCTAATCCCTGAGGAATGCATCGGTGGTCTTGACTGGTTCAACTTCTGAAATAAACACTGTGTTGAAAATGTGGCCTTCACATGGAAAAAAATAAAAGAAAAAGAAGTTGCTAGCCAACACTCGCCTCTTTGGAAAGATAAATATGGTGGTCAATGGAGCTTCATATCTCCCATCTTAAATATTGCAAATTCTCTTCTATGTAGGACCTAGACTTAATATTACATCATGTGTGGAGTGAAGCAGGTGTTGTGAAGAAGATGTCTTAAGTGGGGAGGGAATTAGCATGATAGAAAAGAATGTAGTAAAAAATGCAGACGTGGGGGAGGCAGGGAACCTGGTGGAGGGGGAGGGGCCTGCAGCAGTGGGTGGAGAAGAAAAACAGGCAATGACCGTTACGTACAAAGACATCATAAAAACACATCATCTTGTGTGTTAACCCAGACTATTAATTAAATGCCCCCTCCTGTCTTATGTAGACATAAAGAAGAGTTTATGTTGCTAAATTTGTGAAAATTTCAATAACCCCTTGCAGGTCTGTGTGCGTGCACGCAAGCGCAAGTGTGTTTGTATATCCGCGTCTCCTGGTGTGTCTGCAGGCTCATGGTTCAAGTTCACAGCTACTCTTATAGGACAACGCATGTCATTTTTTTTTTCTGAATGTTTCTCCACACTCTATATAGTTTTCCACCTGGGAAGGGAGGTTGGAGTTAGAGCAGGGAGGTTGGGGAGCTTCTGTCTCTCAGTGGCTCCTCCAGGGCTTGTAATGTTGGAACTGAGTCTCGAGAGAAGCAGGAAAGAGCAGAGTAGCGTGAGGAAGTGGCTGACCCAACAGGGTGATCTCGATGGGCTGGGATGCTTGACAACTGGTCCAGCACACATAGAGAGTGGAGCCACCCATTCCTCAGCGCTGCCCTGAGGACTTCATTTGTGCCAGGGGCTGCAGTGGGTAAAATGAGTATGGAAGTTTCTTCTCTGAAGCACTTTAAGGGCTAGCGGGTAAAACAGATGGGTGGAGATAGTTCAAAGTCATAAATGTTGAATGGCTGGCTGCGGGAACCCCAGGATTCAGCTGATGGACGGGTCAGACAGAGTTTGGGGGCTCAAAGAAGCAGGACTTTAATGGAGACTGAGGCAGGACTGGTAGGCAGGAGGGCCAAATGATGCCAGAGTACTTTCTCTAGGTCCCTCACATTTGCCCCTCAGCTTTGTATGTGGTAGTAGGAGGGCTGTCACAATAGGTCAACATCAAAAAGGGGAAAAGCCTGCTCCCCCCCCTTTTAAAATTATGCTTACGATGGTGTGTGTGTGTGTGCATGTGATGTGTGTGTGATGTATGAGTGGTGTGTGTGATGTGTGTGTGATGTGTGTGTGTGTGTGTGATGTATGAGTGATGTGTGTGATGTGTGTATGATGTGTGTGTGATGTGTGACTGTGTATGTGTGTGTATGATGTGTGTGTGTGATGTGTGACTGTGTGTGATGTGTGTATGATGTGTGTGTGTGTGTGTGTGTGTGTGTGAGTGTGGGTGTGTAGGTAGCCCATCGAGTATATAGAAGCCAGAGGACAATTCTGTGGCCTTCTCTCTTTCCAAGTTTATGTGAATGCCGAGGATTGAGCATAGATTGCCAGGCTTACACAAACCACAAGCAGCTTTACCCCCTGAGCCATCTTGGCCAGCTATGTCACTCTTCTACCTCCGTGGGACAGAAGTGCAGTGTGCCATTGTCACTTCCTAGCAAGCTGATGGGGCAACAGATAAACAGCCCTCCAACCCAAACCTATGCCCCCATTTATTCTCCATAATGCCCCCAATGCAGAGCTGTGGAGATTGGTATAATTTAGCAAGGAGAGAACATGGGTGGAGGCGCAAAGAGACGCTGTCTGTCATCCGCACCTTAATGTGAATTAGAACGCTCAGATTTTCCAGCCCCAGGAAGCAGGAATCATGGAGTAGAGACAGGATGGGCTGGAGCTAAACACCTCAGTGGCAGACTGCTTGCCCAGCCTGGGCGAAGTCTAGGTTCTGGTGCCAGTACTGACAGAGGAGGAAAACAAAGGATCAGAGGAGGAGGGGCAGGGCACAGGAAGATGCTGGAATCATGTACACAGCTGACTGGAAGAGATGCCGTATGAGCCTCACCACCTAAGAAAGGGAAGGACAAAGGAGCCAACTTTGTTCTGGCTAGTCTTGTACACAGGACCACGTGGGGGACCACCCAGGAGCTGTCCCTAACCCACCTGGAGTTTTGAAGGGAGTGGTGCCAGCTAGGTTTGGTACATCTCCTCCTCTCTGCAGACCTAGGAGAAGTTTCCAGGAACCGAGCACTGCAAAACACATGGACTTTGTACAGTTTATGTTCTGTTCAGCTGTGACTTGCTATGGCTAGGAGTCCGAATGGCTTCAAGGCGGGGCTTACAGTCATTTGCCTTTCACAGGCAAGGGGCCTCATCTGAATGTCGCTCTTCTCCAGCTCTTCAGCAGCAGGGTGGTGGATGAGAAAGCAAGCATTGACTAGATTCTGTGGAGTCAGGACACAGGAAGCAGGTTTCTAGGTCCAAGTTGTTGACCTAATTCCGGATTATGTGTTGAGCCTAGCTGACCTAATTCTGCATTGTTTTCATTGAATGAGTTGATTGTTTTTAAAATCCATTTCTGGTAAGTGAATTACCTTTACTGCTTTCATTTTTTTCCATGTCCCAATTTCCAGTCCTTTACCACACTGTACACACACTTGACAATTCACGCTTTAAGCCCAATTTCCTTTTTTCAACCTAACGGGCTAAGTCTGTCTGTGAAAGGCGGCATCACTGTTAGTTTAGAAACACCCTGGTCTCAAGCGTCATCTACACGGACCAGGTTACTGTGTGTCATCAGGAGCTATGCTGTTGCTGTCATAGCTCTGTGTTTAGTGTCTCTTAGAACCTATGCTTTAATTGACTTCCTTGAGTAATGAAGGTGTCTCCAGACCAAAAGCAAAGGTTGTCTTATTTATTCCTCATTGTTAAGGAACTATGGTGTGATTGTGAGTGCATGTGTGTAACTTATACAAACTGTAAATAAGCACATTGTGTGTGTGTGTTTAACTCACAAAATGTAAATAAACACATTTAGTTTTTATTTTAGACAGGGATTCATTATGTAGTCTTGGCTGTTCTGGAACTCACTATGTGGACCAGGCTGGCCTTGAACTCACAGAGATCACTTGTCTCTGCCTCCTGAGTGCTGGGGTTAAAGGTGTGCTCTAGCATGCCCAGCTCATTTAGAAATTAAGGAATGGTTAGTCCTTGCTCCCAGTGATGTTTCTTTTACAAAAGGAGACACAAGGAGTATTTTGTAAGAAGTGTCATTTTAGAAAATGAGCAAATATAACATTTTTCATTTCCTTTTCCTTTGAATTTATTTATGTTTATTTTATATGTATGGGATTTTTGCCTGCATGTATGTCTGTGTGAGGTTATCAGATCTTGGAGTTACAGACAGTTGTGAGCTGCCATGTCAGTGCTGGGAATTGAACCTGGGTCCTCTGGAAGAACAGTCACTGCTCTAAATTGCTGAGCTGTCTTTCCAGCTCTCCTTTTCCTTTTAGTGAAGAGAAAATGACGTTAGTGGAGAAAGCATAAAATAATTTATGATCTGGTCTCCGCCTTGACAGGAGTCAGTTTCTCTGAGCATGAGCTTCATCGTGGGTCCTGTTTAAACTCAGGTTAAAACAAAGGCTCTTCTCCTTGTGCATCCAAAACAATAATTTAGTCTGTTCTGAACTTTAAAAAAAAATATTTATTTTTGTAGATGAGTGCTCTATTTGCATGTGTGCCTGCATGACAGAAGAGGGCATCAAATCCTATTGTAGATGGTTGTGAACCATTATATGGTTGCAGGGAGTTGAACTCAGAGCATCTGGACTAGTAGCCAGTGCTCATAACTACTGAGCCATCTCTCTAGCCCATGTTTTGAACTTTTATTTATTTATTTATTTATTTAAAATTTTGTAATTATATTTATGTCCAGAAAACTCAAGCATACATTTTTAACCCAGTTTAGTGGTGAGTTCCTTAGCCTTTGCCTTTTCCAGCTTGGCAATTTGAGCCACAGACTTAGGACCCAGGACATTGCCTCCCCAGTGGCGGCGGATCTCGACTTATCTGTCATTGTAATTGGTCCTTATAGCATCCACCAGCTTAGCTAGAGCACCCTTGTCTTCCGAGTTAACCTGTGTGAAGGCAACAGTGGTGCATGTCTTCCTGTGGACCAGGTGCCCCAGCCTGGCCTTTCCCTTGATGATGCAGTAAGGCACCCCCATCTTTCGACACAGGGCAGACAGGAAAACCACCAGCTCAGTGGGGTCTACATCATGGACAGTCACCACCAGCTGAGCCTTCTTGTTCTCCACCAAGGTGGTGACTGTAAGGACAGGTGGTCTCTTAGTTGGGATGTCCCCTTTGCTAGCAGCTTTCTTCTCAGCACGAGCCAGTAGCCTTTGCTTCTTCTCTTGCTTTGTCTCTGGCCTGTACTTGTGGGCAAGCTTAAGCGGCTGAGTAGCTGTTTGCCTGTCCAGGGCCTGGGTGAGCTGGTTAACGGCAGGAGGTACTTTGAGCCGCTTACAGAGGATGGCTCTTTGCTGCTGCAGCCTGATGTATCGGGGCCACTTAACGAACCGTGTTAGATCTCTTTTGGGCTGGATGTCCTGCCCAATGCCGAAGTTCTTGGGCCTTTCCTTGAACAAAAGATTGACCCCCTGTTTGGCCTCCTGTTTCTTGAGGACGGCGGGGGCCGGGGCCACCTTCTTCCCCTTGGCCTTCTTTCCTTTGGGCATCTTGCTCGGCTGGAGGAGAGAGCTGTTTTGAACTTTTAAACAACTACTTAATCAGTATTCCCCCTACCCCTTCCAAGCACAATTTGATATAATTTTCTTTTATTTATTTATTTATTTATTTAAATTGATTTTTATTTTATTGATATGAGTACACTGTAGCTTACAGTTGTGAGCTGCCATGTGGTTGCTGAGATTTGAACTCAGGATCTCTGGAAGAACAGTCAATGTTCTTAGCCACTGAGCCATCTCTCCAGCGATATAATTCTCTTTAAAAAGCAAGAAAACTGTGCAATGTTCAGAGATTGATGCCAGGCACTTAGACTCGTTAAAACTGCTGCATAGGACCCTGTGATAAAGGAAAATGGACTTATTTACAGTCTATCTCCACTAAGGAAGAGAAAGGTTTAGTTTCTGCCTTCTCATGCCTGTGGCCACCTTACAACTCACAGGAAGCCATGCAGGGAAGGACAGAACCCTTTCTTTGGGAGACAGCACCAGGTGTTTTAAGACAGCTTTTATTTTGTTTATTTGTTTGTTTACTTATTTAAATTTAAGTGCTGGCCAAGGAAAACGGGCTCTCAAAGCCCTCTGTTGTAAATTTTTTTTTTTTAAGACGAGTCTCATCTAGGCTAGGCTCACCTTGAACTTGCTGTGAAGCCAAGGATGACCTTGAACTCCTAATCCCACAGCCTCTATCTCTTACATGCTGGACCTGTGGGCCGGAGCTGCCTCACTCAGCTTTCCTTGCTTGTCTTATTTGTTTGTACGTGCACGTCTGTGCATCGTGGCACATGTGTGCAGGTTCGAGGGAACTTGCGGGAGTCAGTTTCCCTTCTGTGATGTGGGTCCTGGGGATTGAATTTAGGTCAGCAGGCTTGACAGCTGACCCTTGAAAGCGCCCTTACCTGCCGACCCTTCTCATTGTCCCTGAGTTTTGTTGTTTTAAAGACATGCTCTCCCTCTGTATCCTAGACTGGCCTAGAACTTGGTAGCCTTGAGTTTGCAGCATCCTGATGTATTATTGCCACCGGGTCACTCTGTTCCTTTGCTGGGTGAAGAGTGCAAGCCTTGTGGATCTTTTCCTCGGAAATCACAGATCCCTAATCTGTGTCACCGTCCAACACACTGATTTTTCGAAAGGTTGGTGGCCTAAGAGGGAGGGTGGAGTCAATGCTTTGGGGTTGGAGCTGCTCTAAGAGCCTTTTCAGATGGCCCTCAGTGGCTCGGGAGCTGTTACTGACGGTGGGGAGATATCAGGTGAATGCTGCCGTGGGATATTTCTCTTTTGTTAGAAGAGGAGTAGAATCAGGCAGGGAAAGGCAGGGCCACGCTGCTCATCTCTGACCTCAGCATTTCAGCAGGCCTTTGTTTTCATTTGGTCCTGTTCCTCTCCCCCTTTCTCTTCCTATTTTTGTTTTATACAAATGCATTTTGTTAATGTGCTAATCCTTGGATGCCCTCCGAGCTCTGGAAAGGCATTTTGTTTGGGTCCAGTCCATTGAGTGCATTTAACTCTGCTGTGCATCCATCGGAAGATCGGGAGCAGAGCGAAGCACTGGAGTGTATTAAATTATCTTCTGTTCCTTTTGAGCCTTCCAGCTGTAGAGTTCATCTTCCTTTGGCTATGAAGCCTGGGAAGCTGGGACTTGCCAGACCGCACAAAGCTGTACCGGAGACACAAGTCTTTCCTCCTTCCACTTCCCTGTACGTGTCCAGCCATTGATTTAGGATTTGACAAAAGCTTGTTGTTGGTGGGGTGGTCTGGCTTAAGCATGAAATTGAACACAGCTGAGAGGGAATGTAACCACGTCAATATAAAGATTTTTTTTTTTTTTTAAGATTTATTTATTTCATGTATGTGGGTATACTGTCGCTGTCTTCAGACACACCAGAAGAGGGCACCAGACCCTATTACAGATGGTTGTGAGCCACCATGTGGTTGCTGGGGATTGAACTCAGGACCTCTGGCAGAGCAGTCAGTGCTCTTAACCACTGAGCCATCTCTCCAGTCCAATATAAAGATTTTTGTTAACTCAATAAACAAGAGCCAGGTAAGGTAATGTGGTAATCCCAACACTTGGAAGGTAGAAACAGTAGAATCAGGAGTTTCAGGTCAGCCTGAGCTACAGAATATGTTTGAAGCTAGCCTGGGTTACATGAAACCCAATTTCAAAAATACCCCACAAAACTAAATAAAAGTAAATGAAGTAAAAGAAGTTAAATAGCCCTTTAAGAGCCTAGTTTACATTGGTGACTTCTGAAAAAGAAAACTTGAGTTAGTGATTAAGACTTGAACTAGTAGCATCATCAGCTAAGTCTAGCCAGGTGACTTTGTTCAACCTAAGGATTTTTTTTCTTTTTTTGTTTTTGTTTTGTTTTGTTTTTTGTTTTTGTTTTTGGTCTGTATAATCCTAGCACTCCTGAGGCAGAGATAATCAGGAGGCGAGGCTGGTCTACAGAGAGAGTTCAGGACTGCCAGGCTACACAAAGAAACTCTGTCTCAACAAACAAACAAACAAATAAACAAACAAACAGCAGCAGTCAAATAACAGTGGTACTGTAAGTGGGAAAACAGAATCTACATTTTGCTTTTTTGGTGTAATTGTTTGCGACAGCATCTCCTGTGGTCCAGACCGACCCTCAAGTTGTTTATACAGCCGAGGATGGCCCTGAAGTCCTTCTGCCTCTACCTGATAGGTGCTGGGATTACAAGATATGCACTGCCAAGCCTGCTTCTATGAACTGTTCCTTATATTCATATTTGTGTACAGTAACTGCAGGTGTTATTTTGATTGCATTTGACCTGTGTGCTTTTATCTGCTGTGGATCTTTGCTCTCCTTTTTTAACGAGTCTTGTGTTTATCTTAGTCTGGAATTTACTCCATGCTCTTTATTGGCCATGGCCCACCGAAGGTGGGATGGTAGGGGTGACTGCCCTGAGGAGATCTAATAAGGGAAGCATTGATTATATAACTTTGAAGCAATAATAAACCCAGCTGAGCTCAATGTGCTTCTTGATCTCAGCATGCACTCGAAGACCAGACACTCTTCCCTGAAGAAGACTTTCATTGGCTTCGACTCCAAACAAACGCTACGGCGGCTGTTGAGTTTTAGTGGCCTATGTTCAATCTACAAAATACATTTGGATTACTCATTCTTAAAAAAAAAATGCTATTCCTCTGCAGTGATTAATTCAGAGTGCTTGCTCATTTAAGTTTTTCTTTCTTTTTAATATAAGTTTATTTTGTTTTGTGATCTGGAAGTTGAACCTAGGGCTTCATACGTACTCAGAAAGCTCTACCACAGAGCTGAAGCCCTGGTTTGAAGGTTATTCTTAAGTACGGCGAGCAACACTTCCTTATAATCACAGGGCTGGCCTCAAGATCCTCCTCCTTGGTGGCCACCAGGCCACAGTACTGCAGGGTTCCTAGTTTCTCCCACTCTTTTGCTTCTGCCCTAAGGCCTTAACTTCCCGTCTTCCTCTTTGATTGTTTCTGGGCTATTCCAGGGACTTCTTAACCATCCTTCTGGCCAAACACAGTGCCTGCTGCTTTTACTCAGATCCTGTTTAAATAGGAACTAGAAGATTCTTACTTAAACAGTTGGCTCATTGTTTCTCTGTACCTATCTATGATTCTATGATTCTATGTATCTATCTATGTACCTATCTATGTATGTATCTATTTATGTGTATATCTATCTATCCACACTCACACATACATATTTTAGTATGTAAACTTGACATTTATATGCTTTCTATATATAATATATAACTATATATTATTATATTATATACATACATGTTAGAGAATATATACATATGTCTGTATATAGATATATCAGGCTGCACAGTCTTTTTTTTTCCTCTTAAAGATAATGAACATTTATTAACTGAAATGTTTGGAGGGCTAAGGGAATCTGAGAGTGCCCTGCACATGTAGTTCTGGCTCCGGTTTGTCAGTTGGGCAGTGAGGAGACAGGTTAGGGCAGCAGTGCTGGGAAGGTGCAGTGTGTAATCTCAGGCTGGCTTAGGGCTGGGAATGCCACCTTCCAGAACATTCTTGAGTACTTCAGGTGCTGGCCAGCTGAATAGCTTCTAGGCTGCTCATAGCTGCAGCAGCCAGCTTCCCCCAGAGTGTGTGACCCATACCTTGTCATTTAAGTACTGAGTCCTTAAAGGGTCAGGGTTGGAGTTCACTTGACAGGGTTGGGGTAGGGTAGCTGGGGTTTCCCACCCCTGTGGTATTTTACTCATCTGTATTTAAACTATAGATTTGAAGTAAACACCATAGGCACATTGATTGGCTCTGCTGAGACCCGGGTTTACCGCAGTAACCCTGTCTCTCTCTCTTTGATCATTTGGGATGCTAGATTTGTGTTTAAAATGTGAAACAGTGAACTTTGAGGATGCCATCTCTTGGTTAAGTGCACGTTTTGGTTCACACTTGATGTCTTTTTGAATTTGGGCAAAACCTTTCCTGAATTTAGGTGAAACGTTTCATTAGGAAATTCTTGTTTTAAGATTTTAGTGGGGCTGGAGAGCTGGCTCAGTAGTTAAGAGCATTGACTGCTCTCCAGAGGTCCTGGGTTCAATTCCCAGCAATCACATGGTGGCTTACAACCATCTGTAATAGGGTCTGATGCCCTCTTCTGGTGTGTCTGAAGACAGCTACAATGTACTCATATACATAAAATAAATAAATAAATCTTAAAAAAAAGAATTTAAGTACATGTAATATTACTTTATGATGAGTTAGCAATTGCCTATCAGTGTTATACTTAATTACTGTAATGTTGGTATACAGGGATAAACTAATTTATATAAACGACTCATAGAGAAATACATGTGCATTATGCTTTCTTCTATTTTGGAGATATGTTGATTACTAGTCCATAACTTTCCCATTATAGTAGATTTTTTTTTCTGGCATAATCACTTATACTGAATTCAATAAGATAAAAACATTCCTACCTGTGCTTTTCTGGCTGTTACTATTGTCTCTTTTATATCTCCAGCTAAAATTAATTTTGCCATATAGAGAAGGTTAAAGGCTAATTTTCTTTTCTCCAGATCAGATTTGCTGGCTACTCTGCTTCCTGGGTACCTTTCCTGCACAAACTTCACCATATTGCAGTTTTATATTTGTTTTGTGTGTGGGACTGGGTGTACACACTGTACAGTGCTCACGTGAAGGCCGGAGGGCAACTGGCAGCACTCAGTTTTCTCATTTTGCTGTGTAGGTCCTGGTGTCTAACTCAGGTCGCCAAGCTTGGCAGTCATCCAGGTGACCCCTCTTGCCAGGACCAGAAGGACCCACGAGGCTAGAGCCATTGTGACAGAAAGTCACGGTGCCTTCAATTACTGCAAGGAACATAGATCATCTTTTTTTATGAGTGCCTCCTTCTCCTCCTGAAGGTGAAAAGGATAGAAATTGAGTTAAAAACCCCAAAATGAATACAGTGAACTAACCCCCCAGGTCACTGTTGAAAACCAACCAAGAATGTGTCAGTGCCCTTTGTGCTGATCCCAAGGAAGAGCATCGACCTCTTGAAACCCTTTCAGACCCACAGGCTTGAGTATGTGCCCTGAAGGGCGCCACTCCTGCATTTCACTGGTCTTGATTCTCTGCAGTTCACCCTCTTGAGACCTGTGGTGGGGTGGGTCACCCTCTGGTTATTACTATCATCGGCCAGCTAGATGCTTATCCCTCGACCACCCTTTACCTGTTTTGTCGTTGGGCACAAGTTAAACACTCTGTTCTTTAGTCTCTTCCCACTGAGCCCTCGACCAATGGGTGAGAGTTAATCCTATGTGCTCAGTGAGTGAGTGCATTGGTTGAACAGTCTCAGTGTCTCCCGTTAAACAAGGGCATTTAAAGTGGGCAGATGATGCTGTGAGCTTCAGGCCAGTAGAAGAAAAGTGAAAGGTGCTTCTGGAGAAAGAATTCTGGCTTTGGCATTAGGA
This sequence comes from Rhabdomys pumilio, assembly GCA_030674055.1. Taxonomy (NCBI): domain Eukaryota; kingdom Metazoa; phylum Chordata; class Mammalia; order Rodentia; family Muridae; genus Rhabdomys; species Rhabdomys pumilio. The sequence continues at coordinate 15,702,673 of JANHMN010000006.1, read as the reverse complement.
AGATCTTAGCTCCTGTAATCTGTGAGTCTGGCAAGTGATTGTCTTCCTTGTGAATCAGTTTTCTCACCTCAAAAAATGGAGGTAACAGCTCTAGTTGCCAGCATTGTTTTTGGATTAAGTGCCTGGTCTGGATTAAGTCATACAATGCACTGGCCTTCCTTGGGGTTAACAGGAAGGCTCCTGTGGACTGGGAATAGTAATACTTGCAAATGTAAATCTGAATGATGGTTTCCTATGTTCCTCCTGTAGGTTGTTTCCTTGTTCTAAAATCATCTCCCTTTGATTTATTGGTGTCTTGAGAACGTGGAATGCCTCTCATAGTGCAGCTGAGAGACTAAAGGATGATCTGTCCGATTGGAGGCAGGAACTTTTTCTGAAAGGGATCAAAGCTCATTTCTTATACACAGTAGTGGTTTTTATGTCCAGTAGAAGAAAGGTGAGGAGATACTTTGGGTAAGCCCCTTACACGTATAAGTTCTAGTGACTTCTGGAGAAAATGACACAATTATGGTTTGAATGTATCTGAAATGACGAACCTCTGGTTTTTCAACTTGAAGGGGAGTGAAAGCTATTGTCCACCTGGACCCTAAAAAACTCAACTGAGATGTTAAGGAGCCTTGGAAGCCTGAGACAGAGATCCTGAGAATGATCTCTGCTCATTATTTAACTTATTAATTGAATGGAATTTGTTCCCTTGGGCTAAGGAGGAAATGAATATTTTCCCCTAACTTACATACTAGACAAAACTGACTCTGGTATCTGTTTTAAATGAATGAGTGAATATGGGAGCCTAGAAGAGGTTTACTTTGTCAGTTCTTTTTTCTATAAAGTGAGGAAGCTGGACAGGTACACAAACTTCTTCTGCTCTCACAGGCTCTGATTATGGCAGAAACCAGGAGTATTGAATGGCTGTTGAACACCTGTCAGTCATTCTGTATTCTTCAAACAAAGCCTTTCTGGGCTCCAGAAGACTGCATATTTTTGATATTTTAAGAGAAAAGTCATTTAAAGCTTTATAAATGTAGGCTAAGAGTAGCAAGCAACAGGCACCTCTTCCATTGTTAATCAGCAAGTCATTGCTTCTACATTGGAGTTAAAGAAATGGCCTATATTGTCTTTCACTATGTGTTAGGGTGGCCTTGTCAGTGCACGGCTGTGAAGAGACACCACGACCAAGGCAGCTCTTATAAAAGAAAGCATTTAATTGGGGGCTTGCTTATAGTTTCAGAGGTTTAGTCCATTACCATCATGGCAGGGAGCATGTGGCATGCATGATTCTGTAACTGTAGCTGAGTAGTAGACCAACCAATCCACAGGCAGAGAGAGGGACTCTGGGCTTGCAATGGGGTTTTGAAACCTCAAAGCCCACCCCCTAGTGACACACTTCCTCCAACAAGGCCACACCCCCTAATCCTTCTAATCTTTTTAAACAGTGCCACTCTCTGGTGACTAAGCATTCAAGTAGATGAGCCCATGGGGGCCATTCTCATTCAAACCACTACAGATGCTCTGGGTTAGAGTTTGGCTCTCCATGTTGTTGTATTTTGATCTGAAAGTGTATGCTGTGTTAAAACCTTTCCCTCCTTCTATGGGGTTCTTAAATTTTAACCCCTGGCAGCCACACCACAATGCACTGTTCTCTGAAGGTTTTGCTGCAGATTTGCTCAATGAAGCTTAGCGAGACTAAGCTTGGGTAACTCAGCATGGAGAGGTGGTTAAGTTTAGGCCTTTCATCAAATTTTACTGTTTACTCTCCACTTGAAATTCCACTTAATTTTACAAGGAATTCTAGCAGTAGCTTCAAGAAAAACACCTTACTCCTCCCAAGGGTTCGCATGAAGCCCACGGGGATGTCACACTCCAACACTTTCCAAGTACTTCCTTCCTACTCAGTTCCCACTTAATTCTCACTTAAGCCAATTGAAGTTGTGCGTCATGTTTATGGATTAAATGCTTTTACAATCAACTTTTTACAGCGCAGAGAGGCTGAGGTGGAGGAAGCGTAGGTAACTTGCTGGCACATTAGCCTGAAAACCTGGGGCCTGGACTTCATCTCTGTGACGTTTGTAACCTCATCTTCTTCTTTTGACAGTGTTGATTTAAAAAAAAAAATGATCCTTTCAAAAGGAAGATATCAAATGGGGTCGATTCCAGAGGTCACAGTAGTTTCATTTGTATGGTGATTGATGAAGGTCCACTCCTCTGGGCACTGCAGAGGTCCTGGTGGAGACTCAGCCCTTATGAAGCTGACCCTAAGGGCCTGAAGTGGAGGAGACAGGCATCAGCAGATACAGTGTGTCGCCCAGTGAAGATACATATGCCAAGAATAAAGAGAGTGTGGTTTCAGGAGAATGAAGGTGTTGGTGGCAGTTATGCCATTTATATTAAAAAGCAGGACGTGGAGGGTGGCCTGGGTAAACCAGAAAATGAAGGTGTTGGGGGAGGGCTGCAGCATGTGGCAAACCCCTGCGGCTGGGACTGTGCTGGCATTCAGTAAGTCATCGCAGCAGAAGAGAAGACTTCTGGGTCAGCCGAAAGCATTCATTCAGCAGCTGCGTTAGAAGCTTTGGCCCGAGGTATCTGGGTTTCTCCCTGGATTTGTGTGATTCCAAGATTGTGAAGTGCTGACCAGTGCAAGAGGAATTCCCACCCTCAGTGTGTATAAGGGGTGCTGTACTGGTTTGTGAACATGTGTAGAAATTTCAGTTTCCACAGTCCCTTTTTGATTTATTGTTTTTTGGAGCAGACCATTTTTGTAAAGATTTAAAAAGACATAAAGGATGTTTACATTTAAAGTGTCAATAAAGTGCCCCAGACATTCAGTTCCTCTCTTGGGAGCCAGCACTACCGCCCCTTTCTTTGGTGCCTGCGGACAATCTAGTTGCCTAGATGTACACTCAGTGTAGAGGTGAGAGGCAACATCTGAAGGGGCAGAGTGTCTGCCTTTCTGTCTTGGGCTTATTGGTTTCTGTGTGTGGCCTTAGGCAAGTAGCCATACATCTAAGCGCCCCCCATTTCTTCATAGCCAGGAGACAAAATCATCACTGGGCTGTTCTAAGGATTAAATGAGACTCTTTATAGAAAATAGCATAAAATATGAAGTATTTATTCAACTTTTAGTACATAATAAATCTCCCATAACTGTCAGCTGTTATGAACATACTCTGGGGAGCTTTCATGGTAACCCCAATATACAGGTAAGAAAAATGAATCTTAGGCTGAGAGGTGGCCAGACATGATACCTTAAGCCTGCAATTCAGCACCGGTGAAGTCAAGACAAGAGGACTGGTACAAATTCAGCCTGGGCTACAGAGTAACTTCTTAGCCAGCATGGACTGTAGAGGGAGACACTGTCTTTAAAAAGAAAAAAAAAAAAAGATGGGGCTGGGGAGTCAGCTCTGTAGTAAAATTGCTTGCCACGAAGCTAAGCATCAGAGTTTGTGTCCCTAGAACCCACATAAATGCTGGGTGGGTGTGGTGGTCCACCTGTCACTCCAGGCTTGGGAGGCAGAGATCAGCCATATTGATGAGCTCTGGGTTTGACTGAGAGTCCCTGCAGCTCTCAGTGAGGAAGGGAGAAGAGCAACAGAAAAGATGTTTCCTGTCAACCTCAGGACCTCAGGCTTTTCCACGCACCTACGTCCACCCATGCATGCATGCACAAACGTGTGCCTACACACATGGAAACATGCAGACGTACAGATGCAACACACACACACACACAAAAGAAACAAGGAAAAGAAAAGTTAGAAGTCTCCCAGGAAACAGCTGCCAGCAGGTGACAGCACAGTCACTTGTCCAGTAAATCCATTACCAATCAGATGCAGTAATGAGATAGCCCTCTCCTGTGCTTAGGTTGTGGTGATGGGATAACCCTCTCCTGTGCTGTTCTTTTAAACAAGGTAAGCTAGATAAATGTCCTTAAATGTAAATGCAACGAGTCGTGCATGTTGGTTGGAGATGCCTCAAACTCCCTTTATTGTTAACAGCTTTAGTTAAGAATGTTTCACAAATGCATGTAAGGTCCATTTCCACTTCAGGTAACTTCCTTTCTTTTCACAGATGTCTCTTGAGTGTCATGTTCCATGAATAATATTCTCACAGTGGTTAAAAACACTAGACAAAGTCTCCATTTCTGTGACAGTCACAGTTGCAAGAGATTATGGACAAATGGATATTCAAACATTAAATACCATACCATATCTGCTTTTGCAGGGGTTTCTCTAAAGAGTAGAAAGGACAGTCTCCATAAACTATTTTTTTTTTTTAATGAACTTTGTGTTTGAGAATTCTCCAAGTTTGTTGGTCATGGATATACATCAAACAGTTCTTGGGGACAATAGACTTGTTTTGCAACGGCCCTGCTGAGAATGTTACTAAGCATTTGGTGCTGTTGCTTGTTTTGAAGGCTCGGTGGTTTGCAAGTAGGTCCAGCACAGTTCACCAGCTGAGATGCTACTGTCAGTAGGGCACACACAAGAGATTATGACTTTACAGCCCATAAGGAGACAACAATACACGTGGGTCTTAAGAAGATTGTGCCTGAGGTGGAAGATATGAGCTTGGTCTGCTTGAAGCAATGATAAATTATAAAAGCTGTCAGCTGGTATTTCTTGGATGAAGGAAGAAAGAAACAAACAAACCTTGAACCATTAATTCTGATTTGTCTGGTGCACATGGTCTACCCAGTTAGATGCCTCAAGGAAAGGAAATATTAGGTTTGGAAAGTAATATACTTCTTAATCAACCAACTTCAGTCAGTTTGATGAGAGTTTTCTTTCTTTAAATCATATTTTTCACATTTTCAAGTAAATCATGGCAAGAATGCAGTATAAAAAAGATTGAAATATATAATGATGTAAAATATTTGCTTAGTCATTGTCATCACTGACAACCCCCAGACGGGTTTCCATTTGTCAACTGGGCTTTCTTTTAGGCATGCGTGACCATCATCGTTGCCTGCTTCCTCACTCTGGTAACATGTCATTCACACTTGTCTACCTCACCCGCCCCTGTAAGGGAAAGCATCTCTCACAGGACTCCAGCATCTCCATCCCCGATTCATGCCTGGTGGTCCAGAGCTGTCTACAGCCCACAGGCAGAGCCTGAAGAGCTCATTCTGGGATGAGAGCTGTGCTGTTCAGCCTGCTCCTTGTCAGCCCGTCTCATTCTTCCCTCTGGGGTCTCAGAGTGTATGAGCCCAGCACTCATATTGGTGAAATCTTATATTCATTACTTTTCTCAGAGCTCAGGGGAGGAAGAATTCATTTTGGCTCATGGTTTGAGGGTAATCTATCATGGTGGGAAAGACATGCTGACTGCAATCATCACTTGCAGCAATGGCGCCAGGAGCCTGGGGAAGTTTGTTTAGTGGACCAAGGAACCAAGATAGAAGGAAACAAGCTACCCCATCTCCACCGATCACTCCCAATGACCGATTCCTGTTCACCCAGCAGTTTTACACATTTTAACCCCCCTAAGGTTCCACAACCTCCCAAAACAGCGATAGTACTTGGGACCTAAGTTTTCACCATATTCCAATCATAACAAAACCTAACCCCAAGGTTAGGAACTAGGCATTCGGAAATGAGGCCTTCAGGAGGTGCTGTGTTTCTGGGGTCACAACCTTGAGATGAGTGGCCTTATCAAAGTGCCTGAGAGGTCCTCTCATTCCTTTTGCTGTGTGAGATTACAGTGAGGGAATGGTTATCTGTTTGCTAGGAGGTAGGCACTTACTAGACCCCCAAGTTGGCTTTGGTCTTGGCTTTCCAGCCTTCAGAACTGTGAGAAATAAACTGGTGTTTTAAGCCACCCAGGTAATGACACTGTATCACAGCATCCCAAATGAACCAAGGCATGCCCCTTTCCCAACTTCTCTGAAACCCATCTCTGGGCATCTTTGTCTTGGTTCTTTTAGATCCTTTTTGTTTATCTAATGAGCCTAGAGTTCTAGACTTCCCAAGGCCTCACTGTGTGTAGTCTAACATGTTATTTCTTGTCTTGTTATTGTGATAAAAGCAACGTTATGGTGGCTCACAGTTCATTCACACTTGCCTACCTTACCCGTCTCTCACAAGACTTGAGTATCTCCATCCCTGCTTCAGTTAAGCAGGGAAGTCAAGGCAGGCAGAACTTGAGGCTGCTGGTTACATCACATCCACAGTCAAGAAGCAGGGAGTGATGGGTATTTGTCCTCAGCTCAGTTTCTCCTTTTTATACACCTCAAAATTCTAGGCCAGGGAATAGTTCCATCCACAGTCAGGGGTTCTTGCCCCTTCAATTAACCAAATAAAGACCACTCCTCAAAGCCATACCCAGGAACTGAATGGTTCTTGATCTCATCAAGTATCTGTTGGCAGCTGAAGCTGAGTTAACCATGGTTGTATCCGACAAATAGCATCCAATCTTAGGAATGCTGGAAAACAGGTAGTTTCTTTAGGGCAGATCTGGAATGTGGCTTCTCTTAGGTGGATAGAGGGTCTGTTTGACGGCACTCATCAGATAGAGATAGGGAGCACTTAGCTTTCAGCAGCCGTTTATCGGTGTTTTCCCTGAAGACAGAGGCTTGAGGCTCCTGGCCAAATGTTTGAAGTACTTTGGAGTTAAAGACTTGGGTTGGTCAAAAAAAAAAAAAAAAAAAAAAAAAAAAAGGGAAAAGGAAAAGAAAAAGAAAAAGAAGAGAAAAAAAAAAAAAGGAAAGAAAAGCCGGGCATTGGTGGTGCATGCCTTTAATCCCAGCACTTGGGAGGCAGAGGCAGGCAGATTTCTGAGTTTGAGACCAGCCTGGTCTACAGAGTGAGTTCCAGGACAGCCAGGGCTACACAGAGAAACCCTGTCTCGAAAAACCAAACCAAACCAAACCAAAACCAAAAAACCCAAACAAACAAAAAAACAAAAAAGACTTGGGTTGGCAACCTCCTCCTTCCTCCTTCAGTACCCAGGAAGAAGAGCTCGGACAGGAGCAGAACAAAGGGATCGCTGTTCTGGTCCCTGCATGAACTGGCGAGGTCAGGTTTTCTCTAAAGGCAGCGCGTGTTTTGGTGTTTTGCTGTTCCTGAAAGTGGGTGGACCTCATCGATATGCCCTGACTTGTTGAGATTCGCCCTGAGAAGGAAGTTTGTCTGAAGGAGATGCTTATCCTCTTCTCAGACCTCCGGCAGCCCCTAGTGAGTCAAAGATCTTCTCCACCTGGCCTTGCAGCCCTGAAGGAATTCTAAAGGAGACACTTATCTCCCTCGGTCTGACTATCAGACTAGAGAAACAATGGGCCCCAAAGAAATAAGTTTTCTTAGGAATTTGATGCTGGGAGAAAGAGAAGGTGCAAGCCAGAGGGAGAAGCTTGTCGCTGAGGAAGAGATTTCACACAATTCCAAGAATGTCTCAGACCATCGTACAGAGCAAGACTGAAGCTCAGGACGGCCACACTCAAACGAGAACTGTTTAGAACTTCAGTCTCATATTAGGAACCCCCAACAGCAGACTTTGGGGTTCTGCTGGATGTCCTTGTCCCTGTTCCCCTTGTGACCACATTTCCATGATTAGTTTGGCTCTTTTAATTGGCTTATTGGGGTTGGGTAACTGAATACTGCCTGTGAGTCCTAGGTTCAGTAACATCCACAGCTTCCCTCCTTCAAGACTCCTTCCCTAGCCCTCCCTAACCACTTCCCAGGCTCCTCTAGCTTCAGCATGCACCCACAACCAGCTTTCTTCAGTTTCTAGCCTACCAAATTCACATGGAAGACATCGTTGGCTTGCCTAATCCCTCCCCCTTAAATAGTGCTATCTATCAATGTAGTTCTTTCTGCCACTGTGGAAAGTGGTGTCGTGTGTCCATGACAATAGGGGTTAAGTGATTACCTGAAATAATATAGATTGGAGTGAAGCACTTGGTAGAAATAGAACAAACATTAGCTCGCTCTCTCTCTCTCTCTCTCTCTCTCTCTCTCTCTCTCTCTCTCTCTTTCCTCTCTCCCTTCCTCCTCTCTTCAAGACAGGGTCTCACTATGTAGATGAACTCACTCTGTAGTCCAGGCTGGTCTGGAACTCAGAGATCTACCTGCCTCCGCCTCCCAAGTGCTGGGATTAAAGGCATGCATCACCACAACCCAGCAAGCATTAACTTTCTCAATCTTTTGGGTGCTTGCTTTTCAGACAGCCAGTAACATGTGGCAGGCCCTTTAACTTCTGCTCCCTCTCAAGGTTATAGGGCTAGTGGAGCTCTATCTTCCCTGGTGGGGGTTAAATTCATCCTTCAGGTAAAGGATGGTTTAAGAGGTAGTGTGTACTCACTGTTGTGTCTCAGTTTCCTTGTCTACAAAGTTAGCATTTCACATGATCTGTTTAGCACATTGTTGCAAACCTTAATTATTTATTCTATCAGCTGCGTATAGAGCACTTGCCTGGCATATAGTGCCAAGTGGCTGTTTGCAGTATTTAAATATGGGGGAAATAGTTTGTTATATTAGTTGTAAGCGTGGGGTTGCAGGGGCTCAGCGGTAAAGCATTGGGTTTCACTGGTGTGCAGCATTAGACAGGACATTCTTCCCTTTAAGCTTAGATTCTCCAAAACAGGGCTGGGGAGTCTTAGATTGGGGGGTGTGGTGAGAATACCGCCGGCCTTTCGGAAGATCAGTTTCTGAGTCAGCAAGGTAAGACATGTACAGTTCTCAAACATCAGATGAGAGTCACCTACAGCATTCGCTAAACACATGCGCAGGTCATGGACCTTGCCCCAGACCTAAATCTGAATCTCCCAGGAGGAATGTTAAGAGTCTCGATGCCTAACAACACAGAAAAATAAAACCACCTGGAGACACTAAGCAGCAAAACACCCAGGAAGCTCCAGAAAACATTTCTGCCTGAATCTCACCCACTGACGTTCTGATCCCGTTGGTATCTGGGAGGGTGGGGTTAGGGGCACACATAAGGACTCTTCCCACCTGCACTTCCTCCTAGTCTCAGATACTTCTAATGTGGGATGAGATTGAAAACCTCTGTAGATAATCGGACTTACAGCTCATCTCAAAATCAGTTGGTGTTTGGGCTTAAAGTATTAATGTGAAATCCCAGCTGCAGCCTGCTAAGTTAGACCTCCCCACCCCCCATAAGAGAAGTCGAGGGTTGGGGCACTGCAAATGATGCCCTGGAATTTGCTTTCAAAGAAGACTTCCTCTGTAATGCTTCTGCATGTGGGGCTTTGTGAGTTGTCAGTTTCCCCTTTCCTGAGCATCGCTGAACCAAAGACATCAGATCCAGAGTTCTTTCCGTTCTGAGCACATCAGTTAGAAACATGTTCATTCCTGGGCTGTAGGTAAAGCTATGCCTTGCTTTCCTCCGATGGGTATAGTTTTCAGGTAGTTGTCTTGTTTTTAATGAGCTTGGAATTTCTCCTCGTGAGTCTTTGCGTGGCCAATGAATGCAACAGGTCAGATGATGAAATCGGGTAAACAAGCTGGGGACACAGACAACAGGTCAAGCCAGTCGCACTCCAGTACAGGGTCGCTGTGCTCGCTGGGCTGTTATACCCACTGCTGAAGCCACCGTGGGCAGGCAGTCCACGGGTTTATTTCTAGTATGCAGACAGAGCCTGATTTGTTGTGCAGTCACGTGGTCAGCTTCTCCTAGGACCAGATTCAGACACGACAATAAGCTCTGCTTCTCACGCTTGCCGTATAGCTGGTCTAGACTGAGGCTATTTAATGTGTGGGTCTCATGGAGCAGCAGCAATGGATCCCTTGCTACAGTGTACATTCTCAGGCCTCACCCGGTCTGGCTCAGCCTGTTGGGTTTGCCCGACAGCCTGGCATCCTGTTTTGTTGTGTTGTATCCACTCACTTCTGCCAGTATGAGTCAGCATCCCTAAGTCCCATTAAGTTTAAGATACTGAGAGAGTAAGTACTCAGCCTGGGAGGCTCAGGGGTGACTCTGGACAGAGGTGAGTCTATAAGAGAATGTTTCTGAACTGGTGGTCAGTTGGGGTCAGTAACTTTCCTGTCTGGTCCCCTATAGTTTCAGCCTTACAAAGTACCAAATGTTCCAGCAGATGACTCCAATGGGACTTATTTCAGTTCTGCCATGTGCACATCAGTGAGCTCCCCAGTGGCATCAGCCTGCGCTATAGCCACCTCTGGGGACATTGTAAATGGCGAAGCAAAGAGTCTCCTTGAGAATCTAGGTGGGAACCAAGAATAGTGGTTGCATGCCTGTAACCCCAGAACTTGGACATGCTTAGCTACAAAGTGAGGTAAAAGATAACTTGGGCTACATGAGACTGTCTCAAAACACAAACACACAGACAGCAATTCTTTGGAGTATAATTACTATGGAGTGTAACTTAACTTTTTTTCAAACCTTTTTTTTTTTTTTTTTTCTCGAGACAAGGTTTCTCTGTGTAGCCCTGGCTGGCCTGGAACTCACTCTGTAGACCAGGCTGGTCTTGAACTCAGAAATCCACCTGCCTCTGCCTCCCAAGTGCTGGGATTAAAGGCATGTGCCACCACCGCCCGATTCAAACCTTATTTTTAATGATGGTTCTTAAACACTTTAACCTTCCTTGAAGCTCACCACCCACCAGAGGGAGTGGAAAAGAAAGGATACGGGGGGAGGGAGTGGGGGGCGAGAGGAGTGGACCTGTTTAGAAAGGTTCTCTGGAGCAACTCCCATCTGTGTTGTCTGGAAACTGGCAGTTCAGTTCACAGGTTAGCAGGCAGTGGCAGCTCGATCCATTTGCAAACACTTCACGGATATACCAGCAGTCTAGTTCGGTAGAGTCGGGAGAGCAAACACAAATCAGCAGCAGTGAACGACCTAGCAGAGACAGCCAGGCCTCAGCCTCGGCTTGAGTCAGCAGGAGAGACCAACAGGAACATGAGGAGAAGTTCTCAGCTGTGCCTCTTACAGGAAAGCGAAGATCAGCAAAAAGAGAGACCCACACTCATGGTACAGCTAGCTCTATAAGCAAGCCAAGCTCTGTCTCCCTCACCCTGTGGAGTCCTGTTTATACCTTCCAAACATTACATGTCCTCCACGTGTCTTGCCTCAGTATGTGCATCCAATCAGCCTGAGTCTGCGGAGGTGGCAAGAAACTGCAGCACACCACCAGAAGTTTTTTGGTTTCTCTCTATGGAGTCCTGACAAATGGAGCTCAACTATGTAGTGTAAGGCGGACCAATACATGTGTGTTGTTAGCAAAGAATCCTTCATCATGTGTCCTTTCACGTGCTTGCATCAGCAGAACATCTTCTGCTTCAGCCAAACGTTCCTTCAGGAATCTGCCTTAGTTTTTCACCTGTGTCCACTTCAGGAAAACACTCCTTCATGTGTTTGCCCCAGCAAAGCACCATCCAACACAACTGACTCTCCAAAGAACCCTCAGGTTTCCACTTCAATGGAGTAAATTATTATTAGCATATTTTCATTTTATAGATATTTCAAAAAAAAAATACTAGGGTCACAGGCAAATTGGTGGAAGGCACAGAAACACCTTACATCTTTCCTACCACACATGAACGACCTCCCCCATCCATTATCAACAGCCCTCATCAGTGTGGTAAATGTATCTGTGTTAAATGAACTGACATCTATACTTAATTCAGACTTCCTGAGTGCTTACCTAATATCCGTTTCCCGTTTCAGGATCCCATCCAGGACAGCACATTGCATTTAGTCATCTCTTCTTAAGTTGCTCTTGGCTAAGCTTCTCAGCCTTTCCTTGGTTTTGATGACCTTGGCAGTTTGGAAAAGTATTTTTAGGTTGTTCCTCGGTTGGAATCGGAGATTTGTTTGTTTTTCTCATGTTCAGGTCTGGTTTACAAGTTCCTAGGAGGAAAGACCACCGAAGTAGAGGGCCAGTCTTGTCCTGTCGTGCCTGGGTTTCAGGCTGAGAAGATGCCTTACAGTACAGAGATTAGCTTTGGTCACTGGGCAGAGTCAGTATTTCTTGTTTTTTTCCACTAGGAAAGCTACTTTTCTTCCCTTCCCTTCTTGAACTCACAGAAGGAAGTCACTGTGTGCCATGTACGAAATGGGTGTTGCCCTCCACTTCCTTAACAGCAGGGCATCAATTCACACGAACTATTTGGGATTTCTCCATATGGGTACTTGGTCAACTCTCTACTCAAATTCATTTATATCAGTTTGATATAGAAATATTTGCTTTGTGCTTTGTGCTATAATTTAATACTACTGAAATTTGTTGGCCAAGTCATCATTTTCTCCATGTTTTTAGTGCCAGGGAGCTATATAAAGATTCTTGCTTTTGAATGGGTCCAGACATGCCTTCTGGCAAAGGAGGTGCTAACCACTATGATTCCAGTGCCGCTCCTTTCCAGTGCTAGAAGTTGTGCTGTGTGAAATACCCACTCTTTATGTCAGTTCTCCGGGATTACCATAGCAAGCACAGAAGGGATGAACCGACAGATTGGTTTTTCACAGTGGTGCCATCTTCAGGTGCAGGCTGAAAGTATCAGCTGACTTAGCTTCTTTTGAGGCCTCTCCTCTTGATTTGTAGATGGCGGACAACCCCCATGTTCTTACCACATCCCATTACCTCTCTTGAAAGATGGTCAAATTCTGAAGCTCCTGGGAGGTGCGGTTAGAATGTGCACCGAGAGGAACACCATCCAGCGCATATTAGTTTTTAAAGGTCTCTTGAGGAGACAATCATTTCTGTCAAGTATTAACTAGGAGTAGTGGGTATGGGTTATGTTTGGTAGTTTACCTTCTAAACACTGCTATCCTTGCTGAGAGGCAATAGTGTACCTTCCCTAAAGCAGCCAAGGCGGGGGTGGGGGGTGGGGGGGTGGGGGGGGATTTGGAAATCAGCTGCTTTGTAATAGAAGTGCTGTGACAGAGGACTCTGCTGTGGCCCAAGTGTGCTGAGAGGCACTGAGAACTTCAAGGGAAGCTATTTACGTGTGGGACGTTAACTAGGAAACTTGTAGCCAGGTACTTCCTGTGTGAGATGGCTCTGCCGTTATTGAAAAAGCATCTTCTTTAGCTGCTTGGTCATACAAGAATGAAGGTCACGTGAGAAGGACTTCAGTGCTAAATACATAAATGAAAAATTGGTTTATTTACTCCTGTGGAGCTGGGATGAAACCCAGAGCATCGGGTGTTCTGGACAAGCATTCTGCAACAGAGATTTTCCCCCAACGAAAATTGGGCGATTATTTCAAAAGCGACTGCTTCTTTATCTCCCTGACAAGAGAACCCACTAGTGAATGTGGATCTGTGCTGTCAGCACGTCCGGGTCTTGCAGAAAGCAAGTGTGGCCTTTTGGAATGTCATGTCACATGTCATACAAGTGTTCTCTCTAGCACCAGGTTGGGAAAATGGCCCCAGTGTGGGAATGTCCAGAGTGACAGGATAGGCTAGATAAAGGGAGACTGGCTAATCAATCCAAAGCCTAGCTGGGTGGGAGGAGTAAGCTCTGCTGCTCTCTAGCACGAGGAGGACCACAGTCCACTGTAACCTATTATATAGGTAGCCACAGAGAGGACTTTGAAGGTTCTAATCACATAAGTAACAAGGAGAGGTTTTATCCATTCCTCTGATTTGACTCAGACATTTCTATATGCAAGTGCTGAATTTTACAATGAAACTCATGAATGTGCACAATTAATGTATATTGTGTACACACACACACACACACACACACACACACACACAATGAGGTTGATTTAAGGAAAAGAAGAAGCTTGGAGACAGCCTGAACTACAGTGCAGATTTCCTCATCAGTGTCTCTGACTGACCAGTACCTCCTGCCATCCTGCCTTTCACTTTCAGACCTTCAGACTGGTAGTTATGGTTCAGGGAAAACCATAGGCTCATGTGCTTGACCATTTGGTCCCCAGTTGCTGGTGTTTTGGGAGGATGTGGAAATCAGGAGGCAGGACCCATCTGGAAGAAGCAGGATACTGGGGAACAGGCTTTGGCATGCCTACCCCGAGCCTGCTTCCTCTCCCTGCTCAGCTTCTTGGTCTGAGTGGCTTCATGCTTCTGCTGTTGTAGCTATAAGCACAATCACCGGTACGCCTTAGCTGCCATGTTGTCCTGGACCCTCAATCCAGGGACCAAAATAAAGCCTTCCTCCTTTAACTTGCTTCTCATTCGGTTATACGATCACAGTGCTGAGAAAAGTCACTAGTACATTAGTTACAGGCATACTCCCCAACTTCCTTTGCAACGAGATGTGGCTGGATGATTCAGAGCCAGCCATCTAGATGTATGTAGAAGCGTGGTGTGATGTTCCAATGAGACACCTGAAGTGAGTGCTTCTAGAATAGACTGTGTATCATGTCCTCCCGTCCCCTTCCTCTTTCCCTGGTCCTGAGATGTGATGGCTGGAGTTTCAGCATTCAAGACCATGAGGTGCTCTTGAGGCTTAGAAGCCTGACATGAAGGCAGTAGATCAGGAAGACAAAATATGCTGAGGTCCTGGAGTCCAGAGAGCTGTGTCACACCGTTATGCACAGACCTAAAACCTTTATATGAGAGAGAGAAAAGCCTTTCATCTTAAGGCATTATTTTCTGTTATGATCAGCTAAGTCTAATTCTTAATGAATCTTTGGTATGTGTTAACATCATCTGGGAACTCCATTTGAAAATACTGCTGTCTGGATACCAGTTCCAGAGGTTCTGAATTGTTTGGTATAGTCTTCAGCAAGTGTCATTCTTTAAAAGCACCCCACGTGATTCTGATGAGTGACCAACCCACTGCCCTAACATGTGTGTGTATGTGTGTGTATGTGTGTGTATGTGTGTGTGTGTGTGTGTGTGTGATGCTCATGAGTGTGCATCCATCCATGTGTGCATGCACCAGAGACAAGAGCAGGATATGGAGTGCCTTCCTCTACTGCTCCCTCCTTATTGCCTTGAGACAGGGTCTCTTTTTGAAATGAGATTTTTGCCATTTAGGATAGGCTGCCCAGCCAATGAGTTATTGGATCTACCTGTCTCTACTTCACAGTGCTGAGGTTACAGGTGTGCGTAGCCATGCTTGGCATTCTATGTGGGTGCTGGGGATCCAAAGTCCGCATGCTTGCAGAGAAGTGCTTTTGCTCACTGAGCCTTGCCTTCAGCCCCAACGAAGAGGTTGTAGCTGCCATCTGAGGTTCAGACTCAGGACCTTCAGATATGAGAGCAACTGATGCACCGCTGCTGCATGGAGAAGGCGGGCTCCTGATTTTTGCTGTCTTCTTTGTGACTATTCACTGTGAGGAAGGTTTTTTTTTCTGATTCCATTGTGGTTCACATTCTGTTTCTGGAGCTACAGAGACTAGTGCTGGGATCAAGGCATAGGGGACTAATTTAAAACAAGGCACGTTTAGCTATTTCAAACAGTCAGGGGGATTTCAATGCTAATGTGACCACTGACAGATTCCAAGGCTTAGAAAGCATCATAATGGTGGAGCATGAAGACTGCAATGCGCTCTCATGTCTGAGGAACTGAGTGAGCCTATACGTTTCTCTTCCCTCCACCAAGTTCAGTGGCCCTTCTGGAGACAGCAAGGACCTTGACAGTGGGGACCCAGAGGAAGGTAGCTGCAGTCTGTCAACGACAAACTGTAGCTGAGCTACTTGAAGGGGACAAGGACAGATCTAGGTCTTTCTATCTACAAAGTCAGTGCTTGCATATCTCAGGACTCTCCACGATGAATCAAAACTGAGTTTAATTTCTCAGGCTATCAATTATACCAATTTGACAGCAATTTTCCTCTTTCCTGTCCAGAGGCAGAAACACAAAATGAGCACATGCTATTCCGTAAATGCCTCATTTAGAACAAGACTTCCCAGCAAGTCTCCAGCTGCTTTATCTCCCGAGGTTCACTGGTAAGAACTGAAGCACATTCTTTTTCCCCCACGGATACACTGTGAATATACTCACTCTGAAAGACTCAATCCCGTTGAAACTACCTGTTTCTCCTTCCCTGCGCTGGAGAAGGGACCACCCATCACTATGAGTGTCTGTAATAAACTTGTGTTGGTCAATGTCAGAGTATCCTTGGGGATAGTAAGAGTATATGATTGACATGAAAGGTACTGTGTAATGTGAAGAAGTCCATTTAATGACTGTATAGCCCATAATTTATATGTGTGATAATGCAATATATAGTAATCCTACTGTGCATATAAACAGAGAAAGGCAGACGACATGATAGTAAGATAGAAGTAGGGCTCTGGCAGGGACACGGGATGGAGAGCCTGAGGATATGGGAAGTGGCCCAGCTCTGCAGTTCATCAGGTATTGCCAGCAGTGTGGATGCTCTGGCTTTGCCTTGGCATCATTGATAGTATGGCGTGGTTTCCTATTAGTCTGCCCCAAAGCCTTTGCAATGACTGATGATGCTTGTGCACGTGTGAGACACTGTATTTCTGCGGGTATAGAGAAAGAATGGAGGGGGACCTGTTTCACTAATACTTCATATTTACAGCCTTCTCTAGAAGGTTCATAAATGTGACATCTGAGAAGCACTAGATTCTGTATACATTATTTTCTCCTGGTGGCTCTGAGAGTTTGTGCAAAGTTTGCTTCGGTTGTCATTCAGAGATCTGTGTCACTTCTCAGGCATCTCCCAAACACAGTTGGTGAGTGGCGAAGGCAGCAGGCTGGTGTCTGCCTCCCGACCCCACACTGAGCTTGGCTCAGAAGGCATTTTACTCTAATTTCATTCTGTAGCTGTGATAAAGCACTCTGAGCAAAAGCATCTTTGAGGAAGAATGGTTTGTTTCTGTCTACTTCTCCTTCTGGACCACAGTCCATTTCTGAGGGAAGGCAGGAATCTGCAGGTGGGAGCAATGGAAAAAGCTTGCTTGCTGTCTTGCTCACTGGATCACTCTCTGACAGATGCTTAGTTAGCTGTCTTATAGGACTACCTGCTTAGGGATGGAGCTACACATAGTAGGCCTTCTGTGTCAATTAATAATCTAGACAATCCCCCACAGACACAGGCCAATCTGAGCTAAGAAACCCCTTAATTGAGACTTTTTTCTCAGATGTCTCTCACCTGTGTCAAGTTGATAATGGTAATTTTGACACATACTCTTACCTCAGTAAGGAGGGCATAGTTGGCAGGAAAGGAACATAGAATGGGGGGGTTGGAGTTCAAGTATTTTGTAATATTGAGACCATGGGGACGTCTGCCAGAGAGACGTGTGGGGAGAAGTTTTGCCTGAAGCTCAGGTAGGTGTCTAGACTAGGACTCTGTCTTAGTTATTTTTCTCTTACTAAGATACGACATCATGACTAAGACAACTCATAAAAGAAAATTTTAATTTGGGGGCTCACAGTTCCAGAGGGTTAGAGTCCATGACCATCATGGCAGAGAGCATGGCAGCAGGCAGGCAGGCATGGTGCTGGAGCTGAGAGCTGTGTGCTTACATCTGATCTACAGGCCAGAGACAGATTGAGCTAACTAGGAAGGTCGTGGGCTCCCAGTGACGCACCTCCTACAACAAGACCGCACCTCTGACAATTAGGCTGCACCTTCCAGCCCTTTCCAAACAGTTTCACCAACTGGGGACCAAGCACTCAAATGTATGAGCCTATGTGGGCCATTCTCTTCCAAACCACCACAGCCTCTGTGGGATCCCTCAGGCATCCTGAGCTGAAGAATTTTTGTACCACAAACTGGGCCCTCAGAACAGGAGCTAGAGCTTTCTCGGGATGGGGGCCTTATATGTAAATTCAGGGCTGCTAGCCTGTTACCCTACCTCATCCAGCAGGCAATGTCCTCAAGGAATATGACATCAATCAAAAAGTGGATCAACTGGTCCAAGGAGCCAGTCAAACCACACTGGTCTGGATACCAGGCCAGGTGGTAGCCAAAGTCCTGGAGTGTCTCCACAAGGCCCCAGCTGGTGCTACTTTGAAACTGGCTGCAGAGAAATGTAGTGCAGACGTTATGGGCGTTCCTAAGTGTGGGCTGTAGCTGTTCCATCATGGGAGGTGAAGCA
This sequence comes from Rhabdomys pumilio, assembly GCA_030674055.1. Taxonomy (NCBI): domain Eukaryota; kingdom Metazoa; phylum Chordata; class Mammalia; order Rodentia; family Muridae; genus Rhabdomys; species Rhabdomys pumilio. Next base: position 15,684,718 of record JANHMN010000006.1, on the reverse strand, counting down.
CTGCCTACCACTCTACTGCCTCTGCTGTCAGAGGTGAGACAGGATGCTTTGGGCAAACTCCCCGTCTTGGGAGGGCAGCTGCCACCAGACATGGTGGTTCATCAGATCTAAGAATGAGGATCCTGAGGTGCTAGCCACTGCTCCCGGGGCAAGGTTTCAGATCCAGACTTCTATAAACTGTCATCCATGAGTTCCTTCTGTCTAGATGATGGGGCTTCATTTTGTCCCTGGGCCCAAGGACCTGCATGGCTCCTGAAAGCTGATGCTGCTTTTTCCTCTTCTTCCTCTTCTTCCTCCTCTTCCTTCTCTTCTTCTCCTTCTTCTCCTTCTTCTTCTTCCTTCTCTTCCTCCTCTTCTATTTTTTTTTTTAAGAGAAGATCTCTCATTGGCTTAGAACTTGCTAAGTAGGCTAGGCTAGGGCCCAGTGTTCTGTCTGTCTCTGCCTCTCCAGTACTGAGGTCAAATGTGTATGCCATCACACCTGACCCTTTCCCTCCTGAAGTTAGTACTGACTTTTGCTGTCACCAGTCCCATGAGGCCTTCTGTACTTTGCTTTGTTTGAGCTCTCACCTGCATTCAGCTCTAGAACTCCTCCCTGCTCCCCTCCCCCCCTCGCCCCCAGGTCCTTCCACCTGCTCTCCCAAGCTTTCTTTCTACCTCCCGCTCTGGTCGCTCCTGTTTCATCCTCTGGTCTCTGTTTATTAGTTTATTAGTATTCCTAAGAGCTCTGTGCTTTCTTCCCCCAATCTTGCATCATGCTGATTTGTCATTTATGGAAAGCTTTCTGTATGAAACACAAGTGTAGAAATGACAGACACATTTTTAGTTCATTGTGGGAAAAATGCAAGCAATCAGGAATTAAAATACAGTAGAGTAGTAGCCCGGCAGTGGTGGCGCACACCTTTAATCCCAGCACTTGGGAGGCAGAGGCAGGTGGATTTCTGAGTTCGAGGCCAGCCTGGTCTACAGGATGAGTTCCAGGACAGCCAAGGCTATACAGAGAAACCCTGTCTCGAAAAACAAACAAACAAACAAACAAACAAACAAAAAAAAAAAAAAAAAAAAAGAAAGAAAGAAAAGAAAAAACCACAAAATACAGTAGAGTAAGTGCTTGTACAATTTAAAATTTAAATTTGGTTTGACTCCTCCTAAACTCATGCTGGAACTGTCTTGGCGGTGTTGGCAGGCGGGGCTGTAAGCAGCCTCATACTACTTAAATTCATGCAAAAGCAAAAGGGCAAAAGGGATGTATGGAAGGAGATAAAAACATGAGGAGTGGGCTTGCTTCAAATTCCCCGCTCTTGCAATGGCTACCTCAGGAAGACAGCTCAGTGGGTAAGGGCACTTGCCATCGGGTCTGACAACCTAAGATAGATCCCTAGACCCTAAACTCCTGCAAGTTGGCCTCTGACTTCCACACCCAGGCAATGGTATCCACCCCCACCCCCACGAGTAAATAAACACAAAAACATTAAATTCAAAAATTTTAAAGAGAACTCCCGCTGCAGGAAGGCATTGATCCCAAACCCATGCATATACAGAGAGCACTGAATGGACCCAGTAGGTGTTAAATTTGTAAAAAAGCGCATGAAATCGGGAGGGAAATTCGGAAGGAAAAATAGGGAGGATGACGGGGAGGACTTGGCAGAGGGAGATGGAGAGTGTCTCAAATCCCAGCACATTAAATGCGTATATGAATATAAATCAAATATTTAATGAAGACGATCGTTCACCACAAAGAAGAACTTAAAAGAGACGTCTTTTATGGATTCAGAAGTTTTAATTTCTCATCCTGTCAAGATACCTGTAGCAGTATGCCTGGGATTCCAGCACTGGAACGGGAAAGCAGCCTTGCCCAGACAGGAAGCAAAGAAGAGATGGGTACATATGCTTAGTGTGTCCACCATGGGATAACTGATCTACCCGGCGTCAGCTTGGCTTACTGCCCAGTCGTTCAGCCTGGAACCAGAGAGTCCCTCACGTGAGACACTTGTTTATGCTGACAAATGCCCCGTGGTTCTTAATCTCACCAGCATCCAACCTGTCTCTCTGCCATCTTGCCCACTGTTAAGGTGGCCCCTGGTGCTTCTGATAGGGACCACAGATTAAGGGCCACAGCACCAGAGTAGGAGGAGAATGCAAAGGCTTTATTTATAGATCCCGGGAAGGAATGTGCAGTGGTTAGGGCAGCAAACCAACTGACCTTCCAGGGTCACACAAGACAGGAATGAGAAGTCAGAGAGAAAAGGAGGGAGAGGGACAGGTTTCCCAGAGAATATTTAAATTACTAGGTGGGGGTTACTTTAAATTCAACTGCCGGTGACTAAATGGCCCTCTTGAAGGGAGCAGATGAAATTTGGGCTTGAAGCAGTTCTCTCTCATTCTTGCTGGCCACAGGCTGAAGTCCTTAGGGGGGAAGTATTCTACTGTGTGTACCACTGCTGTGGTCATGTGACTCCCCCTCTGAGTTCTAGAAATCATGACTCAGCTTGTAGTGTGCCAGGGACCCTATAAATGCATTTCCAATATCCACTCCTATGCATGGCATTTAACAGGCCAGGAACCAAGGGCCCAACAGCCCAGGAAACTCTAGACTAGATAGCCCATCTTGAGAGAGACTAGGTTGGACCTCCCAGATTCAGAAGTCTGTGTGTTCTTTTTCTCAGCACAACTCTGATTTGCTTTATGGTTCTATGGTTCACACGAGGTGGCTCCCATTTTAAATGACTGAAATAAATTCAAACAGGCTTTAACAAAAAAGGACGATTTACTACAAGGACGGAGCGTCTTGCGGAGCTGAAAGGAATGCAGATGGCTTCCAGAAGGAGCTGGAACCAAGAACCAGAACGCTCTAACTCTTTCCACTGGCTTGCCTCCTTGCTTGCACATCTGCCTCATTCCTCTCTGCCTGTCTCCGCTGAGTCTGTAGACGTGTAGATGGTGATACATAGCTGCTGCACGGTTTCTGCCATACGCTGAGATTAACTGTCCCTGAATTCAAATGCGTCAGACAGGCACCCATGCTGGGGCCAATCAGCGTTAAGAGGCCAAAACAATTTCACATCATTCAAATGTGGCTACCATGAGATTGGAAGGTGCTATCCATCATTGGAGTAGAGGGGGTAGGGCAGTGCTGAGGATCACAGCAAGACTTAGCACATGCTGGGTGAGTATTTATTGCTTATCTGGTTTTGAGAAGCCTTGCTAAGTAGCCAGGGTAGATTTGATCTTTCCATTCCCATGCTTCGGCCTCCTGAGTGCTGAAATCACATGAGCATGCCATACCTTTGTCTCCTCATTTGGTTATATGGTTTGCCTGCCACCCTTTCTGGGTAGTCTGGGCCATGAAGAAATCTAAGACTGATTCCCCTACTGGCCAAGCATATACTGTAGCAGTGAGATTCCTCTTTTAAAACAAATCGTTCTTCCGACTCATTCCTTATCACCCAACTGTCTGCACACACTTGCAAGAGCCAATCACACACACACACACACACACACACACACACACACACACACACACACACCTGCTCAGAAGGCACCATTTTCTATGGGAGTTTGTCTGACTTTTCTCTTGGACTGTAACAGCAATTCTCTAGGCTATTTTTTGTCTGAAGGAAGTAAATAACAACCCTCCCCCCCAAATCTACTGCTCACTGCCTCTTTCTAGTGTTGAGCATCCTTTCCCAACAAGCCCTGCTTCCCCACAAATAAATACCTTTGCTTGCATTGGGTGCAGTTTACTTAGAGCCTGTTGGAGTTGGGCATCCATTCTTGGTCCCAGTGAAGTGGCCTCTAAGGAAAGACACACACAGGTATACTTCGTATCTTCTCCTGCAGCCATAAAGGGAAAAAACAAAACAAAACAAAACAAAACAAAACAAACCTCAAGGGGGAGGGGTTGTGATCTTTTTTATTTTTTTTCCATAGTGGCCCTAACTTGTAAATATAATAAAAGTGTGTTTGCAGGTCATTTGTTTAACCTGTAAATATAATAAAAGTGTGTTTGCAGGTCATTTGTTTAAAACTGGACTCCATCACATCACACAAATGCCGCTGTTCCTTCCGTTTATGTCTTTCGCCAAACTACAAAGGATCACTTGGCCTAAAACACAGATGAAATTATAATTATGACCTTGGAATTTTCTTTACTGTTAAAGTTGGATTCTGAGCTCATGCCAGTAGCCCTGAACACACCAGCTTTCTGCATATTCATTCCCCCAAGTGGCTCTGCCGTGTGCTCCCCAGACACTTCAGTGGATGGTGGGGATGAATTCCTCAGCTTGAAAGATGCTCTTGGTTTGGTTTATTTTTTCTCCTCCATTTACCAGGAAAAAGGAGAAGGAAAAGGAGAAGGAAAAGGAAAAGGAAAAGGAGAAGGAAAAGGAGAAGGAAGAAGAGGAGGAAAAGGAGAAGGAAGAAGAGGAGGAAGAGGAAGAGGAAGGAGGAGGAAGGAGGAGAAGGAAAAGGAGAAGGAGGAGGAGGAGGAAGAGGAGGAAGAAGAGGAGGAAGAAGAAGAAGAAGAAGAAGAAGAAGAAGAAGAAGAAGAAGAAGAAGAAGAAGAAGAAGAAGAAGGAATTTTCCAGCAGTCTTTTTGTTTATCTGGATCCCTGAGCTCACCTGCCTGGGATGAAGATTAGGCCCTTAGGGATGTCCTACCAGATAAGAGGCAGGTGTGACCCGGCCTCTTATTTCATGGCTGTGTTATGTAACCTCCGTGGGCCGTTCTTCAAGGCTCTTGCTTATTGCAGCTTTAGGGGATGATTTCATCCCGCTTTCTAACTTGGAACCGGGCGACTTTACATTCCCAGCAAACAGATGGACAACAAGGGTGAAATAGGATCCTGTACTGAAATAGTCTTTGACTCACACTCTCTCCGCTCACGTGGGAGACTTGCCTCTTTCCTCTTGCAGAGGCCCAACCCTGAGAATTCAACACACCCAAAGTTGCTGGCCTCTTAACGTACATTTTAGATCTTCCTTCCTCGCCAAGGTTGGAATTCTGCTAACACAGCAATATTGTCCAGTTTGCTTTGGCAGAACACCTGGCCTTTTGCCCCAAGTCAATGTTAAAAATTAAAATAAAAAAATTTATGTCAACCTTCTATTTTTGGCTACTCCCTGCTCCCCAAAGGTGCTGACAAGAGAGAAAAAGGGAGCTTGATTTCATAGTGATTTTATTTTGGGAAGTGAGGCTGGGATGGAACTTAGTTGTCTCAGGGTTCTGGTGGGACTGGTGTACAAAGAGCTTTCTGTGTGACTCCAGGATTCACTCGTGGTACCGCTTTACGGAACGATGGAGCCTCAGTGGATGGGTTGCTCAGAGTACTAAATGAGGTGTGGCTTAATCAGAGCACTCGGGTAAGATCATATTGTCAAGTTCACAAAGGCTCTGATTGCTCTGAGACCAAAGCCATCCTCACTCCATAAGAAAACAGCCTATAACAAGCAAGGAGTCATCTACTTAAAGGCTTGCCCGCTCCAAGAGGGTTATAGCGGATGGATGCCTTTCAGTCTAGCATTGCCGAAAGGGGTAATGATGTTCACGCCTTTGTGATTACACAAAGCGAAGTGTGTGTGCACGCCTGTGTGTACGCATGTGTATGTGTATGTGCATATAAAATATATGCACTTATATTATATATATATGTATATATATATACACTTGTGTGAGTGTGACATGAAAGTAGAAGGGGAACTAAACAGAGGTAGAAAAAGTTGTAGAGGAGGGAGAGAGTTAGTGAGGGACACAGAGGGGATGGAAAACATCCCGTGTCATGTGCAAAACTCTGGGTCTAACTTGTGTGTGAAGTGACAAGACAACTGGAGGACTATTTGGGGGAGGAGCCCAGCAATGGGGTTGTGGGAGGGGCAAGTTAGAAATTGCTCAGTCCAGTGACACATACGTATGAAAATGCCATGGCGAACCCTTTTGTTTTGCGATCTGACTCTGAAAGTTAATCAAGAAAATGATAAGTCCTGAGTTACTTCTTGTGGGTGGACGAGCTCTCAGTCAGTGACCCGGGTTAGGGAAGAATGGCCTCTGTAAGTGGAAAACCACATTGATCCGATCCATGAGAAACCTGAAGGCCTCAGGAGAGAGAGGTGGGGCCAGAACTCAGAGTGGACCTGAGAAAGGATTGCCGAGTGGAGCCAGAGCAGCTGCCTTGAATTTTGTTTTACATACAGTAGTCATTAGACTGTCAGATAGTCACCCCTGTGACACACTAGTGTAGCATTCAGGTGTATGGTTGGATTTCATGAAGACAGTTGATTCAAAGAGTTTAAATATTTAATGTTTTATGTAATAATGACTTCAAAGTAAAGGAGTGAATGTATCTGTCTTTAAGCAAATGTTTGCTGAAGTCATGGGCCGACATCTTAGAGGGTTCAAGGGTGTTTTTCTTGAGTTACAGGTGGAAATGACTGGAATCTCAACTGAACCCCAGATGGTTAAGCTTGTTCCACACTGGGGACAACACTATGCTTACACTATGTTTCACTGACAATTTCCTGAACTGTCAGTCACTAACTATTTAAAAACAGGATACTTCCTTTGATAAGTGAGGTAGCAGCCTTGGAGAGGCAGAAGCCAGTGAATCTGAGTTTGGAGTCAGCCTGGTCTACGTTGTGAGTTCCAGGATGCCCAGGAGTATGTAGAGAAAGCTGTAAAATCAACAACAGAGAGATTGGGGGTGGGGGATAGGGGAAGGGAGAGGGAGAGAGGGGGGTTAGGAGGAGGAAGAAGAGGAAGGGAGGGAGGAAGAGAAAGACAGACACAGTTTGTGAGTACATCCTCATAGACAATGGTGATGATGACAACAATAGAGTTGGTGGTGATTTTGTTGTTTTTGAGACAGTTCTCTATGTAGCTCTGGCTGTCCTGGAACTTGCTCTGTAGACCAGGCTGGCCTCAAATTCAGAGCTCTTGCCTGCCTCTGACTCCTGAGTGCTGGGATCAAAGGCATGTACCACCACTGCTGCCCAGCTAGATTACTGTTTATAGTGAATACTTTTGTGAGTATGAAAAGAGATAATGTATATATAAAATGCTGGGTACCAAGTTCCATGCCTACCACACAGTAGCAGGAGTCACATGGTAATGGAATCTGTCCTTCCCTCAGATTCTTCTGAGCTGAGGAAGCCCCCACTCTCTCATAACAAATACTCAAAAGACTCTGAGAAAACAACTCCCCTCTCCCCTCGTGCCCTGGCTAAAATATCTGCTGATTCCTTTGTCAGAGTTTGGAATTTCCTTGACGATTTTAGCTGGGCCTCAGGTCTTCCAGCCTGGTGTGCTACAAGCACAGGCCCTTCCAGCCTCACTGGGAGAAACAGTTCAGTGGTTGCTTGTTTTAAACATTGCTGTGGTCCCTCTTTTACCTGGAGGCTTTGGAGCTTCCTGAGGCCTTGATACACAGGACCCAGGCTTGTCTCTGGTATCACAGGTGGACAGTGGCTTTGCCCATTGCAGTGCTAAGGGGGGCGGGGTTGAAATATCTGAAAGGGAGAATTTAAGCCAGGCGCAAGAGAAGAGTTTGCAGGCCTTTAATTTGTTTTGATTAAATTCCAAGATGATACAATCATCTGACTATTAAAATAATTAGTTGCCTTGTTTTCTGCGATGGTTCCTGACTGGCAAATTAGAATACATTTGTGGTGGGATAATGAAACATGAGCTGTGATCTTTCCTCCCTCCTTCCTTTCCTCCTTCTCTCCCTCTCTCCCTCCATCTTTTTTCTTCTTCTCTCTCTCTCTCTCTCTCTCTCTCTCTCTCTCTCTCTCTCTCTCTTTCAGATTTATTTCATGTATGTTTACTGTAGCTGTCTTCAGACATACCAGCAGAGGGCATCAGATCCCATTACAGATAGTTGTGAGCCACCATGTTGTTGCTGGGAATTGACCTCAGGACTTCTGGAAGAACATTCAGTGCTCTTAACTGCTGAGCCATCTCTCCAGCCCTTCCTTCCTTCCTTCCTTCCTTCCTTCCTTCCTTCCTTCCTTCCTTTTTTTCTTTTCTTTTCTTTTTTTTTTTTTCAGACAGGTTCTTACCCTGTATCCCAGGCAGATACGGAAGTCACCAAGTAACCAGTCTTGTTTCAAACTCCACCAGTCCTTCTGGCTCCGCCTCCCACATGCTGGCATTACAGGTGGGAAACATTAGGCTCAGCTGATTTATTTATTTATTTACTTACTTATTTTCTGGTACTGGGGATTGAAACTAGGCTAAGCTATACAAGTGCTCTAACTACTTAGCCACAACTTTAGCCCTGGACTTATTCTTGAGAAGAGTAGTACCTGATCTTAGGACTGTGAGACATTTCAGAGAGCAATTCTTTGGAAACGTGCAGCAAATATAGAATTATTAACCTACTTGGCCAAAGTAAAACTGTAGCAAACATAAGAAGTTAGGGGTTTTGGAGGCTACATCCCCCACATCAGGATCCATTATGTGAGAATTCAGTGCTCAATATACAAACCCAAACCCTAACTACTTGAAAATGAGGAAATATTCTTCCAAAGGAAAAATAATCAACTTTTGAGAGAGTCACAGAAAAGTGAACTTGATGCCCAAGTCTTTAGGGTATTGCGTATACTAGAAACTTTACAGAGGGAAAATTCCGTTACAGTAAATGTTTTTATTCATGAAATAAGGGCCAGCTGAAACACCTGCTCCCCAGAGAAACTCCTTCTAAACTCACGCCCGCACGCATATATGGATGGGAAGAAGAGCCCATAAGTTAGATTTAATCGAATAGAAGAAAAAACATAAGGGGTAGAAATGACAAGATCATGCAAAGAGAGTAAAAATCTCAAAGGTTAAGAATGCAGACAGACACAACCACATACTCGAGAGTTAGGGAAGGTAGCGTGAGAATTAAATATGTAGATAGCAGGTGCAAAACTCAACGAAGACTAGCGTGAAAAAATATGGAAGAATCAGCTCTTAAGTATGAATGACCCAAGCTGACTGGAACAGAGGATCCCAGTGGGTCAGTTAGCACAGAGCCCAACACGGCTCTTCCTGTGAGCCCTTTGCTACTTGGTTGGGATTTTGCTGTCCTTCAGAGAGAAGTTTAACTATGTGTCGGAACAGTGTAGGATGATAGTCCTCTGCTGCACACATCAGGTCTTACCACAGTCTCGTCCAACAGTGTGTTACAGTGTGAGACTTTGAAGAATGCTTACCCTTGAGACAGAATGAGTGAATCGGGGTCACACTCATTCTGTCTCAAGAGTAAGTATTCTTCAAAGTCTCAATTCCCCTCCCCCCAGTCCTTTCTAAACGAAAGGGAGCTAACGCATCCTTTCTGGCTCCTTTTGTCCCATTATCATCTTCCTTCATTTGTTAGTTAGCACAGATTCACCATAAAAAGCATCTACCTTTAAAGACCAGCACGTAAGGCACGAGCTGGGAAAATGGATAATGTCCCTGCTTTGGTGGCTAAGCACAACAAACTCACTCCATCCCAACCTGGTAGGAAGCAGCCAGGCTGCCTGCTGGTGAGCTCACGTGGAAATGTGGAAATGTCACAAGTCTGCATGGACTCCACATGGTGGTTTTGCAATTTCTGTGTGCTCCCAACCAATGAAGTGTATATGGGTTTGCCATGTTAGACATCATTTTGAAGGGAACCTTTCTGCAGAGAGTGGGCTAAAAAGGTTCATGTTATATGAAAGATTAAAGACCAAATTTCAATTTTTTTCCATGAAGGTGATAACGGATGCATAATTTTCAAATCCACTGAAGCAGTATTGGTATCAGCTTCCAAAGTTTGTAACTGTCTTAAGAACCCTTTGCCCCAACATGACAGTGTGAACCTGTGATCTGTAAGCTAAAGCTCTGCCCTCCCACCTCCCCCATGTTTCATGCTGTAAGATTTTTTAAATCAATTTTGTGCATTTGGAATGTGATGCTTTCTTTACACATGTGTGGATGATGCCATTTAGCCCGGCATCAGAAAAGGGCTTTGTACAGTTAAATGCTTCTAGCTTTATACCAGTGCACCAAATGTTTCGCTTAAACGTTGACTTAATCTATTACTTTGAAAAGTTATTTTTTTTCCTAATTTATGGTACCAAAGTAGAATGGTTAGGAAAGTTGTGAATTGAATTAGTTTTGACTTCAAAGCTTACTGTGAAAATTAATTTTCATTTTGAGCTAAGGTCTCAATTGTCATGTAGCCCAGGCTGGCTTTGAACTCATGATGTTCTCACCTCAGCAACATGTGTGCTGGGTTTATGTCTACCAATGTACATACCAAAACCCAATTTAAATAAAAAGATATTGAATATATGTGGGAAAGGCTGTAGATGTAGGGGACAGCTTGTGGTCAACGCTCTCACTTTCATCATGTAGTTTCTAGGGATGGAACTCAGACTAGGCAATAAATACCTGGAATGCTGAGCCATCTTGACAAGCCAGTCAGTCTTCCATTCAGTCTTTCCGTATGTCAGACTACAATGGTTTTATAACAATGCCCATTATATGATATATATTATTGTTTTATACATATATGAACTGATTAACAAGTTCTATTCAATTTATTAGCCTCAGATTTTATCTGGTTTTCCTTTTTAGTTTTTTTACCCCCTTTAATATAGGGGTATTACTATGTAGCCCAGGCTGGCTTTAACCATGTGGCAATTCTCCTGTCTCAGCCTCCTAAGTGCTGGCATTTCAAGTATGTGGCCCCCACATCTGGTTTGAAAACTTTAAATTTGCTTTGGCTTTAATTGGGTATTATTACTTTTATATGATTAATGATTAATCATATAAATATATAAAATCATATAAATCAAAATCATTAATCAAGATTTTGATGTGGCTTTTCTTTGGGAAGATCTGAAATTGAGATCAGGAGAGGACCCTTTGTTACGATGTTCTGTAGGATTAGACTGGTGAACAATTTATAGACCATGTTCTCACTCAGGAAGATAAAAATACCTTCTAGATTATAGCGTTTAGATTAGCTCCTGAGACATATCAGTGGGCTATTTATTTTTCTAGGCTAAATGAGGCTCTTCTTACTCTGGCTGTATGAGGGCTTCCTTCCTCCTACCTGGTAGTCTATCTCTGGGTTCTTTTTCTAGCCCCTTCTTTCCTTCCCTTTTTTTTTTTTTTTTTTTGCTTCCCTTCTTGATGTGTATCATTGACTCAGTTCCTATTTTATACCAGGCGAGGACCACAGTGTGCAGCCGAGCATGGCCCATCCCAGTGGCTCACATTCTGTTCCCCTTCCTAGGATCTGGCAAGTGCAAGAGTTTCTGTTTCAATGGGCACCGTGCAGAGCAACTTTAGAGATCTCTCACTTACACAACAAGCTATACGCGCTGTATACCAAACTCACAGAAATTAATCTTATGTGTGAGAGTGTTCTCTCTGTATATATGCCTGTGTATGATATTTCAGGCAGTGCCCTTGGAAACCAGAAGACAGCATCTGATCCCTCGGGACTGGAATTATAGCTGTGAGCTGCCATGTGGTTGCTGAACATTGAGCCCTGGTCCTCTAGAAGAGCAGTCAGTGCTCTTTCTTAACCACTGAGCCATCTCTCAGCCCTTCATTCCTCTTTCTTATTATTCGATGAAAAGGCTGAGTTTGACTGTATTATGTTAAGTAACTTACAGGAGGTCACGTGACTATGAAGAGTTTGTGTGGGTCAACCATGTTTCCCTTACAGGATGCTACTACCTCTTATGGGTGGTAATTTCAGCTGTAGCGACTGCCTCAGTGAGCACACAGTTCCTGAATGGCTTTCTACTCAGTTCTACTCGATGGTCCTTGTACTCGGCCTAGAGGATTGTGAGATTCTATAGCATTGAAGCTTCCTTCCTCTTAACCATCCCCCACCCCCAGCAACACCAGCAGCCTGGTCCCTGCTGCCTCTCATGCCCTACATCCAACAGATGCCGAATTCCATCAGTTCTGTTTCTGAAGTCTCTTTTCCATTTGCACCTTCGCCCTCCTTTTATTCTTAAATACAACAGCTCTGTCTACCTTATGAAAGCTTCTCTAAAATCTTAAGTCTAGGGGGCTAGAGAGACTGCTTTTCCAAAGGTCCTGAGTTCAATTCCCACCAACCACATGGTGGCTCACAACCATCTGTAACGGGTTCTTCTGTACTCACATATATAAAATAAATAAAATCTAAAAAAAAAACAAAAACAAAAAAATCCCTTCATGTCTAAGTCTAACCTCATGTCACTAGCCACTCACCCCACCGGGCTCAGTCCTCTCCACGATCCCCTTCTAAGATGCTTGAAGACCCAGATTGAAACCATGATCCAAAATAAATACTCCTCTTGTCTTGCCTTCCTTCAGTGAGCTGACTTTTCCCTGTGTCACCACAGCACCTGGTCTTCAAGAATGCCATATGGTCACAGCATCCTACTAAGTGGTTTGTCTGTCCCACTCTCACCTGGGGTTGAGAGGTCTTGCTCAGCTTTATCTTCCTAGCCCCAGGCAGCCTATCTGAGAGATCAGTAGACACCGGAGGGGATGAGTAGCCATCTGTAGACTCCCTAGGCAAGTCTGAAAGGGTCGCTTGCCTATTACTGTAACTTTCAGTGTATTTGGCATTGAATCTTGACTGCATTTTCTTTCTTTCTTTCTTTCTTTCCTTCTTTCTTTCTTTCTTTTTTTTTTGTAAATTTGCATCCACTTTGATGTGGTTCAGTTCTATTAAAGTTTCTGTGTCCAAAAAGCAGCATGATTGTGCCTAACTTGTTTTTTCTTTCATATTGGCTGTGGCTTCTCCCCTTATCCTGCTGATAAGAGCCCGCACATTAATTGCAGGGTGATGTAAAAAGTGGACTCTGCATTGAACTTTGGCTTGAGGCTCAGAAGATTGGTGTCAACACTGAGGAATGAGCTGTTCTGTTAGGAGGTGCTCTGTTTATCTTCTCTGTCTCTCATCCATCAGGAATGGCTACTGCACCAATAATTTTTCCGGGGGGGGGGGTCGGTTACTTGGGACCCTGAGCCCCACTCCATCTGAAGTTAGCGCTTCATCATCATTTTCACTAATACATATCTTACTCACTTAACCAATTTTGATCTTATCACAGGGTCTCACCCAGCCCCTTAACTCTCCCTAAACATCCTCTTTAAACTCATTTGTTTGGGTTAAAATAACTAGGACTTTGCAAGCTCACATGTCTTCTGATTTCGGTCCCCCCCTTTTTTGGTTTTTGAAGACAGGGTTTCTTTGTGTAACCCCGGCTGTCCTAGAACTTACCCTGTAAATCAGGTTGGCCTCGAACTCAGAGATCTGCCTGCCTGAGTGCTGGGATTAAAGGCCTGTGCCACTCTGGCCTTTAGGTCCCTATTTATACTCTACTGTCTGCAGTCTCTCTCCTCCCACTCTCTCTAGCTTCACACACACACACACACACACACACACACACACACACACACACACACTGGACTGCTTCCTTACAGTACCCGTTTACCTGTCCCAGGAAGCATCTGTGAGCTCGTTCCCTTCAGGAAGTACATCCTGACCTTAGTTGCTAAAGTAAGCTTGCAGAGAGCCCACAGAAAACTCCCTGTGCCAGAGATCGTTCAAAACGGCAATGTTCAACAGGTTCGGGCCTGTACTTGTGACCTATGGAGGCCGGCAGTGAGAGTTAGGGTTTGCCATTTATTAAAAACAGGGCACTAATTAAGGTCGTGGCATACTATTCCTGTTTTCTGGCTTAGCTGTCAGATTGTCGTTTAAGTGAGAACACAACTAGTTACCTTACGTGTGCTTTTTACATCTTTTGTTGACAAAGCACTTGCAGTGAAATCATTGTAAGTACACTAAAGCTTCTAACTTGATTTGCCCACATCAGAAGCACTTGGACAGCCGAGGTACACACTTGAGTCAATGTGGGGCGCGGGGCACGGTGGGGAGGGAGAGGTGAGCAGGCAAGTCAAGGGCTGTTAAAAGTAGAAGGAGGAAAGGTGCCCTGTGAAGACACAGAGAGACAACAAAAGCTGCAGGCCAAGGTGAAGCTTGCGGGTGAGCAGGAGGAAGCGCAGGGGGGTGGGGGTGGGGGTTGTTGTGCTGCATGCACCCAGCCCAGGATTCCTGGGACAGCGCCAGATCCCCGACCTGAGAGCCACTGTTCTGCGCTCTGCCTGCATGGGATCGAACAGGGTTAAGGCCATCACCTGCAGTCGAAGTGCGACCCAGATGGGAAGTAGGAAGTGCGGCGCCGAGCTTCCTGTATAAATAAACGCTCTGGCTGCTGCGCCCCAGCTGCTGGCTGGTTCTGCAAGGTTCCTGCCTGTCAAGACAAGGAGGCGGAGAGGGACTCCTCCTCTTCCCGAGCTGTAGGTCTGGGCGTGGAGTCCTGTGGCGATCCTGCAAAAGTGTAAAGCTGTCAGCCAGGCGGAGCACTCAGGGAGAGGGGAGAGAATGAGAGAGCCCTTCCTCCCCGGTGTGCCAGCTGCCCCGGCTGGCCCAGGCTGGACCTGCTAGAGAGACGCCAGCAGCCCGAGGACCTCAGCTCCAGCCAGGTAGGTCTAGAAGGGGTACTTGTGCGCAGGATGCAGGCGGTGCAAGCCAGGAAGGCTGCTAAATACGGAGAGGAACGGGACAGGACGGGACCGAGGCTACCCGGTGGTTTTTGCTAAATTCTGTTTCCAGGGTTTAAGCCATGCAGAACTGCATGCATTCCAATGCCTCAAACACCTGTTAGCTTTATTTACTTAATTTTTTTTAAATAAGTGCTTTTTGAAAAGGTCGAAACAAATTAGTTTACTTTCTAATAAAGTGATCTTTATAGACTTTATCATAAATTGCATATTGGACCAGTCCTCTGGTGTGTCTGGAGGAGAGACTGACAGTTGGCTGTCTACCTTTAGTTATTTGGAAACGCACAGTAATATGTTGACACACAAAGCTATGAATAATACGTTATGTTAACCGTGGAGTCTGGGCTATACGTTATGGTGATTATTTTTTATCAGGTAATTGCTGATAAGAGAGAGAGAGAGAGAGAGAGAGAGAGAGAGAGAGAGAGAGAGAATCTCTGCCCTGTTTTCAAGTTGATGTTAGAATGAAACTGATGCCGTTTTCACAGAGGATCTCTCGGCTAGTTTCTCCCAGGGCCCCTTTTCAGGGATTCTGCTGTCAATTTTCTGCACGCCCCCTTTACCTGTCGATTTCTCAGAAGACAGTTTTCTGTATGTTTCCACTGGCTGTCTCTTTCTTGGTGTTTTCAACCCCAGGTACTTTATCAAAACCCACTGGAATTTTTAACAGGACCACGGGGGTGGAGTGGGGTGGGGTGGGGGTGGGGTCTGGTTAGGCACTTCTGACTGTTGGTTTTAACACCAGAGGTATGGCTTGAAGGATAATGTCCTCAGCATTTCTGAAGCAGCAGATGAGGGGTGTCTCTGCCCAGAAGCAAAATAAATGAACTTTGAGATGACTCAGTTTTTAGGGTGTGGGTAAGAGGCAAAAGGAGCCCAGCTAGTCTTCACTGGTCGGCTGGCAGTTAAAGTATCTGCTGCAGCTTTCCCTGAGGTGAATTTCTTGCTCTCTGCTTCTCTGATTCGTCCTGGCTCCCTCCTCCTTACTGGCTCTTTGTAAACCTCACTCCTTCTCCTCATGGGCATCAGACCCTTAAGTGTTTCTGAAACTATCTTGAACAGAAAGAGAGGGGGAAGAATAAGGAAAGAAATGCAAAGCAGACCCATGAAGCCACTTGGCGATTGCTGTATAATGAAATCCAAGGCTACCAGTTCCTCCACCTCCTGCCCTTGGGCACCTTTGGTTAGCATTTTCTGCTTTTGAGTGGGCATCAAGTTGGAAGTGGTGGAGGGAGGGAGGGAGGGGAGGGGCGGGGAGAGAAAGAGACAGAATGAGTTAGTTCTGTTTCCAAAGTACCTTCTAAGTGCCTTCACTCATCCAGAGTTAAGAACAGCAAGATTAACGTGTGCAGCGAATGGGAAAAAAGATGTCAAGTAGCAGAATTCGGGCACTTGGACCTTTATTGAAAATAAACAGTAAGAGAAAACTTAACCTAAAATCCCCTAGGCCATCACCCTAGATAATGTCGCCTGCACTATGGTGTTGGAAGGCAGACTTGAGTGTGGTCAAACACCGACCATTTACCCAGGGTTTTACAAATATTTACAGTCATCGACGCCAAATATCTTTGTGCTGAGAGCCCCAAAGAATATTCTCAGCATTCAAAAGCCTCATTCTCATGAATGGGCTCAGTTCACTGGCAGTATTTTTTTTTTTTAAAGGCATCCAGATTTCTAAACTAGGTCAGTGTAAGACTCGTCTTTTTAAAATAATCAGTTTTGGGATCTCAGATTATAAACCCAATTTTCTCTGCTAAATTGTACAAGCAAAGTGAAAAGTATACTCTTTCTAGCAAGAAAAACAAACAAACAAACAAACAAACAAACACTTATTTTATCTACCCAGCAAGATGATTTAGCTTCCTGGAAAACATCTTTGTTTTCAACAGTGTGAATACTTTTAATCAGGACAAAAAAAATGTGTATGTGAAATTTCTTTCTGGAAAAATTGTTTCAATATTTTAGAAGCCTGGGATCATTTAGACACACTGGGAATTGTTTCTCTGAAGTTTATGTGAGTCCAGCCTTCTGCATTTCCCCTGGCTTTGACATGGCATCTTGTTCCCCCTAGGTGGGATTCTTGGTATTTGATATCATTGGTTGAGGCAGCTGTCAGGAATCGTCTGCCCTCAGAGGATGGTGCAAGAGCAAAGTCCAAACCGTTCTGGGGATTGATCCTACTTTGTGTAACTGATTATCCTGGCTGTGGGAAAGGGACCAGGCTGTCATGCAAAGTCATGCTTGGCACTTCAAGGAGTGATTGTCTGATGCTACTGCCCCTCACTCTATAGACTTTTCTTCCAGAGATTTCTGCCTTAAACTGTAGACACTCCCTAGTTATACTAAGTTGCCAATGTCCTTGCTTTTGATTTATTAGGAGTGAATGTGGATGAGAACCAGGACTTTAATATATAGTCATAAAATTTGTCTATCGCCAAATGACTCTTTCCAATGCTGAGGACATAAAGACAGATAAAAGGTCGTGGCCTCTGCCCTGAAAGAATTGTTGTTATACTTGGAAGCAAATTTCAATAGGTGGCAACTTTTAACTTATATTGTTTTACCAGAATACAAAAACTATTTTGATGGTTCTCATTTCAATCATGTGCTTTTTGATACTTGATTTTTGATACAGTTTTCCTGATATCATCTGAGTCTTACGTAAGCCAGAGCGCTGTGACTGCCCCTGTGTCTCTTTAATCTCCCTTTGTCTGCTTTTTGCCAGTGCAGAAGTTTAAACCCAAGATCTCATACATGATAATTTAGCTTTCTACCCCTGACCTACACCCTCAGCCTCAAACATTTATACTAAATGTTTTTTTAATGTATTATATTGATGGATTGATTGTGAGTATGGAGGTCAAAGGACAGTTGTCAGAACCTTTCACCTTGTAGGTTCTGGGGATCGAAAGTGAGTTGTCAGACTTGGTGGTAAGCACCTATCCCAGCTAAGCCATCTCAACAGCTTTAAATGTTTTCATTTATCTTCATCTTTCAGTAGGATGTTAGTTTGCTACTAACATTTTTTTTTTTCATTTAAATTTGGCATTTACCATTAGCTGGTCATTGAGTAGTTTAAAGCCACCGTGTCACACTGCAGTAGTTGTTAAAAACAGAAAACTTGGGAACTGGAGAGATGGCTTTGTAGTGAAGGGGAGGTAGGACCCAGGTTTGGTTCCCAGCATGCACATGGCAGCTCATGCCTGGTTGTAACTCAAGTTTCAGGGGAGATCTGATGCCTTCTGGCCTCTGTGGGCATCAGTCATACATGTGGTACAAACACATACACACAAGCAAAAAAAAAATTATACATATTAAAAAAAAAAGTCTTAAAAACAAAATAGAAACCTCTACAATTCTGAGAGTA
The DNA here is from genome assembly GCA_030674055.1 of Rhabdomys pumilio. Taxonomy (NCBI): domain Eukaryota; kingdom Metazoa; phylum Chordata; class Mammalia; order Rodentia; family Muridae; genus Rhabdomys; species Rhabdomys pumilio. The sequence continues at coordinate 15,666,764 of JANHMN010000006.1, read as the reverse complement.
AAAGTGACCAGTACTTCTTCACCCTGGGATGAGCAGCTTCTTGTGGGTAATTGAACTCTTTTTTTTTCCTTTCTTCTTATTAAAATACTTAATCTATTTCATATAATGCACCTATGTGAGTTTATGTGCATCATGTATGTGCAGGTGCCTTTGAAGTCAGGGAGGATCAGATTCCCCTGGAGCTGAAATTACAGATGGTTGTGAGTCACCTACTGTGGGTGCTGGGATCCATGGTGTGGGTTTTGGGAATAGATCCAGGGTCCTTTGCAAGAGCAGTAAGGGCTTGTAACTGCCGAGCTGTCTCTCCAGCCCTCTCTTTCATGGAGTTGTGGCTGAAACCATATATCCACAAGGTTTCCTGCTGAGAAGCTCCCCAACCAGCTTCCTTCTCTACTCAGGGGCTGGGTTATCACCTCAGTAGACTATCTCCTAACAGGTACAGAATTTGGTTCATTGTGGTTTGACTTTCTTTCCTGCATTATGGATCCCGGTCACAAGATTATTTGGGAGAGACATGCAAGAATATATGCCCCAAACTTTCTTCATTGTGGGTGGTTAGTGATGTTAGCCACTCCACTTCCACACTGGCCTCATGGAAGTTTGTTTCTAATTAAAATTTCTGTGTGGAAGCTTAAAACTTTTACAGGAGGGAGTAATATTTACATATGCTTTTATTCATTTGGAGAAAAATGTTTTTTGGGTTTAGATGTTCATACTTTGGTGACTGTGGTTTCCTGGTAATGTCCTGACCCTAGAAGGTAGCCCAAGTCTTGTTCTGTGGGGCTTTCTGAAACACCACATCTCCTCCATCTGTTGATTACATTATTGTCCAACCTGCCTGTCAGAGACATTCCTTCCTGCTCTGGGGCTTTGTTGCTCTGCCAGGCAAGGAGAAGAAAATTATTCAGTGGGGCTGGATGAATAATTGTGGGAGGCGAGAGAACCAATGGTTAAAGAAAGGGGTGGGGAGGACATGGCAGTGGTAAGGAGGGAGCTGCCATGGCGGATGTAAAATCATAGCACCAGGAACAGTGAGCCGTGGGTCTCATGCCCACGCCTACCATCTTTGATAAATTTGTATTGTTAGGAAAAACTGGAATGGACCTCACCCTGCAGTATAAAGAAAACATGGAACAAAGACAAGAAATATATATATATATATATATATATATATTTTAAGAAAAGGGAACAGCATTTTGTAAGGATAAAACTAGACATTCCAGATGCACTATATTTTGAAGGGTCAGAGTTAGCATCCTATGATATATACATGGTCATGTTCAAATATCTCTTCCATTATATAGAAAACATTTTAAAGTTGGGTCTTATTAAAATAGCTACCTGGACCTTATTCACTCGTGAATTTGAAACAGTAAACATGCTGTTTAGGAAATAGTCCTGGCCGAGGCTTAAGACACACCCCTCCTGGGACTGGGGGCGTAGTTCTATTGGTAGAGTGCTTGACTAGTGTGCGCGAATCCTAGGCTCAGTCCCCAGCACCATACAAGACCAGGCATGATGGTGCTTGCCTATTATCCTTGCCCTCGGGAGGTAGATAGAGGTGGGAGAATGATAGAGTTCAGGGCCATCCTGGGCTACATGGGACATTGCTCCCTCCTGAAAAAAAAAACGCTCCCATTCCTCCTTCCTCACGCTCTTCCCTCCTCTCCACCCACCAAAAAGATGGCAGTGATAGAATTATATACTGGATGATGACATTTCCATTCATCGCCTGCTTGCTGTGCACGCCATGGTGGTCCAATCGATCAAAAAACAAAGCGAGCACATTCCTGTTGCCTAGTGAGGACCACAATAAATTCAGTATGTGTTGTGGACATTTCCAGTGTAGACAAAGGCACTGGAGTGCCCATTGCCCCGCAGTACAGACCATACAGTTATATACCACACACAACAGCGCTACTGATCTACGTTATGTATGCTTATTGTTTTTTGAGTCTATTACCATTGTGCATTTAAAAAGTGTCTTCTGTGAAGCAACAACCTTTGCCAGCACAGGTTTTACAGGAAGCAGCTTCTCTCATCTTGTCTTTACCATGTCTCTTATTACAGCCAAAGGCAGGGTCGTGTGGCCCAACCACAACCTCTGGGTTTGTGACATGCACTAGGTGCTCACATAGTGACCAGATTGAGGTCTGCATGCTACAAAATTGTGGTCTTATCTCTGTCCTTGAAACTACAGTTATGAAGGTTTTGAGATCAAAGAATTGTAGACTTAGGTGTCTGGTCTTTGTCTTTTGGTTTCTCTAGATGAAACCATGAGATTCTGGAGTGGGGAGAAGTCCTTCCCAAGCCGCAAATCTCAGCACTACTGCTTTGAGGCTGAGGCATAGGTCTTAATGCCCATCGAATCTAAGACCTAAATATTTCTTGGACTTGCTGATGCCCAGGGAGGATTCCCCTCATTCATCTTCGTTATCAATAATGACCAACTCTGTTAGGAGGGACATCTTGTTTGTACTCCCCGGCCTTGAGCACTATTCCCTCGAGAGGCAGTTGCAGAGATATGAACCATGCTTCAGAAGTTGTGTTTCTCTGAACACTAGTGAGTCTGTCCTTGCCATCATGGGGCATGCAGAACTGTTGGTGATGTTACTGATATGCACCAGTTCATCTTGTCCCTGAGTGATCAGAACACTGGTCAGAGAGCCAAGTAGGAAAGAGAAGCACACTGGCTAGCGTGGAGGGCTGCCAGGAGCCTTGCCTCTGTTAGCACCTTCTGCCCTCGCTGTTGCTCTAGCTCCGCTCCCAGTGAACTCACTTGTTTTCCTCTAGACCCCGTTTAGAGTACAGCTTCAGCAACCACCTAGTGGCAGCCATTTACTAGCCTTTTAACCAGTAGCATGTAAGTCACCAATAGGTCCTGTTAAAAACATGAGCCAGTAGCTAAAATAAACTACTCCACTGGTCTGTGGTGCAAAGATCAACACAGTACAGCCAATTTTTGTATCTTCCGGTTCCAAATCTGTGGGTCTGCCAGGGGATCAAAGATATTCAGAAAGTGGGGCTGGAAAGTTGACCCAAGAGTTAGGAGCAACTATTGCTCTTGCAGAGGACCAGAGTTTGGTCCCCAGTGTCAATATCAAGCAGCACACCTGTAGCTTGAGCTCCAGGGAATCTGATGGCTTCTCCTGGCTCCTTTTGGCACCACCACACGTGACATACACACTAATAATAATAGTAATGAGAAAATAATAACAATTTTTAAAAGGTATTCAGAAAGGACCAGCAAAATGGCCCAGCTGATAAAGCCTCCTGCTGCCTGGCAACCTGAGTTTGATCCCTTGGACCTACATGGTAGAAGGAAAAAACTAGCTTCTGCAAGCTGCCTTCTAACTTCCATACTGTGCACTGGGCACTGTGACATGCTCATGCATCTCCCTCTTTTGAGAAATAAGTGTAAAGAAACAACAACAAAAGCAAAAGAAAAACAACCTTCAGAAAATAGTTATATGTGTACTAAGCTTATGCAGAACTTTCTTGTCATTATTTTCTAAACAATACAATATAATGATTATTCACATGGTTTTTATATTGTCTTGGGTATTATTTAAGGCCTTCAGGAGGATATGCATTGGTTATGAGCAGTACTGTGCCATTTTGTCTAAGGGACGTGAGCATCTCTGAGCTCTGGCATCAGAAGGGAGGGTGTTCTGAACTAAAGCCAAGGGACAACCACATGGATAGTCACTATTGTGGTTAGCCAGTATGGTGAGAACTTTGGGTTACTGTTCACCGTCCTACTAGTTCTCGAGTAGACACAGCCTGAGACTCTCTCCATTACACAAACTGGGGTTAGAGCTGTACCACTCCAAGGCCTGCCCTTCCCAAAGCCTTCCCTTGGAAGCTTTTTCCTGTAGCTAAGCATCCAGCCCTTCATAGGATAACCCAGTGTCTTCCAAAGTCACATCGAGACATTTTGAAGGCATTCATGCCTTGTGTTTGGTCCTTGTCCTCGGTCACTCCATCATGGCTAGGAATTAAGACCTCAGCACAGGCGAACTGGACTTTTTCTGCCAGTCTGGTTCATCAGCAATATGGAGCTGCTTCATTTGGCAGGTTCTCTCCTTTGCTTAGTCTCTGTGATTGTGCGCTGGCCATCTCTCCAAATGTTTTGCAAGGCGCTAAGACAATGTAGAGAAATTCCCAGATAACTCTATTAGTACCCTAAACAAATGCTTTTCCTTCCTTAGATTATCTTGTGTACATGCACAGACACACATGCATACACGTACATGTACACACACACACACACACACACACACACACACACACACACACACAC
>JANHMN010000006.1:15652229-15662451 GCA_030674055.1 Rhabdomys pumilio | reverse complement strand
ACACACACACACACACACACACACACACACACACACACACACACACTCATGCATGCATACATGGTAACTGCCTTGATTCTGGATAGTCAAACAAGCTACATAATTTAAAAATACTCTGACTGTTGGCTCTCACCGCCCGCGGAGTTTCAGAAGCAGATTGCTTTTTCAGGCCTCCAGCAGAATATGAAAATTCCTCATGCATCCCGTGCTTCCAGCACAGCTTCTCAAGATTCCTTTCTTTGGCAAGCCTAATGAAAACACACAAGGGAAGCGACTCTCCTGCCCTTTCCTATCAGGCAATACTTGCTTCTCATAACAAATGCTTCATGGTGCAAGAAGCACTTGGGGCAGATAGAAGCTTCTCCATTCCTGGTAATTTTGTACAAAACAGAATGGTCCAAAGCGGCTTTCCTCCCTCGCATGATCTGGCCCAAGAGCTAGGTATATGTAAACAAGTGAGACCTGCCACAAGCCTTTGAAAGTTGAAACCCGAAGGCAGCTGCCAGAACTTTCTTCTTTCCAACATGCCCTTGGACTCTCTGCCAAAATTCTTTCCCAAGGGATCCCAGACACCCAATGAGAGGCACAGTTACATTGGGAATAACTGTAAAAGTAATTATAATTGTTACTTTGCAAGTGGTAGGGTGGATAAGCCAAGTTGCTTCCTTGTCTTAGATTGGGAGTGGAGGATATGAGGAAGAACAAGCCGCACAAGCTTGTCTCAGTGAGCTGGCTGCTCCCTGGCAGGAAGGCCTTTCTTGAAGCCTGAAAGTGAAAGGGGGTGAATTGCCTGTGGCCTACAAAGCAGTGGGATGGGAGGGGTTGGGAGCGTGTCCTAGTTAGGGTATCTATCGACAAGCATCATGACCAAAATCAACCTGGAGAGGAATGGATTTATTTCACTTTGTCAGGGTCACACTGTCACTGAGAGAAGTCAGGGCAGGAACTGATGCAGAGGCCATGAAGGAATGCTGCTTGCTGGTTTGCTCCACATGGCTTGCTCTGCCTACTTTCTTATAGAATCCAGGATGACCAGCCCAGGGATTGGCTCCACCCACAGTGGGCTGGGACCTCCCACACTCTAATTATTAATCAAGAAGATGTCCTACAGGACTTCCCAGAGACCAGTCTGGTGGGGGCATTTTCTAAAATGAGATTCATCTTCTCAAATGAGTCTAGCTTGTGTCAAGCTAGCAAAGAATGAACCCAGACAGAATGTCCGTGGTTCTCTCGTGGGTCCTCCCTCCAGGGTTCATGTGACTTGCTAGGTAGTTAGGGTGGGAGACTGAGGTCCTGCCAGAGGTTTCTTGTGGTAGAGAATGTGAATCTTTAGATAAAGGCCAAGACACACTGGCAAGCTCTGTACACATTCATGGCCTCTAGTGTGGGAACCCCATCAGAAGATTATTACAGGTTTCCCATGCTTACTGCTTTAAAAACTCATTTCCAATAAGCTAGAAGAATTTCTTGTTTGAGATCGATCTATCTATCTATCATCTATCAATTAATCTATCTATCTATCTATCTATCTATCTATCTATCTATCTATCTATCATCTATAACACGTATTGTTAGTTTTTCCCAAAGACAAAAGCCAAGCCTGATTTTCAGACTGTTTCTAGGGTGACCTTAGACTTCTGTTACAGGGCTTGGGAGAGATCAAGGAAGGACTGGCCTTGTATCTCACCCCAAGAACAAGCACTAACTTCTCTACTTCATCTTTCTTATACAGGGGTAGCTTGGCATTTTGTTTTTATTAAATGCTATTGTTTGAAAATGTTTAAAGTCTATCACTTTAGGGAATTAGTGTTAATTTCTGAAGAGTTGCTTTGGATTATTCAAACCCTGAGAGAATGAAACACATCGCTACTCTCCTGTATTGCACTGTGTTACAGGAATGCCTTTTGAAAGACTTTGTATTCTTTCAAAAATGTGTTTCTGCAGTGTAAAAGAGCTTATGTTTTAAATATTTTTATATAAATATGTTTTACTTTTGAATCCTTTCATAACTTTTTTTAATAGCCTCTAGGCAGGTAACTCACAAACTAATGAGTAAACTCATGGATATAACTAGAGACAGGATTAGATTTCAATAGATCTTGTTTAATACAGCCAATAGTTCTGTCTTAAAAATACAAGTATAAGCCGTGTGTGCACACCTTTAAATCCTGGCACTTGGGAGGCAGAGGCAGAGGCAGGTGGATCTCTGGGAGTTTGAGGTCATCCTGGTCTACACAGAGTAGACAAGGCTACATAGAGAAATGCTGTCTCAAACAAACAAACAAACAAACAAACAAGCAAACAACTAAACAAACCACAAGTATGTCTAAGATACCTCAAAAGAGATACCCAGTTATAGCTGCATTCTCAGGAATACATTAAAAATTTGTCCCAGATAGCCAGTGAGATGTCTCAGCAATTAGAGGCACTTTGAGTACCAGAATTACAACACGGGTCAGTTCCAAAACCCACAGTTAAGTCCCTGGAGCTTATTTTCGAAGCAGAGGACCAACTCTCTCATAGTGTCCTCTGACCTCAGGAATACACCGTGGCAACACTCGCATATACATATCACACACACACACACACACACACACATGCACACAAACACATCTTTAAATTACCCCTCTATGAAGTTTCCTTTTAGAAAGCAGTACCAGGCAAGGCCATAAGAAAGTGAGCAGTAGCCAGATTTGAAGAATACCATTGCATCTTCAGGGTAGCATCCTCCAACTAGCATCTTAAATTTCTTATCATTTATTTATTTATTTATTTATTTATTTATTTATTTATGACCCATGTTCTCACTATATAGCCCAGGTTGACTTTGAACTAAAAGTTCCCTTGCCTCTGTCTCCTGACTTCTGGGATCACAATGGTGTGCCACCGTGCCTAGCTCTAGTTGGCTCTGAAGGGTAATTGATATTTGAGATCTGAGGTGGTTCTGAGTTGTGACAGTTCCTGTTGCTGTACTCAGGAAGCACTTACTGATTGCATTCAGATGAGAAGACACAGTTAGGGGGAAATTGGTAGGTCTGTGAGAGTGATGTACTGGGAAGTCTTAGGAAGATAACCAAGTGATCATTAGCTAGCCACAGCCTGGGAAGAGGTGGCCTAACATCTATCTATCTATCTATCTATCTATCTATCTATCTATCTATCTATCTATCTATCTATCTGCTTTCTTAGTCCTTATATAGCCCTAAAGGGGAGTTTGAAATCTCAAAGTCTCAAGCTTGACGTGTGCATTAATTTGATTTGAGTTTACCCTTGGGCGATAGCTCTTTAGTCCTTAGTAGAATGAGCACACTGAGTCTTGAATTTTATTGCCCTTTATCCAGGAATAGCATGCCTTCCATATTGGAAACTATTGGTTAGCGTCCCCTTAACTTATTATTATTTTTATTTTTACAAAGTTCTTTTTATTCATTTATTTTATTTATATGAGTATATTGTCCCTGTCTTCAGACACACCAGAAGAGGGCATCAGATCCCATTATAGATGGTTGTGAGCCACCATGTGGTTGCTGGGAATTGAACTCAGGATCTCTGGAAGAATAGTCAGTGCTCTTAAATGCTGAGCCATCTCCCCAGACGCCCCTGCCCCCCAACTTATTTTGACTAAGCCGTCTATTACTACTTGGAAGATTATTAAGGTTAGTAAAGGATGGCATGTTCTGGTTAGTGAGCGAAGATCTCATTGGCTTTCCCTTTTTTTGTTACCTCCAAGTTTTTCTTCCATTCTTGCTTCATTGTTGTTGTCTAAGTCATTGTGATGCCCATCTGATGTTCCCATCAATGTATATGGTAACGGTCCCATAAGATAGTAATGTAATTGAAAACTTCTCATCCCACAGTGAAATCTACAGCTGTTATAATATCGTAACTTAACACATTACCCACATTTGTGTGACCCCGGTATAAACAAACCTGTAGCATTAATAGTCATAAACAGCATATACAATTATGTATAGTGAATAATGGCTGGTTCATGACAATAAGAAACTATGTTAATAGCTTATATATTTATTCTAGTATACCTTTTATTCATATTTTGGTGGGTACTTCTGTAAAGCAAACCTTTTTTTTTAAAGTTACAGCCTCACATATCCTGTATTTACCTCACATATCCTGTATTTACCTCACATATCCTGTATTTACTGTGTCTCCCAGCTGCATTGGTTCTTCATATGCTCACCACACTGTGTCCATTCATCTATTGATGTGTGCTTAGTTTGATTTCCCTCTGTCAGCCATGGATAGTGCTGCTGTGAATAATATTATAATGCAAAGATGTAGAAATAACCCCTTAATTCCCCAATTTCAGTTTTCTTAGAAACACATACCCAGAAGTAGAATTGCTGGACCACACAGTCATCTCTTTCTGGTGTTTCTGAGGATGAACTCAGGGCCTTACACATCCCACACACATGCTGTACCACTGAGCTACAGCCCATCCCGTTTGGTAGTTCTTGAACTTTCTTTCAAGAGACATCCTTTGTAAGTATTTTCTGAGCAAGCAGCATTGACTGTAGTTATTGTAGTGATGTACTATATTGATTACCTTCCTGTTACAATGGTAAAATACCATGACCGGAAGCACCTTAAGGAAGAAAGAGTTTATTTTGGCTAATGGTTCCAGAGGGTTCCAGTCTGTCATGGTGACGGTTTCATGACTACACGTAGCCAGAGCTGGAAGCTGGCCACTCACCTTTCCTTGACACCCCAGGTAACAGTGAACTAGAAGTGGGTGAAGCAATAAACTCTCAAAGCCCAAACCTCCTAATGGTAGGTTTTGTAACCTCAAACAGCGCCACCAACTGGGGACCAGGTGTCCAAATACAGGAGTCTATGAGGGACATTCCTCATTCAAACCACTGCTTGTCCCTCCCAAATGGAATGTTTGTTTATGGTACCAATTTTCTATCTTCTCTGCCAGCTTTACAAGGCACAATCAACAGTACACAGTGTGATGTTTTAAGATAGATGCACGCGCACACACACACACACACACACACACACACACACACACACACTAAGGAAATCAAGATTGTTAATCTAATCGTCACCTCTCACATTTAAAATCTAATCTCCACAAGTGCCGAGCTCGCAACGCTGCTAGTGTTACTAGCTCGAGTCACTCACTGTGTGGTGCTATTTATTGTTTTCCAAGGCTTGCTCATCCCGTCCACCTGGAATTGTGCATGTGACCAACATTCCATGCCCTCTCCTCCCCGGCTAGCGATCGTTTCACTCCCACAGCTACAAGATAGGAATCAGGACAGTGAGGTGAGGTCAGCTTAAATTTCAGGGCTCTGGGAAGACCTTGCCAAGACTAGGCGCACTCCATCCCACAGTTCTCAGAAACACTGAAGTGGACTTTTAGAAATCACTGAGGGTGAGGATTTGCTCAACCAGACCCCCAAATATATGTGTTTACCATCATCTGTGTTGATGGTGATAACATTCCTTATTTATTTATTTATTTATTTATTTATTTATTTATTTATTTATTTATTTATTTTCTGTAGGGATAGAGGAGGCTGAGGACAGGCTGATGGACTCTACCGATGGGCTCCAGTGTCTGACCATGACTGAGGAAAACCCACCCTCTGGAGACCTGATTCCCGCCCCGCTCGTCACTTGCAAACTTTGCCTGTGTGAACAGTCTCTGGACAAGATGACCATGCTCCAGGAGTGCCAGTGTATCTTCTGTACGCCTGTAAGTTCTCCTCAATGTTTGTATCGTGGGAAAGGTATACAGGGAAACATCATGAAAGCTAGAGGATACGTTTCTGTGACATACCGAGTTTGCTGTAGGCTGACCCCTACTCTGGGAAGCAAACACATATTCAGTATGGCGCCAGGGTCTTCTGCATGCTAGAGAACTGCTGTATCCTGACCCTTGAGCTTTCGAGACAAGGTGTGCCTATGTACAACATATGTAGCTCCAGCTTGCTTTTAACTTGCTATGTATGTAGCCCAGGCTGGACTTGAACTCAGATCCTCTTGCTCAGTCCCCCCCAGGCTCTGGATGACCCACTACATCCAGAAAGTAAGTAGAGACTTTCTATTTTGAAGATTCTAGTTCAGGATGAAAACAAAAACACTCAGCATGTCCTAAGTTAACTGTGATCTCTGAGAAGTTCTCCTACTGCTCTGGGTGATGAAAAAAAAAATCAGGAAATGACGCATGAATTTTCTTTCAGACCTTCTATTCCTTTATTTCTAAAATGTGCTGAATAATTCCTCCTCTGCATTAGGAAACAGCAACAACAATGATACAGATGTCCAGGGATGAACCTGCCTCTTTTAGTGATGTTTGTTAACACTGTCTGTCCCCTTTGTTACTGGTTTCCTAAAAGGATGTTTGGTAGTATATCAAGACAGGAGACAGAAGGATGGGATGCCCTAGGAATGAAGGATGGCAAAGAATGGAACCGTTTATTTATCTAGCACACATCTGTCAGGTAGCACCTGTATCCTGGGAACTGTTCTTGGGTACTGGGAATTCTCAGTTATAGAAAAGCTCTTTACTCTTGGGAGTTGATAGACCTGTAGGTCATGATTCCAGAGGGTTGCATATCAGATGTTTACATTACGATTCATGACAGAAGCAAATTTTCAGTTATGAAGTAGCAGCAAAAAATAATTGTATTGTTGGGGAGGGGGTCACTTCAACATGAGAAACTGTACTAACGGGTCACAGCATTAGGAGAACCATTGTTGCAATTTGTCAAAGAGAGCTACAAAACAAACACCAAACACAGTAAAGAAGAGAGTTATATAAAATTGGGAAAGCAGGCTTGAGAGGAAAACAGAATCCAGTAAAGGAGAGAAGGGGTGTGGGTCTAGGGAAGACTCTGAGGTTTAGAAGGGTTAGGAGTCAGATTGATGTTACCCCTTCCTCTTGCTAGTATGTGGTGCTTTACAGAAAGGGAGGAAGATGTCCTGCCATTCCGAGACCATTTTCCTTTGGCCTCCTTTGGTTTCCTTTTCTTGCTTACATTTTGAACCCGACCATCAGCAGTGAGAGCTTCTCTGTCTGTCTTACATGTTTTTGACCCTTCCCCTCCTTGGAACACATGGATCAGAAGCAACGTTTAGTGATACCAGGATGGAAGTTTTCCTCTGAGGGTGCCTGGTGTTTAAGGGCAGGATATGAGATTCAGGTTTTGCTAGGCCAGTTCACAGTGCGGAACTCAAGCTTGCGAGTTAGTGCTGGGAAAAGAAGACCCAGCCAAAGGTTGCATTTCATCTTTACAAGAAGCTAATGTTGACACAGTATTGTGTCAGTAGATTTTAGTTTCTAATTAAAAACAGTGCAACTGTTTCTCATGTCTCCTTCAGTGACTTGGGAGTTAGAGTTTGAACAATCTCATTATTCTGTCATCTAGATTCATACTTCCTTACTGTTGCAGAGGGCTCAAAAGCAGGGAGCCAAATGGCTTGATATTTTTGGTACTCCTCCATTTTCTGGAACTTTTTGTACCTAAAGGCATTAACCTTCCCTGGCCTCCTGATAACTTCATTACCTGTGATCTACCAAAATAGTAAGCTGGGCATGTGTGATTGCATTAGTGCCTGCGAATTTGCAGAATTTGCAATTAGAATCAGACTCGCCTGAAGTACCGCTCGATGGTTTTTACCGTTAGAGATTCATTTCTTATTCCTATGCAAAGCATGATACAAAAGTATATCTAGGCTCTAGTGAGGCAGCTCAGTGGTGAAAAGCACTTGCTGCTTTTTTGCCGAGGACTTGAGTTCCATTCCCAGTTTTTGCCACTTTTTATTTTTAATTATTTTTTATTTTTAGATTTTTTTCTTTTAGTTTATATGTATGAGCATTTTTCTTTCATGTACATCTTGGTACCACACATGCACCTGGTACCCAAGGAGGTCAGAAGAGAGCGGCAGGTTTCCCAGACCGTGAGTTACAGACAGTTAGGAGCTGCCACGTGCGAACTGGGCCTGGGTCCTCTGGAAGAGCAGCCAGTGCTCATAACCACAGAGCCACCATAAGCTTTAGGTCACCTGATGTAGATAATTCTGGCTCTAAATGACATCAGAGAAAGGAGTGCAGTACATATCACTGCAAGTAAAACATCCCATTGGATGTTCTACTTGTGGAGATGGTTTCTTCTGTTGAACTCTCCATGCTTGGCTTTAATATGGAGGAAAGGCATAGCATCAAGCAAGGGAAGCTGATGATGAAGACATGGGCACAGTCCTTACTCACAAGGATGGAATCTAGGGTTTAGGTACTCAGTGGAGTCAAAGGTGTAGATAGGCCGGGATTACAGCAAGAGAAACCACATCATTTTCTTCTTATGGTCTGAAGGCTAAATATCTCAGGAAGGTCGTAAATTAATAATCAACAGAATGCAGAAAGTTTCTCTCCCCTTTTTTTCTTTTCTTTGTTTTCATTTGTCAGTAAAAATAACAGAAACACGAAAATCCATGCTTCCCTTCTGTCTTAGTTAGGGTTTCTTATTTGCTGTGAAGAGACACCGTGACCACAGTAACTCTTATAAAGGACAGTATTTAATTGGGTCTGGCTTACAGTTCAGAGATTTAGGCCATTGTCAGCATGGTGGGAAACATGGCACACAGGCAGACATGGTGCTGGAAAGGTATCAGAGAATTGTATATTCAGATCAGCAAGCATAAGGAGAGAGAGAGACAGAGAGACAGAGAGAGAGAGAGAGAGAGAGAGAGAGAGAGAGAGAGAGAGGGAGGGAGGGAGATTGAGAGACTGGGCACTGGTTCATGCTTGAGCTTCTGAAACCTCAAAATGCACTCCAGGGGCACACCTACTCCAGCAGGGCCACACCCACTCCAGCAAGGCCACACCCACTCCAACAAGGTCACACCTCCATAGTGCCACTCCCTAAGAGTCTATTTGGGCTATTTCTTTCAAACCACCACACCTTCTCTGGCTCTTTTCTTTCCTTTTTTGAGGAAGAGACTTGTTGTATAGCCTTGGCTAGCCTAGTACTTGGTGTATAGCCCAGGCCGGTCTCAAACTTCTGACAGTCCTCCTGCCTCAGCCTCCCAAGGATTAAGAGTCAAGGCAGCCATCACACCGGGCTCATTCACAGCTCCTGCAACTTGTTCTTTGCGATCATTATGGACACTTCAAGTCAAGGGGAAAAAAACGACAAGAGTCAGTTTTCAAAGTGGTGGAAATCGTGGGTCTGCTCTCTTGCGGGCAGGGCTGGCCTCTGGTTTACTTTGGACGCCGTGTCAGCCGTGAATGAAGAAGAATGAGAGCACAGTTGTTGCTTGTTTTTATAACCTAGATAATTTCACCTGGAAAGAGTTGGTATGTTGGGCATGGCCTATTTGCCTTCCAGATTAAAGACGGGATTCGTTGAGTGAAAAGAAAATAGAGTCCAACCATATTCCCACCTTTTCCATTACCCTTTATTGGTTTGACTCGAGGTGGTCAGAATTTTTTTTTTAAACTATTCAGTTTTTGCAGCCAAATAGTTTTTCCAGCGTTTAAAAAGTGAGAGGAAACATACAACCTCTTCAATCAAGCCCTTCTTTCCTTCAGAGCCTGTTAGGTGACCTTTAAGAAAAGCCCCCCCAGATGGTCTGGGAGACATAGTTCAGGAAGAACTGCTTATGTGTGTGTGTGTTTGTGTGTGCTCACATGGTCGGTGACAGAAACGAAGCCAAGAACCTATAGTTCTTCTTTCCCGGGTTCTAACTGATGCTATTTCCCTCTTCCTCCTCCTCTTTCTCCTCTTCTTTCTCTTCCTTCTCCTCCTCTTACTCCTCCTCCTCTTCCTCTTCCTCCTCCCTTCTTCCCTTGCAGTGCAGCACAGTTGTGTCAGAGAGCCCAGACATGATGATGAGAGAGCCAGACTCAGTCACGCTTTGCCATCCAGTGGTGTAAGATTTGGGGCAAGTTCAAGCTGTCTGACTTCTGCTTTTGAGCAAGAGGAGTTCATAATGCCCACTGTTGGGTAGCATAGAAGGCATCAGAGGGAATCTTAATGAAGGGGCTAGCTCACTTCCAGACCTGGAATAAGCTAGCACCACGGTTGTTCTCTTCCCCACATTCCACTGTATATAGAACCACTCTGTCTTTTAAACTCTGTCAGAGCAAGGAATGCTGTGAGATGTGAGTTTAGCCACCTTCCTCATCAGCCATCTGCCAAAAGGTGCACACACACACACACACACACACACACACACACACACACACACACAC
>JANHMN010000006.1:15636523-15652219 GCA_030674055.1 Rhabdomys pumilio | reverse complement strand
CACACACACACACACACACACACACACACACACACACACACACACACATACTGTGGCTTATGGCTGCACTTTTAAACTTAAATTTCAAAAGTAGATCAGGAGTCACAACACAAAAACAAGAATAAAACATCAGTAAGATATTTTATTCACTTAAGATAAGATATTCAGTTAGGGGATGGCGTAAACCCTTTTTAAAAAAAGATTAAACAATCAGGTTAGCAAAAAAGTACTCAATACATACTTTTATCATATCAAACAAACTTAATATTTCAGCACATGTAACTATACATAATATATACAATACACAGAAGTTCACAAACCAAACACCAGGCTCAGAACTGATTTGAAAAGAAAAAATGGTATCCACATTGATTACAGTAATTGTAAAAATGATTGTGACATTGGATGGGCAATTCTAAAGGTGGAGCAATGACAACATCTTTGGCGGAATCTTCTGGAGCTGTCATCATTTGTCAGTCTGGAGGTGTTGGCTTCTTTGTTTGTTTTGGTTTTTGGTTTGGTTTTCAATGATGAAAAGGCCTGGCCATTTGTAGTAAGTTTTTACCTAGAACTCACTGGAACTATAAGAAATAAGGAAGCATCTTATTGCAGGATGATATCCCAGGCCTCTTTTCTGTTCTCCTGACCACACCACCTCCAGTTTTTCCTGAAGCTTTGTAATCAGTCTTTTCCCCACCCGGTTTCCACATTTTTGATTGATCCTGGATGGATGGACAGATGTATCCTGTTACTCCATCATCCTGTAGGTTCTGAGTCTAGGCTACATGAATTCACCTCGCATAGATACCCAAGGTTGGATGCATGCTTTCCCCCAGCTTTGCTTTTGAGTAGTAATTCATCAGCCAGATGATGTGCCGTGTACAATGACCTCAGTGTGCTCTTTGT
The DNA here is from genome assembly GCA_030674055.1 of Rhabdomys pumilio. NCBI lineage: Eukaryota > Metazoa > Chordata > Mammalia > Rodentia > Muridae > Rhabdomys > Rhabdomys pumilio. The sequence continues at coordinate 15,651,313 of JANHMN010000006.1, read as the reverse complement.
TTATGTCTGTTTTAATGATTATGTGACGGCTTTTGTGTCTACCGGTTAAATCGTTAAATCGCTGGCTTAAAATGCCAGTTTTCATGTTGTTTTCCTCCTGACAACTGAGGTGGCTGCCAGGTTAGGTGGCATCCGGAGGATAAAAATGAATAGCAGTGGCATGAGAAATAGGTTAGAGATGACTCAAGAAGGCACTGGCTTCCTGGACCTGTGATCTCATCCAGAGCCTGTGCTCACTACTCACGTATTCAAGAATAGTAAATAATGTGCCAAGGGAGAAAGAGAAGCACAGAAAGCCACAGTCCGAGGGGGCCTAAGGACACTGTCATAGCTTCACTGTCCTAGAATTGGCTGGTACCTTAGGTTGCCTGGGTTCCCCCACCCCAACAAAGAAGTCCTCTTCTCAGATGCCTATGTGGTTCATCACTTAAGAGAATGGCCTCAAATCTTGCCTGGGTTTCATCCAATAAGAATTTGCTGTATGAGGAATGATTCTGACTTGGTTAGAACATGCAGGTGAACAACTGCGTGACAGCCCACTTTTCAGATAGCCCGAGATTTAGTGCATGGTAAAAATGCTGGTTAAATATAGAAGTCAGAGCATAATGTGACTCCAAAAATGCACAGGGGTCAGGAGAGGGCAAGGAAGGCATGGAGTGCCATGGGAAACAGGGTTCTCCAGTACTCTAGGTGAAGTCTTACTGATGATGTGTCATTGAGATAGAAACCTAAAAGAGGGAAGCAATATAAGGTCTTAGGCTGAGAGTGTGCTTGGTGGCTTCTAAGGCAGAAGGATGGGAATGTTAAACATTTATGCATGCACATGTAAGTCTATGTGTACAGGCACATGTAGTGTGTGTGTGTGTGTGTGTGTGTGTAGGGGAGATAGTCCCAGTGAGAGGATGGGAGAAGATCAGTGCCCAGTGTCTCAAATAGAGGGAGGGGAGGAAGGAAAAGAGAAACAGAGACAGACAAGAGTCAGAAAGTAAGAACAGGGTAATCTGCTTTGCCTAGCCTCCTGGCTGCAGCCTAGTTCTCTTGTTTTGTGACCACCATTATGTGAGCAAGCTGCCACAGACTGAGTCACTCCTGCCACCATGTCTCTCTCTTTTACCTAGGATACATAAAAACTTGAAAAGCCGTGAGCCCAACATATCCCCCCTCCCTTGAGTTGGCTCTGTTAAGTATTTTGTTACAGTATCGTGAAATGTAAGGAACACAGAGTGCAAATGTAACAACCCAGGCCAGAACTGACAGAGGCTTGGAAGAGCCAGCCATGTCTCAGAGCTAAGGACATAGTGGATTGAACAAGGGATGGAGTCAACCAGACGATAACGTCACTGCTGGTGCATTAAACTAAGGAAAGAAGGAGGGAAGGCTGCTCTAGTAGAGACACACGGAGATGCTGCCAGTTGCCTCCTGTTGAGAGGTAGGAGCAGGTGATCTGTGTAGACACTACATGGCGTGAATAAAGGAACCTGTTTGGCAGTGCAAAGGGCATATTTCAACAACGGACAGGGGCATTCTTGGTGACTGGGTAGGAAGACTAACACCTTAAGAAACCTGATATCACTGTCCTGATGGGTAGCAAAGAGGAGAAATGGGACATAAAAATGACTTATGTACTCCAGATGGTAAATTTGGCGTACCTTAGAAGTTGAGAGGCCTGGTGCTGCCCCAGGTCTCCTTGCTGCCCGCTGCCCTTTCCCGTCCTCCAGCATGCTCGCTCTCTGCCCATCTTCCACCCTATTCCAAACTTGTCCTCACTGCCTTCTTGCAAATAAAGCCTCAAGCAGCTCTGTCTTTCCCTTGGCACTGTCTCATGACTCTCTGTCTGGTTTCTGCCTGTTGCTTCTCTGTAGGCTCGTGCCCAGGCACAGGCCAACTGCCAGCTATGCAGCCCAGAATATTTTTCTTTATTGTCTTCTCTCCCCTTCCTCTGCCCCCGCAAAGCTGAACCTCCTTCTCGGGACACTCAGGGTCCCACCAACACCATCATCAAACAATCTGCTATACAGCGTTCAGTCTCTGCCCCTCGGGAAACTTCTGCTGACCTCTTCCTTGTGGTTTGGTTGGGTCTCCACATGCTTCCACACCCTGCTTCCTTTACCTCAGGGTCTACTTCCCAAAGTGCGCCAGGGACCTCTGATGCTTGTCTTTCGAACTGTGGTTCCCACTGCACCATGGGTACCAATGCAGGGGTAGAATCTGGACTGAGGATAGGCTCAGAGAAATTGGAAAAAGATCAACACATTAACCTTGGTGGCTTGTACGAAGTTCTCTACAAGCCCCTGACCGGTTTCCGTGTTTAGACAGCTATCCCCCTCTGATCCGTGATCACGATAATCAGTTAAACACGTGGTGGTGACAAGTTAAGCATGAGCAAAGCTGTTCTTTAGAGAACTTGAAAGTTGCCTGGGGAGGGAAGTAGGAAGGATCTGGGAGTACTTGGAGGAGGGGAAGAAACGTGATCAAAATATATTGTATGTAAAAAAAAAAGTTTAATCATTTTTAAAGTATAGTAGGAAAACACAGAAGGACGAGAGTCTCAAACAGATGTTGGTTTAAACCTCAAATTCTGTTAAGTATTAGTCATGAGAATAGAGGCTCAATTACTCATGTGGTCTGTGTGAAATGGGATGATACCAGTTTCAGAGTTTCTGTAAAAGCACATCGAGGGATTTTTCAGATGTAAGCTCTGCTTGTCACCTTCCCGTCAGGAAGATCTGAGACAATTAACCAATGCAGGAGAGCTACTGCTTAGGCGCATAGCTGGTTTGGTGCTTTTGGCTTGTGGTGACGTCAGCACATTGTGGCAGAGGTGCCTGACAGAGAAAGCCCCTACCTCATGGTTATGTGAGCAGCAAACAGAAAGAGGAAAAGAACAGGGTCCTTGAGTCCCCCTTGGAAGTCACCCCACCTCGTCCTAATGTCAAAATGAATTCCGAGAACATTGGTGAGGGTGGAGCCCTGAAAGTTAGCTGAGTGGCAAAGGTCCCTCTGTGCAGTCCTGTGACACTGGGGATTCAATTCATTGTGAGTTCCAAAGGAGATGCAGTCCTTGAAGCTCAGCAGATCCCAACCGTAGCCCTCTTCTTCATCACATAGTTCTTTCTGTTTACCCCACCATGTTTCATGTTTGTTATGTGATTTGGATGCTGAATTCCCTGGAAGAAGACAGTGCTCCCTGCATTCACATAGAGGAGGCTAGATGACTGTATTCTATTTAATCATGGTTGGAGAGATTTTTCTGAACCTTTATCAATGTGTATTTTGTTTCCCTTCCTGTTTCTGAGGCCGAATTCAAATCTGAGAGGCTGAGAGGCACTGGGTAAGAGTTTAGGTCAGGACTCTCATGAGAGGAGGACGGAGGAGGAGGAGATGGATGAGCATTGGCCATGTGGAATAGGGGCATGCTTATTCTCACTGTCTGTGCCAGGTCTGTGCTGGTGTTCCCATGCCAGCAGAGGACTTGTGGCTCTGAGGGTAATGCTTCCTTAGAGGAAATGGAAAGATGTAAACTTGGCAAGCCCATTCGCTTTCTCTGTCCTTGGGCTATGGGAGTTTTCTGTATGTCATTGAACACATAATGGCTGGGCCAGATGGGTCTCCTTTGGACTAGAGAAAAATTTGATAAGAGATTACGCCCTGATGGGGCAAAGGGAAAGCCTCTGAGGTCCACAGGAGAGTTCTTGAGTCACCTGGTTGGAAGTAGGTGTCCATCATGAGAGACACCTGCTCTGGTGGAATGTTCTTCCAGTTTCCAGATCTCATGGCTTCATTGTGAGGACTGGACCAGTTATTCCTGTCACCACATGTCTTAATGTAGGTATTTCATGATCATTTGAGATGAAGACAGGAGTGTCTGATTGCTCTCCGGAGGTGCTTCTGAGTGGAGCCCAGATTTAGTTTCCCATGTCGACCATTCAGACTTACAAGGTGGACTGCTGTACTCCTTTCCAGAAGAAGTAGCAGAGCCGCTTTTAACGTATTTGAGGTTCTTTAAATGAAAAGTACTTCAATGTTATATATGTAATTTCCCCTTTAAGTTCCCTTCACTCCTTTGCCTGGATCTAGCTAATGCCTGTTTTCGTTGTGGATATTGATGGAGAGAACTCCTCTCTCTGAGGTTCATCTCAGTTAACATTGCTAAGCCATGTTAGCTAAGCAGCAATGAAAGACATAACTGTATCTCCCAGAGTAATACTCGGGGCGGGGGGCAGGGCGGGGGCAGGGCGGGGGGACAGATGGTGCAGGACATGGAGTTCTCAGGCATGGCTGCACCTTACTGTCATCCCAGATTTAAAATCTCAGGTACCAGTTTGGCAAGGCGGCAGAAGACAAGAACAATGTACAAAGGTCAACAGTATTTCTCCATCCTATCAAGGATTGATAGAATGGGATTGTGAAAGAAACTCCACAATAATTTCCCAAGGACTGAAAGACCAAGGAATGGATGAAAATATGTGAAACGTATACTCTGAAACATACACCTTATTAGTAAGGGAGACCAAATAAATGGAAAGGCGCATAGCATACTGATATGTCCAGTCGAAAGACTGGAGCATACTCGATACTGTTCATGCGGCCTCGTGTTATAAACAGAAACATCTAGAACAGTCCAGAGAATCCCAGAAAAGAAAAACAAAGTCGGAGAACACACATCCAAAATTACAGAATCACTACAAAGCTATGATAATCAAAGCAGGGTGATAACGCTCAGGAGAAGGTAATTCAGAGTCCAGTGGGCATGTCTGGTAGTGGCATCGTCTTTCCTAGGATCTTGCAGAAGACAAGATAAAGGCCTTCCATCAGGGCAGGTAGATGCCAGCAGTAGCTATATAATCTGAGGAAGTACACCATATCAAGAGACTCCTAGATTGAGGAAGATTCTTCTTAGCTGGGAAGACCTTTCTGGCGAGGTAGTATGGCTGGAAGCTCTGGGGCAGTGAGCAGTGCAGTCAAGAACACACACACAAGTACATCATCATCCATCAAGCTGACTGTCTTTCTACCAATCATCTGTACACTACCTCTCTACCTATCATCTGTTGTCTATCACCTACCTGTCATTTGTAATCCATTGATCACCTATCATTAATAATCTATCATCTATCAATTTCTATTATCTAGCAACGATCTATTACCTAGCATCTAGTTAGCTAACTATCATCTGCCCATCATCCGTGTATCTATGAGTGCATTGTCTATGCCCATAGTTGGCTCTTAGGTGGGTACATTGCAAGCTTTCTTCGTGTCTCTATGGCAGGGGAGAACACCTTGTGAAGAACGCTATGTCCTTTGATACAGTGTGAGCAACAACCTTGAAAAAAAAATCCCTTCCTTGAAAAATTCCATTGACATAAGTCATAGGCTGAGCTGGAAGGAACAATACAAATCACCTGGCTCCCCATGTGTTTGATGGCTGAATGCTTGACTACATCCTATCGGAATCCTTGTGGGCTGTGCAGGGAGTTGAAAGAGAAGTCTCTGATATTATTTATGACCCGCATGGTCTTAAAGTATTTGTCTTTGTTCCGTCAAGCCATGTACGTGAAAGAGAACTACACAAAAGAAGCACTTCTTCCTCCCATGAGTCATCTGGGCTTTTGAAATGTTGTTTTTGAAACATCCCCCTCAGACTTTGTTGGCTGTTCAGAAAATTGCAAGATCTGCATACTGCTAACGTTGAATGAGCTGCATTTGTTAAAGGCGGCAAATGGCGGTAGTTTTATGTGTTTCTCTTTATGTGCCAGGTTTTGTTTTTTCTTTTTCTTCCAGGATTGTTCATTGTTTACCTGTGTTTGGCTTGTCTGTCATGGACAGCGGTTCTTGTAAAATGCTTTTGATTCTTTCTGTTTCTCTAGCCAGTGGGAGCAATGAAGGGAGGGTTTGAGGGGATATTTTTTAGTGAAAGTGAACGGAAGACGTGAATACAAGGCACTTGGAAGATGTGAGAAGCAGCAATGAGGGCTAGCTTCATCTGCTCCTTGGAGAAATGTGCACCCACTCTGATGGCATGTCAGCCGTGTGTCTGAGCTCCAGCTGTTTAACAACCTACACGCACACATCCCCACCCGCAACAAACCTTTCTTAGAATAAAAGGAAGGGGTAGGCACACAGCTCCAACTTCTCTCCAAAAAATCGTGGTCCACCATCTTTTTTGTAGACATGGGAGTATCTGACTGGAAAGCTTCTAAATTCATTACTAGATGTGTTATGAACCTTGAATTAGCAGACAAAACATCTGCTCTAAGCAGCCAATGGGGAACCTTAATATTTCAACTGTACAAATTTGCAGTGTAAGTTTAAGTTATTATTTTGCCCGTACAGACACACACGCTATCTCCCTAGATACTATATACCATTAAGTCTTTTCTCTACCCCTAAAAAGTTCTAAGGAGAAGCTTGTCTACAGGTTGGTGGGATGTGCTGGTTCGTGCACCATTTCTGTCTGTTCAGTTTCTCTACCCCATGTGGCTTAACTTGTTCCTTGCAGGGAGTCAGGAAAGTTTAAACAGAATGGGCACAGCCAGTCTGGGTCCTGGATGGAGTCTTTCCCCCATGTCAATAGGTATCTACTTCAGCTGCTGGGCTCTGAAGTTCATAACACAGCACCACCTTGTTTCCTTAAGCCCTTTCTTTCCCTTTGGGCCTGGAGACCGTGTATTTTTAGAGCATGTTTACCTCAGTTTCAGTGAGCGGCAGCTGGCAGGAGAGGGTAAAGACAATAATATTGGAAGCATGTGGCCAATGGGAGCCTAGGAAGTCTCCAGAAGCAGCCTGGTAGGGAGCCCTTTGCAGGTTCTCTTGGGAAGACACCCTTTGTGTGAGCCAGTGTATAGTTCCTCTGGGGCTTTGCCTGTCAGAGATCTTTCCCATATCACCCCTACTTTCTCCTGGGACTCAGCCCCTGGGACCGAGTCTCATTTACCAAAGTAAATCTTAGGCCAAGTAACTGTTACCCATTTCTTGAACATGAAAGTTAAAGTTAATATTTGGTATCTACCATGAGGCCATTCACAGGGTAAGAGTGACTAGGGTAGACATCGGCTCCCTGATGTCTGTCATCTCTCTGTTATGCTATACCACAGACATGTTCTCATGTCTTCTAACTACCATTTGAAAGCCTTTTTCATGATTTTGCAGCATACCATCATATGAATTCAGCAAAATTTATTTTTTGGATGGACATTTAAGTTAGTTTCTGGGTTTTGTGTGATTGAAGAAATTTATTCTTCCAGGAAGAGACCTCTTAACTTTCTGAATATACACAGATCTGGTTTAAGTTGTTGGCCTTGGCTATCCAGTCATCAGTGTGTCTGACAGTCTTTTCAACTAGAAAAATACATGCTTTTAAAGGAGATACCATAGAGATGCCTGGGCTTCATCTCCACATGGAAAAAAAATTAATTCCAAGAGGTCAATAAATGCCACAGATTTCACAATTCTGTGAAACATTCTGACCACGGGCCTTTACTCAATGGTTTATGTAACAGTGCATGACATTGCTTTTAATGTAAAGGGTTGATACGGAAGAATATGAATTTGAAAAGATCTAAACTCAGTTATAAATCATTTTGTGAGTCATTGCTTCATTGACTAGACTGTAGAAACTGAAGAGCCAGATTTTTGATTTTCAAGTTTTATTTGCTGGAGCCACAGTAGTCCATTGGTGTCTGGTAGGAAGTGGGCCTGAGATTCCTCACAAGATATCAGAACCTGCAAACATGCAAATGCTTCTATCAGATGGCTTGCGTAGTATTTGTGTGGCGCTTACACGCATCATACTCTGTACGTGAAATGACCTTCAGGCGATTGGAGTGCCTGCTCAGGAAATAATCCAAGCCAGGCACCTGTTTGTGATCACTACAGGCCTAACTACATAATGAATGCATGCCAGCAACCTGACACTTGTTCTGAGTACTCTCAATCTGGAGTGGGTCACACTTGAGCATGGAACTCATCTTGCTCTGCCCTCTTTTTCCGGTGGGTTTCACGGAGGTACAAGGATACAGAGGGTACTGGAGGTCTGCATGCCAAGACCAATCCCTTTCCTATGCTTTCTCTCCTCACGGCCCAAGGTTCTGATGCAATCATCAACAAGCAGATGGAGTTGTGGATGGTGACCCCTTGTCGTCCCCTTTTGGGAGAATTTCTTCTTTTCCAGTCACCCAGTGCCTCTTTTATTTTTTTATTTTTTTACTCAGAGCTCTTCAAGGAGTACTTGGTGAGGCATTCCTGTAACCCCAGCAGGTCTAAAGACGGAGGCAAGAGGATTAAAAGTTCTAGGTCAGACGGAGCTACATAGTAAAAACGCTGTGTCCGAAAACAAAACAAAACAAAACAAAACAAAACACCAGACACAACAACAAAACAAAACACATCACAGCCTCAACATGGCATCTACTAAGGCCTTTGGGATGGCCTATTCTTCCAAGTTGTCTTTGCTATCCCCAGCCACCAGGAAGTCACCTAACTTGTTCCTACAGAACTCAGTCCTTACTAGTATTTTGACTCTGTTTGGGTAGCTCAGTTGCAGGGTCCCAGAGTGAGTTCCATTCCACTCCCAGAGTGGTCCACGAATAACTGGGGATGCTGGAGAGATGGCTGAGTGGTCAAAAGTCCATGTTATGCTTGTAGAGGGTTGGGTTGGGTTCTGAGCACCCACATGGTAGTTCATAACCGTCCATATCTTCAGTTCCAGGGGATCCCACGTCTGCTTCTGACCTCTGTTGACACGTATGATACAGTACACATATGCAAGCAAAACACTCAGCCACATAAATCTAAATTAAAAAAAATAAACAGAATTGGGAATAAGTTTGTTTCTTTCTTTTTTAAGAATTATTTAGTTTATGTACATGAGGACAATGTAGTCATCTCCAGACACACCAGAAGAGGACATTGGATCCCATGACAGATGGTTGTAAGCCACCATGTGGTTGCTGGGAATTGAACTCAGGACCTCTGGAAGAGTAGTCTGTGTTCTTAACCACTGAGCCATCTCTCCAGCCCAGGAATAAACTTTGAAAAGAAAGAAAATTATAAAAGTTTTTGCTGTGAATGCAAAAGCGTTTCTTCTTTTTCCCAGTGTATGGTGGACAGACTGAGCGAGCCAACGGGAATCTGACTTGAATAAACTCTTAAGATGAAGTCACTGATAATTAATTGCGTGGCTCTGCATTCTTTCCAAAGTGATGGCTCTTTAGTATCCACACTTGTGATAACTTATGATTCCTGGTACAAGAACCCCAGGACAGCCAATTTAGGAAGAGGTAGTGAGTGTTCTCTTATGTAACCCTCGTGCTACTGTAATGGGTGCGGAGTTTAAAACATCTGCTTGTATTTATTATTTTATTTTTAGTGCCTGAAACAGTATATGGTGCTGTCCATCCGAGAAGGATGTGGATCTCCTATCACTTGTCCTGACATGGTGTGCCTAAACCACGGGACCCTGCAGGAAACCGAGGTATGGATGCATGCCACGACCCTTCCTTCCTCCTGGCTGGATTATTTCCTACATCTTGACCCTTAAGTATTGCCTACTAGGGAGTTAGCGACAAAATACAGAGGCTAACTTTTTAAAGGAGTGTTTTATGGCCACACGGAGCTGGAATCCTTATACAAGCCTTGAGCACGGCCGTTTATCTCAGGTCTGTTTATGAATGCCTTCTTGCATGTTGTAGAAGCTCTTAAAACAGACGAAGATGCTAGAAATCAAACCAGGTCAAAAGTGGGGTTTGGAGGATGCTTAAGTTAGTGAGTTACACTGTATGTAAGAGATATGTTTGTTTCCTAGGGTAGCTTTTAGCAGAGGTGGTCTGAAGTAGAAACATTCCCAAAGAGCAGAGAGGGAGGAGGCCTTGCAGCTGGGCTGCCTTGGGCATCAGATAAGTCTATCCCCTTGGAGCAGGTTTTCCTATCTCTCCAGGTTACAGTTTATCTCAACGTTGTTTTTTTTTTTTCTGATCCTCCCCCCCCCTGCCTCCCCCTCCCCTTCCTGCTCATGGCTGCCCTGAAGTCTGCCTCTGGATCTTCAGTGCCTGTTCACCCGAGCATAATGAACTCTTGTCTAAGAGAATGTGTAATCTTCCAAGCAGGCTCCCTAGAAACCTATGAAATAAACTGTCGATTGGATAAGCAGGGGACACCTGACAGGACACCTGCCTGGCCCCAGGCATTCCTCCTGGCCTTCCTTGGCCTGTGTGTTATTAGCTAATCCTCCCTAGAAGCCTCCCAAAGTCAGGTGTTTTCTTAGATACGGGAACTGAAGTCCAGGGGCTGTAAGTGACTTACCTCAAGGGACTGATCCAGAAAGAACTGGAATTCCAATCCAGTTCTCATGTACCACAGTCACATAGCATTGAGGGGGAACACAGTAGGCAGAAGAAATGTGTAGCAAAGGACTCGAGAGTCAAAAGCTCGGTAGTGTGTGTGGGTGGATATAAATATATATGCAGGCAGATATCTGTGTGCGTGTGTGCTGTATATATGTATACATCTTTCTGAATACATGTGCATTCTTCTTCTTCTTCTTCTTCTTCTTCTTCTTCTTCTTCTTCTTCTTCTTCTTCTTCCTCCTCCTCCTCCTCTTCTTCTTCTTCCTCCTCTTCTTCCTCCTCCTCTTCCTCTTCTTCCTCCTTCTCTTCTTCTTCCTCCTCCTCCTCCTCCTCTTCTTCTTCTTTTCTTCTTTTTTTTTTTTTTAAATAAAACAAAACCATACCCTCTGCTTTGTAAGAAAAGCAGGGAGAAAGTGCTCTAGCCACTCCTACCCTGACTCAGTCTGTCCTGTGTGCAGTTAAGACACAGCTATAAGTAAGGTTTGATGTAGAATTGACTCATCTTAAGAAAATAATGAAGTCTAAGTTTTCCTAAAAGGATCATACTGAAGATGTCCATCTCCCGCGGGCCCCCCCCCCCCCCCGTCTCCCCCACAAGGACCCCTGCTGACCTTGGTGCTTTGCAGCACATAATGGAAGGAAGAGACAGAGGCATGGGGACTAGTCACCTGGGGCTCTGGACACTGTGTGTCCATAAGAGGTTTTGGTTTTGGTTTTTAAAGGTTTATTTATTTATGTATATGAGTGCTATTTACATGTATGCCTGCATGACCAAAAAAAGTATCAGACAGAAGAGGACGTCAGATCTTATTACAGATGGTCATGAGCCACCATGTGGTTTCTGGGAATTGAACTCAGGACCTCTGCAAGAGCAATCACTGCTCTTAACTGATGAGCCATCTCTCCAACCCAACAGAATTATCCTTAAAACGAGGCCCCAGGATTTGAGAGCATTGGGCTTGGCTTTATTCTTTCTGACTTTTTCCTCTGATGTCTGACTAGTCAGTCTAGTAAAAATAGAGCTCTTGGTACAGGTACCCAGTGCCTGGTACTGAGTAGAGGCCCAGGTAGCTGAGCAGCATCCTGGGGGAGCTTCTGACCTAGCAGAGAGGTCATGAACATATAATGAGGCAGGTAATTATGCAAGTGAAACGCAAGAGATATAAAATAGGCCGGAAAAGCTGGGTTTGAGTGAAATCTTAATTCCTATGTGGAAAAATGTATAAATGAACACAAATGAACAGTTTGGTTGAGGTTTTAAAACAAAGTTTATGAATCTAGATCCAGTCGGGCAGTTGCCAGTCCGGTGTGGATATTTAATTGGAGACTAATTAAGCATATAAAAGAAACTTAATTCTTCTGGTATGCTACTTAATAATGGCTTTGAAGTGTTCATAGTCATTCATGCTTGGTGGCTACCCTATTGACAGTCCAGAGCAGAGCATCTGTCACTGTGGAAAGCCTAGTTGGACAGTGTTGTCTCAGATCTCACATGGTAGCACTATTCACTGATGCTGGCGGCTAGTGCTAATGTGTTTAGAACAGACCTTGGGTTTTCTGTTGCCCTCGCATGCCCATTTCCCGGTCACCTGCTGCACATTCTTCCCCAGCGACACACATTTTCACTCATTTCTGGTTGCTTCTGGCTGTATCTAGCTATTCTTCCAAAACAGAACAAAACTATTCCAAACTGAGCGGATTTAAAGTTCCCCAGGCCCTTTTCTCGTTAGATGAATAAGGAGACTCTCCAGGGTACTCACGAGCTGTTTCTACACTCAAGGACTTTACAGAAAGCCCAGCTAGAGAAGAGCATTCAGATGCAGGAGTTCTTAACCAACCCGCCGGGACTTCCGTCTCCAGTGATAAAGCCTTGTAATGGCGGTTGGGGGAGGGCGAGTGTTTTCATTCTGATTTTTGAACTGAACAGTAGATTATATTGGAGATCTAAGTAGCTACATCTGTTTATTTGGACTTCTTCCTTTAAAAGTGAAATTACCACATACAGACGGGTGGGTACCTTCCTGGTACCCAGATTTCTCCGTATAGAATCCTTGTGCTACTGTGTGGCTATAGCCTCTGCAGTTGTGATTATATCACAGTGGGGCTCGTTCGTATGCCACCTGACTGGATCCCACAACCATGACTCTTTTCTCCCTTTCACTTGAGAGAAATGTTTGATCATTACAGGTAACACATAACCATACTTGTTAGGAATGGTTCTGGCTACAGCTGGCTAATCTCTTTGTGCTCGTGCTTTCCTGGGTAGATCCAGCTTGCCCACTTGGCTCTGCTCCCTCTGTCTGTCTTCCTGAATCCTACAAATTGGCTCAGCTGTGGCTCTGCCTCTTCATGTTTGTCTGTCAAGAATAGCCTCATTAGTAAAGCGTTTAATGCCCGGTTTGAGCCCTGTTTAACTTACACCGGAGGCGGGAGAACATGGCAGCTTCCTTTCAGTGTCCCAGAAGCCCCATGATGGACAGTGGCTTGTGGCTTAGAGGTGACCTTTCCGGGAGCCTGGGGGAAAGTTAAGTTTCCCTGGATTGCATCATCTGGTACTTTCATCTATTGCTCTGCAGGGTTTTCCCATGTATTGGAACCAGGAACCTTGTCCAACATGGAATTATAAACACAGGACACGGATTGTTATTTCTGTCAGCACTGCTTTAAGTAAAGTTCTACGTTGAAAGGCTATGTTCAATCTCAGCAGTTCCCTGCAGTGTTGGAGAAGTGGCATGCCCCCGCCTGGAGAGCCTAAGCTGTCTGTCTGTGCCGTGTGACATTCGAGTGACAGGCACATAGAGCCACTTGAACAGTACCTGTCACTGTGTGGCCAAGGCAACTGAGCTTCCAACTGGCAGCTGGCAGGGGAGGGCAGGAATGGGCCTCTCAGCCGCCCTCACACACTGAGCTCCTTTCCAAATCCTGGGGCCCTAAACAACTAGGCTGGCTTTTACTTCCCGTGCCACACAGTATGCACCAGAGGAAGGGTGGGAACAGTTGGCCTTGCCAGGAACAAGGGCTCAGAATTTCTGTAGGAAGGGATTTGGAGTGTAGAGCCCAGAGGCCTAGGAGAGGAGGACAAGGGTTAAAGACTCGGAGGTTACATTTGCACAGTGAATACAGTTTTCCCCCAGATGATGTGTTTATTTAAGGTGGCTTTGGGAGAGGCGGCTGGCACTGTAGGAACCAGGCCTTCTCCACGGCGGCCCTCCCCCATCTCTCCTTTAACACCGACCCTCTCATTACCATGAACAGTAACATGAAGATGCCCTGGCCAGGCTAGGGAAACTCTTCCCATGACTGGGTACAAACAGGAAGGGACCGACTGTATCTCTGATGTCTCTAATACCCATCTATTGTCATAGATGTGTGCTGGCTGGAGAAAAGCTAAATTCTCGAGGTGGGAGGGGACAGAGGACTCTGCCAACCCAGAGCGAAGAGATATTTTTGAGGTTCCCAGCTGAAATTTTATTTTTGAACACATTTAAAAACCTCAGTTTTAGATGTATTTAAAGCCCCATGTAAGTGGAAGATAGAATCTCTAAGATCTTTAAACGCTGCCCAGGGAAGCTAAGCGGCTCTTTGGTTGACTCCATCTCAGCTGCACACAGGCATGTTTAGCCCAGAGGCTGGCAGAGGAGTAAATTGAGAAGCGTGGTCCTGCTTTGATGCCCCCTGGCGCTTTTCATTCAGAGTTTGGCCTCTAGTACTTAGGTGTTTGTTACACTCAGGTGAAAGGTGGACAACCTTTCTGCTCTGTTAGAAGGAGGCACACTTGCTTTTTGGGTTGGGGCAGAAGACATCACTAGTTTCTGTGTTATTGTGATTAGACTTGGAATAACAAGTGGTTTTTCCTGCTTCCATTTTTGCAAGTCATGGCGCCTCGAAGTGGCCCAGACGTTGCTCGCCAGGTCATGATGATCCATTCACTGCCAATCAATTGCACTCATCTGTCCTAGTCTACTGCTCAACCTGGTTCTTTACTTTTTTTTTTTTAAGTAGCTGATTTAAAGGGCTAAACCTGAATAAAATCTTGGCTTCTCTTTCCTATTGGCCTGACTTTACAAACCAATAAGTGTCTCTCCCTGACTCCTGGCCTTAACTTAGAATTTTTAACTATGCCATTTTAATGTTCCTATTTAAAAACATATATGCTGCTTGGCCCACACTTCCTATGGGGGTCACACCTATTACTTTCAGCGTAGATATTTGTGATGAGTGGGTTCCACTCTCCCTCCCTGCTCTCTTTCCTCCTTCCCTTCCTTCTGTATTTTTTTTTTTACAAGGTTAGGGTTAATGTGGGTGGGGTGCTTGTTTCTGTACTATGGTCATAGCAAACAGTGGTAAAGAAAGCTGTGTTCCACTTCTGATTTCTTCTCTGCTGCTAGAGATGCACAGTCCGTGTGTGTGTGTGTGTGTGTGTGTGTGTGTGTGTGTGTGTGTGTGT
>JANHMN010000006.1:15584097-15634340 GCA_030674055.1 Rhabdomys pumilio | reverse complement strand
ACACACACACACACACACACACACACACACACACACACACACACACATTAGAGACTTATGCCTTTCCTGTTGACCATAAAGTGTTACTCTGATGAAATCTGTCTTTCTAATTTAAAATAAACCTCCAACCTTGTTGTTAGTATCTCTCTGTCTCTGTCTCTGTCTCTGTCTCTGTCTCTGTCTCTGTCTCTCTGTCTCTGTCTCTCTGTCTCTGTCTTTCTCTCTCTCTCTCTCTCTCTCTCTCTCTCTCTCTCTCTCTTTCTCTCTCTCTTTGTTTTTCGAGACAGGGTTTCTCTGTGTAGTCCTGGCTGTCCTGGAACTCACTCTGTAGATCAGCCTGGCCTCGAACTCAGAAATCCGCCTGCCTCTGCCTCCCAAGTGCTGGGATTAAAGGCGTGCGCCGCCACTGCCCGGCTGTCAGTACCTCTTATAGTGTTACTTTCTGTCCCTTTTCTCATTAACATATGATCTGTTTCTAAAACATTTGATCTCTCCCATAAACATTATGTGGCTTAGCTATTATATGAACTGTTCCTCACTTGGGGGGAAAAAAAAACAGCATTGTTAGGAGCTGCCTTTGATGGTTTTAAAAAAGATGTGTATTGATCCTCAGAGATTTTTAGATGGGGGCTAGTTGCCCTCATGGCTGTTGCATAGAATTGATGATCTCAGTAGCATTAGAGGAGATTGATAATCAGATTATGGAATACCACCTTGGGCCCAAAGGTGAAGGAGCCTTAGACCATGTGCCCTCCACACAAAGCATCACTGACAAAGTCAAGCACCGAGCTTTGTTTCCTAATGCCTGTTGCCTGGGCCTGCTCTCTCCAGCTCTGAATCTTACTCATGGTGCCTTTGAATTTCAGGGGAGGTTTTTGTTTGTTTGTTTGTTTGTCTTGGGGGGGTCGGGGGAGAGAGGCAGTACTATAATAGAGGAACACATTAGTTCTCCACGTTGCTCACGTCCAATAATATTTTTCACAGAACTATATAGCAGAATACACATAGTGTGGAGCTGCTCCTATTTTTTTGTTACAAGGATCGCTAAAGGACTTGTATTTAAGGTACCAGACAAAAATACATTTTTATTTTCAATTTGGTAAAAGAAAGTTTGAAGGGGAATGTTTTTCAGAATGGATAAATTCAATCCATTTGGTAAATTCAACCAAACTTAGTTTGGTATGAGGAAGACTAAACTTGCTTGTTTTGTGATCTTTAATTCATTTTCTTGTTAAATTGGTCTAACTGATTTGTGAAAATAAACAGATTGAGTTTGCTTTTGAGGTATGTAATTCGATTTTGAATGTACTTTTAAAATGTATTGTACGCCAGGCAGTGGTTGTAGATGCCTTGGGAGGCCGAAGCAGGTGACGCTCTCAGCCTGGACTACAGAGAGTTCCGGGACAGCCAGGGCTACACAGGAAAGCCTTGCCTCAATGTGTGTGTGTGTGTGTGTGTGTGTGTGTGTGTGTGTGTATGTATGTATATGTGTATATATATTGTATTTATTAAATGCATTTTTAGTTACAACATCAACTTACTATGGTTTTCTCAAAGCAGGCTTTGTTTCATCAGTTGCAGAAATGTTTTTATTTAAATGTGTTTTACAACAGAACTGTATCTCTAGTTCATACATGCATAATATATATAATAATGTGTGTAAACAGTAGCTTAATATTTTCATGCCGGAATTATCAAGGCTAAGAGGGGGGCCCACATTAACTCACTGATTTTCTCATTTGTAAGTGGGTAACATCAGTATAGTTACATGTCACTATCAATGGCGCTAACAGTTTTAGAATTCCAGTTTATAAGAGCAGTTAGCTTTTTCTCCCTCTGACTTGGATGTGGTAAGCTGTTTAACCGGAAGTGTCTTTGTGAGCGTGAGTCATTGTTGTTTACTAGGCACCCTTTGGTTCATTCAGCTGTCTGAAGAGGAAATGGGATTCTAGTCACAAGGAATGTCATAAGACAGACTCTAGTTGCTACTGTATCACGTGTCAGTGTGGTGTAAGTGAAGTGAATTTAGTTTGTATCAAAGTTGATATCACACAGAGTATACCATCTCTATATACAGAGTTGGCATAATTGCTGAGGTACTGCCTGCTTGAACTTGGATCCAAACTTTTGAAAGGTTTTTCTTTTTCTTTCTTTTCTTTTTTTTTTTTTTTGCATAGAATAGAGAAGGAAAGAGCTTCTTCCATGCCTGACACAAATAATGTGAGCCACCCGAATATCAAAATGTGGTTAGTAGCTGCTGACCAAGGAATGGAGACAATCAGAGTTTTGTCACTGATGGCCCGAGCAGTGGTTCCTAGCCATGCTAAGGGGAATGGGGACGGTTTGAAGATTGCTGCATGGTCAAGTAGCGATAATGGCTTCCAGACAACTCGGAGAGAGGGTGTAGAGGCCACGTCAGAGAAAGCTATCGGAAAGGACTGTCGATGTGGGACCCTCCGCTGGCCAGAATCTCATCTCTTGCTGTCTCTGATTTCAGATTGCCTGTCTGGTGCCTGTGGATGAGTTTGAACTGTATCAGCGGTTAAAGTTTGAACGAGGTACACGTTCTTCTGTTTATCCTGTGGTGGGCGTGGCTTACACAGACCGTCTTTACACGCGCTTCACGCAAGATTAAGGCAACTGTGGGCTCTCAACAGAACCACAAGGGGACTATAAGAAGTATAAATAGTAATTGCCACAGGCAATCTCAGCTCACCCAGCCACAGCTTGGGGGGAAAAAAAGCACACCCCCCCCAGACTAGCAGGAAGTGAATTTTTATTATGTTGGTTATTTTGTATTTTTAATTTGGGCTGGGTCCAGAAAAGTATTGCAAAAGTGAGATGGTTTCCTAATAGTAACACAAAGGAAAATAACTCAAAAGAAGGTTTTCTCATTGGTTTTTTTCATTCAAGCATTGCCCTTGGTCCTCATGATAAAGTATCCACCACCTCATGGTGATACCCAAGCATTCGGATGTGTGTTATTCTAATAGAACTTACAGAGTGCTGGGCTGATTTGTCTTTCTGACTTTGGCCATGGAGTGATTTTCTCAGCCTTTCTCCCCACAGAGCCCATCTATCTGCAGGGAGTATGCTTTTATTCCTTTCATCTCTGACAGGTCTTTCCCCCACTGCTACCATTAAAACAGTATCTTTTTAGTATTTGAGAAGTCCGAGGAAGATACTTCCACATAGGCCTGTTATACTCTCACCGAGCATATTACCAGCCCTAGTCAGGAAGAAACACAAAGCATCTGAGGATCAGGGTCTTGATGTGGACTTGTCATCTTGCCACAGGTGTGGGGGAAATGAATGTCTGTCTGCTACGCTCGGCACTTGCTAGGGACGGTCACCATCATCTCCTCTGCTTTTTCCAAGTACTCTGAAAGGTGATGTGTTTAGGGAAACAAGAAAGAAAACCATTGGGAGCATGAAGAGGGGCACCCCAAAGGGAAACTTGAGACAGGGGAATGCCATTCACCTCCTTCAGCTAAAACCTGGCTTGGTCCTGAACTCCGGGCTATTTTGTTCCTCTGTCATGGGTAGATCACTCAACTGAACTCCTAAGGGTGGTATAACCGAGCTGATTTGCTTTTCTTGTGGCATACATAATGACATTTCCTCTCTACCACCATACTCTCTAGCGACTGTACTACCCATCCCTCAGCAGCAGGCTCACGACTTATTGTTTAAATATAGAGGCTATATTAACACTGTTAGACAAGCGGTAACGGCTCCCAAAGTTAAAACACTCTGCGGGTTGGTTCTCATTGATGAATGTGTAGTTTTGGTTGACTTTAAACACAGTGACCAAGAGCCGGAGTGGGGTAAGGTTGGTATCAGTATCTGTGAGCCACGTCCTGTGACCGTTTCCTCTGTCTGATAATAAAAACCCCTGATCATCTTAACGCTGCACTCTTCCTCTCATGTCCTTGTTTCCTGAAATGACATCATCATAACATTGTTTAGGGAGCATCTTCGTGTTGAGTAATGATTGTCACACAGAACACTCTTTAGTTAGCTGGCCAAATAGGTCCAAGTAGGGTTAATAACCTTTAGAGTGGGGCGCACATGGAGAATAATCAACAGATCATACTCTTTCCCTGGGTGGCGTTTGGCTTCATGGGACTTTTTGAGTACCCCAGTGTTCAGCTCTCTTTATGATTGGCTGACACCTTCATGCCACATGGTAGTGCAGTCTGTCTAATTACAAAAGCTTAAGCAGGCTTTGCAGCCAGGGCATCTCTGTAGATGGTGTTGCCTCTCTGCGTTGGTTCATGATAATTTATTTATACATAGAATTTATTTTTCTCTACTTAACAAAGTCTAGGTAGCTGCCCCACTGTAGACCTCTTGCATTGAGAATAGATTTTATTCTCATCTCATAAAAGAGGGAACTGAGGTTAGCCTAAGATCACATAGATTTATTATAAGTGTCTCACTTATCAAAAGCTTAAGTATAATTTTTTTACCGTTCCAGACACTTCCTTGAGCATCAGTCCAGCTCTTGGACAAGGATGGCCTGCCATATCCTTCACCTCCCTTCTTGGGCAAGCACACTCTCTCCTCGGGTTCACGTGTCCTGTACCCCAACAGCCGCCCAAGCACAACAGCACCGTTCCATTTTCTCTTCATCTTACTCCACATCTTTTTTTGAAGGGTTCTATCCTTAGTTTCCTAGGTTCTGAGTGCGGTATAGAAACTCGGCTGTGCAAATTCACACAATGCACATCATTTATCTCTGTTAGTACAGGTTCCCCTTACTCTAGGCATGGCTCCTCCTTTCTCTAAACATCCTCCAGGAGATAGGACTCACCTAGGTAGGATGACCATCTTAAAGAGAAAGGAATACCGTGGAGATAATAGCAATTACAATTTATTTAATATTCTGATCTCTTTTGGGTAGTCGGCTGTCACTTAGGGGCTCCTGTTAAACTTACCAAGCATGAGTTATACAACATTTTGTGGGCCTTGTAACAGTGTTAGAGCAAGTGGCTTTAGATGTTATTCCAAATTTGAAAAATTTTGAGTCTTTCCGAGTCTCTTGTGAGCGGTCTGTTTGATGGTGGTTACTCTAGCTATATGGTTTGTAGCCACTGTAGCAGATGTTAATTCTCATTACTTTAGTTTAATGACATCTTAACTGTCTGTGGAAGACTCCTCTACCTTGAGATACCGAAGGCAAATTAACTTCAGCATAATTAAAAATGAATCAGGTCATAGAAGTTAATACAACTCGATATATATCAGCTGGTAATTAAATTAAATTGGGGGTGTGGTGCCCCCCACTATAATAAAAATTCCTGTGGTGTCTTTTTTGGGGTAGACTCTCGATGGCAGAGGGTGACAGGTGAACCACTCTGGTTGGTTAAGAAAGTATGCAACAGAATGAAAACAAATTGCATATGGCACATGTCAAATGCCACTGGTTGTCACATAGGAAAAACAAGGGATGGAGATTCAGCTTTGTTTTGTTTTGTTTTGTTTTCTGTTCCCCTTTCACTCCCTTCCCCAAAGCAGAGCTCGACTAGATTCAGGTTTTGAAAGCTGAAAACAGTCGTCTGGGTCAGATCTAATTCTTAGGTGCCCTGGCACTTTTTCATGTCACAGGCTGTTTCGATTTCCTAACAATCGTCAGAATGCAGAAGTAGAGAAGTTTGAAATAGCCTTGCTTTGCACAATTGCATGGACGAATGAGCACACAAACGAACGGGCAGTGTCTTAAAATAAATAGCCATGGGAGCTTCGCTTCAGCACAGATCCTTCACACAGCTCTCCTTTGCAGAAGCAAACTGCAGTTTGAGCCTGTGACTTTGCCTCTGCAGTGAAGCATGTCTCAATTAATCAATTAATTAATTAGCTAATGCACACCATATCATGCTCATCATAAAGTTTCAAGGCCACTAGCTGGGGGTGCTACTTTTTGTCTAAATTTTTATGTTCTGGGTATATTACAAATACCTATTCATTCACGCATTTATACATTTATATAATGTACATTTATATAAGATACTTTGGTCACATCCCTCCCATTGTCCTCCTTAGCCACTCCTTTTCCCACTGAACTGAACCAGTCTCCTCCTATTTGCATGTCTTTTACAGTTACTTTTTTTTTTTTTTTATCACATTGTATGTGCATGAGCTGAAGGGAGACTCTTGCGTGCCAACGCATGTATGAAAGTCAGAGGAAAACAAAATCTGTGGAGTTGGGCTCTCCTTCCACCTGTCTGTGGGTTCCAGGGATCAAAATCCAGTCACCAGACCTGTGCTGCACACAGCCAGTGCCCTTGGCTGATGAACTTTCTTGCATGCGGATTTAAGTTTGAAGAGAGAGAGAGGACTGGTGGAGGGTAGGGAGCAGACACCACTGCACACTTGAAATCCTGGAGAGCGTGAGCCACAAGAGCTCACTCACTGCAGGTTGCTGGATGGGCTGAATCTATGGCTGCAGAGCCTACATACTGTAAACATGTATTTTGTATCCTGGGTTACCAGAGGCAGGCTCAGCCATGGAGCGTGCGGGCTTACCGACTGATGTGCGCAGCCATGTTCCTCACAAGTGATGTGAGAGGGAAGGTCCAAAGCTGAGGATGAGAGGGGAGATGGGGTGCCTCGGGTTAGAAGGAGGCAAGGGAGGGAATTCTCGTAATAGAGGATTTCTTTAGGGGTATTGCATGTGAGTCTCTCAAAATACAGTTCCAGTTTCACACATTTGTAAATCATTTACATGATTACAGAGCCCCAGCCTTCTGAAAGTGTTTTTTTTTTTTCCAGCTATCTGTAACCCAGAATAAGAAATACGTTTTACAGCCAGCCCTCTTTGTCTGTGTTTCCTGCATCCATAGATTTAGACAACCTCACACTGGAAATGTATTTTTGAAAAAAAAAAATCGTTTCTGTACTGATACTTGTCTTTCATTATCCCCTAAATAATATAACAATTATCCACATGACACTGTAGCCCGACTTTTAAGAAAGCTGAGGATGATTGAAAAGCATGCAGACACCGCACCATTTTATGTGAATGACTTGAGTCTTTAAGGATCTTGGTATCTACCTGGAGGAGCGCACGAGCTCTCACATGCAAATACACGCTTAAAACTCATTAAATTGATTGTTCAATCCCTTACTTGAAAAACACCAGAATACAAAGTATATATTTTTAGGTTTCCTTTCCAAGAATTTAATGTTACTCTGGGGGAGGGGATGGAGGGGAATCCAGGAATTTGACTTTAGGCTGTGGGGAGCCTGCTGTGTTTAGTGTGTTGTGGAGAGTGATATTCATCTTGACGGTATCAGTTCAAAGGAGGAAAAGTGTTGTGTTAAACTGTTGCCTTTTTTTTTTTTTTAAAGATGTAGCATATCCCCCCCCCACACACACACACTCCCCAGCTTCAGTCACCTTCAGCTCTGGGTTTGTCTTCTGTTTTTATAAAGTCCGACTGATTTCTTGGGTGGGTAAACTTTTACATGTGCACCATTGAGGTAAACTTTAGAAACAGATCAAAACCACTTTGTAGTTCTGCAGCTCGTTGACTCCAACAAAAAGGGGCTTAAGTGTGATTATTAAAAATGTATGGTTATAAACAACTTGTGAGAGCAAGACTAAAGTGTGTTCCGTGTCAGATGGTTCTCGAAAGCATAGCAGCCTCAAAGTTTGTCTCTAGTAATTCTAGCCAAATTAGTAACTAGCCTGTTGAAAGACCAGAACTTGTGTTTTCACGGTATGGGGCCTTTGCTGGGAAGAAGACCAGAGTCTAGGTAGAAGAACCCCTTGCTTAAATGTCCTTTCCAACCCAGAGGGACCAAAACACTTTTTCTTTCGTTCAAAAACATCTTTCATTTACATCTAAGAGACCTGGGTATATCAGTTGGATTGTAAGAGATAAAACTCTTTAGTCCCCTTGTTCCCCGGATGTTCCACCCTTCCTTAACCCCTTATGGTACAGGTAGGATGACTTAGGAAGAAAAAAAAACCCCAAAAACCGAGCGATGGCTATGGAGAGCAGAGTTCTAGATCTAACAGCTTGTTTTTATATTAGGAAAATGTTGCCAGTCTGAGTGACACCTCACTCCCGAGTGGTGGAGGGTTATAAGTGGGAGCCGCTACGCCCAGCTTCCGGAAATAACTTAAGAACCAATTTAAAAAGTTACACAAGTGGTATTTGTGCCTTAAAAAAAAAACCATCACATGGAACAGTGAGGAGGCTGGCTCAGTGGGTAAAGGAACTTCCCACCATGCCCAAAGACCTGCATTCAGTCCCAGGTCTCGCGCAGTGGAAGGAGAGGACCAGCTTCTACACGGTGCCCTCTGCACATGCGTGCTATAGCATTCGCACAGTCCCAGTACACAGTAAATAAGTGTAATTTTTAAAATTTGTATTAACAATAAAGAAAACCTGTGCCTTTTCACCTAACCATGGACCTTGATTCCTGGGCAAGTGTTACCTTCAATAGTCTTCCGGAAGCAGTTGAAATATGTCTCTATATACATAGTTTTATAAATCCCACTCATTTATACTATTCTGTAATCTTGTCTTTCCATTGAATCCATCTATTATTATTTTATAAATTTACCATATATTTTTGAAAAACATAAACAACGCTCAACTATATGAATATATGTTATCTGTCTGCTCATCTACATAAAATCTCATATATCTGACATAGTATATTAACTTTTTAAAAAAAGTATATGTATTTGTGTTGTGGTGTACAAGGTTTCTACAGAATAGTATATGTTTTTATTTACAATTGGATTGTACATTTTCCATGTGCTATATATAGAAATAAAACTATCGGTATTGGAAAACCTTCTAAGGTCATGTCTGTCTTGGCCCTTTAATCCTCTCAGTACAGTCTGCCCTGCGGGAGAAGCAGTCCTACAGTCTGGTTACTTATTCTCTGTTCCTGGGAGCAGCCTTATCAGTTAATACGCTTTCAGTGACAAGGAATGGAATGTCTGAAAATAGCTTGTGGAACCTGGACATCTTCCTACAACATATACGGGAAGCCCTTGGGTAGACTGTGATGGCTTTGATTGATTTAGCCACTCAAATTTCTTAAACCACTTCGCTTTTCTGGAGAGTCCCCAGATCCCTGTGCCTGTCCCAATGTCATAATGTCACATACCTGTCTGTGGACAAAAGAAGGCAGATGAATGGCATTGGGGACCAGGCCTTGCCCTAGAAGCCCTGTGTAGTAAGGTAAAGTCTCTCCTTACCTTTCTGTTGGTTGGAATCACATCACACGCCAAGCCTTCACAGCAAGAAGTCTGAGAAAGTACGGCTATAGACTATCCAGACTGTCATGCAGACATGTTTTGATAAGATTCATGGAGACTGAGAAGAGGGAACTGGGAGAATTGACTACAGTGGCCAGTTTTGTTTTTTTAAGTGGAGCTAAAAATCTGTCTCCTAATAGCTCTCTTTTTGGTCATATTTAAGCCCTGAAAGCCATCCTTGAAGACTAAGACTGGGGTATTGCTCATATAGGGCTATTGCCTAGGGCATGTCTCATCCCCATACTAACCCAAACAAGTAATCAGTCAGACCAAGAAAAGCCCCAAATCTGACTTGTAATGAACCAAGTAAGAACACGCACCATAGGTAGCATCTCAGTCCATAATGGAACCTATCTGACTACAGTCCGTTAAGGGTGTCACATCATAGCATTTGTCTGATTCCACCTGGGTCAGTACCACAGACCCACCTAATGCTGCATCTCAGACACATCCCTCTGCAGAGAGCTGTAATGGCCTCTTCTTGCCCTACCTCTAAGCTTCCCTCCCTGGCACTGCATTGTCCTGTCATGATAGGGAAAAGTTGAACTCCCCATTTTCCGTGGCTCAGGTTACTTCCTGGTGTTTGTGTAGGGCTGTGGGCAGCAATCGCACGGGGTTCTAATTCATCAGAATCCGGAACTGCGCCCACATTGATCGTGGCTGGTTCCGTTGTACCACTTTGGATGCCGGAAACAACTTGTTCATAGAAACACGTCACAACTTCTCCCGGTATTACAACTGATGAGAGAGATTATATCTGATTGACATTAACATCAGAGTTTAAGAGAGGAACATCATGAGTAAGGAATTTGTAAAATATTTGTCCATTCAGAGAAAGAAAGGCTACTGCCCCCCTCTGGTAGCCTCATATGTCTCCTCAAAGGGCATATTACATGAGGAGAAATAGAATGTTTTATTGAACAAGAAATAGGAAAACTAAGAGAGACTTATAACTACCTAAACAGGTGGCTGGCTGTCCACCTGTCAATCTTACCTTTCCTCCTGTGAGCCACATGGCTCTAGCTACTGTCACACAAATGGCTATCATTTTTGTAGTCTGTGAAAGTCTCTGTGTGTTTTAAGAGCTTGTGAGCCCTTCATATATACAGCCCCGATCTTGTTCACTGGTCGGACAGCAAACCACTTAAATCTGACTCTCTAGCTAAGCCATGCTGGCTGCTGACTGATCCTACACTGTCTGAATCCTTGTCTTAAACTTCCCTGAGGTTTGACCTATATCTCAGAGCCCAGAGCACGTATTCTTACGTGTAGAATTCCTTTGTTCTCTTGCTTTGATCCTCTTCATGTCAAGCTTTCTCTCAAGATGCTACCTAGTTTATCACTAAAGAAATGAGATTTTATCCCATTTTGAGTGCTCAAAGTTAAGTTGTATTTTTTGGTTAAAGACCATTCCTTACCTATTAATAAAGGCGGTGGTGACATGCTCTCTTGGTTCCTACCTTGAGAATGTGGCAGGAATGACCTTATGATCTGGACAGTGGATGACAGGCTAGGACGCATCATGAAGACTGTCAGTCATCGAAGAGGCCACTCCCTTGCTACTATTATTGCCATACTTGTTGGCCTATAAAAAAGCAGATAAACAGAGGGGAGAAACTTTAATGCTTGAATTGGAGAAAGCCCATCACTGTTTCCTCCTTACGTTTCAGAGGTTCACATGGACCCCCTCCGAACATGGTGTCCTGTTGCGGACTGTCAGACCGTGTGCCACATTGCAGCCGGAGACCCAGGACAGCCTGTGTTGGTGGAGTGCCCTTCTTGTCACCTGAAATTCTGCTCATGTTGCAAGGATGCTTGGCACGAGGAGTCCTCCTGTAGAGACAGCCAGTTGGCGATGCCAGAGCATGGGTAAGGGATGAGGTGTCTCTGGGGCTGTTCCCAGTGTTCTTTTCGAACTCAGCATAAGCTGCTTTGAGAAGAAATTAGACAGCTTTTAGACAGTCACTATAGAAATACCCTGAGAAGGACGAGTAAGGTGGCCACAGACACTAACCAGAACAGGATGTCTGAAAGGGATTCTAGTTCTTTATCCTAAGGGGACCTTCCAGATCATGTTGAGTCCAATTCTTTTTGGGTAGAGAGGCACCAAGCTCTGTAGTTCTCAGCAGAACATCACAGCGTGTGTATAGCTATTTGCTAAGAAGCCATGCTCACCTACACTGGTGTAGCCTATTCTTCCTGTTTCCAAAATAAGACAGCTGTGATCTTACCCCATCAAATGGCCTGTTCATAGAGTCTGCCAATCCTACAGAGTACGCACAGATATACACCGTCTTCCTAAATGCTAGAAAACACAGGACGAGAGAGTCTTTCCTAATGCTTTATGCTATGAGATGTTGGCACCAGGGCTGGGATCTTGTTATGGGTGGAGAAGCAATTCAACGGGTGGGTGCCCGTTTTGTATGGAAGGTTTTTATGGCCGCAGCCAGGAGCAGAGCGAGAGACCTTTGTGTTGGATCCTATGCTCTGCTTGGGGCTATGGCTGTTCTGCATGAGCAAGAACAAAACAAGCAATGTTCCCCGCCAGTTGGCTGACTCGCCTGGTGCCCTCAGAGCATGCAGAGCTAGTCTTCAGGAACAGTCACGCTGCCTGGTTGTGGTACTGTGCCTGGATGTCAGACGGAGCACAGAAGAAAGAGAACCCTGATACCGCACGCTGCCATCCCCATCAGATTTAAGGCAGGGCCTTCCATAGTAGTTAGTCCTGTGGGTAAGTTTAAAGGGCTCAGAGGAAAAGGGTGACCTGAGTTCTGTTCTTGGCATCCAAGTGGCCTCACGTAAGACAATCAGCCTCTAATGAGTCTATATCCTCACTGGGAAAGGGGCATTACATTTTTATTACATTTACTATTTGTGTGTGCATGTGTGTGTGTATGTGTGTGTGGACATGTGTAGACCTGTGCCATGACTCGTGTGTAGAGCTCAGAGGACAACTTGTGAGAGTTTCTTGTTGTTTTTTCGTCTTGTTTTGGATTTTCCTTTCTCCACATGGGTCCCAGGGATTGAACTCAGGTCTACAGGCTTGGCAGCAAGTGCCTTTACCTTCTGAACCATCTCACCAGCCCAAAGGAGAATATTAAATCAGAAATGGTGTCTCTGCTATGTACGGATATTCCCAGCATCTCATCTGACCTAGATTTATCTACATTTTTGTAAGCGGCGATGCTTCTGTGTGCTGGGAGGTGATTTTGATACCTAGTCATTGGCGTGTAGTGGGGTACTCTGACTCCCTCCTACACTGACATGAGCCACTTGGCTCCGTGTCCCTTTCTGCTGTGGACACGCGCGGGCCTCTTCATTCACTCGGAGGAGGTCTTTTTCAATCACTGTTGGCATCTCTTTAGTGTTGAGTCTCTAACTGAATCCCAGCCCTTACCTTGATATAACGAGCAGGCCGGTACCTAGACTGCATCCCATTTGGAAGCTCAGTTGCTTGCGTTCTCACAGTTTAACTTCCTCTATGTACTTCTTATTTAGAGACTGTGTGATTAGGGATGAAGTATTAATTTGGCAAAGCACTAAAAGCAGCCAGCTGTAGAAAGTGTAATTATATAATTCATTAGGAGCCAAAATAAATAAATTCTTCCTTGTTGGGCTTTCTGAACAACTAATAATCCACGCCTCCCACCCCTTTCTCTGGAAGTGAATTAAACATGGCTAACTACCCATGGAACAGCCCTGGCCGTCGCACGGGTGACACCGACCGAACACATGTCATCTGTTTTGTCTCAGGGCCCTCTTTGGGACGGATGCAGACGCCCCCATCAAGCAGTGCCCCGTTTGCCGGATTTACATTGAGCGCAACGAAGGCTGCGCCCAGATGATGTGCAAGAACTGCAAGCACACGTTTTGTTGGTACTGTCTGCAGAACCTGGACGTGAGTTCTCCGTGGAAGG
This sequence comes from Rhabdomys pumilio, assembly GCA_030674055.1. Lineage (NCBI taxonomy): Eukaryota > Metazoa > Chordata > Mammalia > Rodentia > Muridae > Rhabdomys > Rhabdomys pumilio. Next base: position 15,621,140 of record JANHMN010000006.1, on the reverse strand, counting down.
GGCTTGTCCTTTACCTTTGCTGTGTCCGTGCCACTGTCTGAGCCCTAGTCCTTCCCTTTAGCAACGGGGCCTCTTATCATCCTGCAAAAGGAATTTATTTTTCTTAGTGAGATTCCCTGAAGCCCAGTCTGTCCTTCCTGACCTCCCTGTCCTTCGTCTTCCCTCCTCCTTTCTTTGACCTCTCCTCGCTTCCTCTTCCCCTTTGCTTTTGTTTGTTTCGCGGGCGTTGGACCCAATCATTGTGTGTGCCGGGCGGGCGAGCATCTTGCCCCTGAGTCACAGCCCAGCCCTGTTGCTACTTCAGACACCATGAAACCTCCTTGTGTTGCCTTAGATGGGTCACTTTAGCTTTCAGACATATCTTTGTCTGAAATGTCTTCAGGCCGTTTTTATGCTCTCGAGGAAATTATCCCTATTGTGTAAATAGTTGTCTGAGCATTTGCTTTATACTGTTGTCATAACAAATGGTCACAAATTTTCTGGCTTAAAACAGCAGAATAAACATAAAATAGACACTTTCTATGTCTGTACCTTAGAAGCCTGCTATATATCTCGCTGGATCATGATCCTGACAGGGCTGTAATGCTGTCTGAAGACACTAGATGGAAATCCATGTCTTTGCTCTTCTGTCTTCTAGAGATGGGGTTGCTTGCATCGCTAGACTCGTCATGTCCATCTGATCCCCTCGTGGTTCTCATTCCCACTGACCACAGCCAGGAAGCATTTCCTCTTGATAAAGAACCAGGAAATGAGATGGGAGCCATTGAGATCACAAAGGGTAACCTCTGCCACATCAAGGTCCTTCACATTGTTACACATGCAGACAGTCACTGGAGACTCAGCCATGTGTATCTCCAAGGAGCATTCTGCCTACTGCAATCAGAAAGGCTGTTCAGATGGCTCGTGTCTCCTGCTTCCTGGGTCCTGTATATTGGTGTGACAGGGAAACACTACTGCCTTACCACTTACTAGATCCTGGGACCTGTCTGTTACTTAGTCTGTCTCCCCACCCAAGAGTATGTCTTCTCAAATTCTGGCGCACTTTCATCCAGTCCTGTGCCAGGACAGTAATCTCAGCTGTGGGAGGGTGAGTGACAAGGGTGTCCTCCAGTCTCAATCTTTTAAAGTTTGAGGTGGCACAAGTTGCTTATGGATACTGTCTAAAGCTATAATGTGTGTCCATATTGGTGTAAGACCTCAGTCATGCTTGTCTTAGGTAGGGTTACTAATATTGTGATGAAACATTGTAGACACTCGGGGAGGGAGGAAAGGGTTTATTCAGCTTACTCTCCCACATCATAGTTCACCATCAGATGAAGTCAGGGCAGGAATTCAAGAGGGACAGGGTTCTGGAGCCAGGTGCCAATGCAGAAGCCATGGAAGGGTGCTGCTTACTTACTGGCTTGTTCCTCATGGCTTGCTCAACCTGCTTTTTTATAGAAGGCAGGAGTGCAACCCCAATGGTGGCACCATCATGAACTAGGCCCTCCCATGATCAATCACTAATTAAGATTCTATAGAGGCATTTTCTCAATTGAGGCTCCCTCTGATGACTCTAGCTTGTGTCAAGTGACATGAAACTAGCCAGGACACACTTACACTGGTATCTTTTCATCAGCTCTTGGTTTTGCTGTATGGTTGGGTTGCATTCAGCTAGCAGTTTGTTGGGTGCTACAGTATCTTACATGGCGCCTGTAGTAAAGGTGGCATTAATGGAATGCCTACCAGTGCTTCAGCTGAAAGTGAGTTAAGCTGTTGAGGACATTGTAGGGGCGAGTGTCTTCGTTTTTTTTTTTTTTTTTTTGAACTGCAAGAATTTAAACAGCTCACCCATGTTTTCCACTTTGAGTAACCATGCCTCTCAACAGGGTCCCTTTGATGTGTGGTGTTTAACATGATTTATACATTAAAAAAAGATCCTTGGGTTTTCTCCTTACTATCACCAGACCATAAACCAGGTTTGTACCCACCAGACAGCTGAGTCCACCAGTTCTCTTTAGGAGGAAGGCGTATGAGGGACTAAATGTGTGTACCACATCTCCATCCACTGGCTGGGGGACAGTGTGACCGAGAACACTCTGTTCAGACGCTTGTGTTGTGTGGGCCTTCAAGATGAAATGGGACAGATTTAAATGTCTGAAGATGTGGGCTTCAGATGTTGAAGCACACTTTTCTGTCACCGCGTCTTGGGAACTAGCTATCGCTGTTTTAGATGAGGGCATTGGCTTGTGGAAAAGGTGCTTTTCCATGGGGCAGTGTAACCTCAGGGGGTTTTCCACCTATAATCCAGTTCCCGAATAGCAACTCAGAGGCTTATTTATGTATGAATACATAAGCGTGGGCTTGTACCCCCAACAAGCTGCTAATCCATTTATTCTATTCTGTCTGCCACATGGCTAGTTATCTCTCCGTTTCATAGTCAGAGTCCAGGGCGAATCTTCCTACATCTGACTAACTCCCAGAGTTCCTATCTCTTTACTGGTAATCCCACCTTCTACTTCCTGCCTTTTGCTAATAGGCCATCAGGTTTTTATTGACAGGTGATGCTTCCACACAGCACACAAGAGGCTCTCTCTCCAGGGCAGTGTTCTATGCCACACAGTATTGATGTGTTCGTGGGAAGGTTGAGAACCTGGGGCAAAGAAAGGGGAATTTTCTGAAGCCCAAGTCTGAGGCAGCTACCAAACTGAGACTGAGTATGCTGGGCATTGCATTTGCTCCTGGCTTCGTGTTCATCCATGAGGTGTCAGAGGCTGAGATGGAGCCTCAGGGACTTGTCACCTTCGGTTGTTTTCTCTCTTCCATGTGACCTCAACTTCTCCTTTACTCCTCTGCCATTTCGCTCTGTCTGTTGTGTGCCGTTTAGAGGTGAGCCAGTCTTTTCTCAAGCTGACCAGTCTACTCACCCTGTTCTTCACAAGCCAAACTTCCGCTGAACCCCGTCAGTCACCTCTTGCTGTTGACATCGGCCTTCTTCCGCTTAGCACAGGACATTTAAGTGACCATGTGGCCATATCCTGACTGTATTTTTCCCAAGATGTCTCCCAAGATTTTGACATCTTGGCCAGCTGCCATCTCTCCTGTCTCTTCTGACCTCACCTTTCTGGCTGTTCCTCAGTGTCCTTTCCAGACTTCTCACCTGTTTGTGTCTTCTCTGGACAAATTTGCTCCTCAGTTCACGTCTCTTCTAGACAAGCTCATTCAGTTCTGTGATACTTCTCCCCCAACCCCATTTTATGTAAACTGATGTTCAGGTCTCTCCTTCAAAGACCAGGTATAAGTAATGATCTGCCTCTGGATGCGTTACTTGGATGTCCAATTGAGCATGTCCAAACTCATTCATCTTTACCCACAAGTCCACCTCTGGGTTATTTCTCTTGACAAGACCACTGGCTTCTTTTTCCTCAGTAGTTTTCCCCATCATTCACAATCCTGTTCCTGCTTCCTCATACAGTTTATCACTCGCTTACGACCTTGTGACTGGCTTCCCCTTCCCCTTCCCCTTTCAGTCTCTGCCATTGGTCACACCAGGCTTGCTCCCGGCTTATGGCTCTCACGTTCTGTTGTACACCTCTGCAGAAGCTCACTATCTGCTACCTGCCTGAGATGGTGGAGCAGGTCATTCCTTGTTCTGTCGTCTCCGTCAGGATTCCTAGAGGAAGTCATTCGTAGCAGCAGGTGAGCTGCCTGCTCGACACTCACCTCTCATCTCTACATTGTGTGATTACTGAAACCTCTCTCTTTGTTTTTCAGAATGACATATTCCTCAGGCACTATGACAAAGGGCCGTGCAGGAATAAGCTCGGCCACTCAAGAGCATCAGTAATGTGGAACCGAACACAGGTACGCTCCACCTTAAGGGAACATGAGATGCATTAGACTTGGGATGTCTTCCTTGATTTCTCATGCCCTCCTGGGAGGTTCTGGTATGAGGAGAGAGAGAACAATGGAGCAGAGGCCTGAAGTTAATTCAAGCACACAGTTGTTGAGGGAGAGGCACCCGAGAGCAAAATGTTAGGGTGACTAGCCAAGGAACATACCCATGTTCTTTGCTCTTGCAAAACATGGGAGGAGTTTCCTACAAGCAGTTAGAGCATATTAACCATCAAAGCAGAGTCCTCCAATACTGTGGGCTCCTGCAGGGCCTCAGATCCCTCTGTACATGCCATTGTGTGTTTATGTGGCAGGTTCAAAGAGAATTGTGGTTTGTTTTTTAATAGTGTTTTGTGTTTATCAAAGGCTACACTCCCTTTGAAGAAACCAATGCTCACATCCTAACGATCATTATTAATGCCCCTGTGAGACTGTTGAGGAAGCCCCAATAGAGAATGAGCCAACAACCACACTTCAGGGTTTAGAGTTTATGGTTCAGCCTGAGTTAACAACATTTGGTTTGCTCTCACCCTTGGTTTAGTCCTTTGTAGTTTGTGTCCAGTGAGAACATCGCTAAAAATGCCTGAGACAGTATTCCAGTTATTCATCTAACAGATTATCATAGCCTGGGTGACTGAAACAGCTGAGATGCTTCTTCCTAGTTCTGGCTGCTGGAAGTCTAAGATATAACCAGATATTAGCATGGGCAGGATCTGCTAAGGGTCCTTGTATTGGTCACCTGTCTCAGGACTTAGAGAAGCAAGTACCTAATCTGGCTCATGGTTTGAGGGGATACAGTCCATCATGGCTGGGAGGGCATGCCAGAGTTTGGGGTGGTAGGAACTTGAAGCCAGGACTCCTCATGTCTCAGCAGAGTTAAAATCAGGGAGAGGGGAATACTAGCATTGGTTTGACTTTCTTCTTTTTTAATTTTTGTTACTCACTCCAGTGCCTAGTCCATGGGACATCATCATGAGTCTTCCCTTCCCAGTTAGTCCTGGAAACATCCCCCTTCCCCACATCCTGAGTGTATCTCTTAGATGACTCTGAATCCAGACATGTTGGCCATAAGGCGTTAAACTCACAGCACTCTTCCCAGTTTATAGCTGACAGCTTTCTCACCATGTTCTCCCATGGTAGAAAGCTGAAAATGGACTCCCTAGTGTCACCAAGGTTCCACAGTATCACCTAGGGGGTCCCCTCTCCAAGTGCCATCACACTGAGTATTAGGGTTTCAACATAAGTATAGGGGACACAGCATTCAGACTGTAGAGGCTGTTACACTTGGGGGCATGTACACATCTCAGGTGACATACCTGCTGATATAGGGTTTTCTCTTCAATTTCTAGGTAGTGGGGATCCTTGTGGGATTAGGTGTCATTGCCTTGGTGACTTCACCCTTGCTGCTTCTGGCCTCTCCCTGTATAATCTGTTGTGTCTGCAAGTCCTGTCGTGGCAAGAAGAAAAAGCACGATCCATCCACAACCTAAATTCACCTGCACAGACATCCGGGTCATATGAGACAGCACATCGGTAAAAGCCCCACTTAGTGACCTTGCCTCCTTCTCCTTGCCAAATTTTGGAAGTGCCTCTGTCCAGACTTTGAACTTGCCTGAAAGCATTCAGTGTTGGAAAAGGCCACATCCTGAGTGTGAGTGAGCCTATGTATCAAGAAGCAGCCCCACAGTCCAGACTACATCTGTGGAGCAGGTTGGGAACTTTGCTTTAGCCTGGGAGACTCTAAAACATCACCATCTTACCATCCGAAGGATCCCACCAGGCTGCTCATCTTCCATCCAAACCAAGGCGCCTGGATGAATATTCAGTATAGTAATGGTATTGCCGTGCTTGGCAGCATTGCAAACTGAGCAAATGTCTGTGTTGGCTCCACTGCCACGAGACACATGGCAGAAGCCCAGAGTCGGAGGGGAAGGATGATGCTGCAGAATAAGAAGTTCTATGAGCAAGGGAGCCGGCTGCTTATCTCAGGAGTCAACGCACTGGCTGGCGTGCCTGTGCCGGCTACCGAGTGTGCACTTCTTCAGCATTCCCACAGAGACTTGGCAGAAACATTATTGCTCTCTCCCTGTGTGATCTCATCTTCAGGCAGGAGAAACTGCTGTTGAGAGGGAGTTGTTCCTTCCCAGGAAAAGGTTGTAACTTGTAAGACGACATGGCCTCATTCAGTGTCTGTTGTTTGGCAGATGTTATTCTTCTAAGGTAACTGGTTCATCACTCACAATCAGCCCGCAGCTGTGGTCTATAAAAGTGTTTTATATGAGATGCAAGTGGGAAAGCTTCAAAGCCTTCACCGTGGACAGCAGGGTCCTTTCTTGGGCAATGTGGTCAGATTCCCAACAGATTAGGAGTTGGACCAGACTGTGTATGTCACCAGTACATATATAGAATGTAGTTCATTCACACATACAGAATCCATGTGACTCCAATCGGGCATGTGTGGAGATATCCAACGGATAACACAAAATAAGATTATTTAAAAGACCTTGTTCCTTTCTATGACTAAAATGATTTATCTATCAGCATAAGAGGTTTTTTTTTTGTGGGGGGTCTGGTTTTATTTGCTTAGTACACATGTGAATTTTTGTTGTAAGTTCCTAACTTACTCAAGACGGTAAACTCAAAATTCTTTAAAACAGCGCCTAGTGGAGTTTTATGATAGTCAGGTTATTTACATGCTTTCAGACACAATTTAGAGCAGGTCCTTGCTCAGCCTAATTTAATCGTTCTCCCAGGAGCTGTCCAGATAATCTGAGTACTTTCTGTGTCCTCAAGAAGCAGATAAGATGACAAGAATTCAGATGGATATACTTCCCGTGTCTTCAGTCACTGGGATGCGTGTCACCTCAGTGTGACACATCCTGCCTACTATACAACCAATCAGCAAATAGGTTTTGAAAAGAGGAGCATATTTTTCTCTAGCATTATACAGTTGCCATGAGCAAAGCGGCCGGGTGCTTCTAAGAACTGCGTGTGTTCCATGTTAACAGAGACCTCTCCTGGAAGCCGGGGAGAGTATTCAGGGCCTATTCTGTTTGCCTCAGTAACTAGATTGTTAAACTGCTGCTATCCCAGATCTGTTATCAAAGACCTGTTCTCATCAGCCTTGCCTCTGCAGTGGAATGTATCCTAAGTGGGGATGTGTATATTCAGGGGATTACATGTGTATATTAGCCTCTGATGTATGTACAGAACATTCCCTTGCAATGCGCTTTTTTATTCACTGTTTGTATAAAACATAGAACTCTAGAAAACTTCTGAATGGCAACCAGCCCAAATCCTTTCAATCATTTTATTAGAAATTTCTAGATATAAAGTGACTCTGTCTTCTGGTGAATGTCTTAAGTACAGCAGAAAAAAACCAATCCCTCTCTTTGGAAAGGGTATGTCATATTAGTTGGATATAAAGTCCATGTGAATGGATGACTTACACACGTAGTCACCTGACTCCCTTGAGGTGAGGGGCATTTGTCATAGCTCAGGGGATTATAGGAACTCAACTGAAATTGGATTTCTCTGCGTAGATGTCAACAGCTACAACAAGCACCGCCGTCAGTAAATTCTCCAGGCTTGCCTGGTTCTAAGTGGGGCTGACTTCATGTTCCCTGAAATACTGTTACCAACGAAAAAAGAGCTGCTGGTAGATCTGGAGTAAAAGCGAAGGAGAATGTCTGGCAAATTTCCCGGTGAAACTGAGGGAAATTGCCTTCTCAGAGATTTTTGTTTTTTTATAAAAGCATTAGTTTTGATTTTATTTTTTGGCTAGGAGGGGGGAGGTATTGTTTGTCAAACTGATTTTACATAACTGGATTTTTTTTTTAATGTTGCAAAGTGCCTGAATAATGGTGTCTTTTTCCTCATATAGCAAAATGTGTGTGCGAGAGTGTGTCAGAATCTACCAGAGACTTTGGTAGATGGAACCCAAGTGTCTGTATCTCTGGCTCATCCCAGGGCACAATGCCAGCCCAAGTGACTTTGTTTACAAAGAAACAGGGTGGCAACTGTGTTGGGAAAGGCCAGTGTTCTCACTTTGGGTAATTAGCCTCTTGATGGCTTTACTTCCTCTGCCCCACAGCTTCCTCCTCCTGCTTCAGGAAGATTCCTATAACAAGTGTTTGGCTCTGACAAAAACTTTTCTAGTCCATTTGAATGAAATAGATTTCGAAGCCCACCAGGTTCACATCTGGAAGTAACAGCCCACTTTCCAGAAATCTCACTGGATACAATGGTACAGCCTCCAGAGCCTGCCGCCACCTCTGGGGTTCCCCTCTTAGAATAAGTTAGACAAGAGAGGAAGAAAGCCATATGTAAGCAAATGTAAGAGTCTTAGCCGTCCTGTTTGTTCACGCTGTGGGTATTTGTTCTGGACTTGAAATCTGTACTTTGAAAGTGGCCTTTGGAAAGCAAATAGTTCAGCGTGGATTTTCTTGTAGTCTGCATCACAAAATAATCTTCCCTGTCCAAATGGAAAATTCTCATTGTTTTTTTTTATCTCTGGATGTACAAAACTGTTTCTTGGAACGCCAAATTTCCTCTTTAAAATTACTGAATGACTGTGTACCGCTTTAGCCTCCTGTGCCCACTGCTCCTGTATCTCTCTGTCCGTGAATAGATGCCTCCATGTCTGTGAACACATGGCTGTGAGAGCCACAGAAATGCCTTAGATGAATGACATTTTGTAAAGCTGTCTGAATTGACATCTACAGGCTATTACATCTCTGTTGGTTCATGATCCAGGAAGTTTTGTTGTGTGCTTACTTAAATTACTGTTGTATTATATATATATATATATATTTTTCCAACTCTTTGGGAAGAAAATTAACTGTTTTAGTCTCTTTAGCCCCAATAAATGTGAGCAGGAAACCAACCGTGTTAACTTCTGTTCTGTATAATATTCAGTTTTATTCTCTAAGAACCAACTAAATCACTCTGAGCTCCCACGCTCAGGATCTACAAATACAACCAAAATGTACATGGTGGTCGTGATTCTTGGTATTGCATTTCCTGAAGAAACTGGAGAAGTGCAGACTTCATCCTTCTGTGTGGGGTCGTCCACATCAGCAACACACAGGGGTCCACCCTCACCCAGAGGCGTGATCAGCAATAACACATCTTTTGGCCGTTCTAAACAACCACACTGCAAAACACAGCTTTGCATCAAAGTACAGAAAGAATGAGGCTTAGACTGAATTTAAAGATCAGTTCTAACTTCCGTAAAATCTCTTAGAAGGGACGTGTTTCCTTGTTATGAATTTTAAAGAAACGAATTACAGGAGAGCACTATCTTCTGGTCATTTCCACGTGATTAGTAGTTAAGACAGGACTCCCCTGAGGTTGAGTGCCAGAACTTGGGTAACAGCTAGGTCTTGTGTCTCTGAGGTTCTGAAGGCTCACTTTCTTGTACTGATGTTGCCTTTCTGTTAAATGTCATATTCCCCTTACAGTAACACTCTGACATTTGCATTCAACAGACTATTTAAAATTCACTTTGTAATTCAGTTTGGGAGGGCGGTGGGGGGAAGCAGAGAGACCATGTAAAACGTTTGGGGTTATAGTTTCTTAATTTTCTTAATCATCTCCTAGAATGCCAGCATTGTTGAATTTCCAGAGCATGTTTGCCATTTGCTAAGCTTCCATTTGCTTTCCCAAAGAAACATTGAATGAACTGTTTCATAAGGCACCAAGTTTAATCAGTGCCCTAACCAGCAAACTTGTTGCAATGTAAATTATATACCCAGTGAATCTACAGAAGAATTATAATTAGGTTTTTCTGCAATTCAGTTATTTTTAATGGATAGTAAATCCATTTTATTGTTAGGTCTAGCTCCAGATTATGAGAAAGAAATGGCGTTTCTTACAATTATTGTAACTTTAAGGAATTATAATTTTTTATATTTTTACATAAATGAAAGAACTTTGAGAACCTTCCCATGAGATGATCCATATTTTGTTTCTCTAAAAAAGCAGTGGGCTAGTGTTCTTGTCAACCCAAGGCTCAGATATTGAATGGCAACCAGAAAAAGAGCACAAGCTTTCCTGAAAAGGATTCCAGTGCCTTCTCCTTCCCTGACTGTCAAATCTATGAGTCTAAGAGGAGACACACACTCTTAAGTACAGTGGAGGCATAGGTTTTATATATGTACTTATATGTGTGCTTATGTACATATATATGTGCATATATATCAAGCCCACCATCATCCCATCGTCTCTGAGGTTCAGCTGGAGAAGGGCAGGAGATGGAGGGTGATTTACTAGAGAAATGACAAGGCCATGTACATCTGATTTGCTAATGTCAGAACACAACACTCGTCAAGGCTGCAAACTTCAAATGCAGAACGCTTGCTTCTCCCCTCCAGGCCTGTATGGAACCTTCCCATAGTTCCTTTTCCATGTTTACACACCAAACTCAAAAAGGTTGTTAGTTAACTCACGTCTAGATCCTTTCCCAGTAGCATTACCAACTTGTGCTTCAGTGAGTGTGCACGGCCTGTTATTAAATAAACGCACTAACAGATAGTAGAAACGAGGTTCTACTGAGCCTACAGAATGATTTCCTGATGTGTTTGAAACGGTGCTTTGAACCCATTTTCTGCCTTTATGGTTTGCAGTGGTGAATTTATTAAACAGCTTTGGCTCCCAGTGGGTCACATGTGTACTATACCCACCCAAGAGCTCTCTAGATTTGTGAATGAAATACACACACACACACACACACACACACACACACACACACACACACACACTAGCTAATTTTGATATGCCTTGACTAGCTTAATGGCTGGATACTTCTAAACTTCCCCTGTGGCTAGCAAACACTCTCCTCTGGTATTCCTGTGTTAATATCTTCTAAAGTCTATATTTCATCTCTGCTACCCCAGACCCAATCTTGGAAGTGGCCGCTAGGGCCACTTTCCAGGACCCTTGCATGCTAGCAGGCATATGAGCTTCGTCTTTGTGCTTCATCATCCTGGCAGTTCTCCATCCCTCCTCTCCCGGCCCCTCGCCAGCACAATCTAAAAGTCCCTCCTCCATCTTTATGCCCAGCCATTGGCTGTATGGCAATTCTTTATTATCAATCAAAGCCAGCTGGGGATAGGGACCCTCAGGTCTGGAAGCATGGCTTTTTGGGAACCGAAATAAGATAAAGCATTTTGACCAATCCCCAACAGTGGTTTTCAATTTTAACAGTGCCATATTGATCCTCAGTTTTGCTATTGTTCCCCAAGCTGTAACCAGTTTTATTGCAATAGAATTCTGCACATTGGTTCTAGCACCTTAATATCTACTCAAAATATTCACAGCCATGAATCAGGAGAAGCAAGAACTAGTCCTCCTCCTTTCTGTGAATAGCAGCTTGTCACTCCTGAGTTGACAACAGCCAGAGTTGATATCTTAGTGAGCTATCCTCACTAAGGTCTGTGAGCAGTCACATTTCACATTCATCCTGAGCGGACATTGGACTGACTTAAATTTCAAACACAGCATATTGTAAAGAAATGTCTTACCCAAAAAGTCACAAATTAAAACATAGCGTTTTATGGAATTTACTACCAAATGCTATGAAAACCTCTTTCACTCAAACTCGCTCTCTCTTCATACCTGGTGACCCAACTGATGGCTTTGGACATGGTGGTGGCTGTCTTATGTGGATGGCACAAGGATGAGTTTCATCAAACAAACCCACCAGATATTCTTCCTAGCCTCCCAAAGCACACCAGTAGCTTCACTCTGGCTGCCTGGGCAATCTCTCACACTGACCCCTGGAAAGGCAGCGTTGGGATGCGCTCATTCTGATTAATCTCTTAACAGTCATGGTTGCAGGCCTGTCACAGTGAAATTCTTTGTTTCCCCTTGAAACTTCTTCCACTTCTGCCCAACTTTCCCACCATTATCTTAAGAGCAGTCTGGTTGGTTCCAACTATTCCTTTTACCCAAAGAAACAAGAACAATGCTTCCCCAAGAACCACAAAACTGCTCTGTGCACCCCCCTACACACACACTTTGTATACTCTTGTATAATTAAAGCCAGACCAAGCACTTGATGAAGAAGCTAAGTCCGTGTTCCAGCTCTGCATTGGCTGGCATGATTCAAGGGTATGTGTCTCCTTTTAGTGATCGGAGTGCATGGAGGGGGAGCAGACATTAATACTACCGCACACATTCAAATAAATATTAGGTTTCCTTGAGGTGAGTTATAAAACGGATTATTGATTAGCTAGAATTTACCTTTTGAACCCAGGCCAATTTGTTTTAAGAAAGCAAACAAACTTTTAAAGTCCACCCAGAGGCCCTAGCCATCATCAGAGGAGCTTGTTCAGAGTCCCAGCTTGGAGCTGGGACTTTGGCACACTGGGGGCACGTGAATGGGTACTGGGAAAGGGCTGGAAAATATGGTGTCACAATATATTTGTCTTTTCTGCCCTCTGCCAACCCAGGAGGTGTAGGATTAGAACAGGTGGCTCTACTTGCAATCAAAAGGCTTCAGGTCTAGCTTGGTTCTACTCCTAACTACTGCTGTGAGCTGAGGGCAAATGTTCATTTTTACAGTGTCATGAGGTCAGGTCAGGAGGAGTAGCTGAAATCCTCAACGTCAAGGTACTTCCAAGTTGGTTCTCAGCCTGTGAGTCGTGACTCCTTTGGAGGTCACAGGACCCTTTGCACAGGGGTCACCTAAGACCATCTGGATATCAGATATTTACATTCTGATTCATAACAGTCGCAAGATTACAGGTTTTGAAGTGGTAACGAAAATAATTTATGGTGGGGGGGTCATCAGAACATGAGGAACTGAATTAAGGGGTAGCAGCATTAGGAGGCTGAGAAGCACTCTTGTAATTGGTGTTTGTTACAGAGGTAGGAAGAGTGAGAGCCACAAGGCATGTGTTCATGTTGAACCAGTGTCGTCTAACAGTTTCCTCTGAGATTGAAACTTTCCATCCTGCAGGGGAGCACCTTAAGCAGGAAGTCTATACCCCTGGGTCATAACTTGACATAGCTGTGGACAAGGTCTTGTCTTAAAAGCCCTGTGGTGGGTCTTTCTTCCCATTAGTTAAAATCATATCTCCTGTCAATTCTTTGCTGTGAGAGGTCTGGGCAAGCACAGCTCAAGAATATCTACACTGTCATGGCAGACATGTTTTTATAAGATTCAAGGGGATCAAGAGAGTTAACTGGGAGAATTGGCTAGAGTGGCCAGTTTTGTTTTGTGGTAGAGCTAAATCTGTCTCTTAATATCTTTCCTTTGGGTCATATTTAAGCTCTGTAAGTCATCTTTGAAGAATAAGACTGGGCTACTGCTCAGGATATGTCTCATCCAAGTAAGCTGTGGAACCGAGAAAAGGCCCAAACGCTACTTCTAACGTAGGAGGTGCAAACATGGATTACATGATAACATCTCAGCCACCAATGGGACCTATGTATGCTGTAGTGCCAGATGGAGCCATGGGGGCTGCTGGCAGAGCATTATCATCAAAGTTCTTGCTTGGCTATGAATCCTGAATGTTCAAATACCAACATGCCAGACAAGACATGCCTGTTTGTTGGCTTGGCTACTGTGGGTAAAGCCAGCAGCCTTCCATCTGGATTTAAAGCTGTCTCCACAAGATGGAGTTTGGGTTGCTACTGTAAGCCAGGACAAAAACTTGTGGATGGGAAGGTCATAGGTCCCAATGGGGAAACAGCTTCTAGTGTTTTATCACATGGGTGTAATGTACCTGCCAAACTGCCCCCTAGTTGTTTGTGTTGACGCTCATAGTCCATAGTTGTGAGCCTCAACTCGTAACCCCTGGTGAAGCTCTTGAACAATGGATGGTTTCTTAGCCATAGGTGTATATCTATAGTCACCCCCTCTAAGGCTCAGGGCTCATTATGGATGAGAAGACTGAAGGAATGTAAGAGGTGGAGTGTTCATAACAATTTCTGTCAAGATTGAAGCCTTCCATCCTCCAGGAAAGCTCTGTAAGCAGCAAGGTAAACAACTCAAAGGTGCTTCAGGAAGTCCCTGAAACTGACCAGATTCACTAGGCTCCTCCCTGCCAAAAGAAAGCAATAAAAGCTGAGAGTCCTGAGACTAGCACAACAAGGCTGTGAAGAAGACTGAGCTAGACCAGCTTCGTCAAAGAAGCAGAAACCAGTTGAGTTGCCTGGAAGAAGTTTAGAGTCATCCAAAATGACCACTCTCCATTCTGTTGAGCCATCTGCAAGCTGTACAGTGTGTTACAAGTTACCAGCTTTGTGAGCTCTCACCCTTGCTGGGGTGGGCTTTGGTGATGCAGCTGTCTTTGAGTCATTTCTTCTCCTGTAAGTGACCCTTCAATCATATTCCTGTAAGAATCTCCAATAAAATTCCACCAAGTTGAACTTCGGTGATAGCCATACTTTGGTCAATTGGGGGTTCCCTATCTGGGGTGAGTAAATGTGTACCTTCCTAGAAAAAGTTTTGTCACACAACATCCAGGCATGGAGTCACCCAGATAAAGTTGGCTGTTAGTCCTGAAACACATTTAATGTTTCAGTTTGCAAGCAGATGGAACCTCCTCTGTACATGCCTTGTCTTCATAGTTTAAAAAAAAAGTTTTCATAAATATTTACCAAACAAAATAATGTTCTGTTCAGTTATAACACAACAGATAGGTTAAGAGAAAAATACATGATGTAAGTCATCCTAATGATTTGGGGGAGAGGTGACACAGGGTTTCTTGTGTGTAGCCCAAGCTACCCTCAGATTTTTAGTGATCAAAAATGACCTTGAACGTCTGATCTCCCTGCTTCCATCTCCCAAGAGCTAGAAGAAGTTACACGTTGTTTACCAACATGCCGTGCTGGGGATTGAACCCAGGGCTTCCTGCATGTTAGGCAAGCAACTAAGCTACACTTCCTGTGCCCTCAAACCAATGATTTTTGCTGTGGAAAATTAGATTTAAAAAAAAAAAAAGCAAGCAAGCAAGCAAGCAGCAGCAGCAACAAATATCCAAAACCAAAAAACAAAACAAAACAAAACAAAATGAAACAACAACAACAAAAAAACCAAAACAAACAAAACCAAACCAAAAAAAACCCACTTGCATTTATATGGTGACTCTCATCATGTTTGACTTTGTTTGGAATTGCTGTACTTTCCATCAGCGTTTTGTTATTGTGATTTGTATGAAGATGCTCTCGTGTAGCCCAGGCTGACCCTTGAACTCACAATCATCTTCCTGCTTTAGCTTTTTGTGTGCTGGGATCACAGGCATGCAGTGCTATGCTGAGTTTAAATGGTACTAGAGCCTGAACTGGCTTTCTAAGAGCCAGACAAGGATTTTTACAAGGTAAGACACATCCCCAGCCCTCTAAGGTACCTTCAAAATATTATCTATTACTCTTCATAGTATTTTTTTTTTTTTGTTTTTTTGAGACAGGGTCTCTCTGTGTAGCTCTGGCTGTCCTGGAACTCACTCTGTAGACCAGGCTGGCCTCAAACTCAGAAATCCGCCTGCCTCTGCCTCCCAAGTGCTGGGATTAAAGGTGTGCGCCACCACCGCCCGGCTTCATAGTATTTCAGAAAGTAGTGACTGGCATCCCCAACATCACAGATTAAAGATGAGGCTTTGGGGTAAGAAGTACAGCACAAGAGCATCCCACAGGTGAGTGGAGAAGCTAAACATGTTCACATTCTACAGGAACCACCCGTGGTCTCTCATTATTATTTATTTAAGTTTTAAGATTTATGTTAGCTTTGTGTGTATGAGTGTTTGCTTTCACGTATGTATGGGGACCACATATGCTCCTGTTGCCTGTGGAGGCCACAAGAGTGTTTTGTAGCTGGAGTAGAAGACAGGGAGAGAGACAGCTGGTTCGGCACATCTACTCAGACACAAAGAGATTTTTGTTCAGGCTCAAATAATACATTTCACCTTCGAAAACAGAACACAAAGTTACTCTGGCTTTCAAAACCAGTAAATTAAGATAAAAATTCAATTAAACCCTCAAAATGCTTTCAAAAACATTTTAGGTTTTGAACTAAAATGTGCCTTTTATTCCTTACAATGTTTGAAAGCATAATAAGCTGTTCTTGCCAAAGATGGGTACCATGTGTGGAAAAACATTTCCACTTAGACGTCTAAATATCAGAGTATTGTTGAGAGCACTCATACTAAATTCTATCCCTAGAATTTCCACCCAATGCCACAAACAAGTAATAACAAAGGGTGCCTAAAATGTGGAAGGGCTCTAGGGTTGAAGGTGGTGACGTGAACGCCACATCTTAGGACGTTATTCTGACGGCAGTGTGGCAGCTATATTGTAAGAAGAGAAGCTGAGGATTGCATGGTGGCTTAGGTTTAGACTTAGAGTTAGGGGGTTAGGGTTAGGGTTAGGGGGTTAGGGTTAGGGCATTAGGTTAGGCTTAGGGTAAGGGGTAGGCTTAAGGTTAGGGTTAGGTGGTTAGACTTAGAGTTAGGTGGGGGCTGTTTATCACGGCCACCTGTGTACGTGACTTAAAGGTGAAGGTGGAATGGAGATTAGACCTCATGTCAGGCCAGACAGTTAGGGGGTTAGGGTTAGGTGGCTAGGGTTAGGATTAGTGTTAGAGGGTTAGAGTTAGGGTACTACTGCGATAGTCAGTGAAGACTGGTCCAGGGTAATAGATATAGAGACTGGGGGATTGGGTGGGGGGAACTGCATAAGACATAGAAAACAAAACACAATCAACAATGTTTGGACATCTGGGTGATTATATTAACAGAACCTCCTCTCCTTCCCCTCTCTCTGTCTCTCTCTCTCTCTGTGTGTCTCTCTTTTAGTCTCTCTCACTGTTTTTCTTTGTCTCTGTGTGTCCCTGTCCTGTCTGTCTGTCTGTCTGTCTGTCTGTCTCTCTCCCTCCCCTCCTCTCTCTCTCTGTGTGTGTGTGTGTGTGTGTGTGTGTGTGTGTGTGTGTGTGGCTGTCTGTCTGTGTCTGTGTCTGTGTCTGTGTCTGTGTCTGTGTCTGTGTCTGTGTCTGTGTCTGTGTGTGACAGGAATGTACAGGAACACCCCATGTTTGGGAGCACTTGCCTGTCTGTGTCCTGCAGAGGCCACAGATTGACTTTGCCTTTCTTCCTTCAATTCCCACCTTCTCTTTGGTGACATATCAGGTCTCCATCTTCTCTAGTCTTGCTGTCCAGTGAGTCCTGGGCACCATTTACTGGGAAAGGAATTTCTTTTGAAAATGACTTTGCTCATGGTTGCTTGTCTGTCTACTCATGAGACAAACAGTTGCTGTCCTTCCATCTTCACAGAGAAATGACGCTGATACTGATACCACCTAACAATCTGGTTGTCATTGTTTACCCTGTCCCCTCCCCTGGTCAGGGATTAGGTTTCAAGTGCATTCTAAGAAGCCCAGATTTTATGTAATGCTGGCATCTGGACTCTCCTCGCTGCCCCAGCAGCAAGCCCTTTACCCCCAAGCCATCTCAGTGGCCCCAATAATACTGCTTTCTGCCTTGAGCACTTAACAGTACCACTCTTAAAGCTGCCACACGATTGCTATCAATTTTCTCCAGAGCCAGTTTAGAGCAGATTTTGTAATCGAGGCTTATAGGACTCACCCTGAAATCATCTGTGGAACAAAACACAGAATAAATAAAATTCCCCACTGCTCATGACAAAGGGACAGCCAGGCTACACACACGCAAGCAAAGTGGGAGCTGGATTCCTACTTAGTTTGATATTTTTAGTTCACTCTTAGGAGAGTTGAGGAGAGTCTTTGCTATTTATGAATTCGTTTGTCTTAAGAAACGGTTTCCACACATTATCTTCTCTTTGGAGGAGAAAGCCCTGGGCGCCGAGATACAGAACCAGCTTAACAAACACGGGAAACGGAGCTGCCTTCTAGAAGCTTGGAGGAAATAAACGGGCTCTGTTGCTTTCATTTACTGGGAAAGGAATTTTTTTTGAAAATGACTTTGCTCATGGTTGTTTGTCTGTCTGCTCATGAGACAAATGGTTGCTGTCCTTCCATTTTCACAGAGAAATGACTCTGGTACCGATACCACCTAACAATCCTATTGCCATGGATTGGCCCATACCTTCTTCAGCTCTCTGCTCATGGTACCCATTTGTGTGTGTGTGTGATGGCCGCCGTTGGCACTGCGTAACAGGGCCAGGAAGGAAGAGAGCAGGATACTGTACTGTGGCCACACTGGCTTCACTTTTTCATTAATAGTCACTTTAGGAGGTCAGGGAAAGGAAGGAAATGCTGCTTTCTAGGGCCTGGAATTTGCGTGGCTTTCCTGTGACCTCGCAGAAAAGCTACATGGCTGGCCTTGGGGTTTGAGGGGCGACGGGAACTTCAAGATCGGTGCACTTAGTGTCAAGTCCAAAGGAAACCCCATCCCCCTAAATTCTGGTACCATTTTCTTTTCACAGTCAGGGGAAGGGCTAAAGGCTATCTGTGGTGCCTGTTAGCTATCAAAGCTCATGCTAGCCTCTCAGCTCCCTCAGTATCACAAGTACCTTCAAGTTACAGAGTCCCTGCAGACATCCTGGATTTTAGCTTTGCTCACCCCGCCCCTACCCTAAGCTTCTCCAGCTTTCAGGATTTCCTCCCCAAGCTTTCCAATCCCTTGTAACCCTACTGTTTCAGCTATGTGCTCTCTTTGGTCTTCCCCACCTTGGACTCCTCTCTCTTGCTCCTCCTCTGTGGGTCTCCCTTTCCCCCTACCTCTCTTCTCATGACCAAGTCCAGTCTGCTGGCCATGCTCTGATAACTGCTTTCTCTCGCAGCTCCAGGACTCTTTCAGATGCTTCTGGCTCTCTATCTATCACAAATCTATCTGGCTCTCTATCTCTCCCTCCTATCACAATTAAAAACAACAACAACAAAAATGTTCTCTTTAAGGATCCCTTAGAGAGATCTGGTTTTCTGTTTATACAGGGAGTTCTCCTGAGCTGTTTATAGATGTTGGTATCAGCAACTGTTTCTTCATTAATCTGCCAATAGTTTGTTGTATCTAAGGTGAAATTTTAAAGAACCAAGTAGCCTATTTTGCTCTGAAAACAACAGCAGAAATTTCTAATTTCGGCCTGTTTTATCTGGTTTCCTGAAAGTCATTTCCTAATAACCAGATACTTGTCTACTTCTGTTTTTCGTTGTTTGCCTTTTCAAACAATGAGCTCTTGGGTTAAAAAAAAAATTTTTTTTTCAGATAAGGACTCTACACAACCTGGGCTGGCCTTAAAGCTGGGGTCCTCCTGCTTCAGCCCCAGAGGGCTGGGATTGTAAGTGTGTGTTACTCTGCTCACTCAATTAACTTTAATCTTTAAAACCTCACACATACATTTTCTCCCTTTTTTCCCTTTCTCTTTGTCTCTCTGTCTCTGTCTCTCCATGTCTCTGTCTCTGTGTCTGGGTCTCTCTCTCTCTCTCTCTCTGTCTCTTTCTCTCTCTAAGGCTGGGGTGAGAGGAAAGGGTGAAGGTCAAAGGTCCACCTTGCCTTTGTCTGTGTTGGTTTCTGTTGGCTGATGCTCTGCACAGCAGGCTAACTAGGTGCTAAACTTCTGGGGCATCTCCTGTCTCCACCTCCTATTTTACCATGGGAGCCCAGGGATTACAGACATGCATTGCTGGTCAAGTTTTACATGGGTTCTGGGGAGCCAGATACAGGTTCTCACACTTGCATGGTGACCTGGATAGTTTTATATCAACTTGACACAAGCTAAAGTCATCTGAGACAGGGAACCTCAATTGAGAAAATGCTTCCTTCTGTAAGATCTGGCTGTAGGCGAGCCTGTAAAGCACTTTCTTAATTTCTGATTGGTGAGGTAAGCCCCAGGCCATTGAGGATGGGACACTCTGGAACTGGTGGTCCTGGGTTCTATACAAAATAAAACAGGTTTAATGGGTCATGAGAGAGGCAAGCCAGTAAGCAGCATATCTCCACGGACAGCGTTAGCTTCTGCCTACAGGTTCTTGCCAGATCTGAGTTCCTGTCTTGGCTTTTGATCATGGTGTTTCATCCCAGCAATAGTAACCTGACTAAGACTCATGGTAAGTACTTTACCCACTGAACCATCTCTCCAGTCCTTAATTTTAATCTTTATTAATTTTAATTTCTTTTAAAGGTTTTTTTAGTCTTCGGTAAAGGGCATCAATTCTTCTCATTCTTTCTTGTTTAATCAAAGCATCATTTAACACAATAACATTCCTTCGGCTCTGAAAGTCTCCAACAAAATCTGAATATTTAGTAAATGAATGACTAAATTATTGATATTTTTAATGATAGTAAGCACCATGCTGGTTTCTACTCTAGTTCAGTAATGCTGTTACTCAGACAGGTCTAGGTTTCCGCACATATATCATTATTTTTCCCTTAAAAATATGACAAATCAGGGCTGGAGAGATGGCTCAGTGGTTAGGCACACTTGTTGCTCTTGCAGAAGACCCAGGTTCCATACCCAGTACCTGCATGGTGGCTCAGAACTATCCATAATGCCAGTTCTAGGAACTCTGATGCTCTCTATGGTACCAGGCACATAGAAGGTGCACATATGTGCACAATGACAAAACACTCAAACACATGAACTCCTTTTTAAAAAGTAGCAATATATATGTATTTAATAACACATATATTATACACACACATATATGTGTGTGTGTGTGTGTGTACACATGTTTATAACACATATATATGCCTGTACACACACACATATATGTTTACACACACACACACACACACCTAGGGCCATAACTCAGTTACTGTGTGAAATCCTGGGTTCCCCATTCACCACACTACTTCTAAAAAAGAAAACATGCAATATATTTCAAATTTTGTTTAGATTTTTCATTAAACACATTTGTCTATGCTCTCTGCTTTTGGAGATTCACTGAAAACCCTTTTGTGGGAAAAATGAAAATATTCCATACATAAATAAATGTTTCCTCCGAGGGGCATAAAGTTTGATACATGAGACTCAAACGTTGCTTATTAATTCTATTCTATGATTCACTGTTTTATCCAGGTTTACTTCCTTCTATAGGGAGAAAGTATTAAATCTCCTCGTGTCTTCCCTTTATCTTTACTTTTCTTCTTTGTTCCTGAGACAGTCGCCCCACAGGCCTTGAAACTGTGGCAATTCCCCTGACTCGGGCTTCTGGATTGTGGGATAATAGGTATATGGCACCATGCCTGGTTTCATACACATAAAGCTTTAATTAAAATAACACTCATATTATAACATTTTGATAGTATATCTCATTAATATACAATTTGAAGATGGAATAGGATTATATAATTGAAATAATAAGATTTTATTTTTATATGTCAAACTTCATTCTCTTCAGAGAAAACACTTATAGAAATAAAATCTTCTAAATTTGTTTCTCAATCTTTGACTCCCAGACAGCTTATTTTAATCCATTCAGGTTCTGAGTTTGATGATGACTCTGCATGCCTCAATAATATCTGTAAGAACCTAAGTCAACCTGTAAGCCTCAACTGTTCAAGGGCAAGGTAACTTCTTGGAATGCTGGGAGTTGTAGTTCTTAGGAAATAGCAAGACTTGTTTTCACTCCTCTAAACAAGTTTGTTTGAACCAACTGCACCAGATATGTTTGATAGCGTGTAAACGGGAAGTATGTCAGGATGTATGCTTGTCCCTGATTGGACCTGATAGGAAATGCAATGAATTATGGGTTTTGGTTTTTTAAGCTCCTGCAAACAGTGACTTAGTCATTCCCTGGAAGCCCAGAGGTGGACCTAGCTAGAGTACTTTTTTCCTGGCCAGTATTTAATTAACACTTGCTTCAAATTTGCTTCAAAATTGGGGGACTGTTTCTTTTTTCTTGCAAATTTTAGAGAAATTAACACATGCTTGGGAAATTAAGGGTTTTTTGTTGTTGTTGTTGGTTTTTTTTTTGTTTTTGTTTTTGTTTTTTTTTTTTTTTTTTTTTTTTTTTTTGAGACAGGGTTTCTCTGTATAGCCTGACTGTCCTGGAACTCACTCTGTAGACCAGGCTAGCCTGGAACTCAGAAATCCGCCTGCCTCTGCCTCCCAAGTGCTGAGATTAAAGGCGTGCGCCACCACCCGGTGGGAAATTAAGTTTTATTTGATTATTTGTTTGTTTGTTTGTTTATTTATTTATTTATTTAAGACAGGTTCTAATGCAGGCCAGGATGACCTCAAACTCCCTATAGCAAAGGATGGCCTTGAACTTCTGAACTTCCTGCCTCTACCTCCCGAACACTGAGTTTACAGGCCTGTGCCACCTCACCTGCTTTATGAAGTGTATGAGATGAAACCCGAGGTTTTGTGACTGGTAGACAAGTACCCTGCCAACTGAACCACCTTCCCAGACCCTTACCATTCTTAGTAGTTGGTAAAAATTTCCATTTGAAGGCATCTTTTTTTTTTAAGTCCCGGAAATTCTCTAGTATTTCTTTGTCTATGTTTCTTTTTCTAAAGCTTTCATTAAATACTGCTTAATTTATTTGTCCTGAGACAAGGTCTCACTCTGTCACCCAGGATGACTTGTGACTCACACCGTCCCTCCGGCTTCTGCCTCCTGAGAACTCGTGACGCTTGGCATGGCCATCCCGCTTGGTGTTGCTCAGACTTTGCCTCTCTTCCTCAGTTTCTCTCTACAAAAGCCACCCGCTGCTGTCACTGCTCACCCTTCCATGGGACGCTCTGTTGTTGGGATCATATTCTTGGTTATTTTCTGGAGTCTCCTCTCTAGTCTCATCTCTCGAAGGCCAAGGATCAGACTTTGACTTTACAATGATCTTCGTGGTCTGATTCTTTTACATTCCAGCTTCTCTCAAATGTCTATTCGTAGAGTGAAGGAGTGGGAGGTTGAGGGCTCTGTGTGCTTGGCTAAGGTTTCTCAACTGGGGTGTTTCTGACGGACCCTACATCAATGGATCCTTACATCGAAACCCCGAGTGCCACAGTTAAAAAAGATTTTCTGCAAGGTGACATCAATCATGTTCCTTGTCTCTGTTTTCATTAGACATCCTACTGACTTCCGTTTTGAAGGTTATTGAGTTTGTTGTGTTATTAATTTATATGGATGTGTATGTTGCAGGAGTATTAGAAATTCGGCTGTCCGGCTTGGCTCCCTGCTTAACTGCCATGTTCCCACATTAAGCCCATTTTGTCTCGGCAAGCTCTCCAACGGGGCCAGAGCTCCCAAGCTGGCTCCACTGAGCTGCTGTCTCTAGCTTGCCCCCGTAGTGACCAGTCTCTGTGCTTCCAGCTTCAGTTCGCTCGTTTCTGGAGCCGTTACTTCCTTCATAGCCATAACCACCCGGTTGTGGGCAGACCCACCTTCCAGTAACCCAGTAAATCAAAAGTCTTGATGCTTAAAGTTAACCAATGGATTTATATATATCAATAAAAATCTGAATACACAAGGTGCCCACACAATTTAGAAGGTTATCCCTATTATTGTAAACTTTAGATTTCATATTTACCTATTTACTTGATGCCACGAGGGTCCACGTCCACAGCCATTTCTCCTTCCTCACTCTCTCCTCCTTTCTCTGCCTGTCTCTCTGCTACCCTTAGCCCCGCCTCCCTTTTCCTGTCCAATCATAGGCCTTCTGCTGCAAATAGATTGGGCAGAGAAATTTCTGCCACATGTATATATGTCTATGTGTATGTTCCCTTGGGTGCAGGTACCCACAGAGTCCAGAAGAGGGCATTGTATCCCCCTTGAGCTGGAATTATAGACGATTTGTTGTGAGCCATCAGCATGGATACAGGGAACTGAATTCAAGTCCTTTGGGAGAACAGCAAGTGCTCGTTCCAGTTGAGCCATTTCCTCAGCCCAAGGGTATTGGCTTCCATTGGCCTAATGTTAAGTAAGTGCTTCTTTCCAGCTCTGCTGGTAGAAGTGTGGTGGGGAAGGTAGACAGGACGTTATGCTTGACCATTCCTTATGTGGAGCGTCAGCAAATTCCCAGTTTCAGATCCAGATCTTGCCCTCCAGCTTGTGTGGGCTCCCGAATCTGTCACGTTGATCTTTCTCACAGCAGCCCTTCCCCCAGCATTTTATACCCACAGCCTCTACATCTTTTGCCCGAGTTCTCCTCCGTGGGTCAAGGGTGCTACTACATTCTGTGACTTTTCCTTTCAAGTACTTTCCCTTGATGTCTCATCTCCGTTGTTCCACTCAGTCTGTTGGTTTTCTTTCTCTCGATATTTGCTCAAAAAGCTTTTGACATTTCCATTTCCAGATTTCTCCTGAGGAATGAGATTTAGAAACAAGTCTGGTTTTCTCAGTGCCCCGTCTCGGCCTTGATGAAGCAGTAAGGATCCTGGGTTCTCTAGTTATAAAATGAAAGGCTTATGGTGTCCTAGCTGGCTTGTCTCCTCTCACTGGGTATGCCCCTTATGGCTCTGGTCCCTCCATTTTTATTAGGTATTGTAGTCTACGTTGTGGAGCAAGCACATTGCGTTTTCTTAGTGGGAGTTGTAATTGCCTTTTTTTAACCCTGCAGAACTGGCTATAATAGCAATAGTATAGTACTGTATGTATGTATGTATGTATGTATGTATGTATAACTGAAATAGATTACAGACTGGAGTACATTCTCAATGAGATGCCTAGGACGTTGTTGATTTCAGACAAAGTTCCCAGAATTGAGATCATTTATAATTCCTGTTGGATCTCAGGAACCTTTCTGAGTCTTGGTTTTAGCAACTCGAGCAGGTGCTGTAGGGTCATCTGGAGTCACCTGAGCATTGAAAGCTACCTCATGACATAGAAGATAACACAGTCAGAGATGGCCATCCGGTAGCTTAGAACATAGCTCCATTGATACAGTGCTTGTTTAACATGTATGAAAACCTAGATGCAGTCACCACTACCACATCCACAGTGTGTGGTATCTCAAGACTATAAACCCAAGCAGGTGAGAGGTGGACAAAAGAAGATCAGAAGGTCAAAATCACACTCAGCAAAATAGCTAATTTGGGGCCAGCCTGAAGCACATGATGCCCTGTTTTAAAAAATAAAGACTAAGGTAGTTCAGAATCTGTAGTTGGCAACTTGACTGAAAAGGGACATTCAAGGAATATATGGGACAAGACATTGATGCTTTGGGGGTAGTGAGGAAATGGCAGCAATGACATATACACTGTAACACCAATTAGGCAGCTTGAAGATAGACCAATGGCAGACACGCATTCTGAAAATGTCCCTCCACTGAGGCTGGCAGAACTGTAGTAGACATGAGCCAGGACCTCCTCTTGGGTTTCTTCCAGTGCTTGTTCTATTATGGGATACTCGGTCAGAGAACAGGATACCCAGGCTTTCCTTTTAGGATGCACCCAAGCTTCAAGTGGATTAGTTTCCAAAGGCTAGACCCCCAAACATGACAAGTTGATTTATACATTTTTGGCTTTTTTGTTTCCCATATATGGTGACATAGATAGAATTTGATTGGGAATTTCAAGCTTCTAGGCAGTAATATTGAAATGGGAAGTGGGGGGGGGGAGAAAGGGAGCCATGGGAGAGGTGTGAGGGTGGGGGCAGGGACATCCAAGAATGTTAACAGCCCATGGTTTTGTTTCCTGTTTATTTCTTCCTTGGGGCTCTGGGGGCCCTACCACAGTAGAATTCACTAGTGATGTGTATGTGTCTGGCAAGAGGTTTGTGTCCCAGCCCCAAGTTTGGAACTGTCAATTCTATCTGAAAATACAGTCTTAGGAGCAAATGAAATGCAGCCTTTTACTTAAAAAGATCAGAAGCGATGCTTCATTCTGATTCCAGTTGGCAAGCTCTTCCAGGGGTGATACATAATCTGAATTATTTATACCTACTATACAACCTTATTTTCCCATAGCAGTGATCACAGAATAATAAGAGGTGACGTTTAGACTTCTTTTGTGGTACTTTGGTGTCCCTTTTAGAACAATATTTGCATTCACTCATAAGGCATAAACTTCACCATCTTCTAAACGACGGTTTATCAAACTTTGATGATGGTGTGGGAAATGCTGGGCTGACTTCTGAACCTTGGTACGACTCCGTAAATTCCTTGTTAGCATGCTGCTTCTCATGTCTGACATAGAGTCTGTCACATGAGAGATACTCAATAAAAACTCAAAACCATGAATGCACGATGCAGTGTCTGGCGTTTCCACTGTCTCCTTTTTTAAAAAAAAAAATCATATTGGGATTTCTGTCTCATTCCTAGTTCTGCACAAAAGGAAATATACGTGATAAAAATAGCAATTTTTGGTGAGCAAGGGTGAGGTGGGTAGGTAGGACTAGGGTGGAACTGTCCTTCAGTATGGGCCATTGGCTCTGCCTGGCTTCAATTATATAGTTGTGATGTCAGACCTGTATAGCAGATCATATTTTAGTGACCAGTTTTGCCTTCTCCTTTAATAGGACACACGCACATGCACACGCACACGCACGCACGCGCGCCTGTGCGAGGTCTTTGAGAAAGCTGTCACTACTGAAATTGTATGCAAAATAGTATTCCGTGTATTTTTCTGGGAAGACATAATTTTTAAGAGGCTAAACACAAGATTAAGTAATTAGTAAAATCACTTATCATTTAAAATTTGGCAAAAAGGTACTTTTGCATAACACTGGGATCAGAAGAAATATTGCTTTTGTTGTTTTTAAGTAAAGCAATTTATTTCATTTGCTTCTAAGGCCGTGTTTTCAGACACAGTTGATATTTCCAAATGTAGGGCTGGAACACAAATCTTACTGAAAAGATTTCTCTCACTGCATCGAAGACTAAAGACTAATTTGTTTCTTACTTGGAGGCAGGATGAACATAAAGGCTCTTTTCTCTGACTACAGCTACCCTGAATGTTTTCTCTTTTCCTTCAGGTTTAGAATGCAAAGTAGTTAAATCAAGGTTTGTTTTCTGTTTTTAGAGGTTTTCGCTGGGTGGTTTTAGTGGGTGTTTGCCTGTGTCTGAGGAAGTTCCCAGACCTACATGCCCAACTTTGGCAATCCAAGCCCCACGGCTGCTAGCAAGGTTTACCTTGGCTTGGATCTGGACCATGTATGACACTAGATTTTCTGGAGATCCTAAAGCTGCCTTGCCAATTAGATGCAAATGCATCAGCCGCACCCAGAGCAGGTACTGGTGGCCAAGTTTCCACCGGTGGTTAATACTGATTGGCGCCTGTGGTTGCCTGTCCATTGAGAAACAGAAGTCTTTACTAACCTTTAATCTTGGACTTGGGCTAGTGGAGAGAATGCCTTGTACAGAAACTCAATCTCTTGCAGGAGGAATGGTCTTCCCTATGATTATCCAATATCAAGTGGTCAGCTCTGAGATCATGCAGATAACATTACATGGACTGAACAGGCTATATCTATTTATGCACATATTAAATATACATAATAACATAATTATATATAAATATGTGTGATATATAAATAACAAAGAAAAAAAAGACCACGAATTTAAGTGAGAGCAGGGAGGGTGCATTGGAGGGGTTGGAAAGAAGAATGGAAAGGGGGGAAATTATGTAATTATGATTTTTAAAAAAATTACTATAAATTAAAAAGATAAATTCAATTTCTTTGCATCTCAACTTTTTGTTTCCTTTGTATTCATGTGTATGTGTGTGATCTGTATATGTGTGTTTATGTACATGTGCACATGTGTACATGTGCATAAAGTGGCATGGCTTGACATCAAAGGACATCTGTCATTCTCTACCTGATTATTGAGGCAGGGTCACTCACTGAACTCCGAGCAACAGTTTTGGGTCAGCTAGTTAACAGCTGACTCAGGAGAATATTCTGTCTTCACTCCTTGAGTTGTAGAATTACATGTGGGCCACCATGCCAGCTTACCCTTAATGAGGGTTCTGGGGATCCTGTCCAGGAGGCATTTGAATGACAAGAGCATCACCCACTGGGCCATCTCTCCATCCCCTTTGTTTTCTGTTAATACAGAAAATACTCATGTTAGGAGGTGATGATGCATGGATGGTGATTAGTACTAAGTGTCAACTTGATGTGGTTAGGAGACAAACCTCTGGGCATGCCTGGGAGGCATTGGTCATTCCTAAGTTAGTAGGTAGGATGACTGACTGCCTGAACTGTGGCTGACACCATCCCATGGCCTGGGGTCACAGGCTGAATAAAAGGGGGAAGCAGGCTAAGTACCAGCATTCAAGTCTCTCTGCTTCCGAATTACAGCTGCAAGATAACCATTTGCCTCAAGTTCCTGTCTCCATGATAGACTGTACACCTTCAAACTGTGAGCCATAGTAAACCCATCTGTCTATCTGTCCTTCCTTCCTTCCTTTCTTCCTTTCTCCCTCCTTTCCTTCTTTCCCTTGTTCCTTCCTTTCTGTTCTCCCTTTCTTCTTTCTTTCTCTTCTTAAGTTTACTTTTTTTCACATACTTTTATTGGCAACCAGACAAATAACTTACCTTGACTTGCTTTTCATTCTTCCGGTTATAGAAGCATGAAGGGAAAATGGAGAAAGACACATTTACAGAACAGATCTGTGCTTGCAACTGGATAGAATGTCTCATCTTGGATTCTCTACCAACTCTGGAAATGAGAGATTTAGATATAACATGCTGCTGAGGAAACTCTAGTTTCTGGAAGAAAAACAAATGTTTCTCTCCTGAGCATGTTTTAAATGCAAAATTCAAAGCAGAGTCTGTTGGATTCGGCAGTCAGTACCATTCCCATTGTATGACACGACAATTAACTCCACCAGTATTATAAAAAGAGATTTGTGGAAACTACCAGCACACTGAGCAACTGAATAAATCGTATTTTATTCAGACTAGGAGCATATCTGCAAGGTAGCATGGATGAATAAAGAGAAATTATGATAGGGGATCTAATGTCTATATTTCAATTTTGGCACAAATCACCTCAGAATGGGGCTGCCGCTGGCTTAATGTTCCCCTGGGATATCTCTTCTTGAAATAAGGGCTGTGTTCTGAGAAGCATGCTGCAGAACTGAAGAGAAGAAAATTAGAGCCTTTGTCCTACTTGGGCTTTCTTTGGTACCAGCTGGGGTGGGTTATACACATCTCTCAACAGGGCTCCTAACAGTCACTTAAAGGGCCTGCATCTCACTTGTGGTATCAATTAACTGTGCAAACTTGAAATGCATTTGCCTTTGTGTTTTAAATTTTGTTCTTCATTCCCGTGCTTATTCTCCAGAAGTGTTGTGTGACGTGGGGGGTGGTGTCTACACAAATGGGTTAAGTGCCTTTCTGCAAAACCCTTCAGGGAAGGACAGAGGTTTATAATAACCAGAACTTTTAGTTGTGAAGAACTGCCTACAGCCAACGGTTTTCTGTGAAGTGTCAAATAATGTTTTAGTCTCTAAGGGCCGTATGGTCTCTGTGGGGATCAATGCTGCTGCTGTCATGTGAAAGCACATGTAGATGGTATGCAAATGAGTGGGCATGGCTGTGTTCCAATAAATCTTTATTTATATAAGCAGGATGGGAGGGCCAGATTGCTGGTACATGTAGTTTGCCAGACTTCAGCCTGGATGACTCAGTGGGTTTTTTTTTTTTAATGTATATGATATCAATAGCCAAACATGTAGTAAGTGCTTATTAATTTTTTTTTTTTTTTTTTTTTTTTTTTTTTTTTTTTTTTTTTTTTTTTGGTTTTTCGAGACAGGGTTTCTCTGTGTAGCCCTGGCTGTCCTGGAACTCACTCTGAGACCAGGCTGGCCTCGAACTCAGAAGTCCGCCTGCCTCTGCCTCCCAAGTGCTGGGATTAAAGGCGTGCGCCACCACCGCCCGCTTATTAATTTTTAAATGACTAAAAGCACATATAAAGAAACAGAAGGACTCTTTCTAAGTTATCATTATCAACTGTATCACAAATGAACAATGGAGCTGGTAGAAGTAAATTCAGTTTATAGATAAAAAAATAAAACATAATCTTTCTCTCTCTCTCTCTCTCTCTCTCTCTTTCTCTCTCTCTTGAGACAGGGTTTCCCTGTGTAGCTCTGGATTTTCTGGAATTCACTTTGTAGATCAAGCTGACCTCAAACGCAGGAATTCACCTCCCTCTGCCTCTGGAGTGCTGGGATCAAAGGCGTGTGCTACCAAGCCCTTTCCAGTAACGACACCATTACTGTGGGGAACAGAGGAAGCCTGGTGAGTGCAGTCCAGAGTGAATGTGCATTTTGACATAGGTGGGCATGGCCTGTTCAAGACTCAAGGCCAATTAACCTATGGGACAATTTGGCAAAGTCATCCATATGGCAAAACAGTCCTCAGAGATCTGCATATGAGTGTTTATGAGTATTGGTTAATACTGTGGATTTCTCTTCCTGTGTCTTTACAGCCTGAGATGGCTTGTCTATAGAGACCTTCTACCAAGAATGGTTAATCCCTTCCACTGTGCTGTCCATAACAAATCTGATGAGGTTGCAGGTTGCAGGATAGCATCAGAGAAACCCACCCGATTCCAGTTTAACTATATGTGTATCTGTGTGTCTGTCCATATACCCTTTTTTCCCCTTCTTTTGCTGCTGTTCCCCCTACTCAGGATTCTGGAATCCAAGCCACATAGGATGCAACATATGACCAAAGCACTTGTAAATGAAATTGTTTAATTTGTGGTTTATACATTCAGAGGATTAGAGTCCATGACTGTCATGACAGAGAGCAGGTATGTGCACTGGAGAAGTATCTGAGAGATCACATCTTAAGACAACCACAAGAGGGACACACAAACACACACACAGAGAGAGAGAGAGAGAGAGAGAGAGAGAGAGAGAGAGAGAGAGACAGAGACAGACAGAGAGAGACAGACAGAGACAGAGAGATAGAGAGACAGACAGAGACAGAGAGACAGACAGAGAGACAGAGACAGAGAGAGATACACACAGAGAGAGGCAGAGAGAGACATAGAGAGAGACACAGAAAGACCGGGAATGGCTAGAATGTTTTGAAACCTCAGAACTTCCCCTGAGTGACACACCTCCTCCAACACAACCACACCCCAATCCTTCCCCAACAGTTCCACCAACTGGGAACTGTTAAGTCTCAAATCCTGGGATAAATGGCTTAAGTTGTCTACTTAACATATCAAAGTGGACCTGGCTTCAAAGTTCTCCCAGCATCCCTCAGCTCCTAGTCCTTACCTGTTACTGTATGGCTGGCCTACCACCCTCTACCCCAACTCTCTATCCCAGGGGCTGGGCTCCCCTTACCCAGAGGCTCTTCCCTATGTAATCCAGACATTTTGGTTATTGTATCTTTGCCCTCTTGGCGGCTGCCCCTGGTTTCCTTCTCTCCCTTCTCCCTTCCCATTCCTGCTCTCCTCACACAGCTCAGGGTCATGTTCATTCTGGACTCTCACAGATGTCTCTGCCTCTGGCTATGCTCTCTCTTTTATCTACAAACAAATTTCTCCTCTACCATACCTAGGACCAGTCATACCCTTTCTTTCTTTTTTCTTCTTTTCTTTCTTTCTCTTTTCTTTCTTTCTTTCCTTCTTTCCTTCTTTCTTTCTTTCTTTCTTTCTTTCTTTCTTTCTTTCTTCCTTTCTTTTTTTTCCCCAATTCAAGGGACTATGTATTCAAATATATGAGCCTATGGGGCTATTCTCATTCAAACCACCACACATAACTGAGGGCCCCAGGAGGCTGCAGGGAAATTTTCAAGTGGAAGTCAAGTTCCCTAACTCTTTTACATGCTGTTTACTGGGCTCATTAAGTCCATACAAACCTGTATTACTTAGACATTTGTACTAAGGGAAGCTGGTTCTTTTGAAGAGAGTACTATTAATTCTTGCTGCATCTGATAAGGTTTGCTATCCCATCAGAAAACCCAGTTTAGGGCAGAAGAGATGGCTCAGTGGTTAAAAGTGCCCGATGCTCTTCCTGAGGACTAGAGTTTGGGTCCCAGCATCTTTGTCACATAGCTCACAACTGTCTGTAACTCTGACTCCAGGGAATCAAATTTTGTTTTCTGACCTCTGATGGTAGCTACACACACTCATAAATAAAGAAATTAAATTAACTTTAAATGAAATTAAAGAAAGCCCAATCCAAGCTGGCTTGAAACATAGGCTGATAGAAAACTCTGCATCTAAAGTGGACCCCAAACAGGTCACTCAGTGATCCGTGATAGCTCCTGGCTTTACCTTCTTCAGTGCAAGCCCATCCAAAGTTAGCCCCACCCTTAGTTTATGTTGTTTGGCACACTAGCCAAGTTCATTATCAGACTCCACCCTGCGGGACTCATGCTAAAGTTTTGGCTAGGGAGTGAGTGGTACGGTGGGGAACATGAGAATGATTGACATCTCTCCTAATGGAGATGGAGGACCAGGGTGAAGTCAGACAAGTCAGTCAAGTCAGTCAAGCGCTTGGACCTCTTGATGAAGAACACACATTACAGAACAACTTTGCAGATGAGCAATGGGTCTGGTCAGGAAAACAGAGACATCACAGACATGAAAAGAACAAGAAGGCCCTCACCCAGGAGCCTGGCTGAAGGGGCTTGCTAGCTTCAGTATTAAGATTGTTAACACAGGGCTGGCAGGATAACTCAGTGAGTGAAGACACTTGACTTGCAAACCTGCTGACCTGAGTTTGACTCCTGGGAACACCATAAAAATGTGAGGAAGAGAGCCAACTCCACGATGTTGTCCTCTGATTTCCTGTGAGCACAGTGACACGTGCTACCTCCCCACACTATGCATATACACAATAATAGATTTCAATTTTTTAAAAAAAGAATTCCAGCACTTGAAATTTGCTCAAGACCCTCCTTTCCTGGCTATAAATTTACAGTCATTCTAACAATCTCAGAAGAAACTCCGTTTACTGCAAAAGACATTCCCTGAAATCCTTGGGCAACCCCTTGTAGTTCCTAGTTTTACCTTTTCTCAGCTCAAGCTCAACCGAATGGCCTCTGCAGCTACCCCATAATCTCACTCATCAAAGAAGGGAGAGGAAATAAAAACATTTTAGCAGCCCTGTGAGGTGTCCTTGAACACCACCAAAGTTGTATACACGTGGAGTGGAGCAGCCTGTGCCCTCAACTGGGTAAGTCTTCTTTTTCCAAAACTCTTTCTCTTGACACCGGTGCTCAAAGTCCAAGTTAAAGATGGTTTTGACAAACTGAAGCTTTTTTTTTTTTGAGAAGCCCAGACTCATGTTCTTGGGTGTGCATAGCCACCTATCTATCTACTTATCTATCTATCTATCTATCTATCTATCTATCTATCTATCATTTATCTATCATCTATCTATCATCTATCATTTATCTATCTATCATCTATCTATCTATCTATCTATCTATCTATCTATCTATCTATCTATCTACCGTATGCCTTTCTTTCTGTAGTTAAATAAATCTGAACTCTAATACTGGCTTCCCTTTGAAAATTCTTTTCTGTATTGAAGCAAAGGATCCAGTTTTAAAGTGTTGAAGTCTCTGAAAGATTAAAGAAGCTCCTTGGGCTGCTTTGGGTAACAACACAGAGGCGAGTCTGTCCCAGTTAAAACTCACAACACCTACCTAGCAACTTTTTTTTTTCAGCCCAGTTGGCATGGCTGGAGAAGGGGAGTCAGGGTGTGTCAACAGATCCTGAAGTCACTCTGGGAGTCCGATGGGTTGGGGGTGGGGTGCTGATTTTATCTCTAGTCTGAAAGGAGCATGGCTGAAGAATTTTGAGCTCGGTGGAGAGGAGACTTAAAATTGAGAAGAAATTTATGTTGATGGGATTGTGGAAGGCGATACTGGAAAGGAAGCCATGAGTCTTTTACAAACCGCCAGAGAGTGAAGGGGAAGAGCAAGAGGCATTCAGATAGAGTGAGTCACCTGGGCAGGGAAAGCCCAAAGTTTGAGTGACTCACATGGTCTTCACTGGGGAGAACTTGCTGGGATCATAAACCTTATATTTGCTTTCCAGGGAATGTACATGGGAGTCTAGGCTACCTAGTGCAAGCTTTCCAACTGTGTGAATAAGGAGAGCCCAGGTTGGGGTCACAGACCCCAGACCCTCTCTCTTGGTTGTTCAAGTCAAGATGGATCTATGGAAAGGTCTGTAACCTATTCAACTACAAGAGAAGAGCCCTGGGTGGGGGGTGGGACTTAGCTCCTGCTTTGGAGCGGATAGGCTGCTCCATCCCTCCAGAGCCACTGGGCGGAACTCGCATGTAGGAAAATTGTCCCCTGTGTACAATTTCCTTTGGCTCCTCTCACAAAAGTAAAGTGTTCTGAAGCATCAAAGCCACAGCAAGTCCTGAAAAGAAAGCTTCTCTTCTGTTGGTAGAGTCTAAGGGAGGGAGTCACCATATGCAAATGCCTCAGGCGTCCTGCCGCGAGTGAGGGCATTGAGCATCCTGCCCTCTGTGTCTCAGACAGGCCTTACAAAGGGCATTCTTTAAACCCAGGGGTTGGGGAACAGGAATAAAGGGAGCGGCACCATTGTTCCGACCGTGGGAACGAGCATATGCCAGGGATATTGTCTCAGCCACTGCAAAGAGGGCTTCAGCACACGAAGCTGGTTAATTGCTGGTGCAGCCTGCAAGGGGTCATGGGAAGGTTGGCTAGCAGTGAGGGACACTATGGGTTTGTAGAACATTGTTTCCCTCTGTAGGGTCTCAGCTCAGCAGCTTCCGGGTCGGCATTGAAAGAATTGTGGTTTGTGAATTGGATAGAATGTAGAATTTAATGAAGATTGATTATCATTATTTTAACTGTACACGTTTACAGAGCACCATGTGGCATCACATGTGTATAGTATGTAATGTTCAGCTAATATAGTTAAAATTTTCATCTCAAACTTTACAAGTTTTTTCATTAACAAAAACTGTCGATTAATTATTATACATATTTGTGAGGCACAGTGTTGTGTTTTTTAAAGAAAGCCAAGAGCTTTGGTAACGAGCCAAGTTTGTAGAGTGTGTTATGGTGAGGTGGGAGGGGGTACCTCTGCTGGCCCAAGCAGAGGCATCCCTCCCCACCCCCAGCCCCTCCGAGGTACCAGTCATACAACTGGTATAATATAGAATAGAGTTTATTTGAGGGCATGGGAAGGAGGAGTTGAGGAGGGAGTAGAGGGAGAGAAAGAGAGGGGACAAAGAAGGACAGAATGAAAGAGAAAGAGAAGAGAAGAGGTGGGCCAGGAACACGTGGAGAGAGGGGGGGAAGGAAGAGAGGGAGAGAGGGATTAGGGAAAGCAAAGTGGGTCAGAGAGTCAGAGAGAGTAAGAGAGAGAGGGAGAGGCAGAACAGTCCCTTTTATAGCAAGCCAGGACTACCTAGCTGTGATTAGGTAACTGCTGGGTGGAGCCTAGAAGGAATGCCAACACAGTGTGCAATTTCAATATGCAGTATGCAGTATGCATTAATAAAATTAGGAAAATCCACATGCATTATCTTTAGAATTTCTTTTTATTTGGAAGAGACTTTCTCCAGTTATTTATTAAATATATAACAGATAATTGGGAAATCTAGTCTTGGTAAAAAGCCTAGACTTTTAATATAAAAACATTATATAAAACATTAGAAATTATTCTTGTGTATTGATTGCATGTGTGCATTTTTTGTATAAAACATTAGAAATAATTCTTGTGTATTGATTGCATGTGTGCATTTTTTAGTGTGCATGTGAGTGTGTGTATGAGTGTATGTGTGTTTGTAGGTCAGAAGTTGATATCTGGTAACTTTCTCTATTACTCTCTACTTTGAGTATATATGTATGTATGCATGCATGTATGTATTTGAGATTGGGTCTCACTATGTAGACCATGCTGGCATCCAACTCACTGGAGAGCTGCCTGGCTCTGCCTCCCTAGTCCTGGGATTAAAGGCATGCACCACCATATCCAGCTTTGGCTTGCTTTTGAAGACAGGTCTCTCACTGAACCCAGAGCTAGATAGTTTTGCAGCAACTGATGGTTTTCCCTGCCACTCTGGGAGTTATAGGCTTGCTACCATGCCTGGCTTTTCTATGGTTGCTGAGGAGCTGAATTTGGGTCCTCACATCTGTGTAGGCACCTCCCCGTCCCTGAACTCATTTCTTCATTCAATTATGTTTGAGTACACATTGTCTTGATTGTGCTTAGAGATAATAGTTAAAAAAAAAAGATTCTAAATTGAAATACAA
Organism: Rhabdomys pumilio; assembly: GCA_030674055.1. Taxonomy (NCBI): domain Eukaryota; kingdom Metazoa; phylum Chordata; class Mammalia; order Rodentia; family Muridae; genus Rhabdomys; species Rhabdomys pumilio. Next base: position 15,585,190 of record JANHMN010000006.1, on the reverse strand, counting down.
TTTCACCTTATTTTCATTAATTCCAGAAAGCTTTTTGCAAGTCTCAGCCCCAGTGAGTGACTTTACAGGTAAAACCAGTCCCAGAACTATGAGTTGAGTGGGTAGGTGGCAAGACAGGCAGCAAAGCCCTCATCCCTGCCACCCACGGAACTGGGGAGGGCCTACTGCCTCTCTCTTGTTATTGAGATGCTTCTTTCTGATATGGCAAACAAAGAGACCGGCGACACTCTGTAGTGACAATTTTGGAGTCTTAGTTTCCTAAACAACAAAACAGAATACCCCACAGAAATATTATAAGAATATATTTTCATCTTAATCCCAGGTGTGGCACATGGGGCTGCTTCAGGTTGTCAACAGCAGCTCACGACGGTTTGCCTCATGCTCTAGAAGCTCTAGAGGGCATGATTTTGCCAGCTTTCAGTGAATTTGTGTGATGTTTGGGATTCTGGAGACTTGTCAGAGGGTATATAAATGCTAGGGCCCCCGAGAGGGTTGTTGGGTTTGGTTGGTGGTGGTGGTGGTCACGGTTTGTTAAGTTATTGTGTGAAAAGAAGAAACAACAAGAAGAAATTAAATATCCTGACAATGAAGATCAAACTTGCCCCAAGGAACTCGATGCCCCCAATCAACAGGAAGTAGTCTAACGATAGCATTGCCCCCCCTTTCTAACCCCTGACTTTCCTCTCCATCCTTTTTTTTCCCCCTCTCATATCTAGTGTTAGGGAGTTGAAAGGGTGGAAGAAAGAAGAACTGGCATAGCCAAAGTCCGACTACAAACATTTTAGGAAAAGACGAAAGAACCAAGAGTTTCCCTTTTCATTTCTCTCTCTCTCTCTCTCTCTCTCTCTCTCTCTCTCTCTCTCTCTCTCTCTGTGTGTGTGTGTGTGTGTGTGTGTGTGTGTGTACGAGAGGAACAAGTGCCAGCCTACAAGCAGAGGCCAGAGAAGGACATCCAGGGTCCTACTCCACCTTTCTCTGTCTTATTTTCTTGAGTCAGGATCTCTCACTGAACCTGGAACTAGGCTACTGACTACTGAGTCCCAGTGATTCTCTCTCTCTCTCTCTCTCTCTCTCTCTCTCTCTCTCTCTCTCT
>JANHMN010000006.1:15569473-15583997 GCA_030674055.1 Rhabdomys pumilio | reverse complement strand
CTCTCTCTCTCTCTCTCTCTCTCTCTCTCTCTCTCTCTCTTTCTCCTGCACAATGTATGTTATTAGGGTTGTAGGCACACCTATGACTCTGGATTTTTAAGTGAGGTCTGGAGATTTGAACCTACCAAGCTGCCTTTTACCTTTCCACCTTTCTTTTTAAATTAAGACATATTTATTTTATATTATGTGTAGTAATCTGTGTCTGGGTGTGGATATGTGCACATACCTATGGGTGCCAAAGAGATGAGAGGCACCAGGTCCCCTGGAACTAGAATTACAGGCAGTTGTGAGCTGCATGACATGGGTGCTGAGAACCCAACCAGAGTCCTTTGGAAGAGCGACAAGCTGTCTTAGTCACTATGCCATCTCTCCAGGAGTTACCCTCTCCTCACCATCTTGATTTTTTAAAAATAGGGTTTCTTTTTTTTTTTTTTAAGGTTTATGTGTAAAAGTGCTTGCTTATATGTCTGTCTGTGCACCATGAGCATCCATGATGACTGTGCAGGCCAGAAGAGGGTGTCAGATCCCCTGGACCTGGAGTTATAGATGGATGTGAGCCAGTCCGTGTGCTGGGACAAGAACCTTGGCAAGAGCAGCAAGTGCACTTAAACACTGAGCCAACTCTCCAGCCCTCACTCTGCTTTCTGATATGGGGTCCTTTATGGGATCTGGGGCTTCCTGATTAGGTTAGGCTGGTAAGTCACGGGGAACTGTACATTGCTACCTCTGAGGCACTTGTGGATTATGAGTTGAACTCTTATGGACTGAGCTATCTCCCCGACCCAGGAGAATTCCTTTCTGATAGTCTGTATGGAATGTTAACTATGGCACCGATAAGAGTCAAGTGAGGAGTGTGATGCAGAACACAGCTCAAGTTCTACAGGGCAAGATGAACTGCTTCTAAAGGAATTCTTATACAAATCAGTTACCCAGCGAGTAACAGAGACATACGTTAGACAGGAGTCAAGTAGAAATAAGAGACCTGGGGAGGGGCCAGGGAAGAATTGACCTGGTCAGAGAGTGGATGTGGGCAAAAGAATGGACGGTCTTGGAGAAAATGGTCCCACACGAGGTCTCCAGGTGGAGAGCCACCGAGGACTCCCTGGAGCAGACAGTCACTAGAGTAGCACCTAGGCAGTGTGAGACAGGAAACAGGGGTTGCATCTCCCTGGGAAGGTAGAAAAGGACAAGAGGGTCATTTCCAAAGGAATGCACAGAACACAAAGGCTTTGACCTTTGTCACGTAAGTAGCTAAGCCAGGGAAAGAGCAGAGGATTTTTTTTTTTTTTTTTTTTTTTTTTTTTTTTTTGCTGGTCTCCTTTGTCCGTATTTATTGAGAACTTATTTCCTGGGCACTGTGGAAATCCCCAGATCATAGGACTGTGCAGTAAGCTGAAGAAGGCACAGGAGTTGCTTTTATTGGGTAAACTCAGAAATGAACAGCGCTGAGGAATATTAGCTGATTGGTGAAAGAATTCACACTTAAGACCAGAGGAGAAAGAAAACACTTTCGTTAGCACATTCACAGAGAGCAGGGGCCAGGGAAGTGGAAAACTCTTTTTTTTTTTTTTCTATCAAAGGTAGTTAGCTCGGCAAGGATTCATTTCCGGAACCTTTTTCTGCCCCTTCTCTTTGTTCATGCGTTCAGTTCCATTGTGCGACACACTGATCTCATTCTTTATTCTTTGAAGTAACAGGAGAACCGATTGCCTGTGGCAATAAGCTGCAAAGGTGAGGCACGGTGGGAGCAATTTTCAGTAGTGTGCTTCCTGCCATATTAGCAAGGCCTGTCCCAATTGGTTGATGTTCCGTTCTGATGAGCAAGCCCATTTCCCATCATGCAATATTCACCATGCAAACGAAGGCAGCTGTATGGTATTGGGTTGTAGCTGATTCTGCTGGGCTGTGACATTCTGCTAGGTGGAGAATGGTGGATTTTCTGTTTGGGAGATGCTCTGGGGACCTGACATGAATGGAGAGCTGTTTCCTTTATGATGGCCTTCCCTCCACGTTGGCGTTCCCCCCCCCGCCCCCCCGCAGGCTTTGAAAGCACTGAAAATCTCGATTGCTATCAGCTACAATGGTTTGAACTTAGAAAGTAACTTGTTTCTCTAGATTCAGTCTTCTCTATTCTGACCACCTCAGGTAATGGCCACCAAGGAAAGGTGTTTATTGATCACCTGATATTCTTTAACTGAGTAGCCACTGGTTACCCCTAGCAACAGAAGACTTTGGACCAAAACAACCAACCAACCAACCAAACAAACAAACAAAAACCTAAGCTTTTCAAATTCCTTTGCAACCTTCTCCTCACTGTAAAAACAAAGTCCCGCCCTCCCCCCCTTAGTCACATGGGTCTGGTCTCTCAGTGTCCCTGTCATGATGCTGTCCTACCTGTCAATGGCGTTCCCATCTCTCCTAATAAATCTCTTATAAAAAAGAACGGTCAGTTTCAGTGTCACCCTTGGTCCCCAAGTTTGAATACTCTCAGTTCTGTTTAATGGTCAGTGAAGGGGTAAAATTGCTAAGTTTTTGAGAGCATGCGCACAGTGTTTCAGTGTAAGGCTACACTGTTGCAGGGTAATGCTACGCCAATAGTACCTTTTGCTTCTGGAACCTTCCCACCCCCCACCTCCAACCCCCACCTCCAGCGTAGCTCTGGCTCATGGGGAGAAGGATTGATTTTGAGGGAGTGGATGATGTCTGCTTTGTGGGGTTGGGTGCAGAGGTTTTTCAGTTATAACTCCACCCGTGAGTAAATATTGCCTTTTCGTCCAGCATTCTCTTACTTGACCACTGATGTTCCTGGCAGAGTCTGTGGTATCTGGTGTCAGCCATGTGGTATTCAAGGATGTGGAAGAAGAGGTGATGTAGGGCGAGGAGAGCTTTGTGGTCCAGTCCACTCTGCCAGGCTCTGTTCATGACGGCTTTTTGTGGTTATGAAAAGCCCAGGGAGGAACAACTTAGGGGGAGGGAAGGAGGAAGGATCCATCTTGACCCATGACTTCAGAGGTTTCAGCCCATGTTCTCAGTGTTAGTGAGGCAGAACCATCATGTACGGGTGTGTGGTAGAGCAAAACCACTTTGCTTGCCTCTCCATGGCAAGCAGTAGGCAGCATCCCAGTTTCTCCTTAAGGCATGAAACTCTCTAGACTCAGTCTCCTAAAGTTCACGTAACCCTCCAACAAGACTCAATCCCCTAGGGGTGCCATTAGTTGTAATGCTGAAATTACCAGGGAACCAAAGCTTGTACACAGGAACATCTGGGTGCTTGCCACTGCAGATCTCAACTGAAGACCGCACTTTCTGGACCCATGGAAAGAAGTCTTCAGGAGCAATCTATTTGAAGCCACCGTGGGTGCTATAGTGCCACACAGAGGAGAGTGGTTATTGTTTTGGTTTGGTTTGGTTTGGTTTTCTCTGTGTAGCCCTGGCTGTCCTGGAACTCACTCTGTAGATCAGGATGGCCTCGAACTCAGAAATCCGCCTGCCTCTGCCTCCCAAGTGCTGGGATTAAAGGTGTGCGCTACCACTGCCTGACTGAGAGCGGTTATTGTTATTAGTGTGGTGCTAAAAGAAATACTGCCCCCTGATTATAGAGGCCAGCAGGTGATCACTAACAAATCAGGGCTCGTTATGTGACCGAAAAACTGGGTGATCTTTATTGGCTAACAAATCAAATATTCATGATTTGCTTATCATATACAAATCTTATTCTAAGCATTTGTGAAGGTTGAAAACAAATGAGACATGTTTTAAATAGATCCTGGGGAGATGAGAAATGAAAAAAAAAATTCAGGTGAAAACCTGTGCTGGTGTGTGGGTTGGTGCCACTATGGTGTGTGTGTGTGTGTGTGTGTGTGTGTGTGTGTGTGTATGTGTGTGTGTGTGTAGTGGGAGATATTTAAATCTCCAACCCAAATATGACCAGTCAATTAAAACACAACTCAGTAATTATAAATATATTCTGTAATCCTAGATTAAGCAGATACCCCTACACTACTCTGTTTTCCAGCTATGAGACCCTTATAACTTGAGGATTTTCCAGACCCTGCGCCTGTCCTTCTACCTCCTGTTTCCCAGTCTTTCTCCTCCATTGTCTTCTTCCAGTCCTCTCTGCTCTCTTCCACCAACCTTTATTTCTCCACCTCCCCTTCCTCTGCCCAATCACTGGCTCCAGCCTTTATTTTACAAATTAAGATGGGCAGAAGGTTCACTAGAATTCACCTGTGTAATGACTCACAACTCCTCTGCAGCCCTTCACAGGATAGGGGAATTAGTATCAAAATACAAGGCCGGGGTTATCAACAACGTGTGTGTGTGTGTGTGTGTGTGTGTGTGTGTGTGTGTGTGTGTAATAGTCAGAGAAATGCAAACCCTTCTCCAACAAAAAGTTCTCAACATTCAGAGATAAGAGAAAATGACTTTAAGCAGCACGCAGTGCCAGCCTCTAGCTATTGCTTAAGGAAGCCCAACCTCAGTCAGAAATGTTTCATGGTTTAAAGGGTTAGGACTAGTCATAATCTTGTCTGTGTGACCCCTGATCATCCTAGGGTGGTCTTTTCATGCTCATCCAAAAGAGGCTTTTCCCAGAGCTGAGCAAGTTTTCCAGAGGCTGACATTTGCAGGTTTCTGGTTAAGACAATTTATGCTCTCCTCCAGAAAAGAGGGAGGGGCAAGCAGATTTACAAGATAGAATTCAGTACAATTTTAGCTCTGTTCTCTCAGAGGAACTTATCTCTATGTAGTCTTATACCTCCTGTGGAGGTTTCAAAGAAAATGGCCCTAATAGGTTCATAGGGAGGGGCACTATTAGGAGGTGTGGTCTTGTTGGAGTGGGTGTGGCCTTGCTGGAGGAAGTGTGTCACTGGGGCAGGCTTTGAGGTTTCAGAAGCCCAAGCCAGGCCTAATGACTCTTTTGTTCTTTATGCTATCTGCTGATCTCAGCTACTTCTCCAGCACCATGTCTGCTCGTGTGCCACTGTGCTTCCTGCCATGATGATAATGGTCTAAACCTCTAAACTGTAAGCCAGCCCCAATTAAATGTTTTTCTTTATGAGAGTTGCTTCGGTCATGGTGTCTGTCTGTTCACAGCAGTAGAAACCCTAACAAAGACACCTCCAAAATAAATTTGTTAACTTCATTCAATTACTGTTAAGCTTTCTTTTCTTTTCTTTCTTTCTTTCTTTCTTTTTTTTTTTTGTTTTTTTTTTTGTTTTGTTTTTTTTTTTTGTTTTTTTTTGAGACAGGGTTTCTCTGTATAGCCCTGGCTGTCCTGGAACTCACTCTGTAGACCAGGCTGGCCTCGAACTCAGAAATCCGCCTGCCTCTGCCTCCCAAGTGCTGGGATTAAAGGTGTGCGCTACCACCGCCCGGCTTTATTTTCTGTTAATAACTTTTGTTTTAAATAATTCGTTTGACTTCTTTAGATTTGATTTTTATTTAATAAATAAAAAATGAACTACTTAAATTTATTTTAACTTCTTTGTGGTGCTGTCAAGTATCATTTCCTCTTAATGAGTTGAAGCACTGGAGAGAGAAGGGAAATGCTTAAGATTTCTGAAGTAAATGCAACTTAGAAAGTCCAGGAAGTAGATCAAACTTATAAGGCTCAGGAAGCTGCTGTCTAAGACTTGCAGATCCCTCCTTCTGTGAGCTCTGGCAAATGCAGGGGGAGAAGAAACTCTCTGGTGAGGCTGCTAGTAAGTCTGGCAGGGAGTTCCAGCAGTGCAGCTTTTGTGACTCATCCCCATGTAGGGGTGGTCCCTGCTTTAGTAATCTCAGTAAACTCTCCTGTTTATCCAGCTAGGAAGGGACCATTGCTTTGGTCTGTTTTCATGTCAGGTGTTTGTTCATGTCTCCCCAGGAACACAACAGGTGCTGGTTAAATCGGAAGCTCATAACATCTCTGTACTATAGCATCCACTTAAGAGGCTCTTCACGATCTATAGCCATGTCATGATTCTCTCAGGTTGCCTTAAAAAAATGCTGAAACAATGAAACCAATTACCCCTGCCTCTGGAGACTTCGAAGTCCATATTCAAGGAGTTCACAGCAGGAGCTTCATTTAAGCCCCCCCCCCCCCCCCCACCCCCCCGCCCTTTAGATGAGTGCTGTCTCCTGTGTGCTCACATGACCTTTCTCTTCTGCTTGTAAGACTACCAGTCTGGGCTGCTTAGCAGGAATCTGACATTGGCCAAGGACAAGGAAAAGGGCTTCAGACAGGAATCTGACATTAGGCTAGAACAAAGAAGTAATTTCAGGCAGGAATCTAAATCTTAGGCTAGAACAAAGAAGTAGGCTTCAGTCGTGAAGATGACTTTGGGTTAGGACAGGGAAGTAGGCTCAGATATTCGGTGACCCTGATAAGCCTTTAGAACAGTGGACTCTGTTTATTGCCTTGCTGGTTCTTTGACCAGTTGCGTTTATTACTTGTTCCTTGACTGTTTGCATCTATTACATTGCTAGTTCCTCAACCTAGAACTGACCTTAATACTTGCATGTAATTGAAATGGTATAAAAGCAGATTGGGAAAAAATAAAATTTAAAAAAAAAAAAACCAGTCTCCCTGTCACCTCTCATTGGCATGACCTCGTTCAAACCTTCCAAAGGACCTCACTTGGGGCTGGGACTGAGGGTTGGGTAGGTCTATTCATGGGAGGGGATTGGGGTGGAGCTTCAAGATGTGAGTGTGTGGGGTGAGACTGGACACCAGGGCTGATCCTGTAACTTCTGAAAGGCCTTCATTCTGTTATGAAGGGGAAAGGACACCACAGCATCTGCCCTCCCAGTCTTGCTGTGGGAAGACAGCATCCTAAGTGTTCTGATTCACTATTTGGCCTTTCAGCTTATCTAGGCCATGCTGGTTTCAGCATCCTCATCACGCTTGAAAGGAAGGCTCTGAATTTAAAATTGGAGGGCACTCATTTATGTGATCGCACTTAAAACCTCTTGGTTTGAGAAGCACAGAGACTGCTGTGCAAACCACACGACTATCAGATATTGTGACTCACCTAACACGGATGTCGAGAGGTCAGGGCTCAGTTCCTCTCCAACTCACGATTTCACTGATGCTCCTTTTCCCCTCCCCATTTTTTTCTATTAGTATTTCCCATGTGTTATAGGTTGAATTTTAAGTATTCCCTAATAATCCCTATGGTAATAGTCCCTTTGGTTTCCTGCTTGACACTATTGGGAGATGGCGGAGATTTTAAGAGGCGGGGATTAGTGGAGGGTATTTAGGGAGATGTGGACCCTGAATGGAGACTGTGGGCTGTGGGCTCTTGTCTCCCATTAACTTCCTAGCCATGAAGTAAGCAATGTTGCCTTGCTGACCATTCCAGCCATGGTAGACTACCTCACTCTAACTCCAGAGTGAGCACAGCCTCCGGATCACACAGCAAACTCTTCAAATCCATGACAGGAGTAAACATTTCTGTAATTATCCAGGTATATGTTATGCTGATGGGAAGCTGACCAGTACCAAGTGCCATCTTTCATTTCATTTTCACTCCTATCAGGTTTTCCTAGGTCAGGAAGACACACAGTAGCAACAGCAGTGAGTGGGCGGGTGGTTTCTTTATTTTTCCACCTCGGCACCAGGAAAAACAAGCCTTGGAACACACATCTAAGATAAGCAGGGCTGGGCCATAGTTAAATCTTTGTAGATAATGTTTCAAGGGAAACGGAGTAGGAGTTTAAACAGGGTGAGGAGCTTCTGAGTCAGCTTCAGAATGAGTCTTTTTTGGGGTGCTCCCAAAACACTGCCTGGGCTGCAAAGAAAGGACCCCATAGCCTCAGTGACAGCCAGGGGCCACTGGGCTCTCTGAGACTTCTTCCAACTGTATCAGCTTGTGGGAAAATCGCAGCAAGGATAACTCCATCTTGCAACACTGTGTTTCTTAAATTTATTTTCCAGGGCCGTCCATCATAAGCATGCCTCTCCTGGGCGGAAGCAACCTAAGTCATATCAATATGACTATGAAAATATCCTCAGGGTAGAATGGAATTAGATATTTTTGGAAGGAAGGATGAGGGATTGTCTAGTCCGACCTTCATGATTCCAGGTCTGTGTAAGTAAGGCAAAGCCTACTGGCTTCTGTCTTTTCAGAGTTATCTGAAATGTCAGGTATATTTCAGAGCTTCTTACATCATACAGAGAGGGTTCTGTTGACTGTGTCCCAGCTGGAAAGTGGAAATATATATATACATACACACATATATATATACATGTATGTATACATATATATATATATTTTTTTTAAAATGCTGTACTTTATTTTATTTAGTAGACTGCCTTTGAAGATCACCTGGTATTTTATCAAAATGTTGGGAGTTCAGTAAGTCATGGGTCACAGGCAGGGTGGGCTTTGGTCTCACATCTTTAACAGAGACAGTAGCAAATCTGGAGATAAAACCAGATAGGATAAAAATCTTAAATCAACAAAACTCAGGCTTTGTTTTCGGGGCTCTGAGCTGTGTTCCAAAACTTCTGGAGACAGAACAAAGTGCTGGCTCTTCAAGGCAATGCTTACCAGCAACTATCTTTAGAGTTGAGACACATATCGTGGGGGTGTACTATGTAGCAGGGAATGTGGAAGGGTTCAGTGTGCCCAGAAGGGACTCAGGATGGTAACTCCTGTCAGGAAACTCCCTTCTCTCGTGGTCTCGATGAAACGCGATTGTTCCACGTATTAAGAATCACCCCAGGGGTATGGAAGATGAAGAGTAATCAAGGATATGTTTTATCATGAGGTGTCTTCACTAAAGTTTCCTCAGCTGGAAGCCAGGATACCAAGAAAGCTTCTGCCATAAGCCTAAGATGTCAGGAGCATCCGTCCAGATGGGGATAATTTCCGCCCAGCCTCTATCATTGTCTTGAGGGAAAGAATCATGTTTTGGATTTTCCTCCAGCCTCCAAATCCCAGATAACATCCCCCACCCCCACCCCCCGCCACATAGATTATGGAACCCTCACACCTAATCTGCTTTCTCCTGGGCATTGGGTAGATATGAAACATCACTATAGTACAGACACCGTCTGTTGAGATTGCCATATTTTCAAGCAGCATTGTGAACATACCTGATGCTCACTGGGAGATGGACAATTTGCTTCACTCATCAGCAGCTGTTGGACTTCCCCTCTGCCCTGGCTGCTTTGAATAAAAAGGACCATCAAACAAACATCCAGCAGGACCACCTTGTGCCAGTCCCAGCTGTTTGGAACACTTCATGGATGTCTTTAGGAAACTACACAGCAATTGCGGCTGATTGCACTGGCGCCTGAAGGTGCGGCTTCAGCCAGGGCTTTTCAAGCAGTTTGTAAGAAACTTTTTGCCATCAAAAGCCTCAGTGAACTTTGACCCTGCAGCCATTTCTACCAAAGCCAATGAGGGAGCACTTTCCCTGGTGTCTTTGCAGAAGGACTGCTGTGATTGGTGTAAAAACACATCTTCATTTGCATGAGAGCTGGGCAATGATTGGTGCAAACACAACCCTTTATTTGCATGCAAAGAATGTTGTCATTGGTCCTAGCACCTCTTCTGTGGCTACGCAAGTAGGCTGTTAAGTCTCATCTTTGAACAGACAAGGATTCCTGCTGTGTCCTTCTTTGTTAAGAATGACCAGATGAGTTTCATGTCTTATTTCTGATTTGTAGAATTTCTAAAGAAGTCATTCCCAGACAAGAGACATGACATGGAGGACTGTGTGGGAGATGTGGGGTGGGGTGCCCTCAAGAGCCATGGCTGCTCTCCCTATTTTTATTTGGAAGCATTTTATGTAGATCTGAAGAAGTATTTAGAGGAGGCACTGCTCCAAATGCTCCCCCTAGAAGATGGATGGCCCTCCCTGGTAGCTGTTTGTAATTCTTATTTATTTGTTTGTTTCCTTTATTATTGTTGTTATTGTTGTTATTATTATTATTATTATTATTTTGAATCAGAGTCTCCTGTAGACCAGGCTAGCCTCAGACTTGCTATATAGTTAAGGCTGGCCTGATCCTCCCACGTCTCGCCTATCTAGAGCTAGGATTACAGGTGGATGATAACACACAGTTCCTGTTAATATTTTCTATCCCAGTTTATGTCTTCTTTACTTCTGTACTTCATGTTCTTGGGACAAAAAAAGAAGACTGGGCTCAATCTTCTTGTCTTGGAGCAAATGATCTTGCCAATGGCCTTGCACTCTCCCCCAAAAGGCTACATGTTGGTTCTACTGACCCAGGAGGGCTAGCTGCTGTACAGTAAGCTACATAACAACCCTGTAAGAACATCTGAGGGGAGAAGCCAGTGTTGACAAGTAAACATGGGTGAGGATGGAGAACAGCTTTAAATCTGCCACAGAGACAGGGAGACAAGGCGCTAAGGTAACCTGGCGTCAAGAACATGGCTTTGAGCTGGGTGTGGTGACTTTTGCCTGTGATTCTAGGTTTCAGGAAGCTAAGTAGCAGGAATAGTCTCAGTTTGAAGCCAGCATGGGCTGTATAGTGAGCTCAGTCCAGCCTGAGCCACAGAGTAAGACACTGTGCCAAGGACCAGAACATAAACGTAACAGGGGATGCTCACTAGATTTCTTTGCTCCTCAGAGCCTACTTTCTCTCCCCAGTTGTTTTCAGGTATTTAAGGTCTAAGGTCAAATCCGAGGCAAGTGGAACTTGCAACTCGTCTTGTTCAACGTAGGGCATCACCTGTGTTGTGTGTTTAAAAGCATCCGGGAGACGGTACTAAGGAACTGAGCCAGCCATCTCTCTTCTCTTCTTCTTTCCAAGTCTGCCAGCAGGGGCTACCGGCATCCACAACTTCCCTGTGTCCTTCTGGACATTTCCATGGCAGTGATGTTCTGTTCTTTAGGGTCCTTTCCCAGAGCTGCTACATAGTGTGAGGTATTCTAAGGGGCCAGTCTGGGCTGCTGGGAGACTCTTCACCACTTTTCTTTGGTTTGTTTCACTGGCAGTTCCTGAGAGGAAAGGGAGTAAGTTTTTTGGGATGTCTGCCAGAGACTGCAACCTAGTCAGGCATGGCCAGCTAACCAGGGAGCCGGGAGGGCAAAGTCGGGTATCTGGATTGAGTATGTCTGACCTTCCCTTGTGTGGGTGTGTATAGAAAGTGAGATGGAGCACACAGTGTCTCACACATCTCTGAATAGCTCTTTACAAGATGTGCTCTGAGCTCAGAGGGGAGATGGGTGCAAATGGCAGGTAATGAAGACCCCACCACAGCTACAAAAGCTGTTTGAATGAAGGATGGCACGTGGCTCCCACAGGATTCCCTTAATCCCCTCGGGGGTGACTAGATGAAATTCTGATTCTCATTAATAGCTGAGGAAATGAATTACGTAAGGTCAGAGACTTGGAAAGTTGCCTTGAAGCAATCTGGTGTTAAATCAGACGGTTGACGGTGAGTGACATATCATTAGATTATTGGTTTATTTTCAGTCATTCCTTCTGCATCTCTTTGAGGATAACGACACCAGTGAGGGTAAGTCTGAGGCCCTGTCTGTGAAGCACAGGCTCACAGAGACAGACTGTAAGCATGCCTGTGCATTGACTCTCCCATAGAATGGTGTTTTGCTGCCATCTGCTGTTTGGTTGACATACTGGAGGCCATCAGGCAGACTGTTGAGTTTAAGTGGGGAGTTTAAATGAGACTAGTGAGTTTAAGGTGTTGAGATTTTCCACAAACTGGGGTCTGTGGGTTGTGTTTATCGGGAGGAGTTTCTAAAAATATTTTGCTTTACCATCATCCTCTTCCACAAAGTCCTTAGCCTTAGAAATAAAATGGTGTACAGGTTCACAGGATGGTGTGTTATTGATTATATGAGTGGCTTACATAGTAAGAGGGCTATGAAGATAGAACTTATTTTGACCTTGTAAAAAGATGTCTTCTAATCTTAAAATGGAATCAGGTTAGTCCATCAATCTTGTCAGATGGAAAGAAAGAAGAGAGGGGAGATTCTCCTGGGTGGGTATACTGGGAAAGATTTAGATGATGAAGACAGAAGAATGGAGTTGGGAGATGATATGTATGTGAAAAAGTGATCTCCTTGTATCTTAGTAGATTACTGGCCTGTAAGTAGACAGATTCAAAGCAAAAGACAAGACAAAACAAAACAACACAACCCAGCTAGGTGGTGATGGCATGCACCTTGAATCCCTAAACTTAGGAGGTAGAGACAGGAGGATTTTTGAGAGTTCAAGGTCAGCCTGGTCTATATAGTAAGTTCGGGCATCCAGGACTTTGCAGAGAAAGTCTGTCTCAAAAAATCAAAACCAAACCAACAAAAACACACACACCAACAAATCAAAGCAAACCCCCCAAAACAAAGCAAGCTCTCTCTCTCTCTCTCTCTCTCTCTCTCTCTCTCTCTCTCTCTCTCACACACACACACACACACACACACACACACACCACTCACAAAGGTTTATAAATCTTTCCTGATTCCTGAGGGAGTTGTTGTGTTGACCAACAGACACATTACAAGAAAACTAGTATTTACATATGTAATCACTTTTGAAGAATTGATTGTAAGGTGCTCCCCTCCTCCCTCCTCCCTACATAGTTTGGAAAAGAAATTTCAATTCAGAAATTGTATTTAAAATAAAAATTCAGCTCCTTTTCTTGTCCCAGTTAAAAGTTGAGTTTAAAAAGTTAGTATTTATTTGTGTTTTTATGTATGTGCCGGTTAGAGGATGAGTCATAGGACTTGGTTTTCTCCTTCTATCACGTGGGTCTTGGTTATGTACCTTAGGTCTTCAGGCTTGGTGGCAAGCACCTTTGCCTCGAAGGGTTCTATTTTGTTATTTTTATACCAGTGAGGGGCCTAACCTGAGCTTCTCAGAGTGTCATCCTGTAAAATTCCATGGCAACTGAGCTTTTCATAATAAGTATCCAGCTGGCATGCAGCTGTGAGTCATCAGATAGACACTGGGGTCATTTGGGAGATAATCTTCATAGAGATGAAGGTTCTGCTGAGGATTTATTGATTTCCTCACCTCAGTGTGAGTCTGAGAAGCTCCTGACACTGTGGGTCCTTCACTGTGGACCCGTAAGCAGCCCAAGCAGCCCTTGGGGACTTAGAAAGGCAAATCTTGTCTCCTTTACCCCACAAGAGATCCCGAATCAGGTCCTGGGGTTTAGGTTTGTAATTAGAATTTTAACATGTTCTCTGGGAGGGTGATTCTCATGCAGATTCAAATTGGAGAAGAATGGAGTCATGTATGAGCCATCTCCTCAGCCTTTAATGTCGGATTTGTGTGTGTACATGTGTGTGTACATGTGTGCACATGCCATGGTGCATATATGTAGGTTAGAGAACAACATGGAGGAGTCAGCTCTCTCACACCACATGATTCCAGAGATGGAATCTGGCTAGTTAGATTTGGCTTGTAAGCAAGAACTCTTATCTTCTGAGCCATTTTTCTCCAGGGTTGGCATTTTTTGAAGGGAGTTGACCTGAACTGGCTTCTCTGCTCATCCTACGACATGGAGATAATATTTTTAGAATATTATTTATTTTATTTGTACAAGTGTTTTGCTGGCATTTGTATGTATGTGCACCACATGTATGCATGTGTATGCATCACATGTATGCATGCATGTGCCTGGTGCCTGTGGAGGTCAAAAGAAGATGACAGATCCCCTGAAACTAGAGTTGGAGATGGTTGTGAGCTGCCGTGTGGGTGCTGGGTATTGAACCTGGGTCCTCTAGAAGAGCAGTCAGTGCTCTTAACTGCTGAGTCATCTCTTTGGTCCCTAGCGATAATTTAAGGAAAAGCCAAGTCTTCTGTCTTCTCTGTTTCTCAGGTCTGTAATATACCTGTTTCGAGAAGCACACAGACTGGCTATGTCACGATTGTTTTCCGACTGCCACAGATGATGGCAATTTCAATGGACAATAAAACAAGGCAGAACCAATGGAAATGGGAATGAGTACATAAGTGGGGGATGGTAAACAGCTGGCGGAGCTAATGAATGCTAGTTTTTGCAGTAATATATTTATTCAGAGCTTGGCAGTGTCAGCCATTCCCATATCCAGGCATACCTCCCCAGACACAGCAGGACTGACTGGATAGCAGCAAGAAGCCAGAGGCTGCTTCCCATCAGAAACTCGAGAGAGTTACGGCGTTTCCTCTCCACAGATATCTTCTATTAATATTCTGGAAAAAAAAATGTATTCTTGGGACTTAGTAGTGACCTACAAGTATTTCTGGTCTCTGTGTTGGGAATCTACAGTCCCAGTGGGTTTCCAATCTGGTCTTTCCTTGGGTCACCTCACTTCTGGAGCAAACATTTCTAACTCTTTGACTACCTCTGAGTGACCCTCCTCAGGAGATAGAAACTGATTTGTAAGTTTATCTAAGGACAATACACTTGTAACATTGTGAGTAAGTTTATCTAAGGACAATACACTTGTAACATTGTGAGAAAGTTTATCTAAGAACAATACACTTGTAACATTGTGAGTAAGTTTATCTAAGGACAATACACTTGTAACATTGTGAGAAAGTTTATCTAAGGACAATGCA
>JANHMN010000006.1:15527005-15553886 GCA_030674055.1 Rhabdomys pumilio | reverse complement strand
ACACACACACACACACACACACACACACACACACACACACACACACACACACACATATATATATATATATAAACATGCAAATACAACCTGCTCAGCCTGTATACTGTTACTTGTGTGTAGGTTTTCTGGGCCAACCACTGGTATTGGGTAACCAGTTAGTGTGTTCTTCCCTGGGGAGCCTATTTCTTAGCTCTCAGCATTCCTTGGTTGCCTGTGGCTCTTCTTGGAATTACAGGCTACTAAGGCTAAAGCCTCCCAGGATTTCCTCCTTCCACAGACGCATGTCCATTGGTGTCATCCTTGCTCAGTTCAAGCTTAAGCTCCTGTTTGTATGTTTTAACATAACAGAGATCAGAATAGTGGTGGTTCAACAAAATACTCTAAAATAAGCATTGCCCCGTTCTTTCTCATTGTAAGCACCTCCCCAATATACACACAGGCCCCCCTCTTGGGAAAAGGGGGTGGTTCCTAAGGGAATGACTTCACCAAAAGATTAGACAATGGCTTTTGTGGAAAATAATACGTCACATTTATTTAGTTTTTATTCTTTGACAGTTTTATAATGTTTTTGACAAACTTTACTTATCTCACCCCTTACTTCCCTCTCTCTTCCTCCTTCCCTAATGGAAACCTTCCAACAAGTCCTCCTCCTACCTTTGAATCTTTTGTGTGTGTGTGTGTGTGCACGTGCACATGTGTGGGCACGTGCTACTGGGTTTAATTAGGGTTGTTTGTATGAGCATAGTCAAACTTACTTATCACTTATCTGTTCCTCTATCTATCTATCTATCTATCTATCTATCTATCTATCTATCTATCGACATTTTCACTCACTGAACCTGGAGCTCATTGGTTAAGTGTCTTAGACTGCTGGCCCAAGTGTCAAGCATTTGAATCACTGAGCTCTCCCTAAAGACCCTAAAACCATCCTTTGCTTTAAAGGAAGGAAAATGTCTCCTGGCCTGAGTCCATTCTTTTCCATGCTGAAAGTGGGAACAAGAGCAATAGTTGATTTTAAAATAGCTCTTCTTCCCAAATTCTAAAGCCAAGCTAAGTAAGCACCCTGACTCTGGAAAAGATTTTTAAATCAGAAAAGGAGCAGGGCACATAAAGGAAGGCTCTCACACAGATGAGAATCGAGTAGGAGACAGAAATCCCTTGAATAGATGGCTTATATCTTGCTCTTGACCGAGTCACAGGGAGAATTGTGGATAAGGAGGACATAAGGATAGGATTAAAGGTCCTGGATCTAATATGATACTTCTTCTTTAACGTGAAGAATGTATGCCCTGGTTAGGTTTTAACAACAGCTAGAGTTATCTGGGAAGAAGAAACTCAGTTGAGAAAATGGTCCCCTCTGATTATCTGTAGCAAGATCATGGTGCATTTTCTTGATTAATGATTGATGAGAGAGAGGGTCCAGCTGACTGGGAGCAGTATCAACCACTGGGCCAGATGTTCCCGGATGCCATGAAATGCAGGCTGAGCAAGTCAGTATCATTCCTTCACGGGTCTGCTTTAATTTCTGCCTCTAGATTCCAGCTTTGAGTTCCTGGTCTGACTTCTCTTCATGGTGACTATACATTGGAGGATAAAACGAACCCCATTCTTCCAAAGTTGTTCATGGCCAATTCCGTTTCACAGCGACAGAAATCAAACTAGAATAGTGTGAAAATATCAAAGCCTACCACGATCATCTTTATCTTAGTAACAGGCTTGTGTCTCTGTTGGGTAAGACGACACATTTAATTCCTCCAGTGCTGGTTCCAATAAGTTCTTTATGAGTCTAAAGGGATTATCAACACTGCATTTGAAAGAGGGAGTCACAGTAATTTCTAGCAAGATGTTGAAAGCTTTGGGCTCATTTGTGTACACGAAAATGATCATCTATTAGTTTAATGTGGTAGCAGATGCAAGCTGGGACAGGAGGGGACAAAAGGACAAGGGAGAGAGGAGATTGCCTGTTGCGTCTTGAACTCATTTATGGGATCCTGAAGGTCTGAGTTATTACCACCCATGTCTGTCTGCCTTTATGCCACAGTGACCTCAACAAGGGTAAATTCCAGGTAGGGACTATTGTGCAAGAGTGGGACACTCGATAAGACTGAATGAGGTTGGAACTTTAGGAATCAGTGCATTGATCAGTCTCTACCTAGGCAACAAGATACCTGGGTAAAGTATCTCATTGGGAGACATGGTACCAGTAGTGGTATTGGTGGTAGCAGTGATGATTCTTCTCTGTTTGACACTAAAAACAGACACTTACGCATGAAAGGCTCCCAGAAACAGAAGCTGTGGTGGGGTAGCTACTAGTTTACGACATTATCAGTCAGAAACTGAATGTTGTTATGTCATGGCGAGAATACTTCCATCTACTTAGGGTTTGATACCATCTTCCAGCCAGGGATGGCTGGAGCAAGGCTCACTGTTAGTCTCATCATTACTTTCCCAGTGTGGAGGACGGATGCCAAGGCCTTTAGCATGCTGGATAATGACTCCACCATTGTCCGACCTCCTCAGATTCTTCAGCCCGTATTTTTTGTTATTTGAAAATGTTCTAGGTTTTCAAGGCTTGAAATGAATGATTCTTCTATAGCAAATGAAGTTACCAGGCCAATATTCTTCCAGTATTTTGTCATGCCTTTTGCATCTCCCAATATGCCATCTCTTCCCTTAAGTCTTTGAAGACCTATATGGTTCCATTACCAGAGGCCGAGACAGGCTTCCTCTCATGCTACACAAGTCTGGGCTATTTCATCTGCCACTTGGTCCTCTAGACAGTTCTTATGTGTGACTCCATTTTGGCTGATTTTAGTTATGGTGATGTCACCAGCCACAGCTCTGTTTTCTGGGCTTGATAACACTTCAGCACTCACCTCTGCCATGTCAATTTTGTCATACACCAAACTGCTTAGGCTAAGGGACAGGAGGATGTGAGGTGTCCTGGGACCGGTGTGTTCTGGTCTTTCGTTCCTGGGCACTCTTTAGCAAGGGCCAGCTGGTACTTCTTTTCCTTAGTTAGGGTGGAGTGGCACAGCCTGGAGGCAGACAGCAATTAAAGTGGTCATTTCTTCAGTTCACCACAATCAAACTGTGTCTTTGTGGCTTGTGTTTGGTACCACTGCCTTCCCAGAGACTCCTTGGCTGTATCTACCCAGGATGAAAGTGATGCCTTAGGCGCTGGGCAGTCACTGAGAATTCTCTGACTCCACCCTCTGAGCTTCATTTCTATCAAAGGTGCCTTTCTTCCTGGAGGGGAAAGTCCTGGAACTGGGTGGGATTGCCCCAGGGAACCAGAAAAGCAGGGTACAGAACCACTTTCTTACAATCTCCTTATTTTGAGTTACAGGGAGAGGAATGGGGCTTAAAACAGTACCCCCCCCCCCATTTTTTTTAAAATTTGTTCTAATGTTGACTCATTAGAACATTTGGGTCCTTTATGCCTCAGTTAGCAGCAAGGGAACTTGGGGCTTATATATGGAGGGCAGACCAGGATTTGGAAAGTAGTTGAATGACTATTTAATAAGTTCCAGCCTTGAAATACTGAAATGTTATAATGGAGCAAGTTTGAGTAAGAGAGACATGGGTGTAGGAGGCAGACCTGAGCAGGGCAGCAAGACTATTCTGTCATGGCTTCCTCCTGGTTTCCCTTAGGGAGACTGGAGCAGTGTGCTTCTCCCCCGGTTCCTGGAACTAGAGACTGGAGGGGGACATCTTGTCCTACGCTAGGTTAGCTCTCTTAACCATACCAGGAAGCTGGTGGAAGAGCATTTTTGGTATCTTCTGCTTACACTTCTTTCAAGGTCCCAGAACAGGAAGGGTAGGAAAATGGGAACAGAAGCAGAGAGAATTCTGGGTACTTTAAAGAGTTTCTTCCACAGTTGGCTCCTCCTATCATCAAGAAACCAAGTGGGTCATCTTGTCTAGATCTTGAGCTGTCAGTTTCCAGTGTCAGAAAGACCCCCGGATTGTGACTGTTGGAGAAATGTAACATTTACAGTGCCTATTGGACAGGAGGAATCGTTGACACTGTGTGACCATTAACACTGATAAATAGGGAATTGATGCCCAGCTTGCTGACATAATCCGTAGAACCCACCTCCCGTGACAGGGTTGCAGAGGGTAACTGGCTACCCTTCACTTTCCACCTGGTCTTGAACTGGGATGGCTGCCAGTGAACTAGAAAAGCAAATTGACCTTGGATCTGGAGCAGAGGGGAAAGTCACTTCCTTGGCCTAACCTGACTTGAGCAATACCAGGGACGGACAGCGGAAAGTTTGGAGAGAGGACGAGTACTGAGGAGGACCGGGTGCCACCGAGATGTTTCTGGCGCTGGAGCAGCTGGCATCCTGCTCTATTGAGATTGGCTGGCCCAGGAGGATCCTAATTACCGCACAACTGCTGCCTCCATAATCACAGTGACAGCAGTCGTGTGGGCCGGAAGGAGATGCGAGATGGATCTGGTGACGGCTGCGGAGGATGCCGGAATCATTGTTCTTTGCCCTGGCTTCAAATAAGGGGGCTGTTGCCAGCTGCCTGCTAAGTTTGAAACAGCTGTCCCCAAGAAGGGGCCAACCCTTCCAGCCTCAGCTCTAGAGAAGATACCAGCCCCAGCCATCATGTCTGTCCCTATGTCCTTTGGTCACAGCAGAGGCCCCCATGCCCTTTGGCCATGGCTGTAGGGGGCTGCATGGAAGGCACTTAGGACTATTTACTCTAAGGGGTCTCAGGGGAGAATTCAAAAGTGTGGAAGGTGGAAAATAAACTCGCGTCTAAACACAAAGTTATTTTCTCATAGCATATATATATATATATATATTATAAATTATATACACATGTGTATGCGTGCGTGCGTGCGTGCGTGTGTGTGTGTGTGTGTGTGTGTGTGTGTGTGTATAATGTGAGATTTTCTTTTTCTTTTGAACAAAGTCTCAGGTTTACGTCGAACACAAGAAGCTTTGAGGACCACTCTCAGTGGACTCTGAGAGCCAGTCAGAAGCTTAGTATGCAAATGAGGGATGCTAGAAACGGAAGGAAGTGGGTAGGGGGTGGGACAAGTGCAGGGGAAGGATTATGATTGGTTCTCAGGAAGATGCCAGGCCTGATCAGTGACAGGGTCTCTTGATGAGGCAGCCATCATATCCTCCCCATGTCCTTTGTTGGCTTTCTGACTTCTGGACACTAAGGATTCTGGGAGAAGAACATAATAGATTTCCTAGTTGATTGTGTTCCTCCCAGGAGTCTGGTGACTAATTAGGACATAGCAGAGACATGGACAAAGCTAATTTGCCACACTGATGATCGGAGTGGGCACCTAGGGGGCAAAACTTGTGGACTCAAAATGTCCTGGTTTTTGTTCTTTGTTTTGTCCAGAACCAGTCTTTTTCCATGCCTGGCTCCAGCACACCACCCAATGTCATACATGAAATTGTATGTTAAGCCACAGATTCTCTTTGAGTCCTTAAGAATCCCGGGCTCAGCTCCTTTTGGATCCATTTTTGTCTACTTCCAAGACAGTAGAGCAGTACTCTTTGGTGGAGCTATGGGGGCTGAGGTGTTCGCGATCCAGTTTTTGTTCTAAAGAGTACGCTTTTGAGAAACATATTTTCATTCCATGCTCTCTTGTGTTTATTCCTTCCAAATCCTTTTAGCTTGGCTTGTAAGATCAAGAGCGAGTCTGACAGTCATGTGCACTGAGCAGCAGCGAGAGCCAGCGCCTCCTACGTGTTGTTGGAGGAGTGACCGATTTCTCTATTAACTCCTACCTTAGCTTTTGGATGTCCTTTGGAACGAATTGGGCTTGCGTTTCTTCTCTACCGTTCTAGTTGTGTGTTAGTCTCTGGCTCTTAATAGCCAGGTTCTTATTAGCCATAAGGGAACTTGGGTTTGCACGGGGTTATCAGACTGGGATTTTGAGTTAGTAGAATGATCATTTTAAGCTACTATTGCATCATGGCGTTTCATGTAAGTCCTTACTTTGAATCCTACAGACTTTTAGCCAGATCTCATGCTGGACAGAGTGGACACTTTCTCTCGGAAACAGGCGACGTGTGTAGCAGCAGGTTCTCCTCTCCGGTTCATCTGATCAGAAAGATCTCAGGAGGCTAAGAATACAAAGGGTCTTTGGCATTTTAGTGAGTGTAGTTTGGAAACAGTTATTAGATCCATGTATTTGGGAGGCGAGATTGACTCGTGGAGTAATGGATGCCATTTATAGGTCAGCACGCACTATGGAAAGCACACTGTGTGTCTTCCTCTCCTCTTGGAATCTCCCATCCTCACCGTTGGCCTCTGTGGTTCCAGTACCGGCTCGGGGTGAGTGTCATTCTAATCACAACTTTACAGATGGGTTGACTTTTTTCTGTCTGGCTCAGTATCCTGTCATTTCAAAACTGTTTCTCATTCAGGTTATGTGAGTCACAGTCATGCACCACACGATAGTGCTCCAGACAGTGACAGCACATATGGTGGTCCCACAAGTTTAGAATGAGGCCAAAAAAAAAAAAAATTCTTGTCACCTAGTGATGTCAACCATCCTAACACATACCACATGTGTTTGTGGTGATGCTGTTGGCCTCGGCTGCCAGGTGGTCAGTCACACAGAAGTAAAACTTGCACAGTGATGGACAATACATGGAAATGGTAATAAGCCATGGTTACTGGTTTGTATATAACCACTGCACCACACTACACATTTTAATCCTTGTGCTCTCATTTGCATGTTAAAAGTTGACTATAAAGCAGTGTGCTCACTATCCCAGTGGCAGTCTCAATGTTTTGTGCTTGCTCCATTTCTTTCAGTGTGTGTGCATGTGTGTGTGTGTGTGTGTATGCGTGTGCATGCATGCATATGTACATTGAAGGCCAGAGGACATCCCCAGGTGTTGTTCTCAGGTGGCATCTATTCTTTACTACTATTTATTATTAATTTTTAGATTTAGAGGTAACTTCTATCACTAGTTTGGGCTAAATTGGCAGGCCAGTGGGCCTTGGGAGTCCTTCTGTCTCCATTTTCCCAGTTATAAGCACAGGATACCAAACTGGGCCCTTTTAATAATATAGGTTCTGATGACTGAAGTCAGGGTCTCACAATTGCAAGGCAGCTACAGTTACCAAATGAGGTCCAGCCCTTGATTGCACTGAGTGGCCTTAGTAAGTGCTCAACCTACATTATCTAAGATCGTGATGATGCTGCCTCATGCTGATTTCCTACATGTATTTATACCACCAAACAAAGCATGGCTGTATCTGAGAAAAATTCCATCATTACTTTCTGGGTTGCCTTCTGTTGGCTGTTTGTACAAGTCTTCATCACATAATACCTATTTTGTCAGAGATGATCAGCTGGCTAAATGCAAGGGTAACTTGGTATTTGTAAGTTGTTAGGCGCTTAAGCATAGGCGGTTATGGGGGCTAGCATACACATAGATGACTATGTAGACATTACGAATCCATAGATGACTATGTAGACATTACAAATCCCGTTTGTGAGAGGATGCTCAGTGTGTGACGTAAAGTATCAAATGAGAACACAGGACCACACACTGTGATGATGTCATACACAGAGGAATAATAAACTACAGGGAATGTGCTCAACTGTTAACCCCCGAATGCGTGTTCAAAGTGAGACTCTTGGTGAGATTTATTTTTTTTGACAGTCAATCTATAATGAATATGTACAATTTTTGTAATCAGAGAATATTTTTTTTTTTTACAAAAATATAGCTATGAAATAGGTTCCTGATATGGCACCTGATGTGAGCAGCTCAGTTATACACGATGACGAAGTCAATGCATTTCAAAGTCAGGCTTTGGGTCAGGAATGCAGCTCTGTTGTGAAACAGGAGGAGGGACAAGAAGAGCCACAGGAGTTTTGGTGGAGAATCAGAGCCAACGATGCCAAGGTAAAACATGAACTGTTGACAAATCCCCAGCTGTATGGAACAGCATGGAGAGCTACCCACTGGAGCTAGCACGAGGCCTGTCTCTTGTCTATCTTCTTTCTGTGTGTCTGTCTCTGTCTGTCTGTTTGTCTCTTGTCTATCTTCTTTCTGTGTGTCTGTCTCTGACTGTCTGTTTGTTTGTCTCTTGTCTATCTTCTTTCTGTATTTCTGTCTCTATTTGTATGTCTATCTGTCTTCTCTCTTCCCTTTCCCCTCCCTTTGCCTCTCGTCTCTCCATTCTTGTATCTCTTTCATCTCTTGTCTCTCATCTCTCTCTCTCTCTCTCTCTCTCTCTCTCTCTCTCTCTCTCTCTCTCTGTGTGTGTGTGTGTGTGTGTGTGTGTGTCTGTGTGAGCATGTGGAGCCCAGGTTGATGTTCATATATTCTATTACTCTTCACCTTACTTTTAAAGTCAGCGTCTCACACTGAAGTCACTGATTCAGCTACTGTAGCTGGTCAGTGAACCCCCCCCCCAGGTCTGCCTGAGTCTGCCTTCAACCCCATCTTTAGTTTTGCTATGGGTTCTAGGGGTCTGAACCTCAAGCCCCCTGTTGCTTCCATAGCAAGCACATCCTCTGGGCCATCTCCCCAGTTCCTAAAATAAGGTTTGAGCCAATTTGATCAGAATTTCTAGGGTGGAGTTACCCCTGTTGTCACGCACATTTTTTCAAAGTCAGTACATTCGAATTAATTTGGTATTGGAATTTTAGCTACCCAAATGCCCAGCCCAGGAGAAGTCCAGTCCAGAGTTTTAGCCCTTGTCAAGTATAATTTCTGTCAGGGCTTTAAGTGATACAGTGTGTAGAGGAGACTTGAAAATGTCAGTTATCTGTTCTCTTGCCAATATTAAAAAAGAGAGAGAGAGAGACATGAGAAAGAAAATAACCACAAAGACATTTAATCAGCTACATGGATTGGGTTTATTTTCCCCCATTGGGCAATGTTTTTCAAAAAGTCCTTGGAGAATTTAAGCTGAATTAATATTTGTCAATTCAGAGCCACATAACAGCAGTTTCAGCCCATTACAAAAGCCAGTCTCATGGCACAGAAACGAGAAATCAATTTGTCACCAAAATTCCATTTGTTTATTACCCAAACAAATGGGAGAGCGGGGTTGGAGAGTGTGTGTCGATGTGGTTAGGAGTGATTTTTTTTTTTGGCTCATATTTTCCCTTAGTAATTGAAGTGTTGGATCAGAGATATTTCTAATTGCAAAAGCCAAATCCATGGCTGTGGCAGCGACGCACATGTGAGCTTGCTGCTGTTAATCGCTGCATCAGAACACGGGGTAGAGAAAGACTTCATGTTGAACAATAATTCAGTTTCTAATTTGTGGCTGCACAGGGTTTCTCCCCCCCCTCTAGATTTTTTTTCCTTTCTACTTTTTTAATAGACAGTATCATTTCTATTGAAACCGACCAGGAAAAACAAGCACACATGGATTGTCTGTGCTTCAAAGACAACATTTCTGGATGTATATTCTGGATTGAAGTGTCACTAGACAAACCAGATATGGAACACTACAAAAAAAAAATCAGTAAATTTGGTTGAAGTCTGAACTTTATTTTTTACCTTCTGTGGGATGTTGAGGAAGTCATATGTAACTCTTCAAATTCTCTTCTGTCAACCTTGTGCAGTGAGGATAACAGTGTATATCCCAGCTCTAAGGTTCTGCATGGAGTTTAGCTGTCACCTCTTTTCTCTCTATGGAGCACTCACCCCTGTATTTTCATTGCATACATCGCCGCATGAACTGTCTCATGGAGATGCTTGTTTTAAGACATCTGTGTATATAAATAAGAAATACACACCCGAATACAGAGCTCAACATTCATGCGAAGGTACAGCCAGCGTACAATGTCTGATCAGTGCATATCTGTCAGAAAGACAAAGTCTAGTCCAGGATGAAAACTCTAGGAGAATGGGCTGTAACCTGGGGATTCAGCTTGGTTATCGGGATCTGTAGTTCCAGTCTCCATGTGGACATTCATGGCTGTGCAGCCTTGGGTGAGCTACTTAGCCGCTTAGGGCTTCCTCTTTATGCTTGTCATAGGCGATGGAGCTTATATTGAAGTGATGAGAATATTGGAAACAATATTGGAAATATTGTTCCTATAAAGTAACTGACCCAGAATCTGTGTTTATTGTCATTTATCAACTATGAGCTTTTCTTTCTTTCTTTCTTTATTTGTTTATTTATTTATTTTTAGTGCTCAAACTCATTGTGGCACAGCTTTGTTTGCATGTTTACATTTTGAGGAGGGAGAAAAACACACAACATGAAGATGCTTTAATAGTAGGACTCTTAATGTCCTCCCCCCACCCCCCCAAGACAGAGTTTCTAGGTGTAGCGCTGGCTGTCCTAGAATATGCTCTGTAGACCAGGTTGGTCTTGAACTCTCAGAGATCCATCTGTGAGTTCTTTTCTTGAGTGTTGGTACTAAAAGAGTGAGCCACCAATGCCCGGCTGACTCTTGCTGTCTTAGTGTATGGTACTAAGTGCCAGTCAGGGTGAGGATAGCCAGGGTGAAGTAGCTGAGAGATTATTTTTGAACATTATAGGTTAGTGGGACCCAGCATGGAATCACAGTTCTGACAACAGTGGAAATATTGTTGCTGCAGCCCCAGGCTAATGGGGGAAAAAACTGAAGCCCGGAGTCTGGAGTTTCTGTGGCATTAGCTAGATGCTCCTCCCTAGACAGCTCTTACTGTGTGAGATCTGTGGAAACTTTAGACAAAGGGAATTATGGGTATAGAACCAGAAATGCAGCGGACTAATATGTATTGGCATCCTTTATTTATTCAACTCGTTAAAAAATGTCACCACTTCATTGAGTCTTTAAAACAATGGGACATTGTTTGGAATGGGCGTTATATTTATTGAAGAAAGACTGGAGACTGAGGAAGGTTTAGTAACTTATTAAGGGTCCTCAGAGAGTTTCATACAGAGGGGAGTAGACTTGTCTGAGTCTGAGGAGTGGGCAGGAGTCTGACCTGCTGGAGAGCAGCTCAGCATTTTGGTAGACGCAGCAGCACCAAGAGGGGGTCTCTGATCCAACTACCGTCTGTCTTATGTGTTTCTAGCATGTGAGCTGGGCAGAACCTAAAGTGAAGGACATAAAGGATGACAGAGAAGCACTGTTGGGGTGCTGGAAGTGGCCTCTGACCTGCCCCAGCTGCTCCAATATAGAGAGCTTCCCTAAGTGGTCCTTTGTGAATGTTCCTAACTCTTTATTTGGCAGATTGTTTCCAGACCATCTCCTAAAGTGTCTGTTTCTGTTCTCATACCTGATCTTCTCCAGAGAATGAGGAGACCCCGAGTCATCACTTTCCTTATTACCAAATACCTGTGGTTAACATAGCTGGACCTCACTGCTGAAGACCTGAGCCAGGGAAGCAGATTTTGATAATGACTGGGTTGGTCTTGGAATCATCAGCTTCTTTCTCTTATGACAACTGTTTATTTCACAACTTCCCTCGTATCCACTATGCACCCCGGCTTCCCATAGATATGCACCCCGGCTTCCCATAGAGAGAAACAAAACCAGCCACAGTGATTTCAAACCAGGGCCATTGACCCTTGGCTTGGAAAAGTGTGAAGAGATGTTAGAGATGTAGGCCCCAATCTCCTCTGTGCCCCAGCCTGGATGCTGGGGATGGTCAAGAGGTGATGCGTGGATTAGGAATGGTTTCTCAGGGCTGAAAAATATCACAGAAGCTGCCTTTGTGGGAGACATGGGTGCGTAAGAAGTCACATCTAATCAGCATGGCCATGGTTGAATAGATGCCCAGAGTTTTTACGTGACCTGTACAAAAGAAACTTCTGCCTTACAGCATAGATTACAGTTTGGAGGGAGACTTAGGGCATAGCTTCTGAAACTCAAATGCATTTTAACCATTTCCGATGCTTTTTTTTTTGGTTCTGCTTTGTCTTAGTCAATTTATCTAAACGCCTATGATTTAGTTTCTCAATATGACAATGTTAGGAAGATTGAATAATGATCTAAGTTCTACTTAGGATCATGCCTGGCACCTGGGAAGAACTATCGAGTGCATCATATCATATCAGCATTGTCATTTTAAGGGATATAAACTTAATATCAATTTTTATATAAAACTTTAAAGAGTGACCTTTCAAATCAGCTCCTGTAGATGCCCATTGCATGTAACACTTCCTCACTGGAAAGAATTAAAGGAGTAAATGACAAACATTGACCATTACATCCAGAGCTGAAAGCCCTCATATCCACAGCAGCTCAACTTTCAAGAAGTCTTTTGTCAGTTGGTGTCTATTTCCTTTTCCCCTTCCTTTACAAGGAAATTGTAGAATTCGATCTAAGTTGGTAAATGTGTGTGGACTAGGTGCTAATCTGTCTCACGTGACCATGGAAGGCCTAACTAATCGGTATCAGCACTTCTCCCTACCGTTTGCCATTTGTCTCAACAGTGCAGGCCAGGGTGTCATCCTCAGCTGCTTAGTGTTGAGAAAGAAAATAAAACCAATTCCCGCCTGTTTATTGTAGTTTCTTCTCCTCTCGCACGTTTGGGATTTAATGACTTAGAGGCAAGTGCATGTATGAGGGGTTGTTTTTTAGATTTAATATGGTGTCCCTGCGATGTGTCCAGGAGGCCAAGGGAGATAGGAGAGCTGTCTTTAAAGACAGGATCATTTATTCTTTCCCCCTTGGGTCTCTCATTTCAATGTCGGTACGAGATCTGATTAAATTATAGGATAATTACTTAAGCCTTTTTGTTAAACACGTGCCTGGAGACCAGAGTTCTGGCCTTTTGAAGCCTGGGTTTCCTGCTTCCAGCCTTAATGTCTCCAGTCACTACAGCCACTGTCTAGTGATCTCCTGTTAGGAACCAAATCATCCCAAGTGTACTGGCTTGAAGTGATTGTGACTTAATGGTTACAAGTCTGTAGAAATTCGGAGTTTGGCTGATGCCCCCCTGCTCTTGTTCAGATGTGTATGTATTGTGTAAAAGCCAGTTGGGCTGGGCTGGCTGCATGATTGGTCCCCTGTTTCTACGTTGTCTTTCCTTCTGGACTTTATAGTGATCTCAAGACAGATTTTCTCAAGGATGGAGTTGTTGTACCTGGATGCTTATCGAGTTTCCGATGGTGAAACACCTGTTGACATCATGTGACCAAAATCCAGACTGCTCGTGAGAGATGATAATGGCAGTGTGTTTGCCAGGAGAAGTGATTCACTGGGGACGATCACTTCTGTAATCATATACAGCATCATAGTTTGTCATAGCCACACTCTATCTTGGCTATGGTAAAGGGCGGCACGGTAACGATGACTGGGCTTAAGTTTTCACACAAAAGCCAAATTTTAACTGAAGAAAATATATGCAATAGTAAAGGTAACAGTGTTTTTGCACACGACATGTCTTTAATAAATAATATAAGATTAATGACTCTTTAATAAATAATATAAGATTAATGATAATGAATTAAATTACCAGTAGAGAGAGTTTGTAATGTCACCTGTGAGAATAATATAAACTAGGGTTCTGCAGCGAAGCACCTATCATAAAATTATAGTTCCTCATAAACTCTATTTACATACAAAGTCCTGGATGTCTGGGCACAGCTTTGGTTTTCCCCACTGTGCTCAAACAGCGTCCAGTGCAATTCCTTACTACATACTGCTGGTGGCTTACAGAAGGCACATTTTGAATTCATATTTATTTGATAAAAGACATAAGCTATTGGCAATAGACTAAAATGACACTCTTTCCTTGCCAAGCATTTATTCCAGATAGAGACTGCTTTCTGCTACCGGAAGAAAATAAAAAGCAGAAACCAAAAAAAAAAAAAAAAAAATAGCATCTTTGGAAAATATTTCCCTCCTACCATGGTTCTTATATTTACATGGTGGTCATGAGAAGGAGAGAAGAACACAGTAACAAGGAAGTCTGAATGTTCAAAATTCTTTCTCTCTAATGTTGCCCAGACTTGCTTTTGGGAAAACATCGACTGCATTTGGCTTCAGATAGTGACAGTCATTTTGCCTTATCGTCTGATGGTACTAAGGATAGGTTTGTGAAGCCCTTGAAACAGATTGCTTTGTGAGAACAGGGCTGGTTTCTATCCTGTGAGTTGAAAGCAAATCTATCTAGAATGATAGTCAGTGGCCCACAATTGTCTCTGGCTTCTGTTGTGTGGTTTATTGATGTTTTAATCAGACAGTTTTGACCAGAAACAGATCACCCTGGTTAGCATGGCTTTGCGGAATATGCTTTTTATTTGTACCTCAGGATTAAAAACGGGAACTCAACCTTATTTGTGTAAGAGTATTACAATGTGGCTATGTGGATGTCTTTGGGAGAATAATGTGTATTCTGAGGATCCGGGTGCCGAATTCTCTTCCGACCCCCTTGTTGCTGGACTTAGAGAATTTCCTCTGGTTTTGGAGTCCTCTGGAGCACCCATTCTCCTCATTTCTAGTGCTTGTTCATGCTTGTTTGAGACTGGTGGGAAGCGACACCTGAGAACAGAAGCAGAGCTGTACTGGGTGAAGTCCCTGCCTGCCTTTCCTGCTATGTTAAAATACCTTACTTAGGCTGGACATTTATAAACCACAGCAATTTGCCCCGCACAGTTCTGGAGGTGGTGTCTGTTGAGGGGTCATTTTTAGCCTCACATCTACTGCATTTGAGTTGGGTCTCCAAATGGTACAAGGAACAAACAAGCTGTCCTGGGCCTCCTATCAAAAGGCACAAATCCCACTCACAAGGGCTTCTCATAATCTAGTTAAATCCTAAAGCCTCCATCCCAAACCACAGCTGCTCATGAGGTCAGGTTCCAATCTATGAAGTTTGGAGGATCACAGCTTCAAGATAGAGAGTGGAGTGGTGGCATCGAACAGGTCCTGAGAGGGAGAATCTTGAAAACTTCGATACCTTTCATCGGAGCTCATTTGAGTCCCTTGGCAATGTCTTCTCTTTGGGATCATATCGGAATGGGCTAAATTTGCTTACTCTGAACAGCATAAAATATAGCATAAATTTTAGCTATACCCCGAGGAAACATTTTGTAGGCTTGTCAGATATACAGGGACCTGTCTGGGAACCAAAGCTCTCCAACTTCCATATTCTTCGGGAATCAAATGCCCACTTGCATGTGAGAGCCATGAACTGAAGTCTCTGTTACCTGAGTGTGACAGGGTTCTCTATTTGAAGTGTGGATGTTCTGCACACTCACACAGAGGCAGTGAAGTCCCCATGCTCATATTATTTGGACCATTTGTGACTCTATATTTTCTTTGCTAATTCTGTTTAAAAAAAAAAAAATCTAACTCTCCCACCAGTAACTTGAAAATTCAAAGAACCCTTTTGCTGAAAGTGCTGATCCTGCTGGAGCAGTTTTAGGCTTTCTAGAAAATTAAATCTGTATATGTATGCTTCTGATGTGTGTGTGTGCGTGTGCGTGTGCGTGTGCATGTGCGCGTGTGCGCGCACGTGGTTTTAAATAAGAAAGACTTTCTTTTTGTGGCTATTTGATACCTTAGGTAAAACTAGAGCCAAGATGTGTTATCAAGAGGATGAGATGAAGCATTCCAGCTGTTGAGCAGTGGGGATAAGGAGGCAAATGAAATGCAGTTTTTGATCTTCTGATTCTGCCAAATTTGTGAGCAAAATTGTCTGTTAGAATCCTTGTATTCTCTTGTCATTAAGTTTGTAAAAATTCTGCTGAAGAAGGCAGCTGACCTACTTGCTAGTCTAGCATAGAGTGACTGGTTAGGAGAGCAGACTTCCTGATTTCATTCACCACGGTCATCACACACCTGCAGCTAACATTTTCTGAGCACCTCATGTTAGGTACTGACTGTGTGTTAGGTGCTGACTATGTGTTAGGCACCAGCTAATGTTTTCTGAGCACCTCATGTTAGGTACTGACTGTGTGTTAGGTGCTGACTATGTGTTAGGCACCAGCTAATGTTTTCTGAGCACCTCATGTTAGATTCTGACTATGCGTTAGGTACTGACTATGTATTAGGCTCCATGCCAGGACTTTCCAAGACCTCCCTCACTTTGGTCTCACTTCACACTCAGGCATTTTTTTTTTTTTTTTTTTTTTATCATCGCCATTCCTGGCTTCCAGACAGGGCATGTGAGGTTGAACTTAACCAGCCTGGGCTCGTGCACTGGATCAGTGCTGGGCTGGGGCACCACTCTGTGGACCGTTATCTTCATCAGTATGCTATCACCGGGATTCTAGCCTACTTCAGAGGACGACATTTGATCAGGCTCTGTGATGACGTAATTATAGAACTATAATCCATAAGGGTGAGGTTCCTAAAACATCTTGTTTGCTTGGTCCCCTGTTTCTTTTCCCATTTGAATATGCTTCTCTCTGTCTCTCTCTCTCTCTCTCTCTCTCTCTCTCTCTCTCTCTCTCTCTCTCTGTCTCTCTCTCTCTCTCTCTGTGTGGTATGGTGTTTGGTGTGTGATTTGTGATACTGGGGATGGAATTCAAGGTCTTGCCCACACTAAGCAAGCATGACACTGAGCTCCCCCAGAACCAATGGGTAATAAGAATTCCGAGACAGAGGCAACCCCAAGGAAGAAAGGGGAGCATCAGAGATTGTCAGTGAGCATGACAATCAAAGTCTAAGCACCTGTGTTAACCTCCAAGGGGAAATTGATAATATCAACCCTCCTGTCTTTAGTGTATCTTGTGTAGCATTTGCATGGGGATTACTATCTGAATCTTCTTAGGCACCTCCTGTCTCCCACACAGCAGTAGCCTTCATGTCACCAAGTGTCTACCCCTGCTGCTTAATCTCTGAAGCATCCAGTTCTCAGGCAGGAGGGCTTTACACCACATCTCTTCCAGCTATGCTCCCACTTCTGCTACCATATCAGGAAGCGGCGGTGGTTCTCCATTGTTCAGTGAGGGTGTGACAATGTGCATGCACTTTTGTGTAAGTGTATCTGGATGTTTTGGAAGATGCGGGGAAACAGTGGTGGACTGGGAGGGGAGGGTGAGGCCCTTCATTGGGTAACAAGCTGGAGGCACCAAGGAGGCCGCATTTGTTGTGAGTTAAAAGGTTTATACAAAGATTTTTGTGAGTAATGTCTATGGTTTTAATAGGGTAATTAATCTTACTAAGTGCTAGTGCCAGAGTTTGGGATCAGCTATTATCCTTGGTTGCAGAGGAGCCCTTTGCGTGTTCTTAGGAGCAGAGCTCAGAGAAGAGAATACTCAGGTGGCCAGAAGAAGATGCAGCCCCAGCTAGGTTGTTTATATTTCCAAACACATTTTCTTGTGACTTTATAAGAAAGAAACCCCATTCCAAGGGACCACCATTGCCTTTCATAGCCCCCGAGTTGAAGGAGAAAGGAAGAAGAATAAATATACAATATTTTGGGAAGAAGAATAAATATACAATATTTTGGGAAGAAGAATAAATATACAATATTTTGGACCTTTTGTACCTTAGTGACACTTGTCATTATTTTTAAAATAATACTAAGCATATTTATTTGAGGCCATATTTTAAGGTGGAAAACATAATTTAATAGGCTTGCAGGAATAAGATTAAAAGGTTTACCTCTGGGGCTGGAAAGATGGCTTAGTGGTTAAGAGCACTGACTGCTCTTCCAGAGGTCCTGAGTTCAATTCCCAGCAACCACATGGTGGGTCACAACCATCTGTAATGGGATCCAATACCCTCCTCTGATGTGTCTGAAGACAGCGACAGTGTACTCATTTAGGTAATAAATAAATCTTAAAAAAAATTTTACCTCTGATTCCACCAAAAGTTAGACCGACTTCTTCCTTAATCTAAGTTTAGTGGAAGTGGCCAGACCATCCAGCAAACCATCAAAAATTGAATGAGACTTATGAATAGTGTTTAGGTAAGGTTGACTGCCTAATAGAGCCTATTGAAATAGTGATTAGAAAGAGATGCCTTATTTTGTTTAAGTTGTTGTGTGTGTATACATATGTATATGTGTGCACATATATGTGTGTGTATATATGTGTAAGTGTATATATATGTGTATGTGTGTATATATGTGTGTGTAAATGTGTGCATGTATTTGTGTATGCATACTATATAATATATAATGTCAATATATGCATACTATATATACAACATATATGTATGGACACACATATACACACTTATAGACACACAAGAAAAAACTTCAGAACATATTAGACCCTGTGAGACCCTTATGAATGACCCTGCTGCAGCCCGTGGAATGAATGGCTTTGATCTTGTTTTACTTACTTAAGACATTCCTTGGCTTTGACTAAAAAGTTTTCCTCTTTTAAAATTTTATTTTATTTCATTGTAAAAATCACGTTTATTAGCTAAAAATTAAAACATAATTATATCACTCCCTTCTCCCTTCCCTGGTTTCCCTCCAATACCCTCGATGTACCCAATTTATTTCCTGTCAAATTCTCAGCCTTTTTCTTTAATTGTTATTGTTACATGTGTGTATAGATGTATAAACATATAAATACAGCATTTAGTGTTGCTTGGATGCGTATGATTTCAGGGATGACCACTTGGGTTTGGGTAACCAATAAGAGGCTCATTCCTGAAAATGACTAATTCTCCCCCTGTTGTCTGTCATTAGTAACCTATGGTTCTTCCTCTAGGGCTGGGGGCCCATGAGATTTCCCCCTTTCATAATAGCATGCTTATTAAAATCGTCACTGTTCAGGTCCTGTCTAGATATATCATTGAGGTATCATGGGTGTAGCCTCCCCATCTAGAATGCACGGTTTCACATCAGCCTTCCTGGTCTTTGACGCTGGAGAGAGATACACCTATTTGGTGTAAGCAACCCACCATTCGCTCATTGTATTTTGAGCGGTTGTGATTTTCTGTGGTAGTCTCCATCTGCTCCAAAGAGAAGCTTCTTTGATGAGGGATGAAAGCTATGCTCGCCTGTGCATATTAGGGTGTGCACCAGGAAATTATGCTGGCTGAGTAGAGCCATCCATGGATGAAGGGTCTCCTCTATGATCCATACTCCACAAGTTAGTCCTCGGTGGTTAGCTAGGTTCTCAATAACAAGAATGATTTCCTTTCTGATGAGTTGCCTTAAGTCAAATTAGACAGATGTTAGTTACTCCCAAGATTTTTATTTTTGTCACTTTAAAATTATGTGCACATGTGTCTCTGTGTGGTTATCTGCACAAGAGTAGAGATGCCACTGGAGTTCAGAAGAAGGTATTGGATTCTCCAGAACTGACTGGAGTACTATGTTGTTGTGAGCCATTACATGTGCATGCTGGGAACCAAACTCAGAACCTCTACAAGAGTTATATGAGCTCTTAACTCTGAGCCATCTCCATCCTCAGCCCTCCCAGGATGACCTTGACCCAGATACATAGTGAAGGGTGACCTTTAACTCTTGAGACTTCTAAGTGCTGAGATTGCAGGAGTCTACTCCATGAATGGATGATTTATTATTCAGGCAATAATAATTCATAGACATAGCTAAAGGTTAGATCATGCAAGGGACATACTTAAATATATTAAAGTGAGATTTGAAAACTATTTTAGTAGAATTTTTTTATGTTATTTTCTTGCAATAAAAAGATCTTGAAAATATACTATTAATTTGGAAACTTACTTTGTTCTTATTTTTAAGACCAGACCCTTGGCCAAATTCATCTATTTAGAAATATTTACTTATTTAATTGTCTATAATCTTGGAGAATGCCCATCAGCTAAAGTTTTGAGAGCATTCTCCAATATTGGGTTTTAAACATTGACCCACGGTCTCTTACAGAATTGTTCATCATTGATTCGGTTCATGGCTTTGGTTTCTGGCAAATGTCAGAGAGCTTTGCACATGTGTGTAAGATGCATATGTTCCAGGCTTACTGGAGTGGATTCTGCTCCTGCATCCAAGCTCATAATTTGAGATGATCAAAATGGGTAGTATCACTAAAAGGAGGCATCTTATTCCTATTTGGTCACATAGCCTAGTGGTCAGAACTCTTTGTAGCACCTCTCAGCTAGGACTTCTCTCTTCTGTCTTCTCCCCTCTCTTTCCTCCTGGCAATCTCTTTCTTAACACCTTCTTTTCTCTATTTTCTTTCTTTTATTCTCCATTATTTCTCAAATTCCTTTCCCTCTTGACTCCTTTCTTACTTGATATTTGTATTACGTATGCTATGTATTATGTATATAATTATTATTTTTAGTAAATATAATAAAAGGTCTGATTCTAGGAACAAGAAACATTTTTAGTGCTAAGTGGGTGAATATCATTAAATACATACAACTATAGCCAAGGTGTTGTGAAGGAATAATTTATAAACTACTGAATTATCAGTAGCTAATTCCACGAAGAACAACAATTTTATTCTGTTATTGGTGCATGTCACCATATATTCACACACAGGCATGTGACTATTTTATCCCAGATCCACACTCATGATGCAAGAAAGGGTGGTGGAGACTCATTGGTCCATCTATCTCATTTTACAAAAGATGAGACAGAAGCTCCAGGAATTTGGACTGTGTTCCTGGGGTTGCCAAAGTACATTCATTAGAGCAGTGTACAAGCCTTCTGAAGTCCCATCTCACTTCACAGGCCTATGCATTGGCTTTCCTTGCCTTTTTCCTGGCTTTTCCTTTAGAGACATATGACAATGGTAGGTGTTGTGATCACCAATGGATGACAAGGCTGTTATTTAATATAATTATTACTTTATTGTGTTGGTGCCATTTCTCTGTCTTTCCCTTGCTTCATGTAAATATACATAGATGCATAACTTTATATATTTTTTAAAAAAATAGATTCTTGTCCATTTCCTCTAAATTATTATTACTTAAGTAGCTCAGGATACACCTTCTAAGAGCCAAGGTACTCCTCTATGTTAAGTATAGTAAATTATTTCAGGCGGGAAGTTTAGTATTAACTCGATATTATCATGTACGATTATATCTAGAGTCAAGGTTTCTAATTTTATGTAACATGTTCTTCGGCGGAGTGAGGGTCCTACCCTGCATTTGTTTGGCATTTATTTTATTTTGTGTCTGTTTAGTTTATTTAATATGGAATAATTCTCCCACCAGATTTTTAAGGCCTTTCATTACATGGTCATTTTAGAAGAATCAAGTGCGATTGTCTTGTTGAATTTGATTTGTTTGATGTTTCCCCGAATGAAGGCTCAATCATGTTTAAGGATAAGATAACCACATTGGCAATTTCTGCCCTAGTTTCACATCTGTTGCAGTGATAAATACTCACATGTAACAACACTTCAAGAAAGAGAAGCCATGGACTTGAATGAGAGCATGTGAGAGGGGTGCATGGGAAGGATTGGAGGCGGAAAGGGAGGGGCCAATGATGTAATTATAACACACACACACACACACACACACACACACACACAAACACACACACACAGGCACACATATTCCACACACACAGGAGATGAAAGAGCTTATTTAGCTTATACATCCAAATTACAGTCTACTCTATCTGGAAAGTCAAGACATGAACTCATGCAGCTGATCACATCCCACCCTGTAAAGAGTAAAGAAAGAATACAAACATTCTTGCTTGCATGACACCAACAGTCACATAATGTCCAATTGGTCCATAAATAGCAAGACTAACATCTACAGATCTTTCTAATGAGCTTCCATGAATGAAGATATTGAGCATGGAATATAGGAAAAAATCATCTTCTGCATGGTAAAAGCTTTACTAACCTGATAGACAAGCTTTAAAAAAAGGATTTATTTAATTTACATATATTAAGAGATTATGAGGGTTCAAACCTGGTTATATTACTTCTTTTACATATAATTTGCATCCTTTTAAATTTTTTTTTAATTTCTTGGCTTAAATAGCAGATTTTATGTCCTTGATATCTTTAGCCTTTGAGCACAGGGTCTTACTACTGCTCAGGCTGGCCTGGAACTCATTATGTAGCCCAGGCTAGTTTCCAGCTATAGTCTTCTTGTCTCAGCTGCCTACGTTCTTGAATTACACATGTACACCAATGTACTTATATTTTAAATTCACTTTTAAGTAATACACAAATAAAAACCATGTGTTTCTTGTATTATAGCAATTTCTCTGCTGTGCCCTCTTTCTTAACCCCACGTTGTTTTTATTTTCTCCATCAAGGAAGAAACCATGAAGCTGGAGAGAGCAAAACTAACTGATCAAACTCATCCCAAACCCCCAAAGGTGAGGAACACTTTATTTTCAATTGAGCAGAACTGTTCATCATTTGATACCGTGCTTTGCAAAGTAACGGACTAGTTTGGAGATGTGATCACAGTCAGTATGTCTAATCTTTGAGGAAGCTGACACTTTAAAAAAGGTTGAAACAGTACATTGTAGGCTTGTTATAGCATCTGATGGACTTTGGCAAGATTCTAGGTGAACTTTTACTTTTCACAGAAGAAAGCAATAATAAGTTAGAACAGGGCTGCACGGGAACAATTGATGTCAACTTAAATGTTTTCATGTGGGCTATTGGAATGAAAGATGGGAAGAAGTCTGTGATCAGACTCTTATTTCAGCATGGTGTTCACTGGAGACTTTTGTCATATCCCTGTGGGAAAGCTGGTGAAGCCTGAGCTGGGTGATAATCCTGCTAGGTGGATTAGCGACTGGTCAATCATCTCACACAATGGGATGCTGATGGAGATTAGTTGTGTTCAACTGGGCCCCAGTCTAACCTAGGCTTTAGGGGACACTTCTCTAAATACTGGGAATAAAGAGATCAAACTCTTCTTGTCAAATGTATCCAAGTTCTAAACTGGGAACCTTAATAGATATGGCAAATGAGGGAACCCTGTTCTAAAATATCTCAGTTGATGGATATCAACTCAGTCATAGGCACACATACAAAGTGTAATGAATTTGAAGAGCTACAGATAGAAATCTTTATACAGGCAAAATAACTCTCTATTATCTGAGATATTCAATCAAGGAGAGTATAATGCTTTTATTTGTATCAGTCAGGGCTCTTTAGAGAAAAGCAGAAGCCATACAACACCACACACACACACACACACACACACACACACACAAACACACACACACACATGAATTGCTTTATGTTATTATGCTATTGTGGAGGCTGAGATTAGGCAGCCTGGAAATTCTGGCAGGAGTCAATGTTGAGTCTCAAGGGTCTCAGGAGGCACAATTCCTTCCTCTTC
Source organism: Rhabdomys pumilio (assembly GCA_030674055.1). NCBI lineage: Eukaryota > Metazoa > Chordata > Mammalia > Rodentia > Muridae > Rhabdomys > Rhabdomys pumilio. The sequence continues at coordinate 15,530,767 of JANHMN010000006.1, read as the reverse complement.
TGAGGATGTCAATCTTTTAGAGTGCTCTGCTGACTGAATATGGTTCACTCACAACATGGAGGGTAAATTGTATCATTCAAAGTCTATCCTCTATAAAATCTAGGGTAGCATTTGGCTAAACAGTTGGGTGTTATAGCTTAGCCAAGGTTACACAGAATATCACCCATCCCAATGATATATAAGAAAACCACATGCCAGTGACAGAATTAAATCCAGATTATTAATAGCTGGCATTTCCTGTTTGCCCAAGTCAGACTGTATTTTGGGTTTAGATTTGGCAACACAGTTAATGAAGGGTAAGGGGCAAGTTAATTGGGATGGAGAATATCTTAGAACACATGGCATACAAGGGGCTGGAGAAACCATGATGCTCCTTAGAAAGACTGCACATAAAAGTTCTACTAGTTAGACCTCTTTCAAGGAAAATTTCTTATTTATTTATGCAATTTATTGAGACAGAATTTCATAGCCCCTGTTGGCCTGGAACTCTCTGTGTAGATCAAACTGGCCTCAAACTTGTACCACCAATCTTCCTGCCTCAGCCTTCCAAGTACTAAGGTTATAGCTGTGTAGTCAGGTGGTCACAGCTATGTATACAATTAGTCAGTGGAAAAGACTCATGCACGAGTAGACCAGGGATGAGGCTCAAATGATAGCCACATTGCAATCATGCCATGGGATCTTTTTCTTCTATTCTTTCCTTTATTGAGTTTCATTTCAAGGAAAAGCCAAAGCTAGTCAAGCAAAAAGCTCTCTCTGAGGCGGTGTTTCAAACTTTGAGTTTGAAACATTGTAAAACTAATAGTCTACAGCAGGAAAAATGAATTCTCATTCTTAAGAGTTTTATGAATATATTGAAATTATCAGACAGTGTCATTCACGATGACCAAATGGGACTTACTCCTGGGATGCAAAGATCAGTCAACACACACAAACCAAGAAGCATGATATAGAACATTAGCAAACTAGATGAAAGCCCATGATTGTCTCGATGAATGTGGGAAATATTCGACAAACCCAACATGCTGTATGCTAAGTATTTGCCACTAAATTGGTTGCAGAGCATGTGTGCCTCAGTAGAGTAAAGCCATGTACCACAAGTTCACAGTCAGTGCCATAGTCAATAGCTAAAAGTCTAAGCTCAGGAATGAACCAAGAATGCTCACTTCCTCAGCTGTGACCAGCAAAGCACTGGGGATCAGAGTTAGAATAATTAGATGAATAAAGGGTTGTTTGTCTTTCCTGTAGCATTTCTATGTACTAACAGTGAGGTATCTGAAAAAAAACTTAAGAAAAGTATGAAAATATTTATAAATAAATTCAACCAAGAACAACACACACACACACACACACACACACACACACATATACACACATACTCATAGATGCCCACCTGCATGCACAGTCACACAAAAATCACAAAAATCTATAAAACATTGATCTAAAAATCAAGCAAGGCAAAAAAAAAAACCTGAGATGTTCTATGTCTATGGATTAAAAGAATTAATACTGTTAAAACACTCATTTTTCTCAAGAGTATCTACAGAGTTGCTGCAATATCTATCGAAACACCATTTTTTTCATAGACCAGAGGAAATCTTAAATCCATATGTGATCACGGAAGTCCCCAAGTATATAAAACAATTTTGGAAAAAAGTAAAAAACAATAACACTTTTGAGAATTGATTGCAAAGTTATGATAATATAGAGAGCTTGGTACAGACACAAATACAGGTGTATGGACCAACAGCAGAGGAGAGAATGTTCCCAAACAAGTCTTCTTATCTGCAGTTGACATATCACCAACAAAACTCAAGGAATACACACGAAAAAAGTCTCTTCAACAAGTGGTCCTGGGTAACTGGATTCCCATGCAAAAGGAAAAAACCCTGTACCCTTGCATTGTGTAAGAGAAACAGCTAAGAGTCAATGGAAGAGTCAAAAACAAGGTCTAAAGCTGTAAATCTACTAGAAGAAAACAGAGGGAGAAAGCTTCCTAGCATTGGTCTTGTCAAGAATTTTTTTTAAAAAAGTAATATGATTTGTAAGGTACAGGTACCAGATGCAAATGCATAGGTTAGGTCACATCACCACACAAAAGAGCAGGACAGCCAAAGAAACAGGGCTCAGAATGAACAGATCCCCACGGAATAAGAGAAGACAGGTGCCAGCAAGATACACATGTGATAACAGGCAATATCTAAAACACACCAGAAAACCCCAACAGCAAGAATGCAACCTGTTTAAAAGAGGGCAAAGGTTGGCTGGCCAGCACTCTAGGAGGCAGAGGCAGGGGGATTTCTGTGAGTTTGAAGTCAGCTTAGTCTAAAGAGCAAGTAGGCAGGAATACATGTTGACACTCTGTCTTGAAAACCAAATCAAATCTAACCAAACCAAAACCAACAAAATGACAAAAAAAATAAACAGGGAAAAAGTCCTGAACAGACACTATTTAAAAACGTTTCAGTGTGTGTGTGTGCATGTTTGTAGTGTGTGTGTGTGTGCATATGTGTGTATGTTTGTAGTGTGTGTGTACATGTGTATCTGTGTGTGTATGTACTGTATGTACACATGTATGTGTATGTCTGCATGTTTGCAGTGTGTGTGTACATGTGTATGCATGTGTGTGTCCATGTGTGTGCATGTGGAGGCTGGAGAACAACCTCAGGTGCTGTCCTTAGGAATGGCTACTGCATCTGTTACTTTTCTGTTGCTGTGATGAAATACTCTGACAAAAGCAACCTAAGAGAGAAAGGGTTAATTTTGGCTTATCGTTTCACAGGGGATACAGTTTATCATGGTGGGGAAGAGACAGCAGCAGGAGTGTGGGCTGGCTCTTAACATTGCATCTGAGGTCAGGAAGCAGAGAAAACAGGAAGTGGAACCAGGATATAGAATCATGAATGAGCATGACCTCCATAGGCTCATATGCTTGTGTATTTGGTCCACAGTCGGTGGAACTGTTTGGGAAGGATTTGGAAGTGTGGCCTTGTTACAGTTTCTCTGCCTCTTACTCATGGATCAAGATATAAGCTCTCAACTGGTCCTGCTGTTGTGACTTTGCTTTGCCATTATGGACTTTAACCCTCTGAAACTGTAAATTCAAATTAAATACTTTATTTTGTAAGTTGCTTCAGCCATGATGTCTTACCACAGCAATAGAAAAGTAACAAAGACAAACCTAATGGCCTGCCCCTAAATGTACTTACTCCATCGAGGGTGCATCTACTAAAGTCTTCATACCTTTCCTAAGATTACCAACTAGATTCAAAGTCATGAGACTACGGGGAACACACACACACACACACACACACACACACACACACACACACACACTATACTTTTTGATGTTTTAGATGTTGGCTTATAAACAGATATATGTCTTGCTTCAAGCCATAATAGCTATCTACCTCTTTTAAGACATAGTCTCTTACTGACCTGAAGCTTAGCAATTATCCCCAAGGATCTTCTTGTCGCTGCCTCCCCAGTGCTGGGATTGCAAGTGTGTGCCATATACTATTGAAACCGTATTATTAGCTGATATTCATTGTACCTTTGTGCAATGGGTTTCATTATAAATATTGTTATATGTATATCACATACAGTGATGGTATTTACCTCTCCCTGTTACATTTTCCTGTCCCCAGTTGTTTCTTTCTTCTTTTTCAAGTCGACATTACTCCAAAGAGGTCATGAAAGTAACAAAAAGCTCCATTCTCTCTCTCTCTCTCTCTCTCTCTCTCTCTCTCTCTCTCTCTCTCT
>JANHMN010000006.1:15489531-15518787 GCA_030674055.1 Rhabdomys pumilio | reverse complement strand
GGGTAGGGGGGGTGGGGGGGGTGGGGTTGGTGGGGGGGTGGGGGGTGGGGGTAGGGGTGGGGGTGGGGGGGGGACTCATTTGCAAATCACTCTCTAGCTTATGGGCCAAGGATTTGTGCACTTTTCAGTGCTTGTGACCAAGATAGGGCACGGAACAGAGAAAAAGCTAATTGTATGCTTCTCTTAGCCAAATGGAGACCGACAAATCCCCAAGGAGAATGGAGATCAATGTCTTCCTTATTTGTCTATTTCTAAGAGTTTCAGGGGGAAGGTTCATTGATACCCCAGAGCAAAGTTGTTCCTACAAAAGCCATCAGTAAAAGAGGAGCCCATTCATTTCAGCACGTTAGTGTCTCCTTCTGCCAATCCAACTTTGGAAGGCAAGTGAGTCCCTAGGAAAGTGTGACTTTGGCTCATTGTGGAATTTATTTTCCTAATCTGACCAGTTAGGTTATTTCAGAAACTCTTTCCAAGTGACACTGGCTTTATGTGTATTTCATTGGAACATAATTCTTTTTGGTTCATCTCTCTCCCACTTATTGTGTTTGGAGAAAACATGCAGAATTTGGGAGAAATTTGTGTTTAAGCTTTTAAGATTTCATGTCTCTAGATAGAGATACAAAAAAACTATGTTTTCAGAACCAAAGCAAACAAGCCCCTGCTTCCAATTGGTAAATGCGTAGCCTTCTACACATTTTGAGTTTTGAGATAATAAGAACCTTACTGAAAAGGGCAGGCATAAGAAAAAAAAGAGGGAAAGGAACAAAAAGCTTTAAAGAGGAATGGCTGGAGATGTAGTTGGGGGGTGAACCAGAGAGAACCCTATGGCTTTGGGTGTTTGTAAAAAGGATTCATTTATTTATTTTATTTGCATGTACATGTGCCTGAGTGTTTGTGAGTGTACTATGTGCATACACTGCCTACAAAAGTCAGAAGAATGAGTTGGATGCCCTGGAAATGGGGGCTGTCTTAGTTACAGTTTTACTGCTGTGAACAGACACCATGACCAAGGCAACTCTTATAAGAACAACAGTTAAATGGGGCTGGCTTACACGTTCAGAGGTTCAGTCCATTATCATCAAGGCAAGAGCATGGCAGCTTCCAGGCAGCCATGGTGCAGGAAGAACTGAGAGTTCTGTATCTTCATCTGGAGGTTGCTAGTGGAAGACTGAATTCCAGGCAGTTAGGATGATGGTCTTAAAGCTCACACCCATAATGACACACCTACTCCAACAGGGCCACACCTTCTAATAGTGCCACACCTTGGTTTAAGCATAAACAAACCAGCACTGGGGCTTTGTGTTTGTAAATGCCTTAGATAGTAATGTTAATAGAATGAAGATGTTTTAGGGCCAATTGTTTCTGGAAGGTAGAAGCAAGATACAAAGGGGAAACATGACAGAACTTCTGATATTTGAAAGTAAAAGTTTGTCACACCAGCTATTCTATATGTTTTATAGGTGTATATGTGTTATACATATGCACTATAGAGCTATATGTGTTATAGATGTTATAACATACTAATTTGTAATGGAGATAACTGTCTCTTTGATTTGTGAGAATTGAGTGACATAACATATATGAAATGTTGGGAAAGTTATGACACAATGATCAGGAACTGAACAGTGACTGTGTACCAGGGACTCCTAAGATTTCTACATACAATACCTTATCTGTTTCTCCAGAGGCTGTTTAGAGTAGATGATGGTAGTATCTCCTTTTGTCTTGCTAGCTTTGTATTAAGGAATGAGGTTCAGGTTCAACCTCTGTCATCAGACTTCAGAATTCAGTTCCTGGTCACTGAATCCTAGAAACCCAAGAAGACGCCTAAGTGGTAACTATCTAAGACTGAAGTGTTTTCACACACTTTCAGTTATTGAGTCATCTTAACTGTCAGCAGAACGTCTCATTTCATCCTTCCTTTTATCTCCTGGGTGGTTTGAGTCATAGTTTGTGCTGTAAAAAGAATCGGAAACAATAGATGTTGAAGGCGAAGTAAAGCCAAGGGCCGACCTTGTCCATCTCCAACTGTAAGCCATGACATGACGTTCCTAAACCACGTGATTTGTTCAGATTCCAGCAGGGGCTCAGAGGTAAAGTTAGGAACCTGGAGGTTTCTGACTCCAAGCCAGTCTTCTTTCTGCTCTGTGAGTGTGATGAAGAAGTTTGGTTGTAAGCTTGATTGGGTCTGGAATTAACTATGAGATGCCTTTGGGCAGGTCTGAAAGGGCTTTCCCAGCAGGGGCTTACTCAAGGAGAGGGCCTGGCCTAACAGAAGCTGTTCTTGCCCGAGGCGGTCCAAGGAAAATCGGTACTGAGTGCCCAGTTCTGTTTCTTCCTGGGGAGTGACTCTATTTTGCCAACAACATCCATTCTTTCCTCTGTTGACTCTAGAACCCAATCTCTTTATTCTTCCAATTGGACTGATGACTAAGGCTCTATTCAGGTCCTTAGTGGCAGATTGAGGCTGCTGAGTAGCCAGTATTGTGGAAGGAGCAGCCCCTGGGTTCTCAGTCTCATCTGTGTACAGACCTTCCATACAGAGGGCTATTGAACTGTCTAGCCCCATTATAATGTAAGGCCATCTAACAAATTAATTTATAATGCGTTCTAACACTATAGTTCTGCTCCTGTAGAGAACCCTGACTGATAAAATGGGAATTGTGTCCCTCATCTCTGTCAGCATGATACTGAGTGACATTACAGAATGTGAACTGGGAAGAGCGTTGGCTGCCGTAGAAGATCTCCAATGCTCTCAGGTTGAAAAAGACTATCACTGTCAGTTAGGGACGTCATTTCTTTCTTTGGCTTCAAGTTGTCTTAAAGGCTTTTTACTTCTCTATTCTTGATGAATAAGTCTTCATTTTGTGCTAATGTTTCTTTGTTCTCTCAAAGGGAAAAAAAATTCTCCCTCTCCCCATCCCCATTTCTCTCCCATCAGCAGCTAAATGATCTTCCTCTTAGTTCAGGAAGCTGGCAGGCTCAGACTGAAGCCTTTAGATAGCCAGCTAATTAGGGGAAAGCAGGTGTGGACGGTCCATTCAGACGGTAAATAAGTGCCGAAAATTAAAGGTATTGGTCGGTGAGTGCTAGCAGGTGGAAGCCCTGCTTTATACCTTGAACAGCAGCAAGGAGAAAGAGAATTTGGTTGGAAGACCCAAAGCTTAGGGAGGCAAAAATTACTCTTATGACTAAAAGCTCTTTAGAAGAGAATGCATCTATTTCTAAATCATTGTCTTGTTTGCGATTAAGTCGAAAGACACATAATTGCCTGCCCTAAGAGTACTATGCTTCCTGAGCAGGGCTCTGTGAACTGTATGGCCTGGGCAGGAATAATTTATGGTCTCAAGATGACACTTAACCAGAAAAAAAAAAAAAAACCCTCATGGTTGCCTGCAATTGCAAGCCCCTGTCTTTTGTGGTTTCTCCTCTCCATTTTGCATTGCACATTTGCTCAAATGGCTGGATTCCTATGTCCATGAAACGCCTCAGATGCTGAGAGAGGGGAACAAAAAGATCTACTGTTGCATGACTTCATGCATTACTTACCAAAGCTATTTGGAAATAAATTGTACAGCAGGAAATGGGTTCCTGCGAGCATATTTCTTCCTTTGTCATTTCTTTATTTCTCTCTGACTTTTTCTCTGGTTTATTTCTGTGTGTTTAATAATTCATTTTAGCATTTTTTTTAAACCTGCAGGACATTTTTTTTTCAGCAGACTGTTATGGCAGGACACCACAAAGAAAAAAAAAGCATCATGTATCACACATTCGAAATACATTAATACATGGCTGAAATGCTAACCCGTGCAATAGAATAATTATAGCGTATCTTCATTGAACGTGTACACATGGCTTTGTGATCACACTCATTAATTTAGATCCAAATGAAGCAAAATTATTCTGCATGACTGCTGAGTTAATCTATGTGATATAAGTAAGGGAAGATTAAATACAGTGTGACGGGAAATGAAACTAAAGCCAAGCATTGCATGCACAGGGTGAGAATTGCTCATCTCCTCGGGCTTTCTGGATTCTCTTTTCTGCAAAGATTTTTCAAGTTGCTGGAAAAGTCATTCATCTATTAAACACATCTTTGGGTGTCTTGATTCAGATTCTGAGCCGTCATCTTTATAGCTCATATTTTGGGGAAAGAGATTATGTGTGATACCGTGTGACAGTATTCAAGCATCTCCGTAAGAGGACATGGCTTTGGGACTGACCTGAGCCTGAACAACTGGTAGGGAGAAAAGACTGTGGTGCTGTGGGTGCTAGTTTTAGGGGCTTGAACGCTTTACAAGTAAAATGCACATTGTGTACACTTTAAATGTATAAATAAATAGACTTGATTAAGGGGGTGTACATCATGGGTTTGTATGAATATAGCCACGTGTACATTGTACCTTAGGAAATTCCACCCTGGTGCCGTATTAAAAGCCCATTTCACAGAGCTTGGAAGTGAGAAGTAGTTTTGATTCTGTGATGACTAGGGTAATATGTAGATCTTAAAGGATAAGGGGGTGCTTTTATTTCTATGCATAGAAATGAAGATGACTTGGGAGCCACACGCCACCCCAAGGCAGACAGGCAGGCAGCCACAAAATCTGTTCTTCATTTACTTGGGGGTGAAAAACCAGAGTCAGCTCAACCAGAAGCAATGTCTACTGACCTATATTCTGGAGATGAAGAAATAAATAAGACATAGCCTCCGTCCTGGTTGACTGTAATAGACCGGAAGAAAAGATGCAGGCAGATGTACCACCACAGACTTGGAGATGTTTGAAACAAATTAACAGAAAAACATTCCAGTCATGCTGGGCCAAAACTAACATTCTTGAAGTAAAATGGTCTTTGATGTGAACCTTCAGTAAAGGTGTGGGTTCTAATGACAGGTAGAAAGGAGATAGAGATTTGGAATACAGGGGCCAGCCACGAGGTAAAGTCGTTAGGGGTTGACCAAGGGGCTAGGCTACAGGGTCCTGTCATATAAGATGAAAGATTCTAGTTTGGGATTAGATTGTGGCATTTGGAAGGTTGGGCTAAGATGCTCTTACAGGCTTTGGGAGCGAGGAGAATTCTATGGAAATGTGTAAATAGATGGATGCTAGGAGAGGCACAGAATGGTTGGGGATAGCAATGCTTAGAGACTAGGAGAAGATTAGGAAATGTGGCTCCTGCCTGGTCACATGGTAGTGAGGCTGGGTAAAATTCAGAAGGGGTGTTGATAAGGAGCCTGGAGAGAGAATCTGAAGCTTTATCCCATTGGATATTGAGATGGTGATAGCATTAACAGAAGTCCAGCGGAGCTGCGGATGGAGGTCAGAAGGCAGGTTCAGTTTTATACTTAGGCATTTTAAGAGGCCACTGGGATGTTTCACAAAAGGCATGGAGAGCTGTTTGGAAATCCAGGTGAAAGCTATTTTGGGTACTGGGGCCAAATGGGACAATTTTAAAGGGTCAAACAGGCCAGTAATATCTGCTGAAGCTACAAGAGTGGACAGCATCACTGGAGGGAGAAAGAAAGAGGGAAATGGAAAACACAATGGTTTGGAAGGACGTTTGCTTGCTTATGGCAAGGAGAAAACTTGGAAGGATAACTGGGAGTAATGAGAGACCCAGCACCCCTCAGAAATGGTGTGAGCTCAGTGGAACCCTAGGAGGAAGGAATCTCAAGGCTAAGATAGCATTCAAGTAGAGGATGATGGGAAGGTCGGAGGACAGGAGCAGGTCATAGCATCCATCTTTTAGAAGGCTGTGGTCCCTTCACTGTAGCCACAGGCAGGCAGAATGGAGATTAGATGACCTCTGACTCTAGGTGGCTGTGGAAGGAAAGCTCACTCAGTGCTGTCCTTCTCGTTTTGAGTTCTGACTTGTGCCAACCTAGTAATAGCTGGTCTGGTCTTGACCAGGATGGGCTGCCACAGCCCAGCTCTCTGTCAGCTACATCATCAAAAGGACAAAGTGCTACAATGTACTCTGAATCGAAGCTATGTCTACTGGGAGGTCAACTGGAGGACATAGATTTTCAGCCTACGATGTTTTCAAGTCAGGGTGGGTTTATGATGGCATGTTCTTATAAGTCCAGGGCCATCTCTATAAGCTGCTTAGTAGTGGATTGGGAGAAGGAGGTGGAATGTAGGTGCAGGGGGCTATTTCTTCCTAGTGAATAAAGTCTCTGAGATCAGTCTAGAAAGGGCGTGTGTATAAGATTGCATATATTGCTACAAACATTCGTTGATGATTTTCCAACCTGTTTTTTTAAAATCATTCTTTCTTGTTTCTATGAGCATGAATCTCATATTCCCATTGACTCACATGCTTTGGTAGAAATTCCTCATGGTAGAGAAACCATTTTTCAGTGGGAAAATTCATATGCTGGCTGTGAACATCTCACAGACACCAACACATTGTCTTCTTGCTTTTTATCTGTGGAATAAGGCCATGGCTGTTACCATGGTAAAGCTGGAATCTGACAGTGGACATAACTACAGGTTGTGGACAGGAAGGCATGGCTTTGCCTACTACAAAGAGAGTGTGAGCTGGCTAGCTAAGGATCAGATCTCATACCTCTTTGTCTCTCCAAAGCTTTGCATGGAGACTTCCCATTCAAAGGGATTCTTCGTCTCTCTCTACCATTTTTGCATCTCTCAGATGAAGTTTCCTTCAAGTCGTTGGTATGGAGATGACCCAGAGCTCCCAGGGACTAAACCACCAACCAAAGAGTGAACATGGAGGAACTCATGGCTCCAGTTGCATATGTAGGAGAGGATGGCCTTGTGAGGCATCAATAGGAGGAGAGGCCCTTGGTCTTGTGAAGGCTTGATTCCCCAGTGTAGGGGAATGCCAGGGCAGTGAGGCAGGAGTGGGTGGGTGGGAGGGAGAGCATCCTCACAGAAGCAGGAGGAGGGGTGGTATGGGAGAGACCAGAGGGGAATCTGGGAAATGGGATATCATTTGAAATGTAAATACATAAAATATCCAAAAAAAGTCTGATTAAACTTTAAAGGAGAAGGGAAAAGAAGACAAAAGATGACAAGAAGAGTTATTCAGATGATTGTATTCTTAAATATTTGGTCACAAGAATCCAAGGAGAAGTGGTAATACTCTCTGGTGCTCGTTTTTTCATCTTAATCCTTTGAGACATTTTTATTTTACATCTTGGTTTTATGCTGGAGGACCTATGTCACGATTGTTCTGTTGAAGGAACTTGAAGACAGGGGTTTCCTTTGCATAGCACAGAGCAGATGAAGTTCTAAGCATTGTCCTGGATGTTATGCAATCAGGTGGAGACAAAAAGTGGCATCTCAGCAGAAATTTCGTGGCTCTCTCTGATGAGTGCAGACATCCAAAGGAAATGAAGAGAGACGGAACACCAAATAAAGCAGTCACTCCTTTAGAAGTAGTCCCAAGGAAAAAGTTTTGCTCACGTATAGATCCCACAGCCTTGGGAAGTCAGCGCCTGAGGTTTTTTTTTTTTTTTTTTCTTGTTCCTTCTGTGTGCGGGCAATTATCTTGAGATGGATTTTAGAGCAAATGCTAGGCTCAAAACTGAGAGTAATTCATGAGAATGCATTTATTCAGTGACTCGTTAAACCACATTCACATTTCCACTAAGCTATACAGCTTGGATTTTCTATGTGAACTGCTTGGCACATGTATATGTGTATTTATCTGCTGTGAGATATGTATATTGAATTCTTATGTGGCTCTGGTCTCTTTCCTTTAAAATGTCAGTCTAACTTGGCCATTTGTTACTTCAGTAGAATTTTTTCCCTTTACTTCTTTTCCCCCTTACCCTCCCACAGGCAGGGAAATTTTTCCTTTCAGAAACTACATTTGCCTAAATGGGGTATTGTGCTTTGCAGAACACGGTGAGCAGCTGTCCATGGTCCCCTTGGCCTCCCATCTTTCAATCTCATGGTTTCTGTACCATTCTACACGTCTGGTGCATATTTTAAAATCATATCTTTTTATGTGATGGTGTTAAGTCTGCATGTATATCTGTGTACAACTGGAATGATTGTTTCCTGCAGAGGCCAGAAGAGGGGACTGTAACAACCTGGAACTGGAGCTACAGATGGTTGTAAGTTGCCATTTGGATGCTGGCCATCAAACCTGAGTCCTCTGGAAAAGTAGCCAGTGCTCCTAACCACTGAGCCATCTCTCCAGCCCCTCTGATGTATTCTGTATTCTTATATTAAGCACCCTCCAACTCCCTAAACTCTGACTCTTTTTGGTTGTAGTTATGATAGTATTTGATAAATAGCTTCTCTCTGTTGTGGGCTGAATTGTGAATGTACAATAGGGTCTCTGTCACTACAAGTGGAGGTGAGGTCACCCTGGCTTAGGGTCACCCGCAAGTGTTAAGTGATTTGTCAGCAGCTACTGCTTGGGTGTGAAAGAGCAGCCAGACTTTACATGTCTTTGTTTATTTCCTGCAAAGGCAGCCCCGCCCAGGAGAACGACCTTGGAGTCATGGAGACTTAGTGACATCCATTTTTCGGATCATTACTTAGGATTTTCTTAACTTTTCCAAACTTCAGTTTTCTCAGTGGCCAAGAGAGGATATGCATGTACTTCTCCAGATGCTTGTGAGAGAGAACAGAAGGTCACCTTGTGTCCCGAGAAGAAATGGCTAAAGGAATGGCTGCCTTGTGCATTTCCTTTTTACTTCCCCTCTCTGCTTCTGCAGCCAGTGACATGTCTGTGTTGAAGCACTGCATTTGGTCACATGATGTGAGAATGACTGCTGGTGCTGCTGGTGTCTCATAAAGGATAATGAGGACACCCTAGGGCTGATGGATACCGAATGACCCTTTCACTATGGCAGCCAGACCCAAAGAACAGTCATTGTGTGATAAGGCTTGCTATCAGCGCCTGCAGGGGCAGTTTGTGCTGTGGGTTTCTATTCCTCCTCCCTGTTTACAGTCAGTACCCAAGTCTCTCAGGTGCAATGAAGCAAGAGCCCCCCTCGAGCTGGAACTTCAACTCAACTTAAATATCCATCTTTATTTGGGATTTATCATATGCAGCGTGTGGCATCTGGAAATTTATCTTCACAGACTTAGGTTTTCTGAAAGTTTATTTTGAATATCAAATAAGATGCTTCCTCTCTCTCTCTCTCTCTCTCTCTCTCTCTCTCTCTCTCTCTCTTTCTCTCTCTCTCTCTCTCTCTGTGTGTGTGTGTGTGTGTGTGTGTGTGTGTGTGTGCACATACACTGATAAGTCCCAATATATACAGTGAGCTTAGTTAAGAGCTTTGACTTTATGGTAGTGTGAAAGTTATGCACATTTGATAGAAACTGAACTGTGAAGCTTGATCTCCCCAGTGCAACACTGAGTATGCCAGGAAGTGTCAGTGAGTTGCATCTTCCAGACAGCTATCCTGGGACTGTGACAAACAAATGACTCTGTTGTGTTCCTGAGCCAGGATGGCTGGAGTCAGATTCCGTGTATTATAATGAATTTTTATCTTGGGATCGTTTTATGGTTGTTATTATTAGTATTTTTACTTTTTTGAAGATCTCATACATGCATATAGTATATTATGATATAGTTACTCCCATCACCCTCTCACCTCCTCTTCCTCCTCCTCCTTCTCCTCCTCCTGTTGATTCCTCCTTTCTCTACTAATCTCTCTTCTACTCTCACGTCTCCTTTGTTGCTTTAGGACTGGCTGACTATAGTTATGGAGGCTTGCAGAAAGATGGGTGTGTATGTGCATGTGTATGCATGCAGTGTTATTTGCTGGAGCAAGGGCAACTTACCAGTGGCTGCATCACTGAAGTAAATGACACCGACTCCACTGGCAACCATGAACTGTCCCCTCAGGGATAGGTAATACTTCATGAGATCCTCCCTTATCCATGATAGAATGTTGAAGGGTCAATCTTGTGTGGGTCTTATGCATGTTAACCACGGCGGCTTGTGTCCATGGTTGAAATGACCGTGCGGTATCCAGAAGACAGCATCTCATGGCGCTCCTTCTGGTTTTCCACCTCTCACATTCTTTCTTCCAACTTTTCTGTTACATCTTTTCTGTTATGTTCTCTGGGGCTTGGAGGGTGGATGTAGGGCAGAGCACTCAGTATTCGTTTATTCACAGCACATTGGCCACTTATGTGTCTCTGCATCAGCGGCTGCCCACTGCAAATGGAAGCTTCTTTGAGCAAGAATTAATCAGAATTAATAGTTCTGATAAGGGGTAGAGAAAGAATTCAGTCATAGAGTGATTTCCTAGCATGTATAAGAACCCGGGTTTAATTCTCAGCAACACACACACACATATACACACACAAAGAAAGTGTGATGATTTTAACTTAGTATCTGAGATTCTAACTATGACCTGGGCATTTGGGCATTGGAATTTTTAAAGTTCCTTTGAGATTCCAACATGGACTTGGAATATTCAAATACCTACAGCTACAGACAAATACTGACACACTGTCTAGAAAACCCTTTGAGATGAGCACAGAGTTCCTTTTGAAATAGGTGCAACATGTTCTATTGAAGATAAGCAATGCTTTCTATGTTCTCATCAAGAAGCATCACGTGTATCATGTGGTAGGAACTGCATCTGCCTCTGTGGAGACAGTTCTGCTGCTCACTACTTTCTGAATGTGAACATGAAGAGGTAGAAGGCAGTTTGACAATGTGTCCATTTAGCAACAGTAGTAGGTTCCCCCAACTAGAGATGGTTTGGATAGTTGCAATTTGATGATTCTTATTGGAATGCAATCACATTTTGTGGAGAATCTTCTCTCTCTCTCTCTCTCTCTCTCTCTCTCTCTCTCTCTTTCTCTCTCTCTCTCTCTCTCTCTCTCTCTCTCTCTCTCTCTCTCACACACACACACACACACACACACACACACACATACAGCCATATGAAGAACTTGAGAGGGAATCGGGTGTCCATGACAGAAAGTCAGAGGTCCAATCCTAGGATATGCACATATAATTTGTTAGTCAGCAATCAATAGCTAATACTCTTAGTCTGGCATAGTATACATGTCTATAAGGCCAGGGTTCACGAGGATGAAGTAGGAGAATTGCTGAGAGTTTGGGGCTAGCCTGGACAATGTGGCAAAATTGAGACAAATTTTTGCAACTTAGTCTGACTCTATCAAAACAAAACAAAACAAAACCATAAACAACCCCTAAAAATCCCCTGTACACAATTCAGTCTGTAGCAATTTATACAGAAAATTTATCTCTGGAATATTTATTTTTTCAATAGTTTCAAGTTACTTTGTTTTAATCTATAAAGTTAAAAAAAAAAAGGAAATAGTATTTAAATGACTATTATATGCTAGGTCTAAAAGCACTATGTTCTGATTCTGTTTTAACCCTTTAAAGTAGAAAAACTTCGTTGTGTACAATGATAAGTGCATTTGCTTCTTCATGTGGAGAGCCTGGTGTGCCAACACACCAGGTTAGGTGTGAAAGGAGATAGTGTACGTTCATCAGTGCTCACCTCAGGTAATGGCTTCCCTCTAGTAAATACTGGAATTCACCCAAGCCGAGCTTTATTTAAAATTTGTCCTTTTTGCTCATGGATTTGTTCATGGACAGGTTGGAAAAAAGGAAAAACCAACCAATTGGATGTTTTGACCAAACTCTCAGAATTCTGGGCTGTAGAGGCTTCATGAAGTAGGCATGGCCATCATCTGGTCTCATGTAGAATATACCTCTCTTTTCAGAATCTGAATCAACCTCTCAGGCTGAGCTCCAGAAATAAGGAGTGAGGGCCACACACTAAAGCTAGTGAGCCAGCCATGCAGGAGCAGAATCGTCTTCTCAGAAGCAGGTGCAGTTCCTACCGCATGATACACTTGATGCTTCTTGATGAGAACATAGAAAGTGTTGCTTATCTTCAATAGAACATGTTGCATCTATTTCAAAAGGAACTCTGTGCTCATCTCAAAGGGTTTTCTAGGCAGTGTATCCGTGAGTTTTGACTATTTGTCTGTAGCTGTGGGTATTTGAATATTCCAAGTCCATGTTGGAATCTCAAAGGAACTTTAAAAATTCCAATGCCCAAATGCCTAAGTCATAGTTAGAATCTCAGATACTGAGTTAAAAAATCATCACACTTGTGTGTGTTCCTGGGAATTGAACCCATGTTCTTACACATGCTAGGCAATCACTCTGTGACTGATTCTTTCCCCACCTCTTATCAGAATTATTAAAAATCCCTACGTGATTGCCAAGGCAAGACGGGCATTGACAGTTTTAGAGACTGTCTCTTATATTTTACAGTAACACTTCCTCTGTGAGCATTTACATTAGAAAAGAAAATCTAAGAACCACAAATAAACTAAAGACACAATAACAATCACAACCTGTGACTTCCCCCCACCCATGTTCTCAAAGGTACATTATAGTTCTTTCATGAGACGCTTGACAAAGAGTCATTTTATACACTCTGTTCAGGGCTAGATGCGATCATTCGAAACTTAAACTGGTTACTAGTATAAATCAATAATTATAACACCAAGAGTAGAATCATTATTGAGAGATATACAAAGAAATAAATGCAAATGAGGGAACATGACTCAGACACAGCAAGTGTGAAAAAAAGCTTATTGTATGAGTGGATATTTGATTTTAAGTCTTGAAAGAGAAGAAGTCTACTCTGATAGAGAAACATGGAAAGACATGCAGGCTGAGGGAACAATATACATGAACATTCAGAGGCAAGAAGTAACACATCCTCTGTGGTAGTCAGAATGATGCTCCTTAAACAAAGATGCCCACATCCTAATTCCTGGGATTCGAGAATTTGCCGTGGTTCACAATGAAGACTTTGCAAGTGGAGCTAGACCTACTCTCCAGCTCACCTCAAAAATAAAGATTGCTCTGAATTCTGTAAGTGGGCCTGATATCAACATAAGAGTCCTTTAAAGTACAAATCGGTGAGGGCACAGAAATAGGAGAATGCATGTAGGCTAGGTTTGAGGATAGACCGTGAAAACAGGAGCTAGCAGACACAGGTGTCTCTTCTTAAAGCTGGGGAAAGCAAGGGTCTCTAGAGACTTCAGAAGAACAGAGACTTGCTGATGCCTTAATTTAGACCTTTAACTTCTACAGTGGTTGGCCGAGAGATTTGTGTTTTTCTGAAATCACTAAGTTTTGTTGTAATTTGTTGTGGCAGCAACGGGAAGCTCATATGGTTCCTTTAGGGAACTGTGCATGAGGATATGTATGTTTGGAACAGTATGTTAATGAGACAGGGGATAATTTTGGGCAGGTAAGGAGATGACACAGGATGGCCATATAGAGAAGTCACATTTGTGCAGTGTCAATAGTGCTAAAATCACTGGTAGGAAGGAACGGACACTAGGTAAGAGGATTAGAGAGAAGATAAAGGCAGTAATTTGATCAAGACTAACAATAAGAAAACAGTGGCTAATTTTTTTGGGTGATGTCCATTTGTGTATAACCTACTTTAAAAAACGTTTTTCCCACTGTTGAGATCAGACTCATGGCCTCTCTTTGTCAAGTCAAGCTCTCTCCCTCTGGGCTACACTCAGTGTACCAACTTTTTAAAGGCATTTTGTATTTTAAATTCTAATTCTTAATTCTTAGGAAATCCTGGAAGGGAGAGTGAATACAGGCTTTATTGGTAAGTTGGTTGAGGTGTGGATAACTTAATAAACCCATTCAAGAGTAGGCAGCTCATTAGTGACAAACTGGGTATGAAGTTAGGCTATTGACTTAAAAGCTCACGGCATCTCTGAGCCTGATAAGAAAGTCAGTTGCTCATCTGAGAACCAATGAGGATAAAAAGGAAAAAGAAAGAAAGAAACTGTTTTACTTCTGGAGCCTTTAAAGGTTGCATGTGATGTCTGGTATTCAAGAAATGCCCAGGTCATGAAGGAAAGGATAAGCATCGGAAGGAAAGGGTACCCATTCCTTAAAGGGTAGGCATTGATTTTGTTTTGTTTGTTTGCTTTCACTCTACAAGTTTCAAACCACTGACCACTGTGCCAACAACTCTCATGGAGAGGGAAACACTTGCTCGCATGGAGAATCCGCACTCTTGATTGTGAGCCTCCGACTGGTTAACTGGAGCTGATAGAACAGCACACACAACTGTCTGTAACAGGAAACAGAGCCCACAGTGCACCATGCATATTAAGGAAGCCTCGTTTGCTTTCTGTGTGCAAGCAAGACCTTTTGAAGCATCCTCAAAGAATTCATAGTCAAGCAGGTTCACAGATCGACTCAAATACCTGCAGCCTTGTGATGATAAACACCTTCAATCTGGACTCTCAGTAAAAATTTCTTATAGTCAGTTGAGAGTGTAGCTTCAGCAACACATAAAACCAGGTGTGGTTGTTTAAAGCCATCCTTGGCTACATATTGAAATTGAGACCAACCTGGGATGCACGTGATCACTTCTATTGCTGTGGTAAACACTATGACCAAAAGCAACTTGAGGGAGGAAAGAGTTTATTTGGCGTTCCCAAATATAGGGTCTGGGCAGGTGGAAAGCTGTTTACTGGTTCACTCTCAGGCTCAGCTGCATTTTTATACACCTCCCCACGCTCAGGACCATCTGCCCAGGGGTGGCACTACCCACAGTAGGTTGGGCCTTATTACATCAGTCAGTATCCAGAAACACCTTATAGACAAGCCTACAGGCCAATCGGATGGAGGCATTTCCTCCCTTAGAGTTCTCTTTCAAGTGACTGTAGTTTGTAGGAGGTCCTAGCTCTAAGAAACAAACACTCCTCCCCAACTCTTGCATTCACAAACACTCAGGAAAGTCAAAAGACTAAGAGTTTCTGGTATATGCTTTTGCAGGGGGGGGGGTGTTCCACACTCAACATTTGCTCAAGTGAAAAAATAAATGACACACGTTGAAGTACTCTTCCTTGTAGTTATTACTAGGTCTGTTATTTGCTAGTGACAGGGTCTTAACTGTCATCAATTTCAGTTCCAGTCCATTTACTAGTGATACCTTAGGAAAATCCACGTTTGTAGGTTGTGCTGTTAATCTATAATAAGTATTCCCTGGAAGCACGAGGCTCTTCAATTAGAGCAGGCTAGACTATTTTCTTTTAGAATCCAAAGAGAGCTTCATGAAGCATATGTTGGGATTAGCACGTGTTATCACTAATATCTTGTTTGTGTGAGGTTCCACTTACACTTTCTGTGGAATCATCCAACGAGTTGGAAGGAAATCTGTGAAAGGGGAGACGACAGATGATAGAATTTCACTACTGTGTTCTTGAAATTGAACACTCATCAGTACTGCGACGGACCATGAGATGGGAGATTCACAGAAGAGCAGAAGGGGGGAAGAGGATGAGCAGAAAGGAGGATGAGCGGGGGCGGGAGTGGGTGGTGGTAGTGAGGCAGAACAGAGCAGCGCAGGAGTAGATGATGATGCTGCAACTACTGCCAGCAGGTCAGAGGGTGAGAGATGCTGAGCGAAAGAGAAAAGACAGGAAGCTGGGCCTGGGGAATCTTGCTCCCTGACTTTGTGGGTCTTTATGAGGGAGCTGAAGATACTTATTCGTGTGGAACATTATTACATAAAACAGGGCCCTGTTTTCTTCCCAAATTGTTTATCACCATCAGATTCAAGTTCTAGTGTTGCCTTAAGATTCTATTGCAGGCTTGGTGCACATTCTTTGAAACGTTGGTTGGGTATTCATTAGGGCATTGCCGGATGCTGGGATTCACTGAATATTGTAGTTGCCAACCTTGAACACATTGATGTACATTTCTGGGGAGTCTTTAGTTTATCGGTTCTCACATGTTTACTTGGAGACGGGCTGGGTCAGAATCATCTTGAGAAGATATGGCAGCACTGTGATTCTAGAGATTTTCATTCAATGTGTCTGAGGGTGTCCACGTATCTGCATTGGGAGATTCCTAGGCAGGGAATCTGTCAGACCTTCTCCTTCCATGATGACTCAAACTATGAGCCAAAACTAATCCTTGGTCTCTTAGGTGGCCATGGTTATTTACTCATCCACATTCAAATAGCATTATTGCCAATGGCTAAAGGTAGAGTCAGTGCAAGTTTATGTCTGTACATGAGTGGGTGAAAAGTGATTTACACACATCATGGCATTACTCTTAGAGCAGAAGAAATCCTGCCAGGCATGGTGGTGCATACCTTTAATCGAAGCACTCAGGAGGCAGAGGCAAGTGGACCTCTGAGTTTGAGCCTAACCTGGTCTACAGAACAAGTTCCAGGATAGCCAGGGCTGTTACACAAAGAAGGAATCCCAAGGTATACTGTATTATCCTAAGCAGAATAAGCAAAAATGATAGCAACAGATGATCCCATTTAGATAAAGTACTTAGAATATCCAAATTCAGAGAGGAAGCAGTATTGTGGTTACCAGCAATAAAAGTGAAGAATGAGGAGGTATTGGTGTGTGTGTGTGTGTGTGTGTGTGTGTGTGTGTGTATATGTGTGTGTGTGTGTGTGTGTGTGTGTATGTGTGTGTGTGTGTGTGTATTTGTGATGCATGTATGGAGGTCAGAGGATAACCTGTGAAACTTGGTTGCCTCCTTTCACCATGTAGGGCCTGGGGTTTGAACCCAGGTCCTCAGGCTTGCCAGCAGGTACCTTTACCCTCTGAGCCATCTTGCTTATCCAGCTTCCACTTGCCTTTTTTGGAAGTTATTTTCAGAATTAGAAATCCCAGCTGTTTAATATGCTGAAAAGTTGGTCATATTCCATGGAAAAAAGGTTCTCTTAGAGTCACATCCAGACCAGGTGACACTTGGCATTATTATAGTCTACAGCCTCTAGAATTAGCTTGCCATTAGGTTCCAGACTTTGCTAGAGGAGAGATTCCAAGTACATTATTTGCCTTCAAATATCCCCACTTAAATTAGTTTGTCACATAAGTTGATCCTGTCTTTTATAGGACATGGAGTAGAAGCCCTCTGCCATTTACGGGGACATGAGTTTGGAGATGCACACACTCCTTCTGAGTGCTATTGATTTATGTATCTGTTTGCAGTGACAGCTTAATGATCAAACTCCAGTTAATGAATTAGTACCAGTGGCCAAGGCTTAATTATTTATACAGCAATTACATTATTTTTTTTTACATGCAAAACAGTGATCACAGGAATTTTATCTGTGAAAGGTTCTCTTGTTTTGATATTGTAAAGTTTTGTGTTACAAAGACTGAAGTGTCAGACACTGCAAATGGCCCTCCTTATTCAGAATGATGCCTTCTCTTACTGAGGACATCGTGAGAATGTCTGTGCAGTACGGGACCAAAGTGGGAGCCCTCAGCATTAGGTCCCATTTACCACTGCTTAAATATTGGCCTTACAGCCTCCAGCACAACGTGGCATCAGTAAGATAAGCATCCTTGGTTTAAGTAACCCATTGTCTCAGTCTGAGTAGACCAAGACAGGCTCTAACCTAGTCACGTTCCGTCATTGCAGGGTTTCATGGAAAGGTTCTGAAATTGCACCCACTGGATGACTCTCTCATAGTCTTCTCAAGGCTGCCTGTTGTTTCATTTTAATTTTTAAGGATTAAAAAATAATCTCCGTGTACATATGCTGTATCTTTGTGTGGATATGTGGTTGTTAGCACAGTTACTAGAGGGGCCCAGTAGGGAACATCAGAGCCCCTGGACCTGGGATTATAGGTGGGTGTAAGCTGCTTGTTGTGGGTTCTACAAACAGGACTCAGGTCCTTTGGATGAACAGCAAAAACAGTTAACCCCTAAGATACCTTTTTAGCCTCCTATACTATTGTTTTAAAGTACATTTTGCCAGCTGCATGTGTCTACGATGGTGGTCAGACTCTCTGAGCTCACTGTGGTCTGCGTGCATTTCTTAGTTCTGTGCTGGATGTGTCTATGATGGTGGTCAGACTATCCAAACGCGTGGCTTCATTTGCTCTGTTCTGTTCTGGGCAGTAGCAAGCCTATGCTCTTCCCTCATTTTTGCAGGCAATGTCTTGGAGCTATACAGCTTGTGGAGGGAGTGAAGCTTGGCAGTGGGGATGAGGACCCTCTCCTAGATTATCAGTGCTTAAATTAACAAAAAACAATGAGGTAAGAGATGCTGGCTTTGCAGAGGAAGGGTGAGAAATACAGCTCTGTTTTTCATGTGGAAGGAAATCTTCCTACAGGCCAGACTGATGTGATTCCTCACTATACTCAAGCCCTTTGTACCACTTTTCTTTAGTACCACTGTGAAGATTCTACTATTACACTCCTTTTCCTAACTGGTAAAATGGAAATTCATGTTCATTTAACTGCACTGGGTTTATAGCTTCTAGCCAATTCTTCAGCAAAATGCAGGTACTTGCCTGTCATATCTTTGGATGAATGGAAAAATGTCCGTTCAGCGGGCTCAGGGATATGGCTCAGCCATGAAGCATGAAGTTTGGATCCTCAGAAACCCATGTAAATGCCAAATGAGTGTTCTGAACTACCTGTAATTCTAGCTTCAGAAGGTAGAGAAGTAGATCCTTGGGGCACGTAGGCTGGTGAGAGAGTAGCCATATCGGTGAGCTCTGGGTTTGATTGAGAGACCCTGCCTCAAAGAATAAAATGGAAGAACCATTGAAGATGATTGCAGACATCAATCTCAGGCCTGTGCATGCATTCAAACCACACATATGTGCACACACACACACACACACACACACACACATACATATGTAGATTCATACAATCACAGAAAATGGAAAAAAAAAAGAAGTCACTTCTAGTGCTTTTAGGAGCCTGTGGCGACACGCAGTACAGCTTAGATTCAGAGAGTGGAGCTTGGGCATAAATCCTAATTCAGTCAACTTGAACCAATCTGTGGGAATATGGATTAACCTCTCATTTTTCTCAAGTGTGAGTGGATATAATTACATTATATAGTTTGTAGTAGTATCCCGAGAATTAAACGTGATAACACACGAAAAGTGCCTTGCTCTGTATTTGGCAGACAGCGTAGGAACACAATAAAAGCAGCTCCATTTTGATAATTAGGATGAAATTTGCCTGGCTAACTCCACTTTCCAAGAGTTACTCTGCCATTGGATCCAGCACAAGGCAATGATTGATAATCACTGGTCATCGTTTTCTCCCATGGAATGATCATGCGCTTGAATAAGGGCCATGGAAGTTGTGAACTAGAATCAAACCCAGCAAGCCAGAAACAGAAAGAAAATTACACAAATAGCCTTTGAATAATCTCACCCATCACAGATTCCTCTTACCGCAGAGAACATACAGCAAGCATAATTTAAATTTGTCCTCAAATCATGGCATTAATTTGTGGTGTTTTAAACAATGACTCCATTCCAACGACCCTTGAGTTCATCTAAGTATCTTTTATCACAAATCTTAACTTTTAAACATTTATTTATTCTGTACGCACGCAGGCACACATGCTACAAGTGTGTGAAGGATGGCAGCTGAGGTCATTTTTTCTTTTCTCCTGTATGGGTTCTGAGGATTGAACTCATGATGTCAAGCTTTGTAGCAAGTGCCGTTTCTCACTGAGTCATCTTGCTAGTCCTGTTCCAGTATCTTAAAAGTCACATGGGTAAGTTCAGATCACAGCCTTTTTATTGCCGTCTTTTGACTCTAGAGTCCCGGCTACTTTTCATATCACTGCAGTTCTCTTGATATTCAAGCAAGCCAACACCATCACTTTCAAGTGCAGAGACAGCAGAAAGTGACATTCATGGTTCTGGGCACTTAGTAGATATTTAGTAACAACCAAAGTCCCCTTTGCCATGACCTCAAAAGTAATACCAAATCCACTATAAAGAATCTTCTTTACTCTTCCTACAAAGTGAAAGACACATGGAAGCTTTAATGTCTGGGTCTCTTGTTTGTTATGTTGAGTTTTGAAAGTAATTCTCAATACACTATTTCGTTGCTTCCTTCAAGGCTGATGATGGTTCTAGAACCTTATAGTTGAGCATTTTCTTTACACCTTTCAAGATTTGTAAAACGTATCTTTATCTTGCACATGCATGTGTGGAGCCGGGCTCAGTGTAGTGTCTTCTGCAGCCATTCTTTATTATATTTTATTTAAATTTTTAAGGGAGAGTTTACTTTAGCTTACACAGTCTCAGAGGACAAATAATCTCTCCTGATGGGAATGTTTGCACCTTATTTTTTGAGATAGGGTCTCTCACTGAAACTTGGATCTTACTATTTGGTAAAGGCTGGGTGACCAGTGAACCCCTGGATCTGGCTGCCTTTCTCCCTCTAGAACTAGGGTTAAAGGCATGTGGTACATGGCCAGCATTTATGTGGGTACTGGAGGTCTGAGCTGAAGCCCAACAAACAATCATATTTAAAGATACAATGTGTAGCAAGTACTTTACTCACGGAACCATCTTTCTGTACTTAATTTTTTAAAAAGGAAATGTTTAATAGACGAAAAGAAATGTGTTGTGAAGCTGGGAGCTCTCTTGTGATGAGAAGGGCATTTGCTATCTTTCCCAACACAAACTTCTAGAACCATCTTTGTGGTCCAGGAATCTTAGTCGTCTACCGCAGACAGCCAAGATGGCTTCACTGTGGGAGTTCTGGTGAGCTTTTTCCAACCCTGGAAATCGGTTGACCCAGCCCAGGCATATTGTTGGTGTTTTATTAGAAGGGTTGATTTGGGGGATGTTGTGTTGGCCATGCAGTGTCATGCCTGGAAGCCTTGGTTTCCAGCCTTTATTTATACGCCTAATTGTTGCTATGGAAATTCAATATTTAAAGAGGTAATTATTGCTGATCTTGTTGCATGTGTCCATTCCTGATGTCCAGCTGTTAGCTCTTTAGCTCCAGTCTAGCAGATTAATTACCACTATTGATTACTTTAAGCTTCTCTCTTCACACCTGCAGTCTGTGTAATTAGCTGGTGGCCTCCTCTGAAAATTAGGAGCAGTTTCATTCTGGCACTTTGCCACTTCCCAGCCATGTGTGCCTGCACTGATGAACAAAGGCAAATCTGTTTTAAATAGAGATATCTGGGTAATGAACTCTTTGTGTTTTTGAACTATCCGTGGATAATTCAAATTACCCTCTGTTAGCAAATATTGTACCTCATTTGATGACTATCTGCAAAGAAAAATTCCAAAACACTGGTTTTTATTCCCATTTCTACCTTGAAGAAATGTGCTCCTGTGTGTGGTATTAAAAAAAAAAAAAGAACCAACCAAAACAACTTCCTAATTCTGCTGTTGTGGGAAGCTGGGGTTCTAAAAGAGGTTTCTTAATGGAATCCGGTAGAACACCCAAGTTTGGATTCATGAGTGTTCCAGGCACCCAGATATTAATGTTTGTCTTTTTATTAGATTCACACTCATGGTCAGAGAGTTGAACCTCTGTTCTTAGGAGTCACTGGTACGTATTGGGATTAAAAAGTTTCCTGTTAAAATAATGGAGTCAAAAGTTTGAAGGGTATTACTGGAGTCTTCCATATTTTCTTCTCATTTTTCTTCTGGTTAGCAAACTCTTCCCTTCCATAGTCATTGGAAATCAGGTCTGGCATTGCCAAGTATTAGAGTCTAGAGCTCTGCCTCCCATGTCCTCTGATGATGCGCTCTCATCTGTTGTATTTAACGGCCCAAACATGCAGGAAACACAAGTGGGTAGTAGGTTGGGAGTGGGTTTCCCACATAATGACATGCAGTGATTACCCACATGGCCAGCTGTTCCTTTCCATGCACACAGGGTCCCACCAATGTCGCCTTCAGCTATTTAACTCATGTTGCGTTGTTACCGTAAGGGTTATTGCTTATCGTAGGGGAAAAAAAATTTAACTGTTCTCGTCCTGCCTCTCACTCGCACCTGCCAGCTTTCATTTGCTGCTTAATGTGGGCAAGTGTGTCCCAAAGCCTGCTTTGCACATGGAAGGAACAAAGTTCAGGAAGTTATCACTTGTCAAAATGACAGAAGTGTCATTCTGCTGATGTCATGCACAAATGAATTTGGATGTATCATAGCAACATGAGAATTGGCTCTGCTATAGTTTCAGTGGGAGGAAAAGAAAACCCACAGCCCCAGCCCCTGTGGTAGCCCCTGGAGTCAGGTGGGAGGTGAATTTAGGGGAAAGGAGCGAGAAGGCTGGAGGTGTTTGTTCATTGACTCAGCAAAGCTTTGGGGGCATTGAATGGGGACAGTGAATTGGTCCACTGACCAGAAGGTCCCCAGCTGGAATCTCATCATTTCCACCGTTTCCAGATTAAAATTTAAATGTTGTGCTGCCATTTGGAGGCCTTCTGGGCAGGGTCCTACGGAGTCACCAGTTATTAGGAGTGCCTCCTATTATCACAACTCTAAAAGTCATTTGAACAGCAGCCTAATGGGGTTGTGATTTCCAAGGACCATTTGCTGTTATTGCAAGGTCTGTTTGGATGACAGGGGAAGCAACTAACCAAAGTTGCTTTCTCACAGTACCAGAGAGGGAGATCAGAGTCACCGGAGGAAGATTTAGCTGATCATAAATGTAAATTCACCCCAAATAAACAATCTTTTGTGTTCCACATTTGGACAAGGTCATTACTAATCCTGGCAACAGTCAACACTTTCCCAAGCAAGAGAGTAAACTTTAGAAGCTTACACTAACTGTAGTTGTTACTCAAGAAGAAATAAGAAAAAAGTTGAAAAGATTTTTCTGTTTTTAACTGTGGTGAAATACAAAGGAATAACTTGACATGAGAGTCATTTCTTTAGATGAAATACTATTTGTCAAATGATGAAAATTTGTATATATATATATATATATATATATATATATATATATATAGTTTTATTATAATTGCTGCTACAGAATTAGACACATTAACCTGTGAATATCTGGAGACTGAGCCTAATATATGTAGCATGGCTCAGAAATGTCACAACTTTCATGTGTTCAAAGTTGCCTTATGTATATATTTTTTAAAAATCAGTACTATAATAGGGAAAAGAATACTACTTAAATTTTTATATCTGCTTTGAAGCCTATGAAGTTTTAGAAACATGAAAAAAAATACTTCTTTGTGTGTATTGAAAATTACTAGAAGTAGTTAGCATCCGTGTCCTATTATCCAACATTTGGGTATACTAAAAGCTAAGTGCTATGAGAGCTGAGAAATTATCTACAGAATAATGACATATATTAAGCGTTTATTATGTGCTTGGCATGGCATTCAGAGCTTAGAAGGCACTGTCTGTTTGAATACCCACAGCAAATCTAGATTGTCGATGTTTCTAGTCTCTGAATTTTGTGTAGAAGAGCATCAGACCTTACAAGCTCCACAACTTATCTGTGGTTATTTTGAGTAAGTGACTTTATGTTTCTTTTGAACCATAATTGGACTGCTGTTTGCTTATTTTATCCTGGAAATACAACCCTGACAATGGATAGACTTTGTTATATCTGAATTAATAAAATGGAATGTCCTCACGGATGCGTGCATAAACCTCATAAAAAGTGAGTTTGCAATTGCAGCTTCAATCCAGCATCTGGATTTTCTTTAACTCATTGCTACTTATTTCATAAAGTTATATATAATTCTAAGAAGTTATCTTGACTGTGGATAAAGAACACTTAGCTGAAGGCAAGGCTAGTATGGGACAATTAGTCACAAGATCAGGTAGACCACTCTGTGATTGTCCTAGGTTCTCTTGTGAGAGCGTTCTGTGGAATAATACAGACTATTGTTGATTCCATTACTGTAAATTCAGGCAAAGTCCACTTGACTCACACTCTGCTGTCTTCTCTTCCTACTGTATATGATTATTTTTGTTTCGTTTTGGTGCCAAAAAAAAAAAAATGCCAATGGAACAATCAGAATAATGTCAGCCTTTCTTTATTAACAATTAGAATACGTTATACTTTCTTATATGACTTTGTTAGGGTTTCTATTGCTGTGAGGAAGCACCATTGTTGGAGTGATGTTTTTGTATGCTCTGTGAAGATGTGTCTCTGTCCTTCTTTGCCTGCTTAAGGTACCTTCTGATTGGTTAAAACAAAAAGCTTATGACCTATAGCAAGAGGCATGATAGTAAGGTGGGATTTCTGGCAGAGAGAAGGTGGGGCATGAGAGACTTGACATCCAGACTTGGAGGAAATCAGATGTATAAAACTGAGAAGAGGTAACCAACCATGTGACAGATATAAAATACTATGAATGAGTTACCAGAAATTAAGAGCTAGTTGGGGAGCAAGCCTAAGCTAAGGCCAAAAGCACTGTAAATAAATAAAAGCCTCCTTGTCACTATTTAGGAACAAGTGCAGCATAGAAAAGCCCAAACAGTTACACACCATGACCAAAAAGCAAGTTGGGGAGGAAAAGGTTTATTTGGCTTACAGTTCCAGATCACTGTTCACCACTGAAGGAAGTCAGGACAGGAGCCAAACAGGGCAGGAACCTGGAGGCAAGAGCTGATGCAGAGACCATGGAGGGGTGCTGCTTCCTGGCTTGCTCCCCATGGCATGCTCAGCCTGCTTTCCTATTAAATTCATGACCACCATCCCAGTGATGGGACCATGCACAATATGATGGACCCTTCTCCATCAATCACTAAATAAGAAAATGTCTACAGGCTTGCCCACAGCCTGATCTTATAAAGGCATTTTCTTAACCGAGGTTCCCTCTATTGAGTACACCATATACATGCATATATAGTTAGAAAGAGAAAGTGTGTGTGTGTGTGTGTGTGTGTGTGTGTGTGTGTGTGTGTGTGTCTGTGTGAACAACACTGTTCTATTCTTACCCCTACTTGCTGGTCAGGACTATGAGTCCAGGACCTGTCAGTGAAGGAAGAGCTAAGACTTCTTCATGTCCATAAGTGAGTAAATACCTTTAGATTTTAGGAACTGTCTTCACTGTTTCAACCACAGATTACTGCTCAGAAGGTGGTGGATTTAGCATTATCTTACACTCTAGGTAGCCTTTGAGACATTCTCTCACAAAAACACAGAGAAAGCCAGGTTTTCCTGGTCTCTGATTTTTCCCTTTTGATGTTTAATAATGTCCCGTCTCCAGCATCAACTCTTACCCTAATGAGCTGAAACCACATTATCGAAATCTTAGGCAGATAAATCGACTCAAACCTCGGTTTGATGATCCTACTTAAGACATCCAATTAATTCTGTTTTGCTACAAGCTAATTTATGATTTCATATTTATTCGAAAAATGTTGAGCATCCAAAGCAGTAGGAGACAAAGTAATGAATTATTCTCTCTCTCTTCGCATGCGCTCTTGTGTTCTTTTCAGTAGGAAGGGAAGAAAAACATGAAAAACAAAAGAAAAAGATGCTTCTGGTGTGTTGTGTGGGTATTTCCTGTCATATCAGGTGGTCTAGCTAGAATAAACACATCAGCAGACCCTCTAGGAGAGGCTAATTAGTGCAGTAAATATTAGTTTATTAATTGTGGCTATATTATCTTTATTTACCTTCTTTATCCCTCCCTCCCTCTCCTTCCTTCCCTCGTTCCTTCCCCCCCCCTCTTCTATGTTCTTCTATGAGAAAACTCTGTCAAGCTTGTTTATAAAAGGTCTTCTTTGTAGTAAACAGTAGGCGACTGCTTGACAAATCACTCTACATCTGATCAGATACCTTGACCCACTTTTCTATGCCAAAGCTTCATAACTGATCTGCACAGTTTGAAGAGAGAAGAGAGAGGATGAGTTTATTTTAAAGTCTAGGCAGTCCCAGGTGGTGTGTTTGTAAGATTCTTCTCTGGATCTACAGGTTGGGCAAGTTTTCTCTGCTGGGAGAAACTTGGCAAAACATTTCACAGAAAAATGTGTTCAGGGAATCCATTGCTTAGGTGGTGCTGAGATGTGGGGCTTCCTAGGTTTCCAGAGAGTGGTGCTTCTACATACAAAAGCTTTACTTTTGAACCTGCTTGCCTTTGGTGCTGAACTGAGACTATGAACTATTTCTTTCAGTAAGTTTTTCCAGCTGCCCCTCTGTTGTAAGGTCTACATCTTTCTGAAACAAGTAAAAAACACATTCTCTCCAGCCCAACAGCCTATATTAATCTTGTCATGACCATTCCTACCCCTGTGCTGATGGACAGGTCTCAATAGACTCCGCCTTACCCCATGATCAATATCGCCAAATGGAATATGTTTTCAAGTGTTTCTGTTTATTAAGAATTGGGAAAACAGTACTTAAAATGGGCACATTATGATCAATTTAAAACAAACCACGTCTCCACAAAATACCAGAAAGCAGAGTGAAGTTGATTTTTTTTTGTGTCTTTTGTGTGGTTCTCTGTATTGGCTGCATTAAGCAGGATTCACTCAATTCCGAGTTCAGAAAACAAATTTGTATTGGATGAGCTATAAAGTGCCAGTGGGGAGACCGGAACCTCAAGGAGGGCGTTAGGAGCAGGGCAAGTAGAGTCAAGGCACAGACTATAACATTGATTATTCTGTCTTCCCCCCTTTCTGTTGTCTCTCTTCCCTCCTTCTCTCTGTCTCCCTCCCTCCTTCCCTCTCTCTCCCTCCTTCCTTCTCCTCAGCATCTTCCTTCAGAAAGAGTCTCACTCAGTAGCCTAGACTATCCTGAAGATTTCTAAGTAACTTAGGGTGGCCTTCAATTTATAACAGCATTCTTACCCCCTTTTCTTTCCTTCCCTCCCTTGTTCCCTCTCTTCTTCCTTCCTTCTATCCCTTCTTCCCTCTCCACTCCCTCCCTCCTTCTCTTAGTGCTCCATCTCTCAAGATTTCTAAGACAGCTGTGTATCCAGGCTTATACAAAGGCTGTGCGCGCCTCCTCCCCACCTACCCCCCCTCCCCCGCCCCACCCTCACGCCCCACCTCTTGTGTTGAACTCCTAGAACCCCTGGAAAGAGGCATCGGCTGCTGCTGGTCAAGGAACCGAGACCTGAGCAATCTCTTGGAACTGTCAGTTGGGTCCACAGTAAAGGGGTTCGTGGAAGGCCAAGAACCCCTGGCTCAGTATGAATCTGTCCTGTGTCTGTGTCATGGAGCTCACCATGGAAACATGGAAAGTCTAATATCAGATTGTGGCTTTCCAGTCCCAGGGACTGGAGGTGAGTAAGAGGTGTTTCAGGTGAAGCCCCGAAGTCCGAGGGTTTTCTGAGGTGTTCACTTACACTCCTGATTGACACTCATGTAAATTTTTATAAATAATTAAAAGATTTCTCCAGTTTTTGAGTTAATGCTTACTTTTGTAATTTCTTTGAAGACAATAACGGCTGTGGCCATTCATTGTGCCATTGTGGAATTCTCTGGATGTGGCTCTGAAGTGGCATGTTTCAGCCTTGGGTTTCAAAATTGGTTTCTGTTCAAGTTTAGTAATGCAATAAAGAAGGTATTTAAAGAGAGAGTTAAGGGAAGAACATTTGGGTTAAATAGTTAAAAGTTGGTTCTGGAGGATACCATGTATCATGAATGATAGTTAACATTGGGTTTTTCAGAGTGCTGGGGCTTCCTGTATGCTAGGCAAGCCATCTACCAGCTGAGCTGTCACACCCACAGCCCCCTTTCTACTTCTAGGAACTGTCCTAAGACTTCACAGAAAGACAAGCAGAGTCAACCCTTGGGGGTTCCCAGAGGCTGAACCACCAACCAAAAAGCAAGCATGGGCTGGACCTAGACTCCTTGTACATATGTAGCCGATGTGCAGCTTGGTCTTCATGTGGGGCCTCCAACAAATGAAGTGGGGACTGTCCTTAACTCTGTTGCCTCCCTGTGGTTCAGTCGCCCTATCTGGGCCACCTTGTCTGGCCTCAGTGGGAGAGGATGCACCTAGCCCTGCAGTGACTTGATGTGCAGGAGGGTGGGAGGGTGGGGGGGTGATTCCTGTGGGGGGGCTTCCCCTTCTTAGAGAAGAAGAGGAGGCGGACAGGGGAGGATCTATGTGAGGGGTACTGGAAGGAGAAGAGGCTGTTATTGGGATAAAATGTGAATAAATAAGTAAATTTTAAAAAAGGAAAAATTGTCCTAGGAAATTTTGCAATGCATTATGGTTTTTAGGTATAATAATCATACCAAATTACATGGGATACATTGAGTGTATGTAATGTACATTGACTCAGGTGTTAATTTGTTTATGTGAATTTATAAAAAAGGAATATTTTCTTAGTAAAGCTATAAAAAAATTCCCTCCCTTCCTTCCTTCCTTCCTTCCTTCCTTCCTTCCTTCCTTCCTTCCTCCCTTCCTTCCTTCCCTCCTCCCCTCCTTTCCTCCTTACCTACTTTTCCCCTTCCTCCTTTCCATCCCATTTCCTCTTTCCTTCCCTTTCCCCCATATCCTATCGTCCCCATCGTCCCCTCTCCCGTTCTCCAGCACTTCTCATCCATCTTCCTTTCCCTTCACAAGTCCTGGTCCAATGACCAGAGTCTTTGAGCTGCCATTGTGTGCTGTGGAAGGATGCTAATCCCTTGTCATCTGTCCAGTCCCTTGGGCCTGGAGTCTAAGAAGTCATTCATAATCTGTATGTTTTCACTCAGCCTATACTACCATTAGAATACTTGTTGACTGTTGTTCCAAAAACATACGTTCATTACCATCCTTAGTGGGCACATCCCTGTCACTGTCACTGAATCTATTATAGTTGTTGCCCTGCTGGTCTCCTGGCATGGCTTCTCTGTCATTCACCTTCTAGTAGCTAAAGAAATGTGTATGTATGTGTGTGTGTGTATATGATGTATATGTATATGATATATATGTATACGATGTATATGTATATGATGTATATGTATATGTGTATATGTATGTGTAAATGTATATATGTATCTCAGATAATTTCTCCCATCTTTAAAATCATCTGGAAGCTTTGCAAGTCACAGGACATTCTTAATTCTTCCTTTGGACTCACAAGGGGTGGGCCTCCTACCTCCTGCATCACTAGTAACTTCCCCTGATTCTCACTTTTCCCCAGAAACACTCCTCTTTTTGTGATCCTCAAATGAGACAACTAAGCTTGTGTCTCCTTCAGAGTCATCTCCCTTGATGCTTCTCTCTCTCACGGCTGGCTTTGTTGCCTTGTTCAGGTCTCTGATCAGCTGCCACATTCAAGAAAAGGCTTTCTACCGAGTGTTCCTGTCTATCCTCATTCTCCATTGCAGTGTTTCCCCGTGGTGGCGTTGATGGTCAAAATTATTCCATCGTTTTTTTTCTCTTGCATGTTTGTTCCTCCTGTCTCCCAGTAGAAGGTATCTGGTTGATAGCAGGTGGTTCTCTGCCATCTTCATTACTGAGTTCCCATCCATTAAAGAGAGAGCGGGATTAGCAGCAGCAGCAGCAGCAGCAGCAGCAGCAGCAGCAGCAGCAGCAGCAGCAGCAGCA
>JANHMN010000006.1:15444519-15473266 GCA_030674055.1 Rhabdomys pumilio | reverse complement strand
GGGATTGACCTTGAGGATATAAGAACGATATGCATTGACCTTGAGGGTATAAGAACGGTATTCCTTTGACTTTGCACAAGAAGAAGCAACAGTAGTGTTCGAACTCTACACTCTCGCACACTGAAAATCCATTTTCAAATGCTATTCAAGCCTTAGTCACGATTGTGGTAAATTTTTGCCAAATCCACTCTCAGCTGGTATAAGTTTCCATATATATATATATATATATATATATATATATATATATATATATATATAAATTTCTACAACACGCTTCTGAAAAAAACAGAGAGGTCTTTTTGTTCTAGTGTGTGTCTGATGTTATGCCTCTGATGTTTCTGAAGTAAGGAATCATTGATTGTGGCAAGTCACCCAGGGATAGCTGGGTCAGGGTTCTTCCTCAGGCTTGCCTGGGATTTCCTTTCATCTCTCCTCAGTTAGCATCATGAGATGTTCTCAGTGTGGACACTGCAGGCAGAGGCAGCCACCCCTCCCACCTCACCTCCTGATTCACACCCCAGAGCCGAAAAGGAAATTCAGCACAAATATGTTGAACCTCAGAATTTGCTCAGAAAGAGTAAAAGTTTACAGTTGTCAGAGCAGCAGAAGAAAGAAGCATGGCGGATCGTGAATACAGGGTGTTTGGAGATAAGAAGCAAGCCCCCCCCCCAGTCTAATGGGTAATAGAGTCATTAATTCTGCTGATTAACTCGGCCTTGGGGTTCATGAAAATGACATCTACTTCCTTTTGTTTCTTTTAAACTCAAACTGTGGAACAAGGGATCCTGAAAGAAAGAAAGAAAAAAATACCCTGAGCTAATTAGAAGCCAGGAGAAAAGAAGCAGAGAGAAAATACAGACAGTCGGAGCGGTTGGAGCATTAATGAGACTTGTTTTGGGGAGAGAACATGACAGGCTCCTCAAAAGTATTATTGTCAAATGTGTCAGCGTTTCATAGATGGCTAGATCTACCTTTTAGCTTCATGCTGATAGTTAATGATTCAAGACTATAAAAAGATTGAAAAGGTAAAAGGGAAAATGTCAGACTCAACTGGATTTTAATGAGCTTATTATTATTTTTCTCTGAAGGAAACCGGCATTGGGAAGTCTGAAATGTCCCTTGGCTTTCTATCCTTTAGCTAAGATGCGGTTGGCAGAAGGACGGTGGGAGGCAGCTATCAAAAAGGGCTGATATCAAAGATCGGGGGCATTTCACTTTCCCGAGAAGATGAAGGGAAACATGGGCCTTGGATGGCAACAATGAGGAGAGATTGATGGCAAGGACAGCAAGAGCGCTTGTTTGTGTTTTCGGTGACGTGCTGAGTGGAAGCCATCTTCACACTGTGAGATGTAACAAAGAAACCCGAAGTGATTAGGCAGGTTCATTCGTCAGAATAGCTGCTCCACTGATGGCTGTGTACGAAGACGAGAGGATGGGTATATATGCTGATGGCTGGTTATTAGTCACATTACAAGAGACATTAGAGCAGACAAGGATCCACAGACCAAGGAGAGGAGTTGCTTTCTGGGCTCTGTACTCAGCAGGGTAGCCCTGTCATTAAAGTTGGTAGTGCCAATTTAACTTGAAAAAAAAAAAAAAAGGAAGAAGAAGTGAGAAGAAACTTTGAAAATGAATTCTGTAACCTCATTTTTACCTTAATAAGAACTGTCAGGATTTTACTCCCTGGGCTCTTGGTTTTGTGTTAGTAGGCCGAGCACATCGAAGGCTCACATCTTTCTAGAAGAATCAAATGCTAGTGGGGAAATCAGAGGCAAACTTCAAGGCTCTTTTCATATGATTTTCTTGTCATTTCCAACACATTAGGTTCTGCTGACAATGCCTAGGTACAGATTATTAATCAGGGTCAAACCAACAGCCTTACTAATGAGTTTCTGATGAATTCCTTTATGAAATAGCTCACCCAGTTTACTGATTTGCAAAGCAAAAAGGCTGCACACGGAACAGCAAACTGCAGTCTCTGCCGTTCCATCAGAGATTCTCATCAGGCGTCCACCCATGCGGACACCCCTCCCCCCATATCCGAACGCTTCATACACACATCCCTGGGCCCACCATGTGCAAAGGTGTGCGTTTTGCTCCACTTGCATCTATGGAGATTAGAAACATAAACTGACCTGAAGATCATGAAGATACTCGAATGTTTTCCGTTTCAGAGTTTCAGGACACATTAGAATGCTAATGAATGATTAGTCTAATCCCACGTGTTAGAAATTAGTTAGATAATTGTGCTCTGGAGTATGTGGAGTCATGGAGATTTAAACAGAATTGGAAAGATTGTCACAGTGGTCTCATCGAAGACTAGAAGCAGGAGAATACATTTCAGAGCCTTTCTGGTTTGGGCTTAGGAACTAAGTGCAGTCTCTTCCTTCCAAACTGTTGTAGGCTGTGGGCAGAAAGGATGTTTGGCAATGAGTGATAAGCAAGTGGAGCCCTGCAAATTCCTAGAAACACCGGAAAGGGAGAGGCGGGAGGGATTGGTGTTAGAGTGCTTGTCTGGTGTGCAGGAAGCCCTGGGTTTAGACTGGGCACTGCATAGGAGAGGGTGTGGTGGTACAACCCTGTAACCCGAGCAGTCAAGGGTAGATGCAGAAGTTCAAGGTCATCCTCTATTATGAAGAAGTTTGAGGCTATCTTGGATTATGAGAGACCTTGTGAGGAGGAATAGAGGCAAGCTTATACAATAGTCTTGAGGGATAGCTTCTTTTTTTTTCTTACTATAGGGTTCTCCCTGTATGGGTGTGCACCTTGTTCCTGGCTAGAATCCAGAGTAGAAGCTTCGTCTACTTCATCTTCAGGGTAGAGCCTCTGACTGACCAGGCGGATGGAGGAAACCTTCATGGAGTGAGAGAAACTCACTCTGAGGGCTTCTCAGTTGACCATGCAATCATGTAAAATAGCACAGAGGTTCAGCTTCTCTTCCTTCAACACAGGATGCAACACTCCCAGATTCCATACATCTGAAGTCATGGGCTCTTCTGAAGGCAGGAGGCTCCATCTCTGACTTCTAGGAACAGTGTTGAAAGAAGGGTGGCTCTCTTGCATCCCCCTCTGAGCTTGTCAACAATCATCTTTTAAAATAAGCACTCAATTAACTTAACAGAATCAGCATTGGAATCAAACTCTACGTATTCCCTGGGGCAGGCCAGGGAGTTCTTCACGGAGCACAAAACCTCGGCCACTCAAGTAGAGTAGGCAAAAAGTACGTAAGAGCTGGCGGATGAGGAGGGACATGACATGGCAGTCATCCATGGCAGCTCTCAACAGCCTCTGTTCCTCCTCCTCCTCCTCCTCCTCCTTCTTCTCCTCTCCTGCAACAGGGTAAATCAACTAAGAAGAAGAAATCCCAAGCGAGTAAAAAAGCAAGCCAACCTCATTTAGACACACACTTTCTTTTTAATCCGTGCTATTTAGAAGGTGCCAGTCATGTGTAGGGTAGGTCTTTTCACTTCAATTAAGACAATCAGAACAATTCTTCAGGTGGTGGCTCCTACTTGAAAGATTCTAGTTTGTTGCAAATGGAAATTAAAACCAACTCCCCCCCTCTGTCTCTGTCTCTGTCTCTGTCTCTGTCTCTGTCTCTCTCTCTACACACACACACACACACACACACATTCGGTGTGTGCACAGTGTGTGGAAGTGTATATATAGTTATACATTTTGTGTGTGTGCATGTGTGTATAATTATACATTGTGTGTGTATGTGTAGTGTGTAGACACGTGTTATACATTTTGTGTATGTGTATTTTCACATAGCTCATTGGAGGAGACAGTGTAGGTTCCATCTGGAAATGGGACTGTTTTCTAGGAGACATCGTGTTCTGAGAGTTACAGCATTGATGCCTCTCCTGATTCTCAGAGGCCATGTTACACATCTCCTCTATGCTTGTCTACTATTGCCCTTCAGGGTCTTTTATTATAATCATGTGTTCCCATAGCTGGGCCCTTCTGATGACAACATGAAAAAAAAACCACAGATATTTAAAAAGATGAATCTTACTCGCCAGCACAGTTTCAAAGGAAGAAACAGGGCTTCAGATCTCAATCTTTCCGTCAGAGGCTTCCATTTTATTTTTTAAAGGTTCTCGCTCACAACTCTGGAGAATCGATGTCCACTCCAGTGAGTGTGTCACTGTCTGCCTCTTACATATTTGTTTTCTTCCTTCTCAACATCAGTGAATGAAAATCTGTGTTAAAACTTTTCTTAATAAACTCTGACTTTAATTCATACACAATAAAGCTTCCTTGACTTCCTTCAGTTTCTGGCCTCATTCCCAGACTCCCCATCAGTCTTGGCCTTCAGGATGTATCTAATGTCCGAATTCTTCCTTCTCCTCCAAGCCAGTGACCATTTAATTAGAACTTTCAGTTTCACAGCCGCGCTATAAAATGGATACTCGGAGAATGTTTTGGGGAATGGCAAACGTGTGATTTCAGAAGTGGCAGAGATAGACCACTAAATGGAAGGCAGAAGGAGAGCGTGACATTGCCTCTTTTCTGAGTTGCCTTCATGGGTCTGTAGTGAATTCATGTTTCACTTGAAGAACAGCTATCATAGGTGAAGGGAAGTTTTATTATTTGTCCATTGGATATTTTATGCAACCACTCTCTGAGCTGGATGGAATGGCTTTTAAAATCCCAATTGGAGGGAAGAATAAACCAAGGTATAGAGAGTGTCTTTCTACAATTGAGCAAGACAGGGGTCTGCTACCACAGGGGGAGGCAGTGGGAAACTGTTGTGTGAGGCGCAGTCTTCCTGCTTTGAAACTGTTAGTTCATCTGGACACCAAGTGAGCTGTGCTATATTCAAACCATATTTATAAATGCTCGGCTCTTACTACCTCCATATTTATAAATGCCCCACTCTTTCAGCATTTGTGCCAGGAGTTCCTAAGTCAAAGGGACCAGTGCAGGAAAAATCGCAAACCTGGGGCTTTTAAATGACTCTTTCTAAAAGGTGACAAAATCATCTAGTAGTGTACAGGTCTTAAACAAGATTGACCAAAGCACATTAGTACTCTAGGCGCAAGCAGACTTCAGAGGGGCCCTCTAGGGCTAGATGGAAATGCAAGTGTAATTTCAATTCAGGGAGCGAAAGAAAAGCCAGTTCCTAAGAGTAGTTATGAAAGAAGAATAGCCCACCGACAACCTTTAAGAGAATGCCAGTGTTAAGGACACAGGGGCTAAGCACATTGGCAGTGTGTGTGTAGGAATGTGTGTGCATGTGTTTGTGTGTATATAAGATTTGCCAAATTTTTGCCAGTGGTGCTAAATAGAAGAGTTATTGAGCAATCGCGGCGAGGGCTGCCGTGCTCTGCAGCTGGAATCTCTGCAGGTGCAGCTTTCTGGTTGCAGGCCAGCATTATTTTGCAATACTGCTGGCAGTAACCATTTTTAAATAGAAACATGATTGCACTTTATTTTAATATTTCTCCCTCCCCTCCCCCCATTTTCTTCCTACTGTAAATCAACCCTGCTTGGAGCATAAAGTCCTTTGCCAAGGTTTCTAGTAATAGATTGAGCCCACTGGGCTGAGCCCATTTTTAGTGGATGCACACACACCAAGTTTGCACAGTGCAGTTGGTGTAGTTTGTGTGAGCGGGACAATGGGAGGCACTGGTGCCAACTTCTCTTAGGCTTTTGTGATATTCGGAGTTGAGCTTTTCCATCACTCCCACGATGGTAACAGGTAGCAGGGGCATGTCAACTGTGTCATCAGGCTTCTGATTGTCTCTACTACCCTGCAGGCTTTGGGCAGATTGTGTTATGAAGGAAGTCCCTGTGGATTAAATAGACCATCCTAAATTACCCTGGGTAAGCCAGTTCAGGTTTATGCAGCTCTCATGCCCCAGACTCTAGGGTACTGTTAAGCCATTAAATACTCACATCAACCCTGGATACTACATGTACAGGATTTGACATGTAGGGTCACAGAGGAACAAATAAATGAAGTAACTTGTGCAAGATCAGACAGCCAGTAGTTGGAAGAAGTCAGGAACGGAATTGGGCCATCTGGAGTCAGAGTCTGGTGGCCACCCCTTGCCTACGTGGCATTTGACAATGGGAACTTGAAGCTATCTCAGTTCATAGCATCAAGAACAGCTTCTATGATCCCTTTA
This sequence comes from Rhabdomys pumilio, assembly GCA_030674055.1. Classification (NCBI taxonomy): domain Eukaryota; kingdom Metazoa; phylum Chordata; class Mammalia; order Rodentia; family Muridae; genus Rhabdomys; species Rhabdomys pumilio. Next base: position 15,467,129 of record JANHMN010000006.1, on the reverse strand, counting down.
AGGGGTGACATTGGTGTCTTTCCCCAACCAGACCATTAGCTTCTTAAGAGTCATTTTAAAATGTCCTTGCCTTCTAGGACTGGATTCTTCTATAGGTAGAATCTGATACCCAAAGCAGGGTTTTCCAGTGATTAGATTAAAATATTTCTTCAGGATACTTGACAATGATGTGGAAGACCAAAGTAATTAGTCGTTTTATTTTAAACTCCCAATGCAGTAAACTCAGCCCAAAGCGGGTTATGTCATCTCCTCCCAGTTTGTCACACATTTGAACACGGGATCAAGTCACGTGTATCTGAAGACACAAATCTGAGCCATTTATTTCTGTGTAGGGAAGGCAACTGTGATAGTATTATTTGGCACTGTGAAACACAGTCCTTGATGGTAGAACACTATCCTTGGTTTTGAGTGATGTTTGGATTCTACTAGAGACTTTTTTTTGGATGCTCTCAAACAGGGGTTATTGTTCTCAGAATGTGGATCTGTGTGAGGAGCATGTCTGTGCCTAGTTCTCAGGAACATGTGTAATCCCAGATGTTGTTTAACCACGTGTGCATTTTCACAAACACGTTTTGTTTGCCTCTGGCTCAATGTCCTTAGGTCTACTCTGACCATGATGGCTGTACTGGCCGCAGCTGCTTTAAGAGGATACCAGGTCGGCCCTTTCCTGTTAAACTGTTTGATGTGTCAAATCTCTGTGAGAAGCCAGGCATTGTGACTTTTGTAAAAATTTAGAACCATAAAATGATTATCAGAAATTAAATGTTAAGTTGAAAGGTCTTAATGTGGTAAAGACAAAGAGGGAACTAGAAGCTTTGAGTTCATAGTTCAAGCCCTGGGTTGGATTTTCCAGCAGTTAGATACATGGCTAAATGGGTAACACTAAAGAAATTAAAACAGGTGCTTCTCTCCACTAATAAGACGCTGTCACGAGAGAACATCTATTCAAGTCTCTTATTTTTCCAATTTATATTTAGTGCTGTACGTTGGTTATACGTAATGCTAGGTTTCATAAAGGAAACGACGGTCTTTACCCTGGCGCCTTTGCCTTCTCTCCACACCACCAGTTTGCTTGTTTCTCTCTCTTCCGCTGTCATATGTGAACATTTACATATGGTTCTGTATCTTCATACACGATCTGGCATCAGCAAATGAAAGAAAACATTTTATGGTTGTCTTTCTCAAGTTGGCTCATTTTGCTTAGGATTCTAATCTCTAGTTGCGTTCATTTTCTAGAGCGTCACCTAATTCTAGAACAGTCACACAGCTGAATAAGCTTGGCTTTTCAGTTTAGCCTCTATAAGAATACTCTCTGTGTTTTATCCTGATCACCACCGCTCTGCAGCAAGTATTTGGAAGGAATAAACTCTGAGTACAAGCGCAACTTCAGCCTGTTGCTTTGGTAGCTACACAACAAAAGCCTTGTTTTGGGGTGGTGATAATTCAGGTAACTTCAGGAAGGCACTGGTTAATCTCATATACTCAAATTTGTATTTAGAGTTTCCATTTCAATAGCATAAATTGACCTGAGGGTGAGGAAGATCCATTCCTTTGTGTGCTGACTTGTGGGGGTGATCTTAACAATACCCGCATACGGACGAATTCATGATCATAAAGAGGTCTTCCCAATTCCGTCTGTTAGAAGCGTTATTACCATATCTCTGGTTCTGGCTGCCTGCAGCTGCTCTCAGCCTTCACCTGATTGTTCTCTAAATCCTCCATCCTCAAAGTGTGGTCACAGCCCAGCCTCAACGGCTTCACACGGAGCGTGTTAGCACTACAGAGGTACTGAATCAGAAGCTAAATTTTAACAAGGACCCCAGGTGATTCCTATGCCCATTAATGATTGAGAGGCGCCATGTTAAATCACTAAGACTGCAAAGAAAATCCGTCTCAAAATTACAGTGTGCCACGTTTTAACGTGGTGCTACAAGAATCTATATTTATTGGCATTCTAGAACTGATGTAGCTCGGAGAGCTTAAGTGTAGCTTTTGAACGGTAAGTATGAGGTCAGAAAGAAGGACACGGCAATGTTTCAAATGCGTATCGTGATGCTAGTTTCTCAGGCTGGCACAGGTCCATGAGAAAACTGTGGTTAGATGAAGATTTAATCTCAGGCTGGGAATGTATCTCAATGGTAAAGTGCTTGTCTAGCTTATGTGAGGTCCCAGGTTCAATCCTCAGTACAGCCCAAAGGGGTTGGGGGACGTGTAACTGACTCAAGCTATACACAGAGAAGTGGATCCTAAAAGGAAGAACTGTGCCAGCAGGATGTGCCAGGTTGCCAGTAACATGACCCAGCTGCTTTGTAGTTACGATGAGCCAAAGGACCTTTCACAATTAAGAGCGATCGCCACCCCTCCCTTTACACTGGTGCTTCTCAACCCTCCTAATGCTGTGACCCTTTAATACAGTTCCCCATGCTGTGCTGACCCCAACCATGAAATTATTTTTGTTGCTATTTCTTAACTGTAAATTTTGACTGTTATGAATCATAATGTAAATATCTATGTTTTCTGATGGTCTTGCATGACCCCTATGAAAGGATTACCTAATAACCTCAAAGAGGTTGTGACCCACAAATTGAGAATCATTGCTCTACACCAAGACCCATCTGATTTCCAACAACAAACCTTTCAGAGTCTTGTTACATGAATGTCACACGTGGAAGACAGTGTTTTCTTGATTGATCCCCAAGGTGTGTTTTGCCTCCTATGTTGAGGGAAGAAAGGAGCATGGGGAAGCTGCTTATCGTCACCCCAGGTCTTCCAGGTCCTTGTGGCCCTTTCCCTCCTAGTTCCAGATTTATCTTCTTGTTCTCTTTTGTTACCAGTTTGTCAGCTCTGCAGCCTTTCACATTGATCATGCTTTTGTTTGCCGTTTCTGTGTTCTCCCTCATCTTTTTCATTTATCTGGAAGCTCCTGGAACTTCGTTTTTCCTGAGATGTGACATGATGAGAATATGTTTTCTTTAGAAGGCAAATCTCAGCATTACCATCAACAGAAAATGCCTGTCTTGTTCCAAGCAAGTATCTCTTCTGGGATCTTTTCGGCATCTATGCAAGTGAGCAGAGTAGATAATAACAGAAGACAGTAGAAACTTGCTCCTGGTGCGTCTTAGATGTTTTCTTTGGATGTTAGCTCCGAAGATCTGGAGCTTTCTTGCCTCAAGAGAATCACACTGTATGGTCTTGAGAACACGAGGAGGATTAAATTTACACTCATTAAAGTTGTCAGTATCAAAACAAGACCACTAAAGTCAAATCCAACAGAGTGGAGCCAGAAGGCCATGAAGGAGGGGACCTGGCACAGCTCTGCTCATGATGGGAAAGCGAAAGGACTCAAGGGCATAGATTATCCAATGGAAAGGTGTAGAAACATGGTACTAATATGTATTTATCTAGGATAAGCTGAAGAGAGCAGACACTGCATATCTGGGGAACTGAGTTAGCCGCCTATGTGACCCATGATGTAATACACCATGGTACCACAAATCATTCCTGGCAGTTCCACTTTCATGTAATATGCTCCCACGGCAGAGATGGGGCTCTTCACCTGATGTGAATGAAGTATGTATTATCTTCTCACACATACTTTTCAGTCTTCTGACATCCTTCCCTGGCTCAAGACACCATAAAAAGACACTGGGAATTCCTCAAACCCAGGATATTCCAGATAAACCACTTACATGAGGACATTTGCCTATGAAAGTGACAACATTCAGTGAGCCAATGCCAACCTCTGCAAAAAGGCCTAATTAGCAGCCTCTGCTTCAAAGTAGTATCTTCAGACTTGTGCTTTCCTATCTTCAAAAGCTTCCCTTGTACCTCAATCCTCTTGGACACACCTCTGTTCCAACTAAAGCATGCCTGTTTCTGGTTGCATTCACCTGCTATTCTTGTGTATAAACTAATTGACTTGGAAAGCTGTTCTTTCTCTTACTAAGCTTAGGTTGATGTATTAAAGATGGCCGCTGTAGGATGTTGGACTATGCCTGACATCAGAAGAATAAGACAGAAGAGCATTCAGCAAATCTGGACCCTAGTGGAGGCAGAGAAATGGATCAATGGGTTGTAGGAATGAGGCTATTCTTTGGAATGATGCTTGGTTCAAATACAGGTTTATCAGATGATGTCTATTTATCATGTCCATGAGTGAATCTTTGTGTGTGAGGCACTGACAGGAGTGGCTGTTCCTTTCTAAGGACCTCAGGGCCTGCAGAGACAAGATGCATCATTACCTGCTCTCTCTGGCTTTGGTGCTCCAGTGAGCACCTTAGGTAAGTCACTTGGGATGTTGATACGTAGAATAGTGTTGTGTTTGTGACTTCTGCATACTTTCCTATGACTCATTGGAAACCTTCAGTCAGTAAAGAGAATGATTTAGCTACATGGGTGATGCATTTCCAAAATGCTCACATAGTTAAAGGATAGCTGTGATGGTCGAGTTAGTCACTGTCATCACCTTTGGGAATCATTGCTACCTTTTCTTCTTTACTCCAGAAACTGATAAAGATATAACACCTGTGCTCTAGTCCCTGGGCATGCTAAGGTTACTCTGTTGAAAGGCCATGCCTTAAACCTCTATGCTACTCAAGTAAGAGAATGGTTACCCTTACGCTCATCTCTGTTCAGGTCAGGTGCCTTCCTAGCAGTTACATTTTGTCTAGGAACACATTTCAGTGAGCATTCTTGATCTATCTTACTTCTGCTTTCCCGGGTCGGTTTGCATTGGGTTCTTCACATGTTCCCTCTGGCAAATGCTACAGGTCTGGAAAGCTGTACAGAGATGACCTAGCATGAAAGAAGCATACCCACTCTGCTCTTTGTCATTTAGTTTTGCAAGCAACTACACCCATTACCATAAAGTTGATGTACTTGACTTTTAAATGGTTTATTTGGCTTTGAAACCAATTGGATATTTTTCTTTCTTTCTTTCTTTTTCTGGCTACATCTTTTCATAAACAAGTTGGAGAGAAAACAAGCTACATTCTGTAATGGAAAATGCTTGTTTTTTTTTTTTTTATTGTAGATTATGAGCTATAGGGCATTCAATTTTTAACTTAAAGTTGCGATGACCAGGTGTGATAGTAAATTTTCTGTGCAATGTGACCAGCCTAGAGTGTTCGGCAGTCTGGTCAAGCATCATTTGGATGTTTATGTGTTTCTGCATTTGTATCAGTAGACTGAAGATAGCAGATGGTCCACTGTAGTGTGAGTGGGATCCTTCTGTTCAACTGAAGGCCTGAACTGAACAAGAAGACCGAGGGAAAGTGAACTTCTAGTGCCTGAGTATTTGGATTTGGGATTCTGGGTTCTTTCTGTCTTAGGACTAAAACTGACACATTGACTTTATTGCTCTGTAGCCTGTGTTTTTCTAATGGACCCATACCATTGGCTTCTGGGATCCTCAGTTTCTTGACTTCCATTATTGAGACTTCTTTGTTTCCATAATTGGATTAGACAATTCTTTCTGTGACTTCTGCCTCTGCTATCCATTGGCCTGTTTCTATCTCCTCCATCCCTCCCTACCTTCCTCCCTCCCTCCCTCCCTCCCTCCTTCCCTCCCTCCCTATTTCCTCTCTCTGTTTCTATTTACAAACACAAGACAATAATTTTGCATGCTGATTTGACTGAGTTAAGAGATGCCTAGAAATATTGCTAAGCATTACTTTGTGAGAGTATTTCTGGAAGATACTACGTTGAGTAGAGATCACCTTATTCACAGGGGTATGTGTGAATTCAGATGATTCAGCTTTCCTGGTTTCCTGCCTTCAGGTGACATATGATATGACTTTTTGCCCTCGGAAGTTGTAGCATTCCGTAGTAAATACCATCACACTGACATACATATTATCAGTTTATTTTTTTCTAGAGAACTCTGGAATGTACGCAAGGTTGATTCTATTTTTCTTGGTTCTGTTGCTCCAAAGAGCTGCAGCTAAGGGATGCTCCAAACAGATCTCAGACACACCCCTTTCTATAGGAAACGTCTGTTGAAAGACTTTATCCAAGGTCATCAGACGAACTCCACTGTGCTTTCCTTCTGGCGTCATCAGGTTAGAGCTCATTAACAAGAGAATATAGAGAAATACATTGATGATGTATGGATGCACTCCAGTCAGTTCAGTGGGGGAAGACTCACCCACAGGTACCTTCTTGTGGGAGCTATGATGAGTCTCAGAAGGGAGAACAGTATTTCCATTGTCTCCTGGACTTCAAAAGGAAGTCCTTAGTTAAGGAAGTCCTTAGTTGCTAACTGCTAAGTCCCCAAGGACAGTCATGGTGATCAATTGATTACTGGGCTACAACTATCCTGGATTGGAAAACATGGTTTTCTTGCTCCCTGGGGGTGACCAAAGCAGTTTTTCTACAAGAAGCACTGAAATGCCATAGTTCCTTAAGGGGTATGTGCATTTCTTTCTTTCTTTTTTTCTTCCCTTTTCCCTCTTGCTTTGGCTCTGCTTGCTCCACCCCTGCCAGCTCACTCTGGGCCCTGCTCACTCTGGCCCAACGTGCCTTGTAGCTCTCTTCAGACACCCATATGAGGGCACCAGATCTCATTACAGATGGTTGTGACCCACCATGTAGTTGCTGGGATTTGAACTCATGACCTCCTGAAGAGCAGTCGGTGCTCTTAACCGCTGAGCCATCTCACCAGCCCGGGTATGGGCATTTCTAATAAACATAATTAAGTTTTTCCCATCCAGAACCATTAGCCCCACTCAGGTAACAAGTTTTCTTGGTTTTGTTCATTAATTTTGAGACAGAGCTTCTTTTTTTCCATTAACTTATTTATTTCTTCATCTTATATCCCGACTCAGCCCCCTCCCTCCTCTTTTCCCAGTGCCACCCCTAGAACCCCCTGCCCCATTCTCTCCTCCCTCTCTTCTCAGAGATGGGAATGCTTCCCCTTGGGTACTAACATACCCTGGTACATCAAATTGTAGCAGGACTAGGTAATTCTCTCCCACTGAGGCCAACAAAGTATCCCTGCTAGGGGAAAGGGATCCAAAGGCAGGCAACAGAGTCAGGGATAGCTCCACCTCCAAGTTTTAAGGGATCCATATGAAGACCAAGCTGCACATCTGTGACATATGTGTAGGGGTCTAGTCCAGCTCATACATGCTCTTTGGTTGGTGGTTCAGTCTCTGTGAGCCCCCACGGGCTCAGGTTAGTTGACTTTGTAGGTCCATTTGTGGTTTCCTTGGCCCCTCTGGATCACTTAATCATTCCCCTCACTTTCCCACAAGACTCCCTGCGCTCTACTTGATGTTTGGCTGTGGGTCTCTGCATCTGTTTCCATCGGCTGCTGGAAGATGATTATGTTAGGTTCTTGTCTGCAAGCATAGCAGAGTACATTAATAGTGTCAGAAGTTGGCTCTCTCCCAATGGTGGGTCTCCAGTTTGGTCAGTCATTAGTCGGCCATTTCCTCAATCTCTGCTCTATCTTTATTCCTGCACATATTTGTAGTCAGGACAAATTTTAGGTTGAAGGTTTTGTGGATGGGTTAGTGTCTCCCTCTCTCTACTAGAAGTCCTGCCTGGCTGTAGAACATGGCCATTTCAGGCTCCATGTCCCCCTTAGTCTCAGCTAAAGTTACTCTCATAGACTCCGAGGAGCCGCCCCTATTCCAGGTCTTTGGCTAGTTCCAGAGATACCGTCCCCCAATGATTTCTCATTTTTGATCTCTCTCCCAGCCCTCTTTCCCCTCCCCTAGCTCCTCCCCACACCTTATCCCTATCCCTGTTCCCCTCCTCACCCCATTTCCCATCCAGTTCCCTTCCTCCACCCACCTTTGATGTCTATTTTATTTCCCCTTCTTAGTGAGATTCAAGTGTCTTCTCTTGGGACTTCTTTGTTATTTAACTTCTTTGGATCTGTGGATTGTAGCATGGTTATCCTGTACTTTATAAGTGAGTACATAGCATGCATGTTTTTCTAGGTCTGTGTTAACCTCACTCAGGAGGATACTTTCTAAGTCTATCCATTTGCCTCCAACGTTCATGATGTCTTTAATAGCTGAACAGTATTTCATTGTGCAGATATACTACATTTTCTTATCTATTCTTTAGTTGATGGACATCTAGGTTGTTTCTAGATTCTGGCTATTATGAATAAAGCTGCGATGAACATAGTTGAGCAAGTGTCCTTGTGGTATGAGCAAGTGTCCTTGTGGTATGGTGGAATATATTTTGGTATATGCCCAGGGGTGGTATAGCTGCTTCTTGAGGTAGAACTAGTCCCAATTTTCTAAGAAACTGCCAAATTGATTTCCAAAGTGGTTGTACATGTTTATACTCCCACTCGCAATAGAGGAGTGTTCCCCTTGCTTTACATGCTTGCCAGTGTGTGCTGTCACTTGAGTTTTTGATCTTAGCCATTCTGACAGGTGTAACATAGAGTTTCAGAATCCTTTTGATTTGCATTTCCCTGATGACTAAGGAGCTGAACATTTCTTTAAGTGCCCGTGAGCCATTAGAGATTCCTTTGTTGATAATTCTGTTAAGCTCTGTGCCCCACTTTAAAATTGGGTTATTTGGCTTGTTAGTGTCTACTTTCTTAAGTTCTTTGCATATTTTGGATATTAGCTCACTGTCAGACGTAGGGTAAAAATCTTTTCCCATTTTTTAGGATGCCATTGAGGAAATCCAAAGAATCATTAGTTCTTAACTTCAAAAGTCTCTATTCCACAAAATCGGAAAATCTATGCAATAGATGATTTTTTTGATATATACCACTTGCCAAAGTTAAATCAAGATTAGGTAAATAATTTAAATAGTTTCATAACCTAAGGAAATAGAAGCAGTCATTAAAAATCTCCCAACAAACAAACAAACAAACAAACAAGCCCAGGGCCAGATGGTTTTAGCACAGATTTCTACCAGACTTTCAAAGAATAGCTGTTACAAATACTCCTCAACTATTCCACAAAATAGAAACAGAAAGAACATTGTCAAACTCATTCTACAAGGCCACAGTCACCCTGCTACCTAAACCACACCAAGACTCAACAAAGAAAGAGAATTTCAGACCATTTTCCATTATGACCACTGATGCAAAAGTACTCACAAACTGAATCCAGTAAACAAAACATCATCTACCATGATCATGTAGGCTTCATCTTAGGGATGCAAGGATGGTTTAGTGTAAGAAAAGTAATCAATGTAATCTACCATATAAACAAACTGAAAGAAAAAAAACCACATGATCATCTCATTACATACTGAAAAGCCTTTGACAAAATCCAACATCCCTTCGTGTTAAAACTCTTGGAGAGATCAGTGATCAAGGCACATACCTAAACACAATAAAAGCAATATACAGTAAGCCAATAGCTGATATCAAGTCAAATAGAGGAAAAACTTGAAGGAATTCCACTAAAATCAGGGGTAAGACAAGGCTGCCCACTCTATATCTATTCAACATAATACTTGAAGTCCTAGCTTGAACAATAAGACAACTAAGGAGATCAATGAGATACAATTTGGAAAGGAAGAAGTCAAAGTATCACTATTCACAAATGATATGATAGTATATATATATATAAGTGACCCCCAAAATTCTACGAGAGAACTTTTATAACTGATAAACATCTTCATCAAGGAGGCTGGATACAAAATTACCCCCCAGATCAGTAAACCTTTATATGACTGATAAATGGGCTGAGAAAGAAATTAGGGGCGCAACACCCTTTACAATAGCTGCAAATAATATAAAATATCTCGGTGTAACTCTAATCAAGCAAGTGGAAGACCTGTATGACAAAATCTTCAAGTCTCTGAAGAAAAAAATTGAAAAAGTTATCAGAAGATGGAAAGATCTGCCATATTCATTGATTAGTAGGATTAACGTAGTAGAAGTGACCATCTTACCAAAAGCAATCTACAGATTCAATGTAATTCCCATTAAAATTCAAACATAATTCTTAACAGATTTTGAAAGAGCAATTCTCAACTTCATATGGAAACCCCTCAAAATAAAGGATAACTAAAATAATACTGTACAATAAACGGACTTCAGGAGGTGTCATCACCCTGATTTCAAGCTGTACTACAGACTAGTAGTAAGAAAAACAGACAGGCTGATCAATAGCATAGAATCAAAGATCCAGAAATAAACCCACTCACCTAGGGGCACTTGATCTTTGATGAAGAAGCCCAAGCCATACAATGGGGAAAAAAAGAAAGAAAGCATCTTCAACAAATGGTGTTTGTCTAACTGGACGTTTGCATGTTGAAGAATGAAAATAGATTCATACTTATCATCCTGAACAACACTCAAGTCCAAGTGCCTCAAAGACCTCAACATAAAACCTGATATGCTAAATCTAATAGAAGAGAAAGTGGGGAGTAGCCGTGAATGCATTGGTACAGGAGACAACTTCCTGAACAGAACGCCATCTGCTCAGGCACCAAGATCAACAATTAATAAGTGGAACATAAATGAAAGTGCAAAGCTTCTGTGAGGCAAAAGATGCTGTCAACAGACAAAATGAGACAGTTCTTTGTACAGGCTAATCTCAGACTGGCTATACAACCCAGCCTGGCCTCAAGCTTCTAATCCTCCTTTCTCTACCTCTTGAAGGCTGGGATTAAGGATGTATGGCATCATATCTGGCCTCGTTTTTTTAAAAAGTAGAATTTACATAAGATGGAAAATCTAACAACATCTAATATGCTCTCAATTCTGTGCAATCTTTATTGTTCTCCAGTTTTAAACATTTACATCATTTCCCCCTCCCCCAAGAAATACCACATCCCAGAAGCAGTGGCTCCTGATTCCCATCTCATCTCCTCCTAAACACCAGGGACTTCCTTGCTCTAGCACACTGTTCAAAGAAATGCTCTGCCTTATGAGGAAATACTGACAAGATGGAAGTCAATTAGTATAACCGAAGGAGTGTGTTCCACTCAAGAATAGTTTTATATTCATTTCAAGTACATGTGGAATTCTTCAAGAGCTAGCTCCGTATGTGAACCCTGCATGCTTCACACTGTGGCAAGATGTGAGCCACCACGATTTCTCAACATCCCCTGTTGAGACAGGAGACTGCAGTTGGAGCAGTCTTGGCAGGTACTCTTTGGAGGAAAACACAGGAAGGAATGTCCTCTTGGCATCCTTCTTGACCACACATTGGCTGCCAGACAAGACAGCACAGTGCTCACAAACTCCAGCATGGGACCCATTACATTCCAATCATTTGGATTTTGATTAGCACACAGCCAAGAAAGCTAGGGGTGGGTTATGTATGAAGATGTCTTTCTTTCTTCCTTTCCATTTCTTTCCTTTTTTTCCCTTTTCTTTCTGCTTCCCTTCTCTTCCTTTTAGACATGGGCTCATGTGTTTTACATTGTCTTCAAATGTTCTTGAACTTCTCATCTTGCTGCCTCGACTTCCCAAATGCTGGGATGACAATCATGTATCACCCCCAATGTATATGTGATGCTGCAGTGTGAGCCCAGAGCCTAGTGTGTGCTTGGCAAATGCTCTGTTAACTAAATTACATCTCAACCTACTCTTTTCAGTTTCTGACAGATTATTTGCATGGTCCTTTCTGTCCTTAGCCGGATAACATAAATGTGGTTTTGGTCATATAGCTGTGTGTGTCTACTGCTTTCTCAGTTTTAAATATTTGACTCAAAGCAATGCGAAATTCTGACTATGGAAAATAATTCATCTTTTAACACACATATGTATATATGTATACGTGTGTGTGTATGAATGTGAAGATATACATATATACATGTATATATGTATATATACACATGTATATGTATGTGTGTATATGTGTGTATGTACATGAATGTGAGGTAATTACTCTATTTGTCCAAGCTGAGGAAGTTGTAAATAGCTGAGAGATATCCTTGTTTTTGTTTTATTTACCATAACTGATAGCAGCAATTTGTGGATGGGGCAATTTTCATAGTAAGAAGGGAAAGGGTTGCCTAGAAGTATAACTCATTTCTTTAAATCAGCAGGGAAAACCAAGTTCTAAATATGCAGTTGGGAGACTGTTTTGATAATGACATCTGAAGCTCTTGGCCATGTCAGTGGCTGCCATTTACTCCTTACCGGTGTCTTGCACGTGCAGAGGCTTTCTTTCCATTCCTCTGTCTCTCTGCCTCATGATTCTTCTTGCATTGTTTCTGCCATAGTAGCCATAAATTTCTATGCACACCTCTCATGAAATACACACTCTATACTTTATTCACATGTGCTAACATACAAGGCACATTATGATAAGAATAAGCTTAGAGAAAATGTCACCAGTTTAATGGACTTGGGGGGTGATTGGACAGGATCATTATTACATTTAAACAAACTAGAGAAGTTGCTAGTGTGTTTCATTGACTTTAAAAATAATTGATTTGATGTAACTGGAAATAACTGGAATTTAAAAAAGTGTTTTAAAAAGATAAGTGACCCATTTTAAAGGTCTTTATGGGGAAACTTCTACTTTCTGTAGGAGTCAGAGAAGGTCGCAGTTCTAGGCATTTAGGCTTACGTTGGGTTTCAAATTTGACACAAAACTAAAGCTTTTAAAGTTTATATGGTTTTGGCTTCAGAAACGTTCAGTTTTACAACAACTATGATTTTATCGCTTATCTCCCTGACTTCCAGATACATTACAACTCGAGGAGGATTTTATTTCCCTTACCTGTATTGCCAAATGATTTGGAGAAAAGTCTAAGTTCACCAGATAACAATAATGTTTTTAAGTTAAGGGTGGATGGTTTGCAAATGTCTACAATGAGAACGGATGATCTTAATCTTTACATAGATAAATTTCTTAATAAAAGTACTCAAGGTCCATGGTGACATTGAAGACTTTAAGAAGTTGTAAAATACTGCATTCTTTTTGGATTAGCCAGTTCCTTATTTAATTTTTTTTTAACCATAACAAATGCTAGGATGGTCTTAAAATATATGTATATATGATTCTCTCTGTATATATACACACACAAATGCACACATAATTGAATGCATGCATGTTTAAATACTTCTTCTTTATATGCAAATATTCATGTATACAATACACGTGTGTAAATGAATGTGTGTGTGTGTGCGTGCGTGCATGCATCTGTTTTATAAGATGGCTGAAATCAGTGGACCAACTTGAATGCTTAGCACACTCCCTAGAGGCATCAGAGCAAATGTTGGGGTGGGGCTTCAAACACCCTCTTTCATCATTAAGGGGGCTGCTTTTGAGCACTGTAATGGATTTAGTTCTCTGAGGTATTTGTATTGTGCATTTATACTCAGTTTGTTGTTGTAAGCTACAAACTCAGCATCTCAAGAAAGGAAGTAAAAATGTAGAAACTGAAAATAAGAGAAAACAATGAAGATAATAACACAGAAGAAAAAAGAACTGTTACAAACTTGAGTTTCCAGGGATGTTTCAGTGAGAAGAGAAGGTATGTGAGAAAGGAAAACTAACACTGAGAATGTCTGAAAACACCACAGGGAAACCTAATGTTTTATAATATATAGATGTACATATATTTTTAGATAAACTATACACACATACATACACACACATACATATGCCTCCTACAAGAAGCCATAGCTTACCAAATAAATAGCCAGGTGTCATATATGGCTTACCTCCCCCAGAGAATCATGAAGACTGTCCCCAATCACCATTGCTCTTAGTTGTCCAATAGAACTCAATAGCAAGGATTTTTTGCTGAAAATAAGATAGACTTTGGTCACTCACAGAAGAGGGAGAGAGTAGGTTAGTACTAACCGGAAAGCTGTCTTCTTGACGTCTAGCTTTCATAGTACTGGAATGTGTTTTAGACTGCTGGGGTGGGGTAGGAAGGTGGATGGAAACAACATTCTTAGCCAGCTGTGAGCCCTGCAAGCTACAATAATGATTGGCCTGGCAAGATATGCCCATGGGTGTGATAGTGACACAAATTTTACAGAGGTAGCCAACTGTTTTCTCATTGGCTTTACAGCCTATTCCTTAGGAAGAAACATATGCTTGATATTGTAAATCTGACAAAATTTCTATAGGTGAGGTGCTCATAGGCCCCAGGGGTGGACCTGCTATCACTATTCTGTTAACTAGACACAGTATCAAACTGCCTCTATACCTCTAGATTAATGTAGCCTTGAGACTTCAACAGATTAAGTTCTTTGTACAGTGGATGATGGCTAATTCAGAAACTTACAATCTGTCCAAGAGAAATGGAAGTGCTCTGTTCCACTAACAGAAGATTTATATCAGCTCCCACAATGCTCAGGGACTGTTGCAGCAGAGGGGATCAATAGAGTGAAATAGTATCTTCTTGATGTGTTCCCATGAACTTATAACAGCTATGCTTTCCTGGACAAGATCAAATCACTTAACATTCTAGTTCAGAAGAGAGTGAACTTAGGAGTGTCCATCCCTGAGAAGCTGTTGACAGCCAGTGGTAGTTTCTGGGGAAGGGAGGATTAGCTTTTTTTTTTTTAACAATGTGACCTCTAGTACATTGACCAAACTCCAGTAGATGACCAGACACCTGAGTATGTGGGTAATACAAACTGGACTCCATGGATTATTAAAAAAAAAAAACAACCATAAAGTGGTGTGTGTGTGTGTGTGTGTGTGTGTGTGTGTGTGTGTGTGAGACAGAGAGAGAGAGAGAGAGACAGAGACAGAGAGAGAGACAGAGAGACACAGAGAGACACAGAGAGAGACAGAAACAGAGAAAGATAGAGAGAGACAGAAAGAGAGACTAGGAGACAGAGACAGAGAGAGAGAAAGAGAGGTAGAACAGGGAGGTGTTAGGGGGAAGACTAGGGTGTGTGTGAGAATATTTAAATACATTGCATGAAATTATCAAAAATAATAAAAATATTGAAAATTAGAGAACTTGGAGAATTCTGTGATATGATTCTTGATGTCTGAATTGCTGCCCTTACTTCCCTTGCCTAAGGTCAAGGACAAGATGAGAGGACAGTGGCACACATGATCTGGGACCAGCCATCCATGTGCTAGCATGGGCAGCATGTACTATGAGCATTGCTTAGCGGATGCATTAGTGACTTTCCCCATCACTGGGATAAGAATGCCAGAAAGAAACAACACACCGGAGGGAGGATTCTTCGAGCTATTGATTTGAAGAACTACAGCACATCGTGGCGAAACAGGAATTGTGGAATAGTGGTAGACAGGTTCTTGGCAGCAAGAGTGTGCAGCAGAATGGTACCTACCAAGAATTGGGGAGCTCAAATTGAAGTGGAGCCCAGTTACAACCCGTAATATCTGCCCCTACAGACCTGTCAGTCAGCTAGGCCTCATTTCCAAAGATTCTCCAAACTTCCCAAAACAGGACCACCAACTGGGGACCAACTGTTCAAGCATATGAGCTTGTGGGAAACGTTTTACATCCAAACCATCATATTCTGCTCACCCCTCTATGGGCTAATGGCCATCTCATAATGCAGAACGCACTCAGTTCAAACTTCAAGAGTTTCCTTGTCTTACAGTAACGTTGTTCAAATGTCCAAAGTCTGAAGTCTTTTCTGAGACTCAAGGTAATCGCTTAAGTGTAAGGCTCTGTTAAAATAAGTAGATAAATAAATAATAACTAATAATAAAGCAATAAATTACTTCAATTAGACAATGGCACAGATTAATCACTTCTAGTGGTGGAATGGGGGAAAGACAAAGAATGATTAGAGCAAAGGGATACTGAAACCCACCAGGGCAGGCAATGACTCCAGCTCCCCGAGTTAGGACTAGTAATGGCTTTCTCTGGGCTCGAATGGCTTAGTAAATTCAACCCTTACAGATCTGCGGCCTTCCACATGCATGGCTTTTCTCTTGGGGCAGCTCTATTCAGGGTCAGCAGTTTTCCTTGATAGTCCCATCACATTCCTAGCATCTGCAACATCTTGGAGTCTCTATTGCAACTCAGATTTTAACCTTTATAGCTCAGTGTGGTAGCATCCCAGGGTCTTCTCCAGGGAATCCATCCCTACCGCACATTGGCCGGTTTAGCAGTTTGGTGAAAAGCTGTCATAGCTAGCACTTCTTGCATTCTGCACATGCCTGTAAAATTAGCACTAAGTACATGGTGATGAAATTCTGCTATCTGCCAAGGGGTAAGCTGGCTTCTCCTTACTGCAGCTACAGTGACCTTTGTGTGCCTTAACTGCAGAACTTGGGAAGATGCTTCTCCCAGAGGCCATTTGCAGGGGCTCCTCAAGACTCTATCTTCTCAGGCTTTCTTCTTTCAATGTGTTTTTTGTTTTATACCCAAGAGTCTCTTTGGGTGAGGACTTTCCCTCAAGGCATACATACTGTCCCAGTGCAGTGTGTGATTTATTTCTTAGTTGTGCTAATCTTAAAGTTCAATTTGCTTTGTTTGTGTTCACGTTAAATTCCTGTCTGTACTTAACTGTATTCACACTCCTTTCCCCTGAATTTTCCTCTTCTGTCTGTCTGTCTGTCTGTCTGTCTGTCTGTCTGTCTGTCTGTCTGTCTTCTAGCTTAAGGAAGTTTGAAATAACTATTCCATATCCTGGATGTTATGCTGTTTTGAAATCTCTCCTGCGAAGCAACTTAGTCCATCAGTTTTGAAGTTGCCATCACTCTGACTTCTGCGACAGAGGAAGAATGTGACTAGTCTTTTTCAGACCAGCATATGGATGGGCTCTTTTGCCTGATTCCCACTAGAGTTTCTGTTTTCCTCTGAGAACTCATGAACATATTCTTGACTGTCTGCATTGCTCCCAGTAGAATGGCCCCAGTAAATTCTGCCTACAGGGGCCTGTAAAGCAGTTTAAAGGGCCTGTGGACTAAACTGTCAAGTCTTTCACAAACAACCCCATGTCTCACTCTCCATTTTTCTATATTAGTTACCTTTCTTGTCACTGTGATAAACTGTCTAAATGAAGCAAACTAAGGGAGGAATGGTCCATCATAGCGGAGAAGATATTGTGGATGGCTCTATTATAGCCGGAGTGGGTGGAAGCTTCTGCTAACCAAGAAACAGACAGTTCAGGTCAAACCTGGGGCCCAGTTATAATTCACAAGCCCTACTCGTACAGTTCTATATCAGCTGATTAGACTTTGTATCCAAATGATCAATCCCACTACTTCCCCAAACAGCCCCTCCACCTAGGGAGTAAACATTCAAATGTATAAGCCCCCTGAAGATAGTTCACATCTGAATTATGACAGAAATATGTATGTATCTGCATGCATATATATATATGTATGTATATATGTATACACACACACACACACACACACACACACACACACATCCATCTTCCAAGAATTTTTTTTTCTAGGAGAGTTATAACTGACACAGATACGAAAAGATAGAAGAAGACCCCAAAATATGCAAACACACATACAGATCATTGAATGAGGGAAAATTCTAGTGGAAGTCATTGCTCATTTGTCTTGGATTCAGTCACTTTACTAACTCTTGATTCTTTTCTTCATCATAATGCTTAATGATTCAAACTCCCTCCGGTTCTTTTTCCTGCCTCACCTCCCACTTCTGATTACTATCGATTTCTTTCTCCATAACACACTGTGGGAGAAGCCCATGGGGCTTTTCAATCCCACGCTGACTTTGAGCAGGTATGCTCCAGGTACCTCCCTAGGAGCATGAGCCTCCCTTCGGTCCCTTTCCTCCACCCCAACCCTTTAATACCATCCAGATTTGTATTCCAGTTAAGCCCCTTTCGGGGAAGCCAGGCGCTGGAGTGCGCAGCTGGAGGAATCGCTGCCAGCCGCTTCCTGCTGCCCTTGTGATAGATAGTACCGTAAAACGGATGTGATGTGGTTCTTAGGCAGTGATCCGGTTTGTCCTGAGCTGTATTGATTGGTGTTGGTTCAGTGCTTGCTGTACATTTTATCAATTGACTTTCCAGAATTGTCTCCTGCTTCTGCTACGCTTACCTCCGATTCTTTATCTGCAGTTCTCGTGGCTCCTAATTTTCTTTTGGTTGATTCCTCACAGTATTATTATTTTTTTTTTTTAGCTTGATATTAGGCAGAAAGTCTTTTCTCATAAGGCCACCATTTCCCCCACCCCAGTTGTTTACTTATTTATTTATTTTACCACATTGGTCTTTGTGTTTCTGGCATATCACTGTGTCCTTGGAATTAGTTCTAAGGTCTTTCTGACTGCACGAAGAATGTTCCCTGCAAGTGCACAGACTTTAAGAATAGATTTTGGAGCTCAGTGGAGACTGACTGGGTGGCAAGTACCTACCAATGATCCCAGCAGGCTGCAGAATTAAGGAACCGAGGAAGGAAGGGTGCACATGGTTTTTATTTACAATTTTTCTCCACCTCAAGCATTTGTAATTTCTTTTTGAAGAAGAGAAAGATTTACATGTTTTTTCTTTTGGAAAAACTAGAATTGCTTTAAGTATATGATTTTATTTTTGTCTACATCAAGTCCGTGAACTATGTAAATGCTGCCCCTAGAAGCCAAAAGCGGGCGTTGACTCCCCTGGAATTAGAGTTAAAGAGCTGTGATTAGAATGAACATACAGTGGTTAACGGTGAGCATTGTCCTCTGAACGTGTTAGTCTTTGGCAGACCTCTAAGGAGACAGCTATATCATGTTCTTGACAGCATGCCCTTCCAGCCATCCACATCGGTGTCTAGCTTAGGTGACTGTACATGGGATGGATACCCAGGTGTAATGGTCTCCTGATGGCTCCTCCTTCAGTTTCTGTCCCATGTTTTGTTTCCATATTTGCTCCCTTGAGTATTTTTGTTACTCGTCCTAAGTAGAACTGAGGCATTCTGATGGGGTTAAAGACCTATAGTCTCATAGCCAATCCTAGCTATTTACTTTGAGAGAAAAGATTTGAGTGGATGGTTTTCAGCTGACATTCATTCTAAAGCCAAGAAAAACAGCCAGGTTCAAAACTAAGTGTTTTAGTTAGGAGAGACGACAGAGGTTCTTGTTAGTCGACAAAATGATGGACTGGGTATTAGGATTATCTTGTACCTCACTGGTACAAATAGGAATAATTATGCGAGAGAAAAGTGTTATTTTAACAGGAAGGTTGATATGTAGGAGGAGCTAAGGGGGAAGGAGCACCGAGAGGAAGAGATGGAGTAAGGAGAGAAGATGAAGGAGAGGAGAAGCAAGGTGATGAGAGAGAGAAAGAGAGAGAAAGGGGGGGCATGGAGGCAGATGTTCACATGTCTCCACCAGTCAAAGACAGTTTTTATATCTAGGTTGGGCATTGGGTTACACTTCTGATTGAGCATTACCAAACTTATAAAGCCTTTGACTGACATTAAAAAAAATGTATAAAAGCAAAAAGGAAAAGAAGGCATGGAATAGGTGTTTTCTCTAGGGAGGGGAAATGGGGAAAGGGGAAAGCATCTGAAATGTAAATAAAATATAAAAAAATAAAATAAAAGAGAAAAAAAGAAAAAAGAAAAAGAAAGAACATACAGATCTGTGAGCTGCTATGTGGCTGCTGGAAATCAAAATAGGGTCTCTCCAGGCCCTCCCTACCTCCTTATATTGGTGTATATTCATTGCCCACAATATCTAGTTTTATAGATACATCTTCACATAAGTATGAATGGACTTTTATCATATCCCACCCGTTGCCTTTTCTTCAACCCTCCCCATCTTTTCAGCCTTGAAGTTCTTTTTTATAATTTCATCTAGTGAATACTCTTGGAAGTTCTGCAGGTGTCTGCATAAAACATTATGTACTGAAACAATGACAGTTGTGGAAGGTGGTGCTCTGAAATTTGGTGCAGAGGAAGGAGAGAGAAGAAAGGGGTAATAGAAGGACTATAGGAGACATTGGAAAGGAGGGATGTCCAAGCTCTCTGGGGAAGAAGAAAGCAGAGACAGACATGTTTCTGATGTAGGTGTCTGGCAGATTTGTGCTGTGAATTGATGTGCTTAGAGAGAACATGAAGAGGTGAGGGGAAAGGGAAGAGAGGAGGGACCGAGGGAATAATTGCTTGAAAGTTAGATCAACATATTTTTATAGATTGTAAACCTATCCGAGAGAGTACTCGTTTAATACATTGCCAAGTACCTTGTCAAGTGCTCTATAATTAATAATAATGGCAGACATTATTTTAAAATATCACTGAGAGAATCCATGTAGCAAGGATGCTGGGTAGGTACCGTTAGCAAGGATGCGGTGACTCTGCAAACCTCTGATGGGCAGGTTTGCAAGAATTTAATTCTTATGTATATCACCTTTATCTCTCATGCACAGAAGGATGAGGAGGATGACGGATGCTTGTTTGTTTTGTCTGTCTGTCCATTTGTTTGTCAAGATTTGAAATTTTATATGGATTTAATCTAGTAAGATCCTATTGGTGGGCCCAAGCAATGGCCATCAGAATCCTTCTTTGTCCAAATGGAATTCACACACCCCTGGATGTTTGGTGTCTTTTATCTAAGATTAATTTCTGAAGTGTGATTGACAGTGTCCCTTGTAACAACTTCAGCCAGTGGTAAGCAGTGTATGCCACGAAGCTGAAGGGTCTTTTAATCAAGGAAGCACTTCTACTTGGTTTTGGACTAATACAGAAAATTGACCAGGCACAAGGCAAAGCCATTTGTGCCTCTGTCAGAGTACTATGTAGACACAGAAATTTTCTTGGCGATGGCTAACCCAGCTTTAACCGTGTCAACACATATAGTTTTGTATTTTTTTTGTAATTGTCCTAGTAAATAGTGAGGGATGAATTTCTAATTTATGGGGATACTTGAGGTTTCTATTCTGGTGTTACAGTTTGGATCTTAGGAGCCCATGTGTTAAAGGATTAGTCAATAGTGTGGTAGTGTTGGGCATGGGTGGAGCCTAGTGGGAGTCTTGGGTCACTGGGAGTATGTCCACATAGAGGATCATGGGTAGATGATCTTTTCTCTCCTCTTCTTGTATTCTGGCCATCAGGTAAGGTGCTCAGCTCTGCCATTAACTCCCTTCCCTGACATTCTGCTTCTTCAGAGGCCAGAGAACAATGGACCAGTTGAGCCTGGAAAACTGTGAGCCAAAACAGTGCTTCCTCCTTAACAGTTGACAGATTCTAGTGACTGTCACAGTGCTAGAAAACTATCACCCTTGTCTATCAGTCTTTATTGAGGGACTTCTGGGGGCAGAACTGGGCACATCCATCCATCATAGATGTTTTCTAGTGGTTGAGGCTGGAGTAGCACAGTTTGGCAGCCACAAGTTGGCTGCTGTGATTAGAAATGTCATAAGGTATTCTCTGGGGACTTCCTTGACGTGAGCTCTTGACACAGCTACTCATCCGTTTCATGCCATTTCCATGGAATGAAAACTCATTTTTTTCCAGTTAATGCCTTATGAGTAAGATGTTAATGCCACCAGTACTTTTTATCCCTTCCCTTGAGTGTGCTCACATGTCACTGCCTACGTGTGCTAATCTGAAGATACTTTTTCTTGCCTTTGAAACCACCCTCTTTTATTATTTGACGTAACAAACACTTTGCCTTTGATATCAAAAGCAAACTCTCTCAGTGTGTGCAAGCAAAATGTCATATTGCTGAACTTGACTGGTTTTTGTATCTTGCTTAGTGCATACATGAGTGCTTGTGTGTGCACCTCCCTCACCCCCTCCCCCAAAATTAGGGCATTTAGGTTGTACCTCTTCACGTAGAATCTGCCTGGAAAGGAACCCATCAAAGAACATCTGAACTTTGATGGTCTCCATGATTGACCCTAACATTAACTCAGTGACTGATGTTAAGTTGACTATAATGTCGTTGTTGTAGGTTCAGGAGCTGGAGGTGGTGCTCTATGCCACGAAGCAGAGTAACATGGATTCCTCACACAAGGTTTTGTTCATAAGTCACAATTCAGAGTTTAGCTCTGCTAAAGAATGTATGTGAGCAGCTCGAGATTCACCTTGACTGTTTCCATTCAAATTTACCCAAGAGAGGACGGGCTCCAGGGAAGACTTTCCAGAGCCTGCTTGTTGCTCAATTCTGAGAACTGTGGAACTTGCCAAATCACAGAATCTTTTACTTATAATCTCAATTTCTAAGTTTCACATGTATGAAAAGGACTAAGAATATGAGGAGAGACACCTAGCCTTGGTGGTATACTTGGAGTGCCATGCTTGGTTAGTATCCCTGAGAGGCCCTTCATTTTTGGAAGGGAAACAGAAGGAGGAGTGGATCTGGGGGAAGGGGAGGTAGTGGGGTGGGGACTTGGAGGACAGGAGGGAGGGCAAACTGTGGTCAGGATGTAACATGAGAGAAGAGTGAAAAAGAAGAGAGAGGGGGCAAGCAGGATGGGTTATATTCTTGTTTCTTGGGATTTTAAACATCTTTTTGTTCAACAGCTTTATACACGTATAGGATGAATTTTAGTCATGTTTGCTCCTCTATTGCCTTCTCATTCTCCTCCCTCTCCCACTGAAACCCTTTGGCTCAGCAAGTCCCCACCTACTTTCATGCATTTTTAAAATTAGTATTTAATATTTGAGAACTTCATACATGAGTACATTCTTTCTTCTCTCCTTCAAGTCCTCCCATGTCTCTCCATCTCAAATTAATTTTCAAGTCCTCTCCTGTTATTTTACACACACACACACACACACACACACACACACACACACACACACACA
>JANHMN010000006.1:15397426-15440746 GCA_030674055.1 Rhabdomys pumilio | reverse complement strand
ACACACACACACACACACACACACACACACACACACACACACACACACAAAACAATTACCCTCAGCATGTATCTGGGGGAATTGGTTTCGTTTCAATTTATTTAGGGTTCTTGAAGCACTTTAGAAAATATGCTTTAAAATCCCATTTCAATTATCTTTAATAAGATCAACTTGTCTGATACAGCTGCAATATGAGAAGCAGAGCACAAGATATTTCCATTCCCAAATAAGTCTTTCTGAAGCCATCACAGTCCATTTCCTTAAAAGTACTTCAGGGTGGCGAGTCGTGTTTGTCATTTTAACTTCCTTAGGAAGAATGCAGACAAATCTTGCTCTGATTCTAAATTGTTTCTACAGCAAATAGCTGATGGTGTGAACTTGCTAACATACGACAAAAGGCAATATTTTGTCCCAGCCTCAAGGGCACACTCTTGGGACTATCTCCAGAATATTTTTCTATATGAATGTTGTTACTTTTTTTGTTTGTTTTCTAATTTGAAATTACTTTAGATTTGCAAAAAGTTGCAAAATTAGTACAAAGAATCCTTTCACAATTATTGACTGGAAAAAAATTCTTCTGGTTCCTTCAGTAATCATGGAAAGACAATCACTCTTCTCGGGTCCCAGCTTCAAGGTTTTTCAGCTTTTGACTCATTTATTATCTCCCTTCTTCTCTTTCCTGTTTTCTCTCCATCCTTTCTCCCTTTCTCCCCTTTGGGGAAATATGATAGAGGGGTCACAACTTTAGTTGGTGGACATGAGTAGAGTCTACTAAACACAGAAAAGAAGCCTCATGAAGCAAAGGAGTTGGAATATTCTCATGGACCAGAGGAGGAAATGGGAGACAGGTAGAAATGAAGTTAGGGTTTTACTGCTGAGAACAGATACCATGACCATGGCAACTCTTATAAAGGACAATATTTAATTGAGGCTGACTTACAGGTTCAGAGGTCCAGTCCATTATCATCAAGGCTGGAACATGGCAGCATCCAGGTAGGCATGGTGCAGAAGGAGCTGAGAGTTCTACATCTTTATCTGGAGGCTGCTAGGAAAATACTGATCTCCAGGCAGCTAGGATGAGGGTCTTAAGCCCACACCCACAGTGACACACCCACTCCAATAAGGCCACACCTCCAAATAGTGCCACTCTCTGGGCCAAACATATTCAAGCTACTACAGGTTTTGTAGGAGCATAGTCTCAGAATTTAGCATGTGTTAATTCAAAGAATGAAATCAATACTTAAAAGGCATGTTTTCTTAACTCATAGCAAATCTGTCCGATTATGGGGAAATCATAATGTTTTAAGGGATTTTTTTTTAACTACAAAGTACTTACAAGAGGATTAAGATTATTACATGTGAAAATTGATTTAAAAAAATTATACATCAGACTCTTCAATCAAATGGAAAAAACAGTTGTAATGTTCCTAAGATATAATGATATATATATATATATATATATATATATATATATATATATATGAATTCATGTACTTCTCATCCACAGATGAGCTAGAGTAAATATATACAATGGGGTATATATTGAATATATATACAATGGGTGATATAATGTATACATTCAGTTATGAAGCAGATACCATGTTATCTGCAGAGAAATGGACAGAATTAGCAGTTGTCACATGGAGTGTGATAGGCCAGGCTCAGATAACTGGCATGTACTTGCTCTGATGTCAGCATCCCACAGTGGTCTGCAGTGACCCTGGTTGGGACTTAGGAGTATAATTAGTTTCTCCGTGTGACATTCCTACTCCCCCAACATTCCACACTTATATTCTGAGAACTCCTGCAATACTTAACGCCCCAGGGAAGTGATGGACAGCTGGATAAAAAATAACCATTCTGTGTCTAACACTTATATGTGTGTTTTTATACTAAAAAATGTCAGAAAGCCTCCCATCAAAAAAATTTTATAGAGATGATCAAGATGGTATAATACTGGGTGGATTTAATGTTTCTCTTTATATTTGTGGATAATTCACAACGGGGAAAAACTTTTATAAAGAGCCAAACTTCTATACATATGTCTTTCCTTGTATTTGTTTATGTAAACTTCTGTGAGAAGAAATGATATTTAGCTGCTCAAGTAATCTGCAAACACTGGGTATACCAGCATAGTTTCTTTATACATAAAGTTACATGTTTTTAAAAGAAAGAGCTGTGATTGCACAATTTCCATATTTGTTAATTTTTCTCATATTTTAATTGAATTTGTAGGGTTTATAAGCCAATTACATGAATCTATAAAAGAAAAATCTGTTTTAAGATTTTTATGAAAATATAAATATATAGATAGGCTGTCACTTGTGTCAGAGGGAAGTGAACACATACTAACTACTCATATAAAATTCATATGCTATTTATTTTAATAAAGAAGGTAAGACCACTTAAACTAGCCAAAGTTACCCATCAATCTAAATATCTTAAAAATTATATGCATCCTACCAGCATGTTTGTGACTCAACAAGAAAATGAATATGTAACTCTTTGTGAATGCTTGTCAGTCAGAGACAAAGGATTACTTACTACTCTCAGTATTAACAATAGCCAGCAGATCATCAAGCTTGGTCAGTTTCCCTATGATCCATGAGGGTGGAACCAGGTGGACATCTCATTCATACTGAGCTGCATTCCTGGTATGGGATCTTCACTTGGGAAAGTTGAATTTTTTTACACAGAATAGCAATCACAAGTACCCTTAGTGCTGGAAGAGATGCAATCTTCATTATATAGCTTAATAAGCGAATTTGCTCTTTGATCTAAAAAGAGACACACTGTGTCTCCGTCCTCCAAGATTGTTTGCTCCACAATTACCCTGGAAAAGATAGTCTAAAGCAAAGGATTAGGAACATCTGGCTTGCAAGATGTGCAGAAACCAGAGGCATATCTCCCAGTAGATAAGTGAATATGTCCTTTAGAAATGGTTTTCCCAGTGAAAGAAAGACGCCATTGGAGGGTCGAATCCTGCTCTTGCTGATATCGAGCCCTGTGTGTTAAATAACATGGGTGCCTCTATGTTTTACTATTAGGAATCCCTGTGAGCAATTAGAGAGATTACTGCCCTGGGCATGATGAACTGTCAGGGAATGTGATAGGCAGGCTCTCAGATTGCCAGTGACTCCTGTTTGTACAGTCTTCTCTATTGAGTGTGAATGTAGACTCTGTGTACTCTTAGTCTCATGATACACAGTGGTGCAGCAAAAGGAGGTGAGTCTGAACTCATCAGATGACCTCATTAAAAACTTAGGGTTTCTTCAGGGTATTGTTAGAGGCCAAAGTTAGAGAGATGTGTTAGAGCAAGTTTGGAAGAAAGGAGACACTTCTGCTGATAATGGCCTTTGGGGACCATAAGGGACTATGCACAAACGTCAGAAACCTCAGACCACTGCTGGATGATAACCAGCAAAAACTGAGAACCTTATCCTCAGACCTGGAAGTAGTAGAAGTCTGAGAAACTACAAGAGCCTGGAAGAAATCCCCGAGTTCCATGGGCTAGTGGAGCCTGGGTAACAGTTTGATTTCAGCCTCAGGGTACACTGTCTACAGATACGGTCCCTGCTTCAATTTCTAACCTACAGAACTGA
This sequence comes from Rhabdomys pumilio, assembly GCA_030674055.1. Taxonomy (NCBI): domain Eukaryota; kingdom Metazoa; phylum Chordata; class Mammalia; order Rodentia; family Muridae; genus Rhabdomys; species Rhabdomys pumilio. The sequence continues at coordinate 15,437,144 of JANHMN010000006.1, read as the reverse complement.
GTTATTGTATAGGAGTTCTTTTAAGTTAATAAGTATATGGAAACTTGTTATTTACTAATACAAGAAGACTTAATAATGTCAAAAAGAAATGTGGAAAAATTCTGGGTTTATAGACTAAATGCCTTGATTTTCATTTCCTGCTGTTTTGCTAAATATTTTAGTGTGTAAGGCAACTCATCTAAGCAACTATGATGTGGTTCTTTTATTAAATTGCTCTGGGCTTTTCCTAAATTCAATATTATTCAATTCAGAATGAAACTGCCGTGTGTTGGCTTCAGCTATGGCCAGTACTGACAGGCATTTTCATATGTGATCTCACCCGAGTGTCATCCATTTGGAAAGCGCTACATGCCTCCTGTGTTTAAAGGAAAGAAGCTTCAGTTTGGAGGGTGAGATACCTTACTCAGAATCATGCGAATGAATTAGCTTTGTGTGGGGTTGGCATTCTAAGCTTGCTGCGTCCACGTCAATCATACCCTCAGATGCTGATGGGATGGCCTCTTCTAGTGAACAAAATCACCCGGTGGTGTATATTACTCATGATGACCAATGCCCAGCACGAGCTGATTGCAAAGTCTATGGGACTCACTCCTCTGCCCTCTGGCAACAATGTGTCATCTCTAACTAGTCCCAGACAAGGAAATGTGAGCGAAAGTGACATGTAGCATTTCTGGGCCAGAGCATTTAATTGCTCATGCATGACGAGTTACAATTCTCTCTCTTCCTGCTACAGGGATCCCAGAAGCCAGAGTGAAGATGCAGCCCACATGAACCTTGACCCCCTTGTGGGTCTGAAGAGCAGAGCATCTCACACTGGCCATGTCAGAGGAGCAAGATGTAAGCATGTGAATGGTAAGCCACTGAGATTTTAGGGTTGCATTGAACCCAGGGAGCATGCTGGTCTTTTTGACTTATATAGCTGAATCAGAGTTCCGGACAATAGCGTTGCACTTGGCTGATAAATACTGATTGATTTCAGATACCCATCATTCATTTCATGTAATTTGATGGACTTGCTGGTCCCTGGATACCTGGTGCCTCCCCAGACTGTGATCCTTTTGCCTACCTGCTTACTATAGGTGGAGTGAATTGTAGATGATGGCTTGGCTCAGCCTTGACCTGTGTCTCAATGACGTCACTTCTATTTTTGTATCAAAAATAAGTGAAGCTGTTTCTGTTCCCAGTTCCTCATCTGTAAAATGAGGGTGAAACGGGTGCATTGAATAGAGGCTGCTGGGAACGTCTGACGGAAAAGTGTGACTCAGGGCTTGAGAGGTGGCTCGGTTGTGCAAACATGAGGATCTGAGTTAGGATAGCAGCATCCGTGCGAAAGCTGGGAAGCAAGTACTATAAGTTCAGTGCTGGTGAGCTGGGGTAGGGAGATGGGTAGGATGCCGGTGTGGAGACGAGCAGATCCCTGGAGCAATGGTTAGAGTTAGAGACTCAGTATGAAAAAATGAAGTGTTGAGTGACCGGTGTTAAATTAACCATTAGCCTCACACCCATGTGCACATGTGTGCACGAATATTCTCATACATATGTACATAAGCACAAACATGTACCTATGCCACACAGTATACAAACAAAAGCAGACCAAATAGAAAACAACTATAGTCTGATAACACTCCTCCAGGGAGACCTTTGCATTCTTCCGGGTTAGATTATGTGGCTTGCCAGTGTGTTGTTGTGATGGACATTTACTAAACTCTCTCACATGCTTCTATGTCTTGCTAATGTCGAGACCCAGAAATATGTATAGTCTAGAATCAGGACGCTATGGTTTTTCAGGCACATAGTTTCTGAGTGAATAAAGAAAGTTGCAGTCAATGGCTGTGGACCTAAGCTAGTTGTTAGTAGGAAATAATCATCAGCATCAAGAAAAATTAACCTTACCAATGATAATTGCGTGAATCGATCTAGGTACAGGAATGCTCTTTTAACCAGTTGATGGGTGCTTCGGTTTTCTGAAGCTCTGTTAAACAGGATGTAATTTTCAAAACCCGAGATCGTTTTTTGATTCTTCTTACATTGCAGAAAGCTCAGAGTTGATGCTATCAATACTTTGAAATATGGCCGGTGGGTCTGACATTAGCAGCCTGCATCCTGTTTAGAGAACTCTGCTGCTTCCCCCACTGAGAATGAACATCTGGGCTGGGCATCACTGTGCCGAAGGCCCCAGACTGCTGCAAGCCAAAAAAACAAAAAAAACAAAAAAACAAACAAACAAAAAAAAACAAAACCCGATGCTCACACTCATCATTTTCAGAGTACCAAATAACAAATGCTTTTGTTATTGTTCAATTTAAAATTCTGGATTGACTTAGGCATTTGAGGGGAAACTAACCCTGTTCACTTAGCAGAGAAAGGGAAAACCCACATTTCTGGTTTTGGTAAGTTTGGAGTTTTTCGGAGGAATGCATAAAGTTCTTTTGCTGGCGTCTGCCCTGAAGTTGATAGGCAAACATTGCAGTCAACAAAGATCCATTCCAGCAAGACTCTTGCCAGTTAACTTTTTTTTTAACATGGGAAATGAGTTTTATCCTAGTTAAGAAAAAAAACATCATTATGCTAAAATTTGGAGACTTTTACAATCAAGGTATTTACATCTCTACCCAACCTTTGAAGAGTGATTTTCTTTTTCCTCCTGTTTTCTGGTTCTGTATGTGGCATAGAAAACTGCAATTTCTCTTGCTTGACCTCTCTGGAGATTGGTAGGTGTTACTTATCGTGTTTACATAGACATGATAATCTTAAATTAAGGGGAAGGTGTGAGTGGACCCATAAGATGCCACTGCATTCAGCTGTGCACTCGAGGGAGAGTGCAGGCATCCGTGACCTAATCCCGCTTGCATCACACTGACCTAGTGGCAGAATATTCTTTTGCCCTTACTCCTGATCAGTAAAATGGGATAATAACTGTCTGTTGACTGTGATGGCTTCATAAATATTCAGTAAAAAGGTAATACTTAAAGCATTGTTCCAACAGCACTGCTCTCAGAGTTTTTTTGTTGTTGTTTTTAACCTCCTTCAGAAAGCCTTCTTGGGTCCCCCAACTGGGATGACATGGCTTTTTTGGAAGACACAGCAGTCACTGCTGTGCTGTAATAGAATGCCAGGACACTCAGCAGACAACCTCATGCAGTTGTATGTATCTTCTCTAATCTTGCCTCCTGAAAACAGGCATTAAAAAAACACCAGAGGCTGGAGAGATGGCCTGGTTGTAAGAGTGCTTGCTATTCAGGCATGTAGGCCTGAGTTCAGATCCTAGGACTTACACAGAAAGCCCAGCATAGCTATGCATCTGTAACCACAGTGCTATGGGGATGGAGGCAGAAGGCTTGCTGGGACTGGCTGGTTCAGTGAGAGAACCTGTATCAGAGGAAGAGTGTGGGGAATGACAGAGAAGGATGTCTTATATTCATCTCTGGCCTAGTGGCAGGATGTTCTTTTACCCTTACTTCTGATCAGTAAGATGGGATAATAACTGTCTGTTGACTGTGATGCCTTTATGAATATTCAATAAAAAGGTAACACTTAAAGCATTGTTCCAATAACATCATTATTGAAGATTCCACAGCATATAGTTTGTATTGAGTCACAAAGTTATACACACACATGTGGAAAACACCACATATATCACACATACAGACTCATGCATATATTTAATATACTTATAAACACCTCTCCAGACATCTCGTTATAGTCCTTCAATGGTATGGAATCTTGGACTGACTGGTCTTTGTGGCAACTGGAGAGAGGGATCTGCCCAGTGGCTATTGCTTTAATCTCCCTCTGACACATCTGTGCCTGAAGTTTCTGCCATACCCTATGGCCTGCACTGCTTAGTTCCAGCTTGGTTGCAGGCTCCAGGATATCTTAAAGTCAATTAATAAAACTAATTAACTTTATCCCCTCTCTAGAGACCCCCCTTGAATAATATTTAAGGAGCTTAAAGTGTCACAGCAGAAGCTGGGGTTTGCACAACCAACAAACTAGGGATTGCAGCTAATTCTGGGGGTGCCAGGTAATGGTGGGTAGGGTAGGGGAGGGAAACGCTGAGGCCAGGCTCTGGGGCTGCTCTTCTGGACCGTGGACCATGTGCACATGGTGAAGTGAAATGGTCCTATTTCACATAGGGACACTGGGGTTTGGAGGCTTGGGACTGTGAGAGGATGCTTCAGGCCTTCTCAAAAACACTCCTTTTCACCTGACATTAACAACACATTAAAAAGTTTGTAATGAAATGTGGGTGACGGCAATTTCCAATATGACTTTAGCCTCTATATGTAAGCCTTTACATAGTTAACCATATTTGATGAAACCTATTTATTCTCATTTTTACAAAATCTTAACCTGTGCCGCTCTTCATTCCAAACATGTAGCTGGAAAAACTGTGAGAAAATAATTCAAAACAGTAGAAAGAGTAACTTAAAACAAAAATCGCACTTTCATGAAATCTCTCTTTGTGGCAAAGATGTAAAGCGCAGAGCTGTGCGTCCGTGGGTCGGAAGCTGCTTTCGGATTTGTGTGGAGTACGTGGGAAGTGGTTTTCATTTCTAAACTTTGTTCTCTATGAAATTCCACGAGGATAATGGCTGCCATCAGCACACTTGAGAAGCACATAGCTGACACACTGAAAAGGGTCGCTGTGCTATCTGCAGTTGTCATTTGTAATTGTTCTGTTTCCGCACGGTGACTGGAAGGGAAGCTGGGACAGACCGCAGCTTAGGCTCTGGGTCTTTCACACTCATTCTCTGTTAAAGGCTTCTGTTCTCCACTTTCCTCCTAAATTCTTCATTCCTTGTTTTGCCTCGGTCTTTGCTTTTCCAATGTTTTGTATCCTTCTCATTTTTTAGGGAAATTGTTACTTTTACTTCTCTGCTAAGATCTTAAAGGAATAAAAAGAGATCATGTCCAACAGAGGGCAATACACACACACACACACACACATGCACACGCACACGCACACACGCACATGCACACGCTCATGCACATACACACACACACACACACACAAACACACCCTCTCACTCTGTCTTTGTCTCATACACATCCACACTCACACTCCTCCCTCTTTGTCACACACCCACACTCATACACAGACCTCTCTCTCTCTCACACACACACACACCACTTTCTTTCTCTCTCACACACAGTCACACACATACACACACCTTTCTCTCATATACTCACATCCCCTCTCTCTAACCCCCCTCTCTCACACAAACACCTCTCTCTCACACACACACTCATACACTCACCTCTCTGTCTCTCTCTGTCATACACACACACACATACACACTCTCACCCTCACACACCCACACTCACACACAGACCTCTCTCTCACACACACATACCACTTTCTTTCTCACACACAGTCACACACATACACACACCTTTCTCTCTCTCATATACTCACATCCCCTCTCTCTAACCCCCCTCTCTTTCACACACACACACCTCTCTCTCACACACAGACTCATACACTCACCTCTCTGTCTCTCTCTCTCTCTCACACACACACTCTGAGTCCTTCCATACTCTCTTTTCTCCCCATCTTATCCCTATTACTCGTCCCCCCCAGAACCTTTTCCAGATTCATAACAGTTGATTGTATTTTGTGGCCCCCTTCGTTTAACCAGGGTCATCTATGTGACTGTTGGACGGGAGCTGAGTTTTGGAGTTTGGTGGAGCCATCAATAGGCACACAACTGAAGGCTGTGGGTCCTACTCTTCCTGAACCTATCAGTAGCTGATAGTTTAGTGGGAGAAGTGGAGCCACTCGAGCCCCTCCTCTGTTCACATCTACTGGTTTGATGAGTCCATTCTTTTGAAGGCCCAGTGCAGGTAATGGGCGTGTCTTGCTCTGTACATGACATTTCACAGCCTTTCTCCTTACTATGTGGCTCTTACAATCTTTCTGCCACCTACTCCTCAGTGTTCCCTGAGCCTTAGAGGGGATATAAATGTCTGACAAAGATGCTTTTAACTCAGTTCCTTATTATCTCTCTAAATGTTCCGTGTCTTGTGTTGAGTATGTCAAGAGAAAGAGGGAGAGAGAGAGAGAGAGAGAGTATGTGTGTGTGTGTGTGTGAGAGAGAGAGAGAGAGAGAGTGTGTGTGTGTGTGAGAGAGAGAGAGAGAGAGAGAGAGAGAGAGAGAGAGAGAGAGAACAGTCAAGTGTGTTGATTCCTAGTTGTAATTCCAATACCTGGGAAGCTGAGGCAGGAGGAATGCTGTGAATGTGGGCCTAGCCTGACCTCACAGTGAATTCAGGAGCACACTTGAGCTAAGTAATGAGAACCTATGTAACAAAAGGGCTTGTGTTTCATTCCCCGCCCCACCCCACCACTAAACTACTCGACTATCGATCTCATCAGAAATCGTCCCTCCAGATCTCACAGAGATCTGGGTAAGCAAGAATTCTCTAGACAGAAGCTTGGCAAGTGTTGCTTCTCGGTCTAGGAGGAGGTTTCTTTTAATTCTGTTACCTACGGTAATAGAGATGAAACCCAGGGCTGCATGAATTCTGACAGAAGGTGAGCTGGGGGCCATTGATGCTACGAGGCTGTGATGTTCCCGAGACCTGGGCTGTACCTTATGTATCTAAGAACAAGGACTAAGGTGCCCAAGTGAGTGGGCTTAAATGTCGACCAGCCAATCAATATTTGTTTTCTCTACCAATTCACCCAGTGGTCAGTTTTTTCTCAGAGGTCAGTTGAAAGCTGTGTCTGTCTTTCAAAAGCCCAGTATGATTAGGAAAACATGGACTGGGGGAGTTAGCATGAGAGAAGCTTTGTTCTGTGTTTGATTCCATATGGGGGTGCTTGTGGGGCATGTGGACCGTTTCATCAGAGGAAATGACATGAAACTGGCAAATGGAACACATTCAAACCTGGGAAAACTCTAAACAGAGACCGGCAGGAGTGGGACCAACTCCTTCCCTGTTTCAATGCCTGCCTTGGAGCTCCTAAGCCAGTGATCCCCAACCAGGTGATCACAAGTAGCCAGTCATAGAGTCCAGCACCTGGAATGTCTCCCCATGCTAATGAGGCATCTCAGTACCTTAGTTTTCAGCCAATGACCTCCTCCCACCCAGGATTGTCTCATCCCCTTTCCCAAAACTATATAACCCTTGGTTCACTCCAAATAAAGGAAATGCATTCAAACCCACCCCGAATACAGAAAGAGGCACAAGCTAAGATCGTCCCCGAGAACTGTTTCATTGAGGATCATTGGAGAAGGCCTTCCCCTCAAACAGCTGTAACACTTAAGATCCTCAGAGAAGCAGCATCTGCCTCCCCCACCCACACAATCCTGCTCCTCTGGACTTGGACACCCTGGGAGAAAGAAAGTGAAGGATTCAGGACCACAACATTGAACCCTGACTCCACTTCCTCCTTTTTGACCTGGCATCTGGCAGCTCTGATGCTCTGGAGGGAAGAGGCAGACTTCAGACCAAATATGTTCTGGACTTCGCCTTGTCCTCTCCAAGCCTGTGTACTGGACATCTCAAGGGAAGAGGTGGAACCGGGTATCACGGGTGTTGACTCTAAATAGAAAAAAATGGCGAATCCCCAACCACCTTCAAATGAACAGCAGTAGAAGCATCCCCGATCCTGAAGCAGGTGAGTAGAGCACGCTCCCCCCTTGCTCTGGTTTGCCCCTTTTGAGTCAAGCTGTGTTGTGCTAGAGAAGTGCTTTACTGTCATGCTACTGATGGGAGTGTGGCAAAGCGAGGGCTTGACCAGTGTGAACTCTGAAATTAACGACACGGAGAGGGTTTGGAATACACTGCGTTCAGCAGACTAGATTGTGAGCTCATTAAACTTGCGATTCTTATGATGTAATATAAAACAAATGGAGAATGGACCCTGGAACATAATCTTGAGTTGAATTTGAATTCGATGACTTCAGAGTCCTCTTTCCACAGAGCTCAACAGATGGACAATTTCTGCCCTAAGAGTGATTGCTTTGTGGCATCGTCTGTCTTTGGGACAGAATGTGACATTTTCATGTAGGAGTGATCTTAGAAGTGCCTAGGGTGGTAGGCACTTTAGGATGTGCAGTGTGGCTCCGAGGAAAGTCTGAGTCGATGCAAGTTGAGAGGTAGTTTCAACTTGGTGCTGATTCAGATTTTGAAACTTGCTAAAGGGACTGAGCTCGGAATTTTAAAAGTCTCTTTTTGAGTGCCATATACCAGGTGCTAAACATGTTGACTCAAGTAGAAAATAGGAATCCATGTCATGAAATTTTAAAGCTCGAAGGAACCCAAATTTTCAAGTACATCTCCACATCTCATAGATAAGTAACTGAAGTCTACACAGATTAACTCGAGTTGCTTAAGAGCTGCCTTGGTTACGTGTATGTAATATTTGGCCTGGAAAAGTTTCGAAATAGCAAAAGCTAAGATACTCAACTAATCAGCAGTAAAAACACATGTGTGTGCTAGGCTATTTTAACCGTTTCTCAGGCCATTGTTTCCTGCTTTGTCCACTGCTAGTTATTCTATTCTAAATGAAGATAGTTTGTTTTTTTTTTTTTTTTTTTGGATAAGAGAGTTACATTAAGGAAGCATGTCTCAAGTATATTCAATTTACTTGGCACTGAGCTCTTTATTTTTTTTTTAAAGCAGTAGGTGGATAGGTCTTGTGTTTGTTTTTTGCAATATTGGGAATTCAACTTAAGGCCTTGACCTAGTGGGTCACGGCTATACTGCTGAATTACATTCCTAGCCTCAAGAATTTGACTAAACCGTGATACTTACTTAAGCTCACATGATTAAGTAAAACGCTCATGTTAATTAATGCCTATCAAGTTGCAGCTAACATTTCAATGTTTCATTTATAGACCCATGGGTAACATTTCATCGTCTTAAATAGTAAGGGTTAGTTATTCCTTTTAGATGCCCAGCCTTCCATGTGGGTAGCTGCATCTGGGAGGGTGGTTGTCAAAGTCTTGACCCCTGCATCAGCATCAGCATCAGCATCAGCATCAGCATCAGCATCAGCATCAGCATCAGCATCAGCATCAGCATCAGCATCATCAACAGAGAACTAGTTAGAAATGCAAATTCTCTCATTCTACCTCAGACCTAATAAGTCTAAATCTTGGGGGATGAACAAAGAGCAGCCCTTTGCTTTACTGGGAAACTTACCCAACTTTGAAGACCATCGCTTTAGATAAACCCTTGTCTTGGTGTGTGAAAAGACATGTCTGCTGATGTTACTATTCCAGACTGTTTTCTGCTAATTTCCTTTGTGGTGACTGATTTTTGCATGTTTCACATCCTACTGCTTTGTGTGGGTGGCTGGGGAGATGGCTCAGTCAATAAAATGCCCACCCTGTATGCATGAGGACACATGTCCCAACAACAAAGTAAGAATCTGGGCTGGTGGTACACACCTGTAATTCTAGGGCTGAGGAGGCAGGGACAGAAGATCCCTGGCAGCCAGCCTAGCTGAATTAGTGAGCTACAGGTTCATTAAGAGACTCTGTTTAAAACAATATGTGGTGAAAGATAAATAAAGACAGCTGATGTCACCTTTGCCCACCACAAATATGCAAACACACCACACATACACAGACATATAGATACACACACACACACCATATCACATACCACACACACACACCATATCACATACCATACACACACACACACACACACACACACACACACACACACACACACGCACACTATACACACATACCACACCACACACATATATCACACACACACACCACACACATATCACATACACACACCACACACACCACATACCACATACATACATACACACACACAAACGCATACACCAAACATGAAAATACACACATGTAAGAAGCATGAAAACTGTTCCCTTTATAACCACATTGGTTCCTTCCTATATTGTTTCTTCCAGGCATATCTATCAAGTTTGCCTGTGTGAATACACAGTCCTGCAGACACCCTGGTTCTCTTGGCTGCAATCCCCACCTGACACCGTCTATCCCCCTATCAGTCTCTGACTGGTTCTGCCTACTCACAGCTTCAGGCAAGCCAAGACTATGTTTTCTAAGAAGCTGCATGAAAGCCTCTAGTTGGAGACCTGTGTCATCAACTCCAAGACTAGAACATTGAACACATCTCCCAATTAATGATGTGAAATGTAAAAAGGCTTCCCTGGGTTTCTGGGAGAAGGCAATAACGAAGCCCTGAGAAGCAGTCGAGGGACTGGGGCTAATTAAAATGTGGCAGGGTGCAGAAGCAGAGGCAACCATGGCTGGTGATGCTGCGTCTCCGGTAATCAGCAGTCCCTGCTTCTCTACACTAATTGACAGGAGATGCAGGGCTCCCGAGTGCACGCACATCACACATTAATGGAATCAGCTCAGGCTGCTCTTCCTGCCTGACTTGTCTCATTATCGACCTTGAACTGGCAAAGGTCAGAGGGTGCTGCTGCCTTCATCCACATGACAGGTGTCTGAGGACCATCTCTGTAGTCTAATCATTTGGCAGTTGTCTTATCCTGTACATGAATTAGTGATCTGAAGCCAGAGTGTGGTGGAGAAAAAAACCACACTATCAGCTGTGGGCAGGGGATGTAGCTCTGGGGGTCTGTTTATCCCATTGGTAGCACAGACTAAAGATAGGTGTGGAAGGGGCACTTTTATTATTCCCTCACAGAAAAAGAATTAGTCTGTGTATAGACATCACATCAGAGAGACATTTACCTGAAAAATGTTATCTATGTGAAAGTATTGCACCACAGTATTAACAGACTCATGTCAGATTTTTTTTCCCCTACCAAGTAGATGTTGACCTCTGACATTTCCAGTGTGGGGCTAATAATGATGATGAATCTTTTTTGAGAGAACTTAAAATCAATTAATAATATCTTCTGAGCATCTCCTGTGTACAGAAGCCGATTAAGAGCACTATGTGGAGATGCAGAAAAGTCAGAATCAGGTATACTTTGGCATAGGGGCAGCAAATGCATGGTTCACACCACTATCTGTGAAGCATAAACACATCACAAAAGAAAGAATGCATTCAGAGAAGCCTGTTAGCATCTCTTTATGCAAAGGGAATGGAGAACCATAGTATCTCATTTGACAAAGATCTGAGAACATTTGAAGCGACTCCTTTAACCAAAACACCTTCTTGTGGGAGAGCTGCACATGAGGGGAGTGAATGAATGAGCAAAAGACATCTTCATTAGAGAGACTGTGCCCTGAAGATTCTTTAATCCAGTTTCTCAAGGAGAAAGGGCACAGACAGGGGAGGGACTTTTCTATCTGATGCAGACGGCTGATACTGAGCAGGAAGGACACCTTCCCAAGGTCTCCTGCTGCCACGAGCATGCTTTCCTGCATTGTCTACTTGCTAAATTGCAAAATTCCCATTTGGTTCCAAAACCCAGGGTGGAATTAAATCCTCTATTCATATGTTGCCAAAAAGACCCCAAGGACCAAGTCCATCCCTTCTTTCTGGTCACCTTAATAAGCTGTGAGAACTTTTACTGTTACTCTTATTGGAGAGAGTATATTATTCCCATGTCTGTCTTTATTGTGGGAGTCCAGTGTTATGAATATGAATTCAACAAATGACAGTAGACTTGGGCCTTGGAATCAGTAGGGTTGGGGTACAAATTAGAGCTCTGTTATTTTGAGAATTCTTTGTCCTTAGTCTTAATATCTGTAAGTCTCAGTTCCCTCATCTGAAAGCGACATACAGCAACTTGTACCCCATAGAAAGGTTGTGAGGGTTCAGTTAGAGGTATTCACACCCTCTGTGAATGCTAGCCCCGTTCTCAGTTTTTCTTCAGTTAGAATGTTTGCAATATTAGACAATAGAAACCACAAAACAAACAAACAAAATAAAACCAGCAGACAAAAGAATCTTTACCCTTCTCTCTGGCTTCACCACTCAATCCTGTGGCTGGCATCAACAGGTGCTTAATGGGAGTTTGTGGAGTTAAATAAAGCTGCCTGATGTATTCACAAGAACGGATCACTTTATTCAGATGGACTCCAATTTATTTCATGGCCTCGGAAGCTTCTACTCTCTGCATTGTCCTGCTTTGCCTCATGTGTGGTTGAGGGGTTTATTGTTGATATTTCAGACTTGTGCTTAGACAAAATCATGGCAGTACTATTTGTTTCTTATACATGACAAGTCAATGGATTTGTATTAATTTTTCTGACGCTAAAGATAATACTGTGATTTCTATTCTTGTATTTAAAGATGGTAGTTGTGGGGCTGGAGAGGTGACTTGGTGCTTAAGAGTACTTCTTTCTCTTCTAGAGGACCAGAGTTTGGTTCCCAGCATGCATGTCAGCTGGCTCATAACCTCCTGTAACTCCAGTGCCAAGCCCTCCGACGCCCTCTTCTGGCCTCCTGTAGGCACTGCATACACTTGGTGCCCAGATAATCTGATAAACAACGTACACCTAAATGCAAATTGTAAACACCTTTAAAGATACATATTGTGTTTTAATGTCAACATAGAAATGCTTCTATGAGAAAAATAGAGAAATAGCAGTATTCCCACATACATAGTCACAGAGAAATTGTGGAATTTATGTTTGTACTTTTTGGAAAGTTTTAAACATTTCTACTGAAATCATATTCTTGCCTCATATAGTATTTCTTAAAAATTTCATTGTGGTGAAATATATATGTCTATGTGTATGTATATGTAGTATGTATATGTATGTATGTATGTATATGTATATGATAAAATATACTATTTTAGAGCCTATGAGGTGGCTCAGCAGGTGAAGACATGTGTCTCCATTTCTGGCAGCCTGAGTTCAATCCCCAGAACCTGCATAATGAGAGATGAGAACCAACTTCTGCAAATTGTCCTCTGACACATGTACCATTGCTTGTACACACACACACACACACACACACACACACACACACACACAGAGAGAGAGAGAGAGAGAGAGAGAGAGAGAGAGAAGAGAGAATACACGTAAAACAGTAACAACAAAATGTTAATTTAAGAAGTTGTTCTTGTGCCTACTTTAAGTGTACCATTTAGCAGCAGTAAATGCATTTACAACATTTGCCCCAGTGTCCCTCATAGCATCCGTATCCTCAACTCTCCCATCTTGCAGACTTCAAACTCAAAGCCCCTTAAGCAATGGCTTCCTAGTCCCTGCCTTCCTCAACCCCAGACGAGCCTCCAGTGTTCTTTCTTGTGTTGAGTTGACCATTTTGTGCACACCAGAAGTGGAATCATGTGGTGTCCATCTTGTGGCTGACTGATTTCACTCAGGTAACATCCTCTAGGTGGTTGGGTAATCCTTACCATACTCATCCATGCTGAAATTCATGTGGAATTTTCTTCCTCTTTAAGACTGAACAGTATTCCATCCCACGAACATACCATGCTTTCTCTGATCATTTTACCGAAAAGCCAAAGATTCTTCCAAGCTTTTGGCTGTTGTGACTATTGCTGCTGTAAACATGGCCCCTGTTTTCAATTTTTGTGAAAATATCACCCAGAAGAAATAATGGGATTTTGAGACCATGTGACAACTCTGTTCTGTTTTCAAAGGAACTCCTGATTGCTCCCTGTAGTGGTTGCCTGTTTTGCATTTATGTGAGCCAGGTTTCAGGGTTCCAGTATCTCCACAGCCTTTCTAACACTTTGCTTTTTCAGTTTTCTTTTGACAGCTACTCACCTTAATAAATAGCTATAGAACTTGATGGTATTATTTTGGGATCTTCTGGAATCTTTATTCTTTCAAGGTAGATTCAGCTGTGACAGTAAGACAAGCTTGTCATTTATAGCAACTTCACTGCATACGGTCATGGCAAAATGTAACTGCAGCAATTTGACCCTTAAGAAAATAATATTTCTATGATGTCCATGTTTTTTGCTGTCCTCCACTCATGTCTGAAATCTTAATAATTAGGAGATGTCAAGCAAGACAGGAGTCCATGTCTAGAAGAGTAGACAACGAATGGATTTGGATCTGCACAAGAAACCCCAAGAATAAGTTCTCAGCACAAAGGAGAGTTATTTGCCCCAGAGGGACAAAGAGCAGGGGATAGGAGACAAAGACAGGAAACAGAGGATGAGGGAGAGGGGGAAGGGAACAAGGAGAGAGGGAAAGGATTTTTTTGTAGCAGAGGGACAAAGCACTGCCTCTGGATAGAGAGGACACAAATGTGAGCCATAGGCAAATGACAGTTTATAAAGGTACAAAGGGAAACCCCATATTAGGATGAGGTGTTTAATTTTAATTGGACATGTTAATTAGGTGAATCAAAGGGGATTTTTGATTGCTGGACTTCAGTACTTTGACAGCTGGATATTGGTGGTCAGCCTCAGGAGGAAATGGCCAAATAAGAAAATGAACCTTGGTGGCTATGTTTGGGAATGTAATCTAGTGGGTAAGCAAGCTCTCCCTGGAGCAGCTAGCTCCTGTGAGACATGCTGTGAAAGAGGCCACCTGGTTGTTCCCACTCTCTTGCCTTTTGTCTCACGCCCCCTCTCTTCTGCAGCCAGTAACCGTTTCTCTTACATATCTGCTAGAATACAATGTAACAGCCAGAAGCCCTCACCAGACTCAGGGCGGTGCTGTTGGTACCAGCCACAGTATCCTGTTGCAGGGAGCAGCACAAACCAAGCCAATGGCTTGTATATTTGCTTTTTGTCAGAACAGAAAAATATCCACATGGATAAAACCTCTGAAGACATTTCACAACTTTCTACCTCATCCCATGACTCTTGCTTTTTTTTTTTTTTCCTTTTAAAAATCTCCTTTTCTATGGTGCTCCCTGAGCTCTGGTGAGTTTGGGAGGTGGTTATTGGTGGAGTGGTGCAATTAGGTCTGGGCAATTACGGTCTCTTATTCGCAGCATGGTATGTATGCAAGATGTCCTCAAAGGAGAAAGAAACCTACAACAACAGCAACAACAACAACAACAACAACAACACCACTCCCAAAGACGCCTGGCTATTCAGACTCCATCTGCTTTCCCAAGGGTGGGTTGTACAAATATGTATGATGAGGCCTGGGGGCCAACTCACAGTGCTCACGGCTAACAGCACCCTGAGCTTGGTGCTAGGTTGAAATCTCTTTGGCCCAGAGCAAGTAAGGAGGATTTTCTATTTTTCCTTTGTGTAAGAAGCTGCAGTTTGTTGAAGGTCAGGTCAGAGAGTAAGTATCTTGAGGAAAGGCAGTAATGGTCCTCCGAGGGCTTTTCCGTCTCGGCGATGGGTTATAACCATGTAAAGCTGATAATAAAATAATTCCAAAATAAATAAACAGTAGGGCATAAGTGCCCTCTGAGATCGGTAAATCTGAGTGCATAAACGCTCAGGGCAGACGAAAGTTTCTCTTGTCAGCTCTGAGAGCAGCATTGAAGGTGGAAGCCCCATTTCAAGGAATTTAGAAACAAACAAGACAAGACCAAAGCCTTAAACTCATTTATAACCTTCAGTAAGTTTGTTCTGTGAGCATTTCACATGGCATAACGCCTTCTGAGTATGCTTCTGTCCTCCCTCCCTCTTCCCCTGCAGCCTCTCCCCCACCAGCTCTACTCCATATCCATACCTTCTTTTTGCTCTGTGACCCCCTGAGTTTAACCAAAGCTGCCTGTGTGACCGACCACACGTCTGGACCTATCTGTTAGAGCCTGGTGGGTCGCCAGTGGGTACACAACTCAAGACAATTGTTGTCCTTTTCTGAAATCAGTCAGTCCTAAATACTTCAGTGGGGAGGGAGCTGTTAGCCCCGCCCCATCAATGATTGACTGTTGACAGGCCCAATCCGGTAGAGGCTCAGTGTAGGTAAGCATAGATGCTGTGAGATCAGTGCTGTCTTGCCTTTGCGGTTCACAGAGGACGGGGCTTGACAGATTTCTATGTGTAGCTCTTACCCGTCTTTCTGCACCCTCCACCACGACACTCCTGGAGCCTTACAAGCTTCTCTTTTCAATGAATGGCAGTGAATGCAGAGACTCATGACTGCTTAGGGCATCGAGAGTAAGTGAACGTTGAGAGTTCAGCCCTGACAGAATTATTTATACAAAAGCTTTCTTTGTCTAGAAAGGCAAAGCGATTCTTGGCGTGATATCGCTCATTATTTCAGACATTCTAGAATTAATTTCATTAATTCTGCGGACAATTGTTGAGGCCCAGCTATATGTCAGGTATGGTTTTCAAAGCTAAGCATATACTAGTCAACAATGTTTACGAGATTTCATATATCTACAGTATTTGCATCCTTAGTAAGTAAATCAAGGCGACAAGCAAGTATGTAATGAAATGTATATTATCGGCATAGTAAGTGGCTACTAGTACTAAGGAGAAAAATAAATGAGGGAGAAAGTAAGGGGTAGTTTTCAATGAGGAGGCCATGGCCCCTCAAGAAACTGGCTTTTGAATAAAGGAAGGGCTAAGGAGTGGGAAGGCTTAAAGCGTGGATTTGGGCCCCAAAAGATTTGAATAAATGGGACACAAGGGCTCCAATAATGGGAGCTTATGTGAGATGTTTGAGGACCAAGGACAGCAAGAGGGGGACATTCAAAGTAAACAAAGAAGAACCAAAGGGGTAGGATGCAGTGACGTGGAGTGGGGTGGGGTGGAGTAGAGTGAGGCAGGATGGGATGCGGAGAGAAGGGATGGGGCGGAGAGGGGAGGCGTGGGGGCAGGAGGTGGTGCTTTGGCTATTTAGTCCGAAGACAATAGTTTTGTGAGGACTGGTGTTACAGAGGGTTTTGTGTATAGAACTAAGATGATCGACTCACATCGCGCTGGAATGTGGGTTTGGAATTAGTAGGGACGCTTTTGGAATGAGAAAGACATCATAGGAGCTGACTAGGTGGGTAGCATGGCAGTACCATGAGAGGGGAGGACTGGTGGGGAGGGAGAGATGGGTCTGCAGCAGGAAAAGGAAAAAACAGAGTGCTGCCCTTGAACAAGTCAGATAAGCAGGAAGAGAAAGGAGTCTAGTTGAACGTTCTTGCTGCTGCTGCTGCTGCTGCTGCTGCTAACTCAGAGACAATACTCCTTCTTAGGAAGGCATTTCAAGCAGGACTGTTAAATCAGCAACGAATCATACCTCAGTGTATGTGGCCTTTCTTCTCTATTTCAGCCCAAAACCTGTAATATTTTAAGACTATCACAAGAAGCTTCATCAAACTCCCTTCAGTCCTCTTTGAACCCTTTGAGGTGCAAGGTTTTATTTTAATCCTGTTCAGAGCTACCTTCTAATTTTGTTGACTGTAAAAGTGAGAGAAAAAAGAAATTTAAAAGTTTCTTAGCAATGCTATGAAGATTCAACTTGAGAGCCACCAAAATTGAATGGGACGCCCACCAAGACACCGAAACACAACAACCCCTTCAGAATTCTGCATCTGGGCTTCAGTGTGTCTTATTCTTTCCTGACTCATTCTTTCTAGGAAGCTCATGCTTAAATCTATGTCTAAACCTCTTCTTGAGAAAACCCAACTGTTTTGTAATAGCTAGTCCTGAATTCTTTTCTAAGGAGCAGTTAGAAATTTCACCTGTGTGGCGGTCCCTAAAAGGAACCCTTGAGGATGCTGTGGGTTGCAGCAAGCAGCTGTGTCTCTGACCTATCTCACATTGCTACTGCTGCTGACATGGCAGAAAGGATGAAGGATGAGGGATGAGGATTCTGTTGGTGGTAAATGTGGCCCTGAGTGCTTTTCAGTACTCTCTCTGCATGCCCCTGATTTCCTTAGGAAGTGGGCATACCAGCTGAACTCATGCTGTAGGCAATATGAGGTAGCTTTAGAGAGATGAGGGATGCAATAAATGTTTATGATGATGCAGGATGAATATCTAGAAAGCCATTGTAGGCTTTCCAGGAGTGTTCAGTGCCACATTACATTTGTCTTGCGTATAATAGTGTTCAGATTATGGTTATGTACTTTCTTCCAGTGGCGAGCGTCAGGATGGAGTGCGTAGGGTTGGATTTAGCAGTATTAAGGTTTGGTCAAGTGAATGTGTTAATAATAATTGATGTAATTAATAAACCATAGGTCCCACAACTGAATTCATCTTAAGAATGAGAAGGTGATGCTGTTAATATGCTGTTAATATGACTTTTCTCCTCCCTTCAGTTGATTTATTTATTTATTTATTTTTTACATTTTAAGTCTAAATTTCCATTGGGAAACATCCCTGCAAGAGCTTGGGAAACAAGGTGGATTTCCTTACAGCGTTCCATTTATGCTAACGTCATTCACATATGGGGCAGTGAGGTGGCGGCGGGGGAGGGGAAGGGTGTTGGAACCTGCCCTACATGGTTAAGGTTGTGAAGTACCAGATTTTTTAGGAATTTTGCAAGCCAATTATTAAAACCAGCTTAAGTTTGCTATGGTGTAACATTTACACCAGGGAAATCAGAAAGGGCTATCAACCTGCAGGGAACTGGTTGTCAACCATTTCATGCCCTTACGATTGGGTTCTTCACCTTAGTATCCCATTGTTTCCTGTGTCTGTGCTAGCTCAGTGTACATACATAGGAGTGACTGAGCCTTCCGATGGATGCCCATGATTATGCCTGCTTGCTCTACCTGGCTGACTCACTCACTCAGTGGTACTAAAGGTAGAGGAGACAGGACATGTCTTCTGAGTCATTTGGGACTTTTTACTAAAGGCGTTTTGGAGAGAAAAGCCCACTAGAGACCTTGCTAGTTAAAACACTTTCAATTTTAATAAATGTCACAAAGAGGCCACACCACATGGGACAGGTAGGTGGAAGAGTTGGGTTTGATGGAGTGAGTGTTGAAATTATTTTACACTGAAGTAATCAAATTCACGTAAAGGAACCAGCCCGTCCACTCCTTTCCTGTGCACTGCTTTTCAGAACTCTATAGTTTTTCCTTAAAACAGGAAGAACTGGGTGTGGTCGTTTACATCTGTCATTCTAGCTCTTGGAAAGGTGAGGGAGGAGGTTGGTGTGATTCTGTATTCTTGACAACGTGAACCAGCTCTTGCAGCTCTGCAGAGTGCTAAAATGGTTGTGGAATAACTGGATGTTGTGCTCAGTCCTTCATTCAACAGGAACATGGAGGTGGTCATCCTAAGACAGACATCTTGCTGTTTAGCCGTACATTCTGGAAGCCCCAGCGCTTTCTAATCTACTTTCAGAGGCAGGTTCTCTGCAAGTCTGCTTCTACTGATGCTTTCTCGCTCAGCTCTTCCACAAGTTTTTCATCATTTTGTGTCTGTTGCCAGAGTGCTCTTTGAATCACCAGATGTGTAAATACACATTTTCTTCTGGGTGCGTCAGGGCTGCTTTCACTATTTCTAACTTGCATTACTCAAAAAGCAAAGACAGGGAGCGGCAGTTGAAGAGTCTAGAATGAGCACAGATCTTGGATCCTGGGTCTGAATCCCAAATCCCTCCAAACCCCAGTACTTTTATCTCTAAATTATAGGGTTATAAACATCTAACTAATCAATTTTCTCATTGCTATAAATAAATGCCTAACAAGAATCAACTTAATGGAGGAAGGGTTTATTTTGAGTGACAGCCCATCATGGCTAGGAAGGCATATGGGGAGCAGCATGAGATGTCTAGTCACATTGTATCTAATCAGGAGACAGGACAGATATGAAGTGAAGTCTGGCTATCAAACCCCAAGGTCAGTTCCTAATGGTCTACTTTCTCCAGCTAGCATCTACCTTCTAAGGTTTTCACAACCTTCTAAAATAGCACTACCACTTGTTTTGGATGAAGGTTTAAACATTGAACCTATGATTGACATTCCATATTCAAACCACGCCTTCCCGCCTGGCCTTTTAACCAGTTGTGAGATGAGATGGCTTAATGACTATTTCAGGACTAGTTTGTATAAAGGTACGCACAAGCATTCACGTCATTTCTAGCTTCAAATGCACCAATGTAGAGTGGTGTCCTTCGAGCATGAGGGCCATCACCATCTCAACTGTGACATCTTGTGAGTAAACCTCTAGTGCGGGCCTGTTGACATCCCCTCACAAAGGGACGAGGAGACGTTGGAGCCTCACCTGAGATCTCTACCACCTCGTGCTATATTTTCTGTCACCAGTATGTAAGTCTGGCAAAGTTACACATGCTTTTATGGATTCAGAAGGTACGAGAGCACATAAAAGCTGGGGTTCCGCTGAATGGGGGGGCTCCATCTATATAACTAGAGTGAAGTCACATGTCCAGGTGAGACACTTTGGTGGTGCATCTGCTTTGGAGTCACACATCCTCTTTACTCATGCTCTATAAATAAGTGTAATAAACTCATTGGTTCGACAAGTTGGCCTTTGGTGGAATCGTACCTTCGTCTGTTGTTGGAGCCTCTCAGGGTGAGTAGACATTGTTTATGTCTCCCAGGAAAAGTTCAGATGAGTACTTGGGGTGCACATCATTTCAGTGATACCCCTGCTCTGATTCCAGATTTTGACCACTGTTCTTTCAGCTTAAACACCGGGGCTGCGGATACCTCTCAACACCAGCATTTGGCTTTTCATTTCTAACCATTAGAACTATGTTTGTGTGTAGCTTCTTAATTTCTGAAGCTCTTTATACTAGCTTACTCAGCATTTCAGTCGTGGTCCACTGATATCTAATCAGAATTCAATAGGAGGCAGGTTGAGTGTCTCAGAGTTTTTTTTTTTTTTTTTTTTTTGCGGAGAGTTCATTGCTATAAACAGCAAGAAGGAAGTTTTCATAAAACTGGCACAGTAAGGGTTCATCCATTTGGTTTTTTAAATTGATTGCCCATTTTACATAAATGGAGTCTGCAGACTTCACAAATAAGATACAGGAGTTGCCCATTGCATTTCATTTGGCAACTCTAACACAGGTAATTGCTGATCTGTCTTCAACAGCAAAAAGATTAAGTGCCATTTCTTCTCCAAAGGAGTTTTCCATGGATGTTAAGTATCTAGTCATAGTGTGTAATAGATGGAAAGGGCAGATACAGGTGATGATGTAATACATTCCACAGTCGCAGTGACAAAACACCCCCCCCCCCCAAATTCATTCTCATATAGTTCTGGATGTTAGAAATCTGAGACTAAAGTGCAGACAGAGTAGGTCTCAAAAGGAGAGACTGTACCAAGCTTGTGATGATGATGGCTGGTCACTCTTGGCTTGCAGGGGTACCACTTCAGGTTATGCATATGTTTTCACACAGCTTTCCTTCTGGGTGCCTCTTTCACTTATAAGACTGTTGGTCCTATGAGATGAACACTCACCGTAATGGGCTCATCTCCACTTGATTGCAATCATTAAACCCATGTTCAACTGAGATTGTCTTCAAAGGTTCCAGGCATCAGAAAAACATGTCCTTTTGGAGGAAAACATGTCCTTTTTGGAAAAACATGTCCTCCCATAAGTGTGTGTACAGGTAATGAGTGTCATAGGGTTCAGGGCAGAGACACACATTGGTTTTGTGACAGGATGATGGAAAGGCTCACAGCAGTGTCAACAGCTGGTTGATCTGGACTTTGAAGAGTGTGTAGACCTTGCTGGAGATGGTGAAAGGGCTTAAATTGAATAGTCAATAAAACACAGAAGAAACTCATCATCCATGGATGAAGACATTGGCTGAAATATATTCAGGATAGTAGCAAGCATGCTACAAAATGAAAAAAAATAACAATAATTAAATATTTTCACCTCAGGAAAGCAATGGTGGTATCACCAGCAAGAGTTAATTTGTGTTCCAAATTTCCTTTCATCTCTAAAATCCAGATTGCTTGTAGTAATTTGATTTTTATATCAACACCAGCTACTAGGGAAAAGACAGGCTTAGGATCTGTGGTTGTTGGAATCAGAATTGACCTCCATAGGCCCATGTATTTGAGTGTTTGGTTTCCAGTTGGTGGACTGTTTAGGAAAGATTAGGAGGTGTGGCCTTGTTTTAAGAGGTATGACCTTGCTGTTGGAGGTGTGGCCTTGTAAGAGGTGTGACCTTGCTGTAGGAGGTGTGGCCTTGCTATAAGAGGTGTGGCCTTGGTGGAGGAGGTGTGGCCTTGGAGGAGGTGTGGTCTTGATGGAAGAGGTGTGCCACTGGGGATGAGCTTTGAGGTTTCAAAAGCCCATAGCAGGTCCAGACTCACACTCTCTCTCTGCCTCCGACTTACAGATCTGACGTGAGTTACTGCTCCAGCATTGTATTTGCCTGCCTGCTGCCAGGCTCCCCTCCTTCCTGCCATGATCATCATGGACTCTAACCCTCTGGACCTGGAAGCAAGCCCCCACATAAATACTTTCTTTCACAAATTACCTTGGTCATGGTGTTCTGTCACACTAATTATGACCCCAACTAAGACAGGAACCTATTCTGGCTGACCTCTAGGTTTCCAGGGTTTTGCTCACTTTTTGTAGAACTCAAGTCAGATATTATTATTAAAACCAAGCATTCTGATAAACTGCAAGGCACCACCACCACAGTGAAGGATGTTACTGATACAGTAGAGATGACTAAACGGTTCGTCTTTAGGAAGTGTCTGTTTCACAGAGTTGAGCTGAGAGAAACACAAACCAGAAGGAAGTGCTAAGCTTTGTTTATTGTGTGAGAAGCCAGCATGGAAGCCATGCTAAGCTGGGTGTGACTTATGTTGAGTTTTTCCAAGGAGTGTACCATATGTTTGTGAGGACTAATGCTTTTAGTCCAACTTCTTAAAGGAAACAAGTAAAATTCAATTGAAGTAGCCATCCATCATGTTTACAATTCCAAAGTCAAGCCCTGGAGAGGCAGGCGGTAGATCTGACCCACCCTTTTTTCCTCCTTCCTTCCTTCCTTCCTTCCTTCCTTCCTTCCTTCCTTCCTTCCTCCCTTCCTCCCTCTGTCCCTCCCTCCTTTCCTTCCTTCCTTCCTCCCTTCCTTCCTTTCCCCCTCTTTCTTTTGCTAATGTGGCTTCTCTTAGTAGAACACAATCTCTCATAGTTCCTCTGTAATCAGTTAGCTGACTCAATGTTTTATTGAAAGAAAGGGGAAAACTAACGGGCTGATTCTCAGCAATTTGTTAGTCCTATGTTTGGGTCTTGAATAGTTTTTAAAAGTCCATCAGTTGAAAGGGCTGGTCTTCAGTCTGGAGGTAGTGGAACCTTTAAGAGGTGGGGCTTCGGGTGATGAAGTTATGCTGGGGGGAGGGTATTGGGATACAGCATGTTTCCATCCTTCCTCTCCATCTCATGCTTCCTGGTTTCCAGGAGGTAAGATGCTTGCTTCACCTCACACGATGCTTGACACAGGCCTCACAGAAAAGGGACTAACGTATCACAGGGTGAGACCTCCAACAATATTCTAACCATTCTGGCAGTGATAAAGATGCTCTAAAGAGATACTTCTGTGTCTTCCTTTAGCTATCAGGCTACTGTGACAATACACCCAAAGCAATTGTAATGTCTCCAGGAATCTCATTCTGAGAGAAGAAGAAAGCTGGTGTCCGCTAGAGGGAAGCTTGTCTCCTAGGAGTCGCACAATTCTGACAGCTTGTCGGACTGCTTCACAGAGCACACTGAAGCTCAGACGATGTTGCTGGGCAGAACTATATCTTGATTGTACCTGCTTTCCCCAGTAGTTAGACTAAGCTGGCTGTCCAACAAGCTTTTTGTTATCTTCTAGTGTGTGCCCTTTCTTCCCAGTATGGGTGCTAGGAATCTGAACTCAGCTCCTCATTCATGAAACACAAGGATTTTCCTCACTGAGGTGTCTCCTCAGGCCCTCTTTGCTCTTTTTAGAGTTCTTTAATTTGCTTCTAAGAGATGTGGGCTTAGGATTCCATCTGCAGAACCGCTGGGTTCCTCCTAGATACTCCCAGATTCAGAGCCATGTCCTAAGGCTGGGTCTTGCACAGGAAGAAGATTGGATTTCCTCAGTGAGAAGGCGAAGGTTTCTTTCCCTGTTTCCCACTAAATATGCATTTCCTTAGAGGAGGAATTCTTACTAAAGATGAGCAGTAATATTTTAGTTCTTATCTCCGTCGAAATTCATATACAACTCAGTGCAAAAGTTATGCAGTCAATCAAGCAAATGCAGCTGTATGCTGGAATGGTCGAGTATCCTGTCTGTGATCTGCAGTTGATATCAGGAGCTATCAAACCAGAAGGCTCACCGCTAGTAACTTCTGCTATGTTGGTTCTCCATAGATTATGGTGAATCCAACTTGGCCCCACTCTCTAGGATTCCCAATGCTTTTTAACTCCTGACGAGATCTCTGAGCTTACCTGATACCAGAAACTGGTTATTTACTGTTATGACTTTTTAGCTATCATGTGGAATAATGGGTTTCATTGTGACATTTTCATATATTAGCGTGGTTTGAATGTGAGACGCTCCCAGTAGGCTTATATGAAGGTACTGTTTGGGATTGTCGTGGAGCCTTGAGGAGGTGGAGCCTTGTTGGAGGAAGTGGGTTAATAGTGGTGCGCCTACTTCCTTTGCAGTCTCTGTAATGTGACCGCCATTGCCTTGTGACCAGCCAGCCTTCTGGTAGCTCCTACAAAATATCATAGTCCACCCTGATGGAATAATCCTCTTAAAGGTAAGATAGAACAAATCCATTTAATTTTTTTTCATTTCTTTTGTTCATTTAAGGCAAGGCTTCTTTGTGTGGCCTTAGTCCCAGAACTCACTATGTAAACCAGGCTGGCTTCGAATTCAGAGCTCTGCCTGCCTCTGCCTCCCAGGTGCTGGGATTAAAGGTGTGTGTACCATGGTCATCATAATCCTTCCTTCTTTAAGTTATTTTTTTTCAGGTATTTGGTCATAGCAACAAGAAAAGCAACGAACACTCAGTACATGTCGTCCTTGTACATTGTTCTTATTTGTCCCTCCTACTTAGTGCCCTCTTCCAACCCTCACACTCCCTCCCTCCCTCTTGCTCAGTCCCCTTCTTCCCCCAACCTGAGACACTGCTTTTATTTAGTTATTTTCTGTTGTTACTGTCTCTTTTTCCTCTCCGTCCTCCTGTTAGGCATTTTTCTTCTTTCTAGTGTTCTCTCTCTCTCTCTTTCTCTCTCTCTCTTTCTCTCTCTCTTTCTGTCACACACACACACACACACAGACACACACACATGCACACCTGAGTGACTGATTCCCCATATGAGGGAAAATGCCATAGTTGTTCAGATAGAGTCAAAAGTCATCACATTAAAGAAAACCACCATTTGAACTCATGTTTTCTCCTCAAAAGTTGTATTCTTTGCTCGCCCCTTATCAAGCAAAGGTTAGACTTTGTCTTTCTAGCTTTTTACTGTTCTCCAGGTTCTCGTAACTTCTATCTCAGCAGCTCCGGAAGATTCTTCACCCCCAGATTATTTGTGATAGAAATTCATATGCATGGCCACCTTATCTTTATGAAAAGGAATATTTGTTTAGGATCAAGAACGAATTCTCATCTCCTATAGGAGAAAAAAAAAAAGAAAGAAAGAAACTACCTTGATTATTCTAAGGTATTTTGAAACACTAAAAGAAGATGATGTAATATGTGGAGCATTCACAGCCACCACACGTACTTGGCATGTAATGGATCTTCAAATAACTATTACACTCCTCCTATCAATATTAAATATTTAGGAACACAGGTTTTTTTTTTTTTTACTTTTTTATTGGGTATTATATTTACATTTCAGATTTTATCCCCTTACCCCACTTCCTCCCACCACCCAGAAACCTCCTATCCCATCCCCTCTCCTCATGCTTCTATGAGGCTGTGCCCCCACCTACCTCATGCCCCCACTACCCCCTCTCCACCTTCACATTCTCCCCCACTCTGTGTTCGTTTTTTGATGGGACCAAGAATCTCCTCTCCCACCTATGCCTGACAAGGTCATCCTCCCCTACATATACAGCTGGAGTCATGAGTCCCTCCCTATGTGCTCCCAGGCTGGTGGTTTAGACACCGGGGAGCTCTGGTTGGTTGTTATTGTTGCTTTTCCTCGTGGGGTCACAAACCCTTTCTGTTCCTTCAGTCTTCTCTCCAACTTCTCCATTGGGAAACACTTGATCATATCAGTGGTTAACTGTGAGCATCGTCCTCTGAATGTGTCAGTCTCAGGCAGACCTTTAAGGAGACAGCTATATCATGTTCTTGACAGCATGCACTTCCAGCTATCCACATCAGTGTCTAGCTTAGGTGACTGTACATGGGATGGATACCCAAGTGGAATGGTCTCCAGATGGCCCCTCCTTCAGTTTCTGTCCCATGTTTTGTTTCCATATTTGCTCCCTTGAGTATTTTTGTTACTCGTTCTAAGTAGAACTGAGGCATCCCCACTTGGTCTTCCTTCTTCATGAGCTTCATGTGGTCTGTGAGTTGAGTCTTCACTATTCCAAGCTTTTGGGCTAACATCCGCTTATCAGTGAGTAAATACCATGTGTGTTCTTTTGTGATTGGGTTAACTCACTCAGGATAATAATTTCTAGTTCCATCCATTTACCTAAAAATTTCTCAAATTCATTATTTTTAATAGCTGAGTAATACTCCATTGTGTAAATTTGTATCCTTTCCTCTGTTGAGGGACATCTTGGTTCTTTCCAGCTTCTGGCTATTATAAATAAGGAAGCTATGAACACAGTGGAGCATATGTTCTTGTTATATGTTGGAGCATCTTCTGGGTATATGCCCAGGAGTGGTATAGCTAGATCTTCAGGTAATGCTATGTCCAGTTTTCTGAGAAACCACCAGACTGATTTCCAGAGTGGTTGTACCAGCTTGCAATCCCACCAACAATGGAGGAGTCTTCCTCTTTCTCCGCATAGGAGCACAGTTTTACACAGCTAAATACAACAGTATCTTTGGCATATGCTATACTTTGGTTATCTCTTCTATGTTTAGATATTTAGTATGCCTCCATTTGTTTTAACCTCATGTGAGGCAGACAAATATTCCACGTATATTATAAGTACATATGTTTATAGTTGTTATGTAATAAAAATTAACATTAAAAGTATTGTAAAGGACTGGGGTGCTGTGTTAGTTGATAAAGTGCTGGTTGGGCAAACATGAGGACCTCAGTTTAGATTCCAAGAGCCGTATGTGAAGCTGGGTGTGATGGCCCGCACTTGGGACCCCAGCATGGGACGTGCACGGGGAGAGACAGGGGCAGGAAGAGAGATAACTGATACATGCTCATTGGCCACCAGCCCAGCTGGATGCAGTTCCTGCTTCAATGGGAGACCCTTCCTCAAGATCTAAGGTGGGAGGCAAGTGAGGAAAGGTGCCTGACATCAACCTTTGGCTTTATACTCATTCACATACACATATGTACACCTCACAGATGTGTGCACACACGATTACAAGTACACACACACACACAATAATACATATTACATAAGTACAGACTTAATATTATACACATGAATATTTTTAAAGCATCATTTCTTGGCTTTGT
Organism: Rhabdomys pumilio; assembly: GCA_030674055.1. Lineage (NCBI taxonomy): Eukaryota > Metazoa > Chordata > Mammalia > Rodentia > Muridae > Rhabdomys > Rhabdomys pumilio. The sequence continues at coordinate 15,409,785 of JANHMN010000006.1, read as the reverse complement.
GGATGAATTAATCTTGACTCTTTCTTACTTGTTTTGGTTGCTTTCTACTTTGCAGATTCAGTAAATTTAACTGGCCGCTAAGAGGACGTATTTGGGTCACATAGAATGGTGAAAAATCAATGTAGTTAACACACACACACACACACACACACACACACACACACACACACACAGCTTGTGACATGGAGAACTTCACTTGCTTCAGTAGCTCAGTTACCCTTGCTTTCTCTTGATGGCTTTTACACCACAGCTCCACGAATTGCTCTGAGGGAAGAGAAGGAGGAGGAATGTCTCTTAAAGTGCCACCGATAAAAATCATGTCTAGGCCAAAATCAAAGATGCATATGGGATGGATCCCACTTCTTTACCAATGCTGTGAAGACTGCAATCCCAACATAAAGATCAGTGCTGAGAAAGCTTTGCTCTTGACTTTGGATATATACCATATTTCCTTTTTACCACTTCTAATTTGCAATCAAAGTCATCTGTTGCCCCAGTGCTGGCTGTTTATTTTTTTTAAAGAGTTTTTGTTAAGGTTTTACTGCCTGGACTTAATTATATAATTACATAACAGATCTGGTAACTGCTTCAGAGGGACCGTTGTAATCTACGAGGCACCTAGGATGGTCCTTAAAGAACATCCAGGTGCATAATTACAGTGCCTAATAGACCAGACTAACAGGTAGCAGCGGAGCCTGTGGAACCATAAGAGAAGCCTGTGGCCGTCGGGATGTATAATTGTAGTCATGCAAATAACCTCACTATTATGTCATTATGTCACGGCTCATAGTGCCACAGGAGGTATTAATGCTGCATGTGATGATAAATATTATATGCATTTTGTCTTTTTCAACACTAATGACTCTTTAATTTTCAAAATATGTAGAAGGGAATGCCTTTATTCTGGGAGACAGAAGAAAATGATGGTGTTTTAGTTGCAGACTATCTGTCTCTGACTTTGGATGCAAAAATGAAAAAGGAGTTGTAAAACATATCAAATTAATTATCATAGCATGCACATGAATGACTGAATTACAAAGACACATTTAAGATATCAAATTCAGGGTATTATTCTTAAATATTTGCATCTGGTATACTGTCTTATATGTAAAATGAAAAGTATTAAGAATAAGCCTCCTAGGCATGGTGATAAACACCTTTAATCCCACCAGTAGACATTTGGGAAGCAGAGGCAGGTGCATCTCTGTGAATTTCAGGCCAGTCAGGGCTTCATAGTGAGATCTTGTCTCAAAAAAAAAAAGGCAGCAAATAACTCTACAACATGTTGGAAATCACAACACGCACTCAGATAGCTTTTCCTAGCGTGGTAGATGTTGAAAGGTTTGTGCAGCTCTGAGCAGTTCATCCAAAGTGTATGTGAATTTCAAGGCCCATTTTTTATATCTCCATGTTGGCGATATTTTTTTCTTTAATATCTATTGAGAAATGTCTATGCAAACATTAAAACTTTCTCTATATTTTATAGAATTCATAAAAATACGTTTTGGTTCTGTGAGTAAAAGGTTTTTTTATTGCGTGCTTCAAAGGACACACTTTGCAAAGAAGTCCCAAGCCTGGAAGCATTTCATATCATGGATAGTTATTATCCATTAAAATGTTTCATAACAAAGTTCATGTCTGGTGACAAACCAGCAAATCAGAAAAAGAAACAGAATCAGGGTGTGCCTGGCAGCAGGTCCTGGTAACTGCCTCTGTCCTTGTCCTTGGCTTTCCATCATTTTTGTTTACTTTGTGTGGAAATTTACATAGTGGAAATTTACAAAATTCTAGTGAGACCTACCATGGGCCTAGGCTTGTATTCTTTGAGACGACCAGCACATAGAAAAGTAGTTGGACCCACAAATGAATTTATCTATTGAGTCATAAAGGCAGAACCTACAGCTTTGGAGAAAATTTTCTCAAGGCAAATTTATGCCAGAATTATGCAAGTTGTAGTCATGACACATTTAAACAATGCACATTTAAACAATACAGTGTTTTTCATCTAAGGATAGACATGATAATACCGTTACAACATTCCCATGCTCTGTAATATATCTTACAAAAAGTCAAACGGTGCCTGAGATGAAGGAGCTCCTTATCCTGACACATCTCTTTATTCTGAACAGGAGCTGAATGCCATTCAGACACCACAGTTGCTGAAATGGGCTTTGTGCTTGGGATTATGTATATTTATTGTCTTCGTATCTCAGTAAATACAGCCTCTTGTTTTGCGAAGCTTGAACATATTTCCTCAAGCGTCACTCCATTCTTCAGATGGACCCAGACTTGAATAATATTTTGTATGTGCTAACTCCACATTGTGAGAGGAAAACATCCTTACCCCATCACTCTCATCAAAACAGCCAAACAAATGTCATCCATTCAACATATTAGTTTTCAAGATATTTTTTAAGCATTGTCTAAATACGGTCATGAAAGAGTAATGGGGACTGTGTGTAGTCTTTCAGTTTAATAGATGAGGAAACTAAATACATGTGAATTCATGGTTCTCAGACATTCTATGACAGACAACACAAGATTTCGCCCCTGGTTATGAAGTAAGCTGAGCGACTGTCCTAATTTATCATGCAAAGGGTGCAGAGATCATGGACACCATCATGGTTGCTGGCAGCAGCACAGGTTATGGACATCAACACATTCTCTGGCAGCGTCATGGATCACATGGACATCAACATGACTTCCATCAGGCAACGAGGAACACAGACTCAACATGGGCCCCCAGTAGCAGCCCAGATCAAGGACATGAACATGGTTTAAAAAAGGCTGTAGCTGCCAGCACCCAAGGAACCATGAGGCTGCTCAGAGAAGCCCGAGAGACCCATTGAGGTTTTACCCGGAGACTTGGTGGTAGAGGGTGAGCCCACAGAGAACACAGTATCTCTGGAACAACTAAAAAAAGGCAGGTCTTATGGGAAGATACCTTTAAAACATGGCTTCATGGAGTTAGAAAGAATGCCAAATCAGAAAAGCTGCCAGAGCACAGGGACATGGCACCCATGGTCTGCTAGCATGATGGTTGTGCCCAGGGTACCAGCAGGGTATCTAGCACCAAGGGCATGGCAGCCTGGAGGTCTCACAGGTCCTGGCCCCAGACATGCCACCCAACCATACAATCACCCTGACTCTTGAGCAATAGCCCCATGTCTGAGAAGAAGAATGATTCATTTTCTTGATTAAATCTCCTCAAAAGACTTCTTTGGTCTGTGCTACCACAGGCTGGAATGATGTCCATGGTGTGTTGATGTCCATGGTCTATATTGCCATCAGAGGCCATGCTGATGTTGGTGATCCATGTTGCTCTCTCTTCCTTTGCTTCTTTCATTTTTTTTTTTTTTTTTTAGAACTGAGCTTCTCTGAGGCTTCAGACCTACAACACCACATAAAACTTAAAAAGAAGCTAAGCACAACCAAAAGTCCTGGATAGAAAGAAAAGGAGCAAGGAAACAACAGGTGTTGTACTTGAAGTTTGTAAGTAAAGAAACTGCTGAAATGGCCACTCCATGGTTAATGGGAGAATTTTACATTGTGGAAAAGAAAGAATATCCAGAGGCATCTGGATGAATCCAGAGCAGGGAGAAGAAGAAGCAGACTTGTACATAGGAAGTGAGGGAGCCTGGAGGCCAGCATGGGTCTTATGTGTAACTACAGGTGTATGTCAATGGAAAGCCCTGTGTCCTTCCCTGGTAGGCAGGAATCCTGGCTGTAGGCTTGAGTTATAAGACATACAAGCTCAAGGATTGTATAGCAATCCTCTAGTCCAGCTTGAGCTGAGCCAAGGTTGTCATTTGTGGACATATGCACTTCCTGACATCTAGCTAAGTTGAGGGTGTCCTGTAAAAGGGTACATAGGAGAAAGTAGTTCTTAACTGCAAAATAATTATGTGTCATGGCTCAGAAGCACTGCACGGTAGGGTTCAGAGAGCATGTTACCATGATTGCTAAATGGCCACTGATAATCTGATTGTATTTTCTCCTTTCTTGCTAGTGTATAGAAATGTGATCAGTATGTTGACTTTGCTCTGTCACACATTCCTGTGCTCTGAGACTGTACCTCACTACCAGCCCACAGCAGCCTGCCTGGTCATGTACAGGGCAGACATGTGACAAGCCTGAGAATATAAGCAGATGGGGAGAGACAAGTGTCGGTGGGCCTATAGCACAGCTCTTCCGGCCCTGCGCAGGGCATGCTGGGTCTGGGGTCTGCTTCTGTTCTTCTCACATCCGTTTTCCCCTCCACTGTGCTTCTGAGAAAACGTCTCAGATAAAACTATTTCTTTTCTTTCTTTTTTTTTTTTTTTTTTGGTTTTTCGAGACAGGGTTTCTCTGTATAGCCTTGGCCCTTGGCTGTCCTGGAACCCACTTTGTAGACCAGGCTGGACTCGAACTTAGAAATCCGCCTGCCTCTGCCTCCCAAATGCTGGGATTAAAGGCATGCGCCACCACCGCCAGGCAAAACTATTTCTTTTTATAAGCATTGATCTTTCTTAGAAGCTGCTTCTTGGGGGAACACAACTTAAAAATAGAAAATTGGTGAATGAGATCCTAAGATGCATGAATTTTTTTTTCTCATAAATCAATTTTTGCTAATTAATGTCATTTAAAATGGCTGCTTTGAGTAAACACAGAAGAGATTAATATTTTGCTTTACTTTTTATAAATTTTCATTTGAAAAAAAAACTATATAAAATAATGAAAATTATTTACTTGAATAAAAACATTTTCCTTGAACTTTGTGGTGGATGGTATTGGTAAAGAGGAAACGAGGTAAATGTTTTATATGATATAATCAGAACCAGTGAGAATTTCATAACAATGATAAATAGGTAACTAGCAAATCATATTAATGAATGAAGATCTGACAACAGTCAACTCAAATGTGGGATGTTTTTGTTGCCTTATAAAACCTTAGAGGGACTGTTCCACAATAAACTAAAAGTTAATTCTGTGACAGTTGTAAAAGCAACTGTGATTTGAGTTAAATTAATGAAGTCATTTGGAGAGCAAACGAAGAAGTGACAGTTAATGGTTAGTTTTTCAATAAATGATTAATGGATTCTGAATGTCTTTCTTTTGATAGGACAGAAAGAGATCTTCTGAACACCAGAGAAGAAGATTGCAGGCATTGAAGATTTTATAGAGGAAAGACTTAACTAAATGTGGCCATGAAACACCAGGACAAGAAGAATCAGTGTGGTGGGTTTGAATGAGAATGACCCCCATAGGTTCATGTTTGAACACTTACTCTCCAGTTGGTAAAGCCGTTTGGGAAGGATTAGGTGGTGTGACCTTGTTGGAGGAGGTATGTCACTGGGGACAGGCTTGTGGGTCGAGATGTGAATTCGAAGCTACTGTTCCAGCATCATGCCTGCCTACCTGCTTCCTACCATGCTCCCACTGTGATGGTCATGGTCTCTGACCTAATACCACAAGCCCCAAACACATTCTTTCTTCTCTAAGTTGCTTTGCTCATCACATCTGGTGACAGGAATAGAAACATATCAAACACAATCAGAAAGAATAGTTAGCTTCTACATGGAAAGGTCTGACCTATAGGGGAGGAATTAGACCTGCCTAAATTACCTTTAATGTCATTTGTGTCTAATTCAAGGCCTTGCATATGACAAGAGCTCAATAAATGTTTGCTGGATACATGAAAAAAAAATCAAGGGCAATGCCTCTTCATCTTGCGTAATTGTGCAGTGGAGGTAGACACACACCTTTTAAAATTTCTGTGCACATGCATTTTGTTTACCTCATATCTAGATGGAAGTCATTAAGCAGGATTAATTTTCTGTCCTGTGCCATATCTCTCACATACATGATTGCTATTTTTAAATACAAACTGTGATTATGAGGTTGATAACTGGGTAAATAGAGCCCCTGGGCTCTTAATTTCATATGAACTCTTCCTGAGTTCATTATCTATAAATGAGGCAACATCTCTGACAATATCCATCTTAGTCTTCTGTCCTGGCTGTTGCTTTCCTTTCCATCACGACTGGCTTGTCTCAAACTTCAATACCTTTAAATTTCTGAGTGTGTTGTTCAAATTCATAATACAAAGAAGTCAACGGGAGCTCTGTTATTCCCTGGCATATATATGAGTTTCTCTAGTTCCCAGATCATTTTGTTGTTGTTGTTTTAAGAACATATTTTGGATTGTAAATCAGGTTAATTTGTACAATGAAAAAGCATATAGTTCCTTTTGTGGTTGATTAATCACTTTAAGACCATCGTCTTATCTGATCCAATGGGAAACCTAGCTACTTTTCTTGTTCCTGTAGGAAGCAACTTAAGAGAGAAAGGATTTATGTTCCCTCGTGGTTTAGAAGTGGATGTAGCCCATTTATGGTGAGGAAGACATGGTGACAGGAGCCTGAGGCAGCTGGTCATATTGTGCTGACATCCAGGAAGCAGAGAGGGGACAGGAAGTAGAATGGTCTCATGAAATCCAAAGACCCTCTCTCAGTTGATCACTTCCTCCAGAAAGTGTTGGACTTTTCGCAGAGATGACTGTTTGCTAGTGCTTACCAAGGACCAATGAAGAGACCAGAACCTCTATTCCAGTCTCAGGCTGTGACTGATGGCTTTTCCTAGTCTATGCACCTAGGTCCTCCCATCAATGGACCAAATCAGAGTTTTCCTGGGGAGAGGTGTCAACCCTCTCTTCCAGGGCACTGGAGCTTGTGTACCTTAGCTTTATATAATCTCATTGCTTGTCTGCACATCATTCAAACCAGTTTAAGTTGCATCCTTTAGGACTTAATGCTGTGTGCAATACATGGTACTCACTAGTGGGCCCAATGTTGAGTATTTACTCAGAATAATCATTTCTCAGAGATACTATAGAAAGGTGCTATTATCTTGTTTCCAATACTCTTTCCTTTTTTTCTTTTTTCAAGACAAGAGTCTCACACTCTAATGTGTAGCTCAAATAGCCTGGAATTCAAACATTCCTCAAGCTTGCAGACATGGCCCCCCCATGCCCCTTGCCCCTTGCCCCAGCCTCCTGAACACTGGTGTTATAGGCATGAGCCAGCATTCCCAACTATTTCCCATATTCTTTCTGCTTGAGTATTACATAGGGGAGAGCTGGTCATGGCATATAACCAGTTATATTCCTAGACCACCACAGGTTTTGCACATAGCTGTATTCTCAATGGTTTTATCCATGTGCTGCAGTTCAGAACACATTATGATCTGGAAAATGCAGGATCGGAGGATGTCTCTCATAGACAGCTCCAGAGGTGTAAACTGAGTTAAGCCTGAAAACTTTTGTAGGCCTCTGTTTCTTGACCTGTAGAGAAGGGGGACTATCCATTGTCCAGGTTCTCTCAGGACGAGATCCTCTTTAAACGTATGACTGAGAAAAGTGGTCCAGATTGGCTTTGTCTCTCGTTGTCCTCCCCATCCCAACCTCGGCAAAGGCACCCTGATCATCTCTCCTCTTCGGGCCTGATCGTCTCTTCTTGTTTATAGCTGCCACTAATTCGCTCGTGTACTTGCTGGAAAATAGCTAATTAAAACCCACTTCAGCTAACAAGCTTACTGGGACCATGCAAATGTCACTCTGTGCTGTCTGCTCTTCCGGTTTATTCTCTGCATTATTAGCGTTGTTTTTCCTCTCTCTGTCATAATGAATGCGACGATAGATGTAGCGTCCTCTTTGCAGGTGTGCATCGGTACAAGCGCCACCATCCCAGGGAAAGCACCACTGTCTTACTGCACTTCAGCATGTGGAGTGTTATTAGCCTGACGGTTAATGGGTTCAGCCTGCATTGCTTGTTACTGCTAGATGTTTGAACAGCTTCATCTATCTTTTTGTTTCTATTACAGGGACTAGCCACATTAAGTATATGTGTGTGAGCCATTAGTCCCGTCTGCCCGTCTCCTGCATCTCACTTGGTGCAGGATTCTTTCTCTCTCTCTAAAATTAGTATGTATTGTCATCCATAGACTCCAGTGCATTGACTTTTGTTATAATTAGGCTGTCATCATTGCACTTCCACACATTTGCTAATTTATTGTAGCTAAATTAGACCTAATATTAGCAATTTTGCAGCTGTTCCTTAGATCATACATGGCCATATATTTGTATGCTATTTGGTAATTATATTTTACAGCAAAAAAAAAAAAAACCTCTCCATATTTTTTTTGAGTGGGAGAGAGCAGAAAGATGGAAATAGAGATAATATAAAAAGACTAATTCACTTGGGAATGGAAAAGTCGAGGCAAGGATATTGAGAAAAAATGGATTCTAGAAAGCCGTATGGAGTAAACTCAAATAAGCATTCGTTGATGTGTATTCTGGGCTGGGCCAGGCAGATTGTGAGCTGGTCACTGACAAGAAGGACACTTGGACATGGGTGGCCTTGCTGTACTCTGCTGTTTCTGTGAACCTGCTATCCATTTGGATAGATAAAAGTAGAATACCATGAGGGAACGTTGGAAGGGTTTCTGTGAAGACTGCAAAGCCATTGCAAGGATCTCAGGCCACCCTTGTGGTTGCCATCACTATCCGGCATACTTGAGTGAAGAAGGTGCCCAGATGCAAGAAGCTGAGGCTGAAAAAGTGTTGGGACCTTTGTGGTGTTTCCAATGATGGAAACCCTGCTCTGTTTCTACCTAAAGAAAACTTTAGAAGAACTAGGAAAGGGGGCCAGCAACGTGTTCTACGTGTATGTATCCATTTGTGTTGGAATTCTTTTAATGTAATTGGTTTATGATAGTCTAACATGACATAGGTACATAAAACTACATGATGCTAGTTTGGGTACAATGTATGCCACATGATATGCTCAATAAGACAGATCCTCGTAGGACATAAGTTACTAGGTATGAAAGCTTAGGGCTGTCAGAAAGCCACTTCAGATATCTATCTATCTATCTATCTATCTATCTATCTATCTATCTATCTATCTATATCGATATCAATATCGATATAGATAGATAGATATATAGATATATTGTGTTAGTTATTTTTATTTCATGGGGTCCCTTATGGGATGAGTGCATGGTATATGGATAACTCACTAAGATAATACTGCTCCATAAACACTGGTCATTATGGAAAATATCCTCAGGTTTAGTGAATCTCAAACCTAAGTACAATGATTTAAAGCAAAATAAAACAAAACTCAGACCTGTATTGTGGTGCTCTTAAAATTAAGCCCACACGAGTCTGTCTGTACAGAGGTAGCACTCTAGGATGTGTATTAGAGATTGGGTACAGTTGTCATTCATAAGCCCATACTGCCATTCTGGAGTCAGAAGGGATGACCTTTATCCTTGACTGTGCCCTTCCCCCAGGCCTGAGCAGGCCTGCAAGTCATTGACCACAACAAGACCAAACAACAATAGGACCTAGAAGGAGGCATTGCCTTGCCAGTCTTGGTGCCCTGAGGTCTGCTACTGAGCTAGGAAGAATGGACTGCCTGCTGAGCTAGCCTTGACACCTTTGGACTACTATCTCCTCACCTAGCCCCTGGGTGGTACCGAGAAGAGACTCTGTGGGGGGGGTGGGGCTTCCCCTTTATATGTGAAAGCAAATTATTAAACTTCGGGCCTTGATCAGAATACTTTGTCTTGGCCCCATGTTTCTCTCGCCCTCCTTCCCGTCAATTCCTAGGCTTCGTCTCAGGAGAACCTGGTGATCGTGGCTGTAGGCAGCTACACTTGACAAAGCCTTCTGCTTCTGATTGTCTAGGTTCCAGGGCCAAAAAAGGTATTTGATAAAAACAGAGCACACAGCAAGAGTTGGAAATTTGAACAATTTGGAGTCTACTTCTTGAAACAGAGCCTAATTCTCTAAGTCAATCAGACCCAGATACAATTCATCTACTCAGTTTTCTTTAAATCTATTTCTGTCTGACTCCTTAACTGTCTTCTTCCTCGTGTCACTTGTCTCAGGTTGAGTGACATACTGTGTGCTTCCTGGGGGCCACTGTCACCCTTAATTGGATCTTTATTTTGAAATAAAGAAATTTTGACTTAGTTTTTGCTTTTATTGCTTGCTATACCAGCTGTGCTGAGTTGGTTTACAGAGCAATATAGGGGAGAAGTTAGTCATAAAATTTCAATTCTAGATAATTTTAGATATGATGAATCTACCTAATATTTATTGGGCACTGTCTAAATACCTGGTGTTAGTAACTTTAAATCAAGTATGAGAAATGGGTAGAAAACCAGTATCTGGAATGGTCAGTGTGTAGCTTGAATGTGGAATGTCCTTCATAGGCTCATGTATTTTAAGACTTTGTCCTCCATTGGTGGCACTGTTTGGGAAGGTCATGAGACTCTGGGAGATAAAGCTTTTCTGGAGAAAGCAAATCTGGGGGTCAAGCTTTGAGGTTTTATAGCTTGGCCTCTCCCTGCTCTCCTGTTCTCTGCTTCCCATATGCAGATCAAATGAAACTTCTCTGCTTCGCGCTCCAGCTATTACAAATTTCCCATCATTATTGGCTCTAGCCTTTTGAAACCATGTACCAAAATAAACACATTCTTCCTTAAGTTGCTTTGGGTCATGGTCTTTGATCATGGCAACAGAGAAGTAACTTATATGGTAAATATTTTCTAGGCCCCATTCACAACCTTTATAGCTTTCACCATGTATATGCGTAAACACTGAGTGATCACAGGCACTGTGTCTTCTGTTCCTCACTAAAGGATAGAAATGGAGCATGGGTAAAATATTTCAAACTGTGTAACTTAGAGTCTCCTTGTTCTCAACACAATCATATATAGTCCCTTATAAACTCTGTTACCACTGCTACCTCTAACTTCCAGCACAATGATGGGGATTTTGGTCTATTGACCTATATCTCCGCTGCTTACAGCAGCCATATCTCCTTGTGTTGAGAACAATGGCAGTTTAGAATGGATGGGAGATGGGACGTGTAAGAGTGAGCTCAGCATTTTGATATTTTAAAAATAAGCAGATAAACAATAAAATATTCACATACATGGAGAGAATAAGGTCTTGCTTTAGTGTAGTATGGTGTGTGTGTGTGTGTGTGTGTGTGTGTGTGTGTGTGTGTGTATTTATGTGTGCATGTCCACATATGTTGTTCTGGAGTTCAAGCTGTAACTTTGTGTGTCCTGTACAAGTACTGTGTTACTGGGCGACACCACTACCCCTTTCTCTACATCGTACAGATGGAAGTAGACTTTTACTTAGTTGCCCAGGTTGGTCTTGAAACTGCTGTCCTACTGTCTCAGTATCCCGACTAGTTAGATGTATAGGCCTACATCACCAGATACAACTCTAATGAGTGAATTTTACTGAGACAATGATTAGAAAACAGAAGACCACTGGAGTCAGGTCAGAGAACAGTTGGTGCTCTGTGGAGTGCTGGTGCTTTGGAGAGAAAGATCAAAGCCTGGCTCACAATGAAGCATCTCAGGTGATGGGACCCTGTCTTTAGCTCAGTGGTTTATGGGATTCAAAGTACCTGAAATCTCTCATTTGCTCCTGTACTTGCTCCTCTAATGACTTCTTTCTTTTTCTCCTTTTCCTCTCTCTTTCATCATCTCCTCTATCGTCTACTAAGATCTTCCTCACTCCCGACGTTTGCTGGGGAGGTTTACATCTATTCCAGTTTAACCAAGAACTTTCAACTAAGATCAGTGTAGAGAAGTTCAGATTCAAGCTTTGCAGAATTCCCAAACAGGGCTAGTCGATGGCTGGATAGAGAAAACCGCGATGAAACGCCTTTGTCTTCTGGTTTCATCATCTTTCACACATATGTATTAGGTTACAAGATAAAATTATGTTCTCTCTGAGATAGTGTTATACACAGCACTTCTCAAGTCTTTCTACAGAAATAATAAGACATTCTCAAGGGGTAGAGAAAGGCACAATGAGTGTGTGCTTGGGAGGGTGGAAGTTCTAGCCAGATACCAGCTGCCTCAGAGAGAAAAAAATATATTTAGACTCTAATATTTTATCTCAGCAATTATTGTGAATCTTCCATTCTCTTTAACAATCTATTTATGCTTGTTCTAATTTTAAGCATTTTTACCAAAAAACTTTGGATATAGAAAGAAGTTTCATAATTTAATGTTCTACTGATCAAGGACCAGCCTACACAAATAAAGGTAGTTACATAGGCTTATTGGCTTCCTATTCCTACTGGCGAATAACTACCCAGATTTATGACTAGTTTCTGAAAGTAAGTTAGAAAAATCAAGGGATCTATCATCTATTTCTCTCTCTCTCTCTCTCTCTCTCTCTCTCTCTCTGTCACACACAGAGAGAAAGGAGAGGGAGGGAGGGAAGGAGGGAGAGAAAGAGAGAGAGAGAGAGAGAGAGAGAGAGAGAGAGAGAGAGAGAGAGA
>JANHMN010000006.1:15374267-15387491 GCA_030674055.1 Rhabdomys pumilio | reverse complement strand
TGTGTGTGTGTGTGTGTGTGTGTGTGTGTGCACATGGGTACCTAAAGGTACCCATGGAGGCCCGATGAGGACATTGTGTCTCCTGGGACTGGAATTCTAAGTGGTGATGAGCAGATGTCTAATATGGATATTAAGACCTGAACTCCAGTCTTCTACAAGAACAGCTAGTACTCTTACCCACTTAGCTATCTCTCTCTAGCCTCCTATATAATTATTTTTAAGTGGAATGTTTCCTCTTGCCCATCAAAAAGTTTATTAGCTTATATACTCTTATATTTATGTGTTGTTTACTTTTTGGACCATTTATTTTAAAGCATAAATGCTTATTTTAAATTCATGATCCAATAGTTATTACACAGGAATGAGAAATGATCTATTGCTTAATAACCAAGGATAAAATAAAGCATTCTAATGTTTGTTGTATGTGAGTCCCATTGGCAGAGCACCAACAAGCTAGGATAGAGCAGACCAAGGTTAAGGCCCTCTTCTTACCCTCGAGCAAAAGGTGAATAATGGCAATCTATAGGAACTGGATCAAAAAAACCAAAGCAGGAGAGCAGCCAGCTAGGTTTCTGATAACACAGATACTATTAACACAAGCAGAGTCAAGCGTTGTGCATATCATATTTTTTGATATGACATTTCTTACTTTATTTTTGACATTATAATTTAATTACATTTACTCCCTCTTCCCTCCAAACACCTGCATATACCTCTCCCTACTCTCCCTCAAATTCTGGACTCTTTTTATTTCTAATTGTTATTGCAGGCATACACACACACACACACACACACACACACACACACACGTGCGCGCACATGAGCGCGTGAGTGTGTGTGTGTATATATAGTGTGTATATGTATGCCTGCAATAATATACATATAAATTCCCAAATATGACCTATTCACATTATGCTTTCAGGACTGACCATTTGATTATCTCTCCCATTTCCAGCTTTCTTTAGTTGCCTATAGTTCTTTGTGTAGAGTTGAGATCTTGGGTTCTTTTTTCTTTTTCTTTTTTTAATGTGATTCAACATTTACAGAGCTGGAGACACAGCTCAGTTGGTGAGTGCCTGATACAGGGAATCATGGGATTCAGTCCCTTGTGCTGTATAAATTGGGTGTAGTATTATACATTTGCCATTCCAGCACTCAGGGGTAAAAGCAAGGGACCAGGAGTTCAAGATGATTCCCAGCTACAGAGGGAAGCCAGTCTGGGATGCATGAGCTTTTGTTTCCAAAATCATTTTAAATATTCTGTTAGTCTTTATCAAAGGAATGGAATGATTCTTCTGAATTGATAGGCTCATAACACATGCAAGTCACAATTTTTCTTTGGCCCTTTTCTATTAGTCTCTTTATGTAATGGTGAACAACATTTTTTTTTGTTTAAATTCCAACATTGTATGCTTTATTTTCTATTATGTAATTTTAAACTTCAAAACATCAATAGCCAACAGAGTCAGACATTTGGTACAAAAAAACAGTACTAGGTCCATGTCTGCAGAAGAAGAAACAGTCCGCTGAGGGGACAGAATGCAGAACACCAGTCTAGTATTGATTCCTCTTTTGTTCTTTCTAATGCAAGTTCAAGTGTATTTTCAAAATTTTTTCATTTGTAAACAACACGAATCAAAATGGAGTGAGGTAATCTAAACACCACATAAGATAACTTTCAAGTACTAGATAAAACACTGTATTAAAGACATATAGAAATCAGGGTTCACTTTGGTACTTTGGTTTTATATAGATAGAATTGTTACCACCAAAACCAACACACACAAATTAAAGCCAACTTGGTGTTAGGTGCCTACGGTTGATAGCCAGAAGTCATTGAAGACGTAGTCAATGCCATTGTTTTCAAGCTGGGACCCTCAAGGGTTAAGCCACAGCTGTGCTGCACATGTGGACTTCCTCACAGCACAGGACTTCACCATAACGCCCTAGTTCTGTTGGTGGGCAGTATTTTAATAACAATAATGATTCATGTTGATAAAAACATGAACAAATCCATTTTTCCTGTATCTCTTTGGATGGAGAGTGAAACCTAGAGCCATTTGACTCCTTGGATGCCTACATTCAAAATAAAAGCAAATCATTCTGTAAGTACTTCTAAAATGTGTGTGATATTAACTTTGCAAATGTCTATATGGCTTGCCTGCACAGTTTGTGTAGGCTTAGATGTTTCAAAACCTACTTTAACAAGGGTTCTCAGGTACTCCAACCTCCATTCTAGCTCACCGTCCAAAAGGAAGGGGAGAAAACATGGTAAATAGGACAAGGGAATGTGGACCTGTTTAGAAGTAGTTCTTTGGGGGTGATTCCAATCTTTGTTTTTCAGGATACCAGCAGTCCAGTTCAGTAGTGTCAGGGTGCCAGAAGTCCAGTTCAAAAGTGTCACCAAACACAAGTCAGCAACTCAGCATGATTCATCAGAAACCACCAGGCTTCTACTGAGTCATCACAAGTCAGTGAGAGTGACCAGAACCAGCCCGAATGTCAGGAGATCTCTGCCATGCTTCTCTTAATGAGGTGAAGATCAGCAGAGACTCAAGGGTTGACACAGAGTTGCACAGTTAGCTATGCAAGCATGCTGTCACTGTCCATTGAGTTCCACTTATGCGATCTCTCTCCAAACGTCATGTGTCTTCTCACCTCTATAAAACATCATGTGAGTCTGCACCACATGATATAACCAGAAATTTCTACTTCAAGTTTGTGTCTATTGTCATTTAAATTTTACAGCTAAAAACAAATGAAAAAAAGAAGTAGACTAACAAAACTCATGGGAAAGTGCTTATGTATGTAGAAGGTGATAAATAATCAATAAACATGAAGGAAGATAGCATCAAAAGAGAGGAAGAGAGCTGAAATGAGAGTGTATCCATAATTAAGCTGAGATGTGTGACTATTTTTTTTTAAATTTTAAGCATATTCAAAACTTCTTGTACTGTGAATGGCATCATGCAGTTAGGTTAGGTTTAGCCTAATGCCCAGCTCTTGCATATATAGAAGGTGTTGATTTAAAAACATAGCTTTCAACTCCAAGGGAGTAATAGTGACCAGACATGAGTGACCATAGCCCAGAAACACAGATTTGGGTTACAGCAATACAATGATCTAATTTGGATTAACACACGACAAAAAAAGGGCATAAACCAAGGTACTTATAAAATACACTGATAAGGACATCAGATAGGTGTATATAAAGCAGAGACATCTCTGCTGCAGCTTGTAGATGCTGACCAATGACAGTCTTAGTTTTTGATTTTTGTTGAGCATTCTAAAGGGATGTTAGTTCAAATGCAGCAGTAGGCAGTGAATGACTTACAAGGGGCTAGAGATAGCTTGTGATAATTTGGCTCTGTATCTATAATAGTCCAGTTCCCCACAACTGCAGATGTTCTAATCAGTTAGACAGCCTTGTAAGATTTTAAACATAGGCATGAACTTCCCCCACCCCCGGATCTTCTGTAGTATAGATGACCAGGAAGTACTGAATGATAAAAGACCAAATTTTGGAAAGTTAGTAAAACCATGAATATGATGGATGTGTTGTGTCTGTGGGGCACAAGAAATACCTGGGGCAGAAGTAGGACGAATCATCTCTAATGCAAATAATATAATCTGCATGAAAGGACACTTGGCCAGGTTTTAATCCAACTTTGAATATCTTATATAGCACGCCAGATGACATGTGTGCATATTATGATTTATTTTTAAAGGACCAATATACATATAGAACTTGCCATTGAGTTTAAAACCATGAGGTAATTTGCACATTTTCCTACGGCATAATAAATTAAGCATGGCGAACACTAGGAATGCAATTTGCAGTCATTTATAATGCAGTGTTTTATGTTAATAATTCAAAATCACATGCTATTTGGAGACACTTCTAATTAATGTATTTATGAAATTGTCAACTGTGACTGTTTTGGTTCCATCTAGCCAAACATTTCAACAGAATTTGCTTGTTGTTATTTAGAGTTCCCTAGATAGTACCTGCGACATCAAATGTAGGATAGTGGAGGGTGCTTGTTCATTCTTCCCATATTGACAGAACTCCTCTCTTTCCACATTAACAAACATGGTAAACCAATGACTGCCTTGTATTCCAGCACCAAACTCAAAATGCTTGAGACACTTTGTTTTAAACTTTTAAGTGAAAAGGAGAAGGGGGCCTGGATCAATAATTAATTGAAGAGGAAAGTTCATACCTTGTTAGAGTCTTTTAAATATTAAATACATTTCACATCTCGACTCCATAGATGCTGACATTTCTTTAGAGTTGATAATCATGCCTGTTAGGGGTGATGTCTGTGACTTCTCATCTGTATTTGGACACTTTTGAAAAGAGAAGGCTAAATATTCATACGTTGTCTTGTTGAAGTTTTATGATGATTGGAATTTATCCAAGCGAAGTTGAATTTTCCTGAGGATATTTTAGTTAAATTAAAGAATGAAATAAACTAATGATTCAGTTGAGTAAAGAATAAAAAAACTGTTTATGATGCTGTACAGTACATTGGTAGTAAAGAAAGTGTCCTCGATCCTTTCCCCATATTCAAGTAAGTCAAATATTAGCTGCCTCATCTTGCAGATTCTGAGATTTTGTTTGTTCCAGTACAGGTTTGCCATATACTTTTTCTTGCCAAGAGGAATATATTTGCATCCTTTACTGGGATTACTCGTGTTGTAAGTTACAATCACATTTACATCATTGTCACTCATCGGATGACTGTGGTTGAACCACACCAGGACTTAATTCTTGTACCCTGAAACTGTCCTTTAAAGAGATGAGGAACACAGAGAGCTGCAAAGAGAGCATCCTGGGAGGTTTGAAAATGCAAGAACAGTTGACTCCTGTGATGTGTTTGCTTTTGAAGTACAACCAGGTTGCCATTATTATACTTAACATCTACTTACTCATCATCGGATGGGATTTTCATGCCATTGGAGAAAATACACTGACAGTGTGGCAATAGCTCAAGTATCAAATAGCCTTACTAGTGATTGATAGCTTCCAGAAGAAGGATAGTTAGCTTTCTTTAAGGTGTAGCCCTTGGTAGGTCTAACAGTCTGTCATGGATGACCACACACTTAAGATTATACAGGCAGTACTGATGGGACTCGGTGGGTTTTAAATAAACAAGAACACAAAGTTGAATGAGTGTGGAGGAAATAGGGATATAGATGAATACAATCAAAATACAATGTATGGAATTTGCGAGGAATTAACAAAAAAAAACCAATAGAAAATTTAAAACAGCCTTATATCACTTAAAAATGACTATTATCATTTTATACTGTGGGATTAGACATGGAACTCATGTTCATGCAGACAAGCACACTACTGTCAAGTTACATCCCCAGCCTGAGGATAGTCTAGTGTTTTTAAGAGAGAGAACAAATTGTATTATAAATGCAATTGGGCAAGAGTTTTGATGATGTAATGTTCTTTTCAAATTGCAAACTCAAGAATTGTATTCTGCTGTCAAAGAAAAAGAAGTCACAAAAGATATCGAGCTGCAACAAAGAACACTGGGAAAATTTTATACCTGAAAGTTTAGCAATAAAAGACTCATCTAGTAAAGTATTGAGAGAATAACTGCACTTCTCTTCCTTCCAGGCAGTGAGCAATGGTTTAACTGGTCTTGTCGCATACATACACACAAATCTAAAAATGCTTTACTTTCATAGTTTTATTTGTTACTCTATGCAGCAATTTAGTGATAATTTCGAAAAATTTGAAAGTGCTTTTTTCCTTAGACTTTTAAAATAGGTTACCTGGATCTGAAATTAGGAGGGAGCATAAGGAACTTCTGATTGTTCCAGCATCCAACACTTGCCCACAGTGCAGAATTTAAGGACAGGAGGGAGGTCCATTACTCTGTTCCTTCTTATTCTGGTAACATTTGTTCATGATATGTACGGTAAACATTTGAGAGGGAAGAAAGGGACTCAGAAATGGCAGAACTGGGAAAGTAGAGAAACTAACCACAGAGTTAAGCTAAAAACCAATGAGTAGGTCTTGGAGAGATGGCTCACAGCTTAAGAGCAGGAACCTCTCTTTCAGAGAACCCAAATTCACCAGGCCACTCCCACCTGCCTTTAACTCCAGTTTAAGGAGATCAGATGCCCTCTACTGGTCTCTGCAGGCACCTGCACACATGTGCAAATGCACAGAGAATTAAAACTAGAAAAAGGAGAAAAAGAATGAGTGTTGAGGAATGAATACAAATTTTATTTTTTTATTTCAACAAGTGGAAATAATGATATTTTTAGTTAGAGTGACTCCAGTGTTCACAAGAGCAGAATGTTCCTAGGGAGAAACTGGCATTTCACTTTAAAAGTTGTCCTGTAAAGACATTCTGTGGGGTGTAGTGACTTCTATCTGAACCATGTAGCTGTAAACACATTATCAATATGTCTGTGTGTTAACCTATTTGGTCTAGAATGCCATTCTGCATTCTCTGAGAACACTGTGTTTAGCGAAAGAAGCCCGCTCAAAGCTAGTATGGAAAGGTATCAATCTTTAGCTTGTCACTATTAAGTGATCGTGGAGCTGTTATGAGGTGGACTCAGGAGAAGGTTATTAGAGGTGTGTCCTGTGGGAGCTGTAGGATTCTCATCTTGACTTCTTTCTTTGACTTTCTGACCACAAGATACAGTTTTGGTTTGCTACATTTCCTATGATACCAATGTCAACAAAAAGCTTGTTGCTCTGCATAAACAGAAGTTGTTTTGCTCACTTTTGTGACTTGTGCTAGTTTTATGTCAGCTTGACACAAACTAAGAGTCATCAGAAAGGAGGGAACCTCAATTGAGATAGTGTTTCCATAAGATTCAGCTGTAAGGCATTTTCTTAATTAGTCATCAATGAGGGAGTGCCCAGGCCATTACAGGTTGGAGCCACCTCTGGGCTGATGGTCCTGGGTTCTATAAGACAGCAGGCTGAGCAAGTCATGAGGAACAAGCCAGTAAGCAGCACCCCTCCATGATCTCTGCATCAGCTCCTGCCTCCAGGTTTCTGCTCTGCTTAAGTTCCTGTCCTGGCATTCATGGTTGATGAACAATAATATGGAAGTGTAAGTTAAATAAGCCCTTTCTTCCACAACTTGCCTTTTGGTCATGGTGTTTTATTGAAGCAAGAGAAACCCTAATTCAAGTTGGTAACAGGATTGAGGGGTATTACTGTGACAGGGCTGGCCATGTTGTTTTGGGAGGATTGTGAAAGGACTTTGAAACTTTGGGCTAGAAAAGTCTCTGAGTGTTGAGAGCAGTGCAGATGAGGAAGGGCCTGCTTATGAAATTTCAGAGGAAAACAAACACCATACCAGGCTTTTTGTGTGAAGAATCTGTGGTTGAGGGATCAGCTATGATTAGCAAGATACCTGACCTACTAAAACAAAACCTTTGCTTTGCTGGGATACTCAGTGCTGGTCAGCTAAAGCTAAGAAATTAGTGATGACTAAAGCCAGCATCATTAAGGTCCTTAAGGTGAAGTATTCTAGTAGGCGTTTCCTGAGCACACACAGAAGCTGTGTTCCAGAGGCAGCCAAAGTTGTACATTGTGCTAGCAGCCGAACTTGGTAATGTAAGAGTCAACCAGGGGCTATTGGTTTTGAAGGCATGGGGTGGGGGGTCATGGAGAGCAGCTGAGGCTTGGCACTGTGAGAGATCAGGAGAGGCCATTGGTGAAGATGCAGCCTCAGTGACAGTTGAAGGCCCAGGACTGAAGAGGTTATGCAGGGGAGAGATATTTGGATTGAGTAGGCTTCAACAGGCATATGTACGCTTGAATTTCCAGGGTCATAGTTCTTTGGCCTCGGACAGTTTCATTCAGTGAGATTATCCTCACCTTCAAAATGAGTAAGATATATGTGTGTTGACTTAGATGAAAAATGTCTCTTATGTGCTTGAACACTTGGTCCCTAGCTGTTTGGGGGAGCTTATGGAATCTTTAGAGGGTGGAGCCTCCTTGGTGAGAGTTAGTCATGATGGTGGACACTGAGTGCTTATATCATTGCCTTACTTTCTGGTCTGTCTGTCTGTCTGTCTGTCTGTCTGTCTGTCTGTCTGTCTGTCTGTCTCTCTGCCCCCTGTGTGCAGATAGAATATGATCAACCAGCTTCTTGTCCCTGCTGCCATGTGGTGCTGTCCTTGCCACATGGATTCTATCTCTCTGAAACAGTTATTCAAGATAAAAACTTTCTTCCTGAATACCTTTTGGTCACTGTGTTTCATCACAGAGAAAAATCAGTACAAGAATTAACTATGCGGTGTCTAGCTTGTGTTGTGGTTGTAAGAATCAAATGGTACGTACAGAATGGGTTGGCTCCAGGACTCTTGCTATGGTTTGACTGTCACATGTCTCTTTCATACTCATGATCTAACTGCTTATCACCAGAGGACTATGCTGCTTTTCACTGGAGGAGGACATCTGTGGAATCTTTAGGAAGCGTGGGGCGGTGGGGGTGGGGGGGCTAGTTGGTTGGAGTAAGACACTAGGGGCAGCCCTGGAAGGTTCTAGCTAGGCCTGTGATTCTGGCCCTCTCTTCTTCTTGTACCACACCAGTGTGAGCAGGCTGTGTCTTATGGTCCTGATGACAGAGACGAGTTTGCCCTGCCTACCCATCCTCACCATAACCAACTGACTTTAATCTTCCTCCTTAAAGTTATTTTTAAGAGGCATTGTTATAAAAGTAACGAATTCAGCTCCTTACTGCTAACTAAGCCTGCACATTTTAAGTCCCTTATGTAAAATGTTATTGTAAGGCACAGCTCTCCTGTGTATTATAAGTTTATCTAGATCATTTATAATAGCTAATACAATGTAATTGCAATGGAAATAATTATTATGGCCCATAGTCTAAAGTACTGGGGTGTGTGTGTGTGTGTGTGTGTGTGTGTGTGTGTGTGTGTGTGTGTATAGAAAGTGTCTTTCCCAAGTCTATCCTATTTGTACTGAGTGGAATCGTAATTCTAGGATCCCAGGATAAGAAGAGATGACTGTGTACAAATGAGCTGTCTCAGTGTCTAGCACAGAGCAAGGCTTCAGCCATTGCCAACTGTGATTGGGAACTACCACTCTAATATTTGGTCCACACAGTATTGATGCTGTGAATTCTTTACACTGGGTAGTTACTGTTGCCTGGTCAGTAGCTCAGGGCAAGGGGAACAGAAGAAGAAAGAAAGCAGAGATCCACTTCCTCCTTCTGACATATAAAGTCGTTTGCGGAAAGCATTTCTGATGACCTGGTTTAAAAGTCCCAGTTAAGTGATGCCTTATTTCATTCCCATATAAGATCGTACTTTTTGTTTGACTATTTTTGCTTTGTGTAGCTTAAGTGCCTCCTCCTTTCTATTGATCCCACTTGGAGAGGCATTTTATTTCCGAAGGGAAGTGCTTGGGTTGCATCAAGGGTCCGCAGTACATCAAACACATCTCCAAGGCCAGTGTAGAGAGAATCCCCTCGCAGGCATTAAATAAAGCTTCAAACAGGCTGCATTAGTGGGCTCACTCAGCTTGTTCTCCACAGCCAGTTTCAATTTCACTAAAAGGAAAGAATTGGTAATTAATTATCTAGGCCATGTAATGAGTTTCCATTGCTTGGAATTCAATAAAGCTCTTTCATTGTGACCAAGGCTGATCAATAGCACAGAGGGGTTAATAGAAACCACAGATACAGCTAGGAGAATGAAATGGCTGCAGGAAATTAGGCTGGGTCCCTGAAGCACTCTCTTTCTCTCCCTAGGGGGTGGAGGCTGCTCAGTAGCCCTTGTTGTCTTTATTTCTTTCCCTTCAACCACTCTGTAAAGCATTATGGGCTGAGTTAGCTATTGCAGTACCGCACAAGCTAATGGAAATTGCTTTTACCAAATCCATACATTGGAACTGGAATGATGTTGGAGATAATTTATCTGCACCATTCATGATTATTATGCCCCTTAGGTGCTTCTCCTAATACCAAGAGATGTCATCCTTGACTTCCTACAGCAACTTACCTTTCCCTTAACCATAACAGTTGATTAGAAGAAAGGATATAACCAGAAAGGTAGCTAACTTTGGGGGCAACCAGAATCATACGTACAGTGAAGGGAGGGGATGCATTGCAGAGACAGGAAGGAGCTGCCATTCTGTAGAATTTTAAACCTGGGAATAAGGAGAGGGCATGTTTAACTACAGATCAAAACTGTTAGACCTACCGAGACAAAGCCTGTGCCTCAGAGGAGGGACTAGAACAATAATCAGACTTGCAAGTGCGCACATGTTTTTAAGAGAAGTAGACCACATGCTCCAACCATCCACAAAAGGCCCTGAAGGGATGGCAGAGCTTGAGTTCCTGTTTATCTAGTATCAGTCTGCTTTGTTCCCCTGTAAGAGCTCTGTTTCTCAACATAATCTGAGTGAGGTTCCATTCCTTACTGTCTTTACAGGGATCCAAACTTGAACTCGCATCCAGCTCCTAGCACTGGATACTTTTCCAGAGGACTGGTATTCAGCTCCAAGCACTAATACTGAGTGGCTTACACCCCCCTGTAACTCCAACTCCAAAGGTGTCAGCACCCTCTTCTGATCTCTTTAGGCACCCACACACATGCTGTATATATATATATACATACATACATACATACATACATACATACATACATAATACTTACTTACCTACAAACATACACACGTACACACATATATTTAAAAAATCTTTTAAAAAATGAGAAGAATTATTTTGATAAGGATACTGTGGCAGGGTGAGATCCTGGGTTGTGAATTCTGATTTGCAAAGACAACAGCAATAATCTCTCTCATTCAACTAGCTCTGATGCATTGTGGTCTTGCCACTCTTCCACCAAGAGGTGAGCCACATTTCTTTACCCTGTTGAGTCTGACAAGTTCTGTGAGTCCTTTGACATTAGGAAGCAAGTTAGCTAATTTCGTATAGCATAAGCTAATGGAAACTCTATTTATAAAATACATACTTTGGCACTGGCATTATGTCAGCATGCCAGTTCAGGACATACATTCTTCTTTCCTAGAAGCCAATATCATGAGAGAAGCATGAATTTCTTTAAGTAGCAAGTAGTATGAAAAGGCTAAACTGTATGACTGTATAAAGGTCCCTGGATGATGGAAAGGTAGGGGAGGCCAAACCTATTCAAACTACCACAGCAGGCATATAAAATGGTAGGATGTTGGAGGACAGGTAGTGTATAACCAGTGGGAAGTCCAAGAAAGAGCTTTATCCAACTTTGGAGCTAAGGACAGCCAGAGATGAAAACTCTGAGGGTGTGTTAGATGAACTGGAAAGAAATGAATGTTTTCTAGGGTTGATCTACCGCACTTGCTTAAGTGCCTTTGTCAGGTCTGCTTCTCAACCAGAGAGACAATGGTGAAGTGGAACCATGAGAGGTATTTAAACAGACAGCTAGAAGCCAGAGGCTGGGGAACACTTAGACCTTTGTATTTTCCTAAGTCAATTGTGAGAAAATAATCATGAATCTAAATACTAATTTTTTAGACATGCAAAGTTACCAGTTAAGCAAATTCAATGTCTTGTGACAAATTTCCCACCGTTCCGTCTAAAACCATTATCTCTGCTTTTCAAGGATAATCGGAAAAATTGTGCTCATTGCTTCAGAATCTAGTTATTCCAAGGCATGCTAGAAAGCTCAGCATTTACATGGTAGGATTTAAAGGTTGTACTGAATTCCACACTGCCACGCCTGGTAAAAGGTCATTTTGTATTGCCTGAAGGCTCTCTATGTTGGAGGATTTGGCATCTTGTAACCTACAGTCTACCAGATCTGAGGTTTAGGCAATTTGAACTTTTAAAAATTTTCTTCTTTATTGAGGAGAAATAAGCCTCCACTATCATTACCAGTTATGATGTTTGGGATCAAACACATGAAACTGTAGGTAATCTTTATTTCACACCATGTATATAAGCCAGACATTTATTTCATTGTTGAATTATATTACTTGTCTATGGCTAATTTTTATAATGTGGGCAGGTAGGTGTGCTTCCCATATAATGAGTATAAACTGAAGGCAGAAGATATGACTTGATGGCTAAAGTGCCTTCCATACAAGCCTGAGGACTGGAGTTCAGAAGCTTAAATCCCACATACATGCCAGATTGGCATGGCTTCCCATGTGTAACTTCAGAGATAGGCAATCCCTGGAGCAATGTGTCTGGTTATGTACTAACTCTATATGCAAGTCCTGTGTTCAATCAGGTACACAGCAATTGAGAGAGATAGACATATAGAGATAGATAGATAGACAGAGAGAAATAGAGATAAAGATAAAGAGGTCTAACATGAACCTCTTTGCTGATGTACATGCACCCACATACACACAAACATTCGTACATGCATGGATTCACACCACACACACACATTAGAAACAAAGAATAGGTAAGAACTGGACTTGGGTTTCATATTTCAGAGAGACTGGCTGCTCCAAAGACTGAGATTTGAACTCTGGTCTAAGTTATTTGCACCACACACGATTCATTTCTTTTTGACTGAAAGGTTTAAGTAACAGAAACAATATTTTTTTCCCTTGTGTCTCCTCACTGCTCTCATCTCAGTAAGCTCACAGCATCCCATTCTTCCAATTGCCCATTGCAAAGCTTTGTGCCAGCTCTTCCAATCAACTTAATTTTGAGTGGAAACTCAGTGGCTTCAAAATTGTCTCATAAGAGCAGTACGCCAGACACGATACAGCTAAGGACTGCAAAGGAGACCCAACACAGTGGAGCGTGGTGAATGAATGGACAAGTCCACTGTGCACTGTTACCCGTGGTTGTTTTGATTTTACATTTTCTTTATCTGCAAATCAGGCTCTAGTTTTTACTTTCTTGCTATTGCTTTACTTCTGGAAAAAGTAGCTTAACAAATGTTGACCATGTTCTGATTTTTCTAGAGGGCAACTCGCTATAAGTATCAGTAAGCAAGCTGCGAAATCTCCAGTGTTCATCTGAATTACACTTGTTGCAAAACAGGCAACCTTAAAAACAGGGAGTCTCGGTTCCTGGTGCATATGTCTATAGTGGTACCTGGCCTGTGAAGTTTTTCTTTTCTTGTCTGTTTGTTGGTCCTTCTTCCCTTCCCTTCCCTTCCCTTCCCTTCCCTTCCCTTCCCTTCCCTTCCCTTCCCTTCCCTTCCCTTCCCTTCCCTCCCCTCCCCTCCCCTCCCCTCCCCTCCCCTCCC
>JANHMN010000006.1:15361280-15374167 GCA_030674055.1 Rhabdomys pumilio | reverse complement strand
CCCTCTCCCTCTCCCTCTCCCTCTCCCTCTCCCTCTCCCTCTCCCTCCCTCCCTCCCTGCTTCCTTCCTTCCTTCCTTCCTTCCTTCCTTCCTTCCTTCCTTCCTATGTTACTTTCTTTCAAAATATGTACAGGTGTTCAATTTGCCAGTGTACTGTGTGCCTGGCTGGTGCCCAAAGAGGCCAGAGTAGGGCTTTGGATCCCCTAGGACTAGGACTAGTTACAGATGGTTGTGAGTCAGCATGTTGACACTGGGGATCAAGAGCAGCTAGTGCTGTTAACTGCTGAGCCACCTCTCCAGCCCCATGTTTTGCTTTGTGACAGATGATTCTTAACCCTTAAAATTTAGTTTCCTAGAGTAAGAAAATATATCACATGCTTTCTCCCACATATAGAGTCCAGAGAGAAAATAAGATCTCATGGAAGCAGAAGGCAGGCTGTTTGGGGGAAGAAAGGAATCAGGGGAGGGAAAAAGAAACAAGAGATAAAAAGAGATAAAGTGGGGCTAGGAAGATTGCTCAGTTTGTACAGCGATTGTCCTGCAACCCTGAGGGTCTGGGTTCCATCCTTACCTCCCAAATAAGAAGGTAGCCATGTGGCACACACTTACAATTCCTGAGCTGGGGTGGTGGGGTTGAAACAACCAGTCCATCTAGCCTAATCTGTGAGCCAGTAAGATACCCTGTCTTTAAAAACCAAAGTGGACTGGTGCTAAGGAAGGATGCCCAGGGTTGACCTCTGGCCTTCCCATGCACATGCAGTACAGCCATACACATGAACATGCATGTACACTCATGCGCCTGCACACAGTTTTATGTACATGCACACACAGAGGGCAATATTATCCATAAATATTTAAATTATCCATAAATGTTATTAACATTATTATTATATTATTATTATTGTTAACATTATCCATAAATATTGGGGTGAAGAGGGATGAATGTGACCAAAGCTCTTGATTTATATGTATGTCAATGTCATAAGAAGACCCATGGCTTTGTGTAATTAATACATGCTAAGAAAATGTGTCTTCTCCTGATCCTTATGTAGGAGGCTTGTGAATGCTAAGTGCTGCAGTGTCTCTAACTATAGGCCTTGAAAATACTCTGGTATCAGGTATGGTGTTTTAAAGAAGCTTTGCCACATTGCTTATCTTGTGATGTCTAGAGGGGTCTTTGTGTCAGGTTGAGTGTGCAGGGACACATTTGTAAGAATAAAAGAGTATCTTGATACTCTATCTTTAATTTTCTTGGTGACCAGACTTGAATGTACAACCTTATGCACACTGGGCAAGCATGCTATCGCTGAGCTATAGTCCCAGCCATGAATCTTATGTGTATTCCTGCCTTTTGTGCAGAGCCATGATTTTAGAGTGTTCACTAAAATGAAATTTTTACTGTTTGGTGTTTCCCATAATCCTTTGGAGTCATGTAACCCAGTTTATTTCTGTGTCTTACTATCCTCTGGGTTCATCAGAGGATGAAAAAAAGATTGTTTTTAGTATGAATAACTTATATGGGTGGACTTTTAAAGACTTTGAAGCTTCTAATTATACAGCACAGACTGGGTACAGGCTGCTTCTGGTTAGCCCTGGGGTCCTCGTTAGCCACCACATGTTCATTGCTTCTTTCTTTCTGCTAATATTTACTGAATGTCAGATGCTATCCTCAGGCTGGAGTTCTAGAGGTGAGCAAGACTGACACTGATACAACTCACATGGAAATCTTAGTGGATATCAGGATTTGGAGACCTCCTAGCTCATAAAACAAAGTCCACAAGTTTTATACAAAATTGACTTTTTAAAAAAGCATAATTTCTTTACAAAAATTACCCCTTGCTGGATGTGGTAGCATGTACTTTAATCCCAGTCCTTGGGAGACAGAGACAGTGGGATCTCAGTGAATTCTCAACCAGTCCGGTCTCTACAGAAAGCTCAAGGTCAGTCAGGATGACATAATGAGACACTGTCTCAAAAAAAAAAAAAAAAAAAAACTGAAGTGGAAACTTAAGGGGTCTATGGAAAGTCGGTTGGATGGTGTTTTGCTGGAGCAAACATGTGAAGGAATGTTTCATTAAAGTGGACACGGGTGTGAAAGGCTAAGGTGGACTCATGAAGAAACGTTTCACTGAAGCAGACACGTGAAAGCAAGCACATGAAAGGACACGTGATGAAGCATTCTTTGCTAATGACACACATGTATTAGTCTACCTTACATTGCATAGTTGAGCTGCATTTGTGGAGACTCCATAGGGAAAAACACACCAAAAAACTTCTGGTGGTGTGCTGCAATTTCTTGCTGCTTCCAAGGACTCGGGCTGATTGGATGCATGTGCTGAGGTAAGACCTGTGCTGAGGTAAGGGACGTGGAAGACACGTGATGTTTGGAGGGTGTAAATTGGACTCCATGGAATGATGGAGACAGAGCTTGGCTTGCTGGTACAGCTAGCTGTGAAACTCTTATGGGTCTCTGGTCTTCACTGATCTTTGCTTCCCTGAGAGAAGCACAGCTGAGAACTTCTCCTGGTGTTCCTTCGTATCTCCCCTGCTGACTCAGTCTGAAGCTGAGGCCTGGCTGTCTCTGCTTAGTAGTGTCACGACTCCTGATTCGTGTTTGCTATCATGACTCTACTGAATTGAACTGCTGATGTATCCATGAAGTGTTTGTGAGTAGATCGAGCTGCTGCTGCTGACCTGTGAACTAAACTGCCAGGTTTCAGACCACACAGGTGTGAGCTGCTCCATAAAATCATTTCTAAACAGGTCCATTTCTCCCATATCCTTTCTTTCCCACTACCTCTGGTGGGTGGTGGGCTACAGGGGAAGGTTAAAGCATTTAAGAACCACCATTAAAAATAAGATTTGAAAAAAATTCAAAATTACAAACAACACAAGACAAAGCAAATGGCCCAGTAGTTTCACAGGAGTTCATACGTTCATACATTTGTGCGACCATTGTTTATGCACTGTTGTTTCACATGTCTCAGCTAATGTTGATTCAGTGGTCAAGACATGTTGGTTTGTGCACTCCTCGCTTCTGAAGTAATATGCTTTGCCCGCCTTTGTTACACTTCCCTATGTTTTGACTTCATGCTTAACCTCTGACCACAGCTGTCTTCTGATAACTTCTTCTGGATTTAAGAAACCCTTAATGCACTGCGCATCCCCAATTGGTTGCTGTGTTTTTGAGTATATGGTGTGTCTTGAACCTGTAGCTAGAAAAGGAGGTATGGAGGGAAATCTTAAGAGTTTATTTTATTTTATTTTTTTGTATTCAGTTATCTTGCCGTGTGACTAAGTTATCTGGACTCCAGAGAACTGAAGGCACACATAGCATGTGGACCTACAGTCCCCAAGTCATCATTCTATGACACCATCGGTGTGAATGACATGATGTTGCTTTGTTATGGGAGGAACCTGCCAGGAGCAAAGGTGGCAACTGTATATCTCTCATTCCTTTCTAGATTCCAGTGTTGCGATAGTGCCTCATATGCAGATGCTCATTCAGTGTTGGTAAAGGAATTCATAGATACAAACCATCAGCTATTTATCAGAGGTAAGCACAGCTTACAAGACATCCTCAAGCCATGGGTCTGGATTTACCAATTGCATTAAAAAAATCAATCATACAGAATTTATATTTTTTTATTGGCTCTACCATCTTTCACAAGTGTGTTACTAGGTATCTCGTTCTAAAGCTCGTGTCTCTAAGACACAGTCAAGAGTTCTCTTTACAACCAAATCATTCCATCAACCGGCAGTTTCAAAAAGAGTTCTGGAAAAAAATTCTTACAGATCTTTATTAAATCTGAGCATCTCAGCCACAGAGATGAGCCCATTGGGAAGGTTTGGGCCTGGTACCCTGGCCCATAGGTACTTTTCTCAGCTGGATCTACACATTGTCAAGCAAATCAAACCCCAGAGAGGAGAAGGTTGCTTTTGCAGAGAAGATTGCTGTGTTGCTCGAGGACACAACTGCTAACCAGAGCAGAGATCTGAGGAAAGCGACAACTCTGCTTCCTTAGGACGCCTACGCAGCCACTCAGAAGATCTCCGTTTTAATTTTGTCCCTTTTATCCTGTGACCCAAAGTAAAATATTTCTTGGCATGTGAGCCACAGAGGAAGGTTTCAGCATGTCTCATGGACCACAGAATTCTCCCAGGTTTGTATCAGCACCATTCACAGCTGCCAAAGAATGTCTGAGGTTATGAGTGGAGTCTATTAAAGAATGGCTTATTATTCTATCTCTAGGTTAGCTGAGAGTAGAAACTATAAAATGTGTTTTGGAAAGGAAGTGGTTTTTTTTTTTTCCCTATCAAAGTTAAACAATGTGGTGCAATTATACCCCAAGGTGAATGGATTTGATTTTGATAATGATAACCTGGCGTGCCCACATGTCTATGCACTTTGGACTAGAGGTAAGGCACTTTCCTAATCAACTGAGGAGTGTGAGTTCTGATTCGGTAACCTCCTATACTGCGCTGATTTGATAAGCCTGTTATTAAGTACAAGATGGATCTGTCCCTGCTCTCCTAGTAACAATGTGCATGACCTTAGAGAAGCCACTTAGGTGCTTTATGTCTTCATTTGCTTATATATAAAAGGGAAATAACTGCCTCTGGGCTGCATATTATGGGATGCATTGCATCCTTCCCACTGAAAGCTTAATGCTCCAGAACTATGAAGATGGCCTTATTTGGAGAGGGTTTATTACAGATTTAATAAGTTAAAATGAGGCCATTAGGGGAATGAATCCTACTATAATTTGTTTAGGAAGGGGTGAATGTAGACATAGGGACCCCTGGGAAGAGTTTGGGGGAAACAGTTTCAAGCTAAAGAAGAGCAAGGTTAGATGGCTATAAATAACAATGAGGGAGAGTGTGGGAGAGTTCAACTTAGAGCCTGGAAGGAAGCATGAACCCTCTGGATGTTGGGTCTCTTGACTTGTGAAAGTGGACATGTGTTATTTTAAGCTACCTAGTTTTGTGTTAGTTTCCTATATCCACCCTGAGAAACAAATTGTTTTGAGGCTCAAATATAATTCTCAATATGAAAAATATTTATGGATAATGTTATTGCCCTCTGTGTGTGCATGTACATAAAACTGTGTGCAGGCGCATGAGTGTACATGCATGTTCATGTGTATGGCTGTACTGCATGTGCATGTGAAGGCCAGAGGTCAACCCTGGGCATCCTTCCTTAGTACCAGTCAACTTTGGTTTTTAAAGACAGGGTATCTTACTGGCTCACAGATCGGGCTAGATGGACTGGTTGTCTCAACCCCACCACCCCAGCTCAGGAATTGTAAGTGTGTGCCACATGGCTACCTTCTTATGTGGGAGGTAAGGATGGAACCCAGACCCTCAGGGTTGCAGGACAAACGCTGTACAAACTGAGCAATCTTCCTAGCCCCACTTTATCTCTTTTTTTAACGCCAAGGGGTACCCCCAAAACTCCTTTAAAACAGACAATGTTGAGGAAAATCTAAGTTCAAAACTGTTAGAAATGTTTTTTAATCATAAAAAAATTGCTATATTTTAAACCTTTTGTTCCCCCAAGGAAACTTGAAAGTCTTATTCATTGCACTTAGAATGTTAGCTTCCCTATAGGGTACCAACAATTAAAAACATAAAGTTCTAAATTAATAGAGGATGAGATATAACCACAAACATCCCATAATAGATCTAGTTCTCGATCCACTACCATAAAACAGCTGACACTGATGAAATACTGACTTCAAGTCTGGCACAAATATCCCTGTTAATTTAACTGAGTCTTTAATCCAAAATAGTACATGCATTTCAAAACTTACATTCTGCTGTAGAGAGCACTTATATAGTGAAATGTTGCTCCCTCTGTATTCTATATTAGAAAAACGACTAATGGGAGGTATTGGTAAAGCACACATGCGTGCATATTTTACTAGTTGTCGTTATTTATTTTCAGTGTTTTCTAGAAAGACAAATGAGATCTAAACGTGTGCCTGAACACCAAAGGAACCTCAGAGGGTGTCTGGTTTAAGTCTCTACTTTTACAGATATAGAAAGCAGAACATAGCGTTGAGTGGGCTGTTGAAGGTTGCACTGAGATGTGCTGACTGTATAGAATACAGACTGCCTGACACCTGCCTGGTGCTCTCCCTGTTCTGAAGCAATAGTAGCCACACAAACTTGTTAGTCCTTAGATCTCTCTCTCTCTCTCTCTCTCTCTCTCTCTCTGTATATATATATATATATATATATATATATATATATATATATTTCTTGAATTATTTGAACACTCCTTTTCTTATTTGTAAAATGTATTCAATAAAAAAAAAAAACCAAGGTTGATAGAAGCTAGCACACAGCCCAAACCAAAATAGGTTCCTGGGTATTGTCCAAACTGAAAATAATGTCCAGGTTCCCATTCTTCCATCCCTATGTCACATTGATTATGGTATGTCCTTTTGCTCAACTCATCCATCTCTCTCAGGACCATTTCTTCCTTGACCCTGAGGACCTAGTGCATGATCCTTCTTTCTGGCTTTATTGAGTAGACATTTGTCTCACTCTGCTCCAGTTGCCTTGTTATTGGACCACACGTCCTCAATTGCAGAAAACATTCATGCTTCTTCTTATATCAGATCGCTTAGTACAATACTCAGGGGAGAAAGCTATTTGGTATATGAACAATTAACGTTGGTCACAAAGACTGGGGAGACTAGTAAGGCCTCTGTTCTTATGAGTAAATCTTGTTGTTTCTGTAGTTGTATCCAATGATGGATCAACTTTCAGACATCTATAAATCACTTTCTTTCCAATGGATAACTTTTACTGTCACAATTATGTCTAGTTTGTGGCACTAATTGGATGTATGTGCATGTATTAGCTGAGTCCAGGCGAACTATGAGTGGAGGGAGGGAGGGTTCAGAGTCCAGGGCAACCATGCCTTCATTAGACAAAACAACTTAGACTCATGCCTTTGCTTAATATAAGCCATATTTTACTAAAATGTAAAAAAAAATCAACTGTTAAAATATTAAATATTATAAAGCTATTGTGGAATTTTTTAATAAAAAGGAGTCTTAGCCCATGGTTTGGTACACTTGTTTATAATTCAGAGATAATGGTAAAATCTCATGGAAGTTTTATGAACTAATAACACAGTGCCATGAGCATATCTGGTCTAATTACGAGTTTGATTGTAATGTGGAAAATGACCACTGATTCTTCAGCGTGCTTTGGCTTCTATGACTAAAAGTGGGAGGAAGTTGGTTGCATTATCATTTTCCGAAGCTGTTGATAGCTAGGTAGCGTTTACTCAGAAACTGGTGCTCAGTCACTCTGCTGGACTGCCAAAGGCTATCAAAGGATCTAGAAGAAACTAAGGACATGGACGTG
Source organism: Rhabdomys pumilio (assembly GCA_030674055.1). Lineage (NCBI taxonomy): Eukaryota > Metazoa > Chordata > Mammalia > Rodentia > Muridae > Rhabdomys > Rhabdomys pumilio. Next base: position 15,366,784 of record JANHMN010000006.1, on the reverse strand, counting down.
TATTAACTGTAGAGTGCCTGATACTAATAGCGGAAATTCTGAATAGACGGCGAACATCTTTCTTTAATCCCAGAACCCTAAACATTACTAATTTCTGGGGACAAGCTTTGAAAACCTCAAATTATATCTTAACAATGGATCTCTCCTTGGATGCTTCCCGAACTCTAAATCTCCCCTGGGATACACGGAGTTGAAGGTCATGATTCCAATCACCGTTGCCTAAGAAATTCAATTTGACTCTCCTGTTGTGAACAGAGCTCTCCCTAGGGCACAATTAATCAAACCAAGAACATGGGCTGTCCTATGAAAGGACTCATACCAGTGAGCCCAGGCAGTGCTTTCTGGAAGCAACACACAGTACCAGCTAGTCCTCCAACACAATCCCACAAAGACACCATTCAGTCCTTTTCACACACTCACCAAGACAGACACTCTTCTTGTCTCATACCTGTCATCTAAGGACACAGAAACCTTTGGACTTGCTTTTTCATTCTTTAGTGTTCTTTAGCTTAACTCACTTTTGCAAGGCATGCAGTATATGCTATGAATAGAAAACACCACCACCACCACGCACGTGGGTGATAAAGAAAACCAGTTTGTTTAGCTAACTTCCATAGGTGAGGCAGCTCCCCATGTATGATCAGATGTAACATGTCTTTAGATGAGGGGTTTTTCACTGTCAGCCATTCCTCCATGACAGTTATTCTCTAAAGAGGCAAAAACCACAACCCAGAAAGAAAGAATTCAGGCATCACTCTAGCCTGAGTCCAGGCTTACATCTCCAACAGTGTCCCATATTTGAAGAATGCATGTTAATTCTTTATATCTTCATTTAGAAATTTGCAAACCCATGCTCTTCTGAGTCATGGACAAAATGGTTCTTTGAAACTCTATCGTTACCAGGTGGCAGGACCAGAGTCACTGTTCTAGGCACAAACGTGCACATGCTTAGCCTCCTAGGGTCCTAGTGAGTTTGTCTTCTGCATCTTTTGGAAAACTGTTGGTCCATAGAAATTAGAAGGACCAGGCAGGAAACAAAATTCGCATGCAGGTAGAATTATTAGTATGACTATCGTTCTTTTACATTCTTGGAGAAATGTCAACATCACTACCCCTCATCAGGATTATATCGGACATCCTCCAAAGGCCAATTCTGAGGTATACAAAAAGCATCCTGCTCAAGCCTGCATCTAGCACTTGCTGTTTTGGTTTTGTAAGGTGCTTGGGAGGAGATTCTTTGTTAACTCTCAAGGTCTTTCGTTTGTTTGAGAATGCAGAGGTTCAGGGGAGCTTTCTAATTTAGTCAAGCTAATGTTTTTATTTCCCCCTTTTAATAACAGTGCAAAGAGTATTTTAAAACCAGGCAAGTATCTAGATAGTCTTTCTTTGTGTTTCTTATTTTTGAATGCAGTGAGGTAGGTTTGGACACAGAGTCATAAAATCTCCCTCTCCCTCTGACCAACTATTATCTGGAGACATTGCTTTTGGAAATTGCAGGTGCACCATTATATATTTCTGCAATTTTTTTTAAAGCGTTACGTGTGATTTAGTTATTTCTGTTATGACTTAATATTTGAGTAATGTCACCACTTTCCCAATTTTCCATAATTACAATTCATTTTGTCAGAATTTCCTTAATAACCATGTGCCTAAGCATAAGGAGAACACTTGGTCTACTCTGCAAAGCGTCTGTCAGAGCAGAGACACAGGAGGCTGTAGCTGTTAGCTCCTGATTTGGTGTGAGTGGGGTATGCCATATGATACAGGATGGCTCTTGCCAACTAAGTCAGTAAAGAATTTTTATTTAACAGAATTCTGTTTAATGAGAAAGAGTTTTGATAAACAGTCTTGTCTCAGATGGATTAAACAATTGATTTACCAATACTGCTCCTGCCTTGACCCAGGGGGACACAGTGAATGCCACTTAGAATATTACAAACTCTGTGCCATATGCATGTTGTCTAGCCCATGCTTCAACCCTATCACCTTCCAGCAGATTGCTTTAGACAGGAGATCTCATGGGCAAGGAATCTGCAATGCATATAAGCTTACTTGCTGATTTAATACAAGAGAGTCCTAGACATTGACCTTGTCTTGAGTTATTCTAACTTGGCAGGGCTGTAACACTGCAAAGACCTGCAAATCCCTTTTTAACAAGGCTACCTGAACCAAATGGCCCTGGTCCAAATGCATGGAAATTTAAAAATGTCCAAGAGATCAATGACGAACAGCATTAGCAGGAAGACTGATGCGACACTTCACTTTTGGGTCTATTTATTTTTCCAGTCAAGGCTTCTGTCTCCAAGCGAAGCGGTTATCACTTTATAAATTGCTGTGCATGTTATTTAAGTAATGACCTGGAAGAAGATACTCAATCTGAAGATGTTACGGGTACCAAATGCCTCACTCAAATCCCCAGATGTTCAATTATTTGAAGAAGAGTACTTCTCTGAGCGGGTTGTATTTTTAATTTTTTTTTCCAAAAACAGCATCAGCTATCATAGTGTCCACTGAGCCCCGGTCCTTGAAGTACCCCCAGGCATTGTGGGTCCACTAAAGTGGTTCTCAAGGCGAGAGGCAGGCCAAGAATGGAATGCAGGTGCTTCTGATTCTGCTTATGAATCCTTTCTTTCATCAGGAAGGACAAAGCCCTGTGATTTTTTTTTCCAGGGTGGGAAAGAAATTGGCAACACCTATCATCTTGGCAGTTAGAAAGTCTAATTTGGCAGGATGAGTAGTGTGGCCCGTGTAGAAATGATCTTACACGCTCATTACATAGCCTGTCTAAAATGGCAGCCAAATGCACACTGTACTCTAGTCACAGTTAGCTGAGCACAAATGGAGAGAGAGTTTGCCTCGATTACACCCATATTATGGTGCATTTAATATATCAGTCATCAAAGGCATGGAAAGGGAAATATGCAAATGTCTATGTACATATCACCCTCCGAGCAGAGGATGCACATCTTCTGTTTTCTGTAGTTTTCTTCCAATTCCTGTATGATCAAGGTCAAACATTTTTAAGTAGAAGCTTCAGAACAGTAGAGGGTATGAAAAGTGGGCTGTAGACAGAAGCAAAACTATTTGTGAGAAAGATCTGAGATCCTTATGGCAAACATTCCGCTGTGTGTGTGTGTTCTTCATTGTAACGTGAACAAGTTGAAATCTGTGGTTTCTTAGTTTATATTTATCCTATTTTCTATAATAATTGTGGTTCAACCATAAAAAAATGTACAGACTAACTATAACATTTCAGCTCTGTATTCACAGGCTGGTTACTTGGCTTGTCCAGGATGTTCTTGCTCTCAGTTTTAAATGTGCCAAAGTTATTATAAAGATAGATAAAGAGCTTTTCTTTGAGAAGGTGTTTGGAGAGGTATTGATGGTTCAGTGCATATGAAAAGGGGAATATGCTTTCATTTGGGGTTGGCAGGCATCCCGCCAAAAATGAAAATCAAGGTATAACTGGTTCATTGAATAAGTTGGGTTCTGTAGACTGAGCACAAAGCAAGGCAGTGTGATTTTCTCATTCAAAGCGCCTCTGCATTCTGTTGGGTTATTTTGCGGATTAGTTCCTTCTCTGCCCTTGGATGAACCTTCAGGCAGGTCATACCTCTCAGATAAGAAACAAATGGTCCCTTGTTAGGGAATTAAAACATTACTCTGATCCAATAATCACACAACTCCAGCCCAGATCCAAAAATTAAAGGAGACTTCACATGTGTATCCAGATTCATCTCCACTGCACTGTCTGGGGTCTGATCCAGATATGAGAGTCTAGAGAAAGGTCATTGGGGTTTACTGAATCTTTTCTAAATATGCCTTTTGAATCCTGTGGCTTTAGAGAAGATGAACGATAGGGAACAGGAAGACGTGCCAGCTTGACACTGCTCTGAGCTGCCATTGAGGTCACAGAGACACGGCTGATGGCCTATCTGTTGGGAGACTTGAGGAATGCCCAATGGGATGTACAACTATGGATGGATGCTACTATGGCAGCTGATCCCTGGGCTCTTTGTCTGGGAACACATATCTCAGCCCCATGTTTCTTGCAGCTTGATGCGCTGGAAGTATGCAAGTAAGACTGACTAAACACAGCAGGAGATAGTTTAAGATTTGGGACTGGACTTAGAGTCAAGAGAGAAGCTGAGGGTGTCCCCTCCCGGATGAAACAGAGGGACAATTTATAGCTCAATAACAGTAGACTGGGCAGAGTTTTACTGACAGTTGAGAACTCACCTGAGCTATTTTTCACTTTGCTCTGAGACAAAAGAAATGTTGCATCTTGCATTCTCCTTTAGCTATAAAGTCCTGAATTTTTATAGTGAGGATCACTCTTAAAGTATGTCTAGATGTATGGACATTTTTTTCTGTATTACTAATTAAACGTTGCCATCAAGGATACTCTTGTGAATTCTGAATAGCTACATACATTTCTGTGCTGGGATCACTTCTCAGGGAATTTCCATTGGTCACTGAGAAGAGTTATAAGGAACTCCAGGAAAATATATGTGAAATAAATAAATTGGAGAAGGATTGAGGTCTTCCAGAAGCCTGGTTTCCCTGCTCCTGTATCCTCTTGTCACTGACCAGGACTGAAAGCAAATGGCTGTAAAAACAGGAACCTTGGTGCACACTTGTGATCCTGGGTCTTGAGAGGTGAAGACAGGAGTGTCAAGAGTCCAAGGTCCTTCTCAAGGACATCAAGAGTTTGAGGCTAGCCTGGGCTACATGAGACTCTGTCTCAGATGGGGGTGAGGGAAGTAGCTTTAATGAAAGCTCAGAGTCTGACTATATGAGGAAAAGAACATGGCTAATGATTCACATTAATTAACGAAAGTGGCACAAGTTGGGTCCCATTCAAATAACATGGGTACAGATAAAAGTCTACCCTGGCTTGCTCGCTTCGGATCATTCCCCATTCACTTTCTGTATAAATGCGGACTACTCTTATGTTTGGATCAAGAAGTGAAAGATACACTTGAGAAGGAAAAGCCTTTCTTATACTTTGCACTTAGGTAGAAATTTTCCATTCTTGGCTGTTTTAAAACATCTTTTTTTTTCTCTCTCTCTATAAACATTGGTGTCCCAAGATTTTGTCCATAGCCTCAAGTCAGAAGATTAATGATCTGCTCCCAGAATGATCTCAGTGAGCAATGGATGTGCTCAGAGGTGCAACTGTAAAGCTCTGTGGTTATGTGGTTATGATTCCATGGCCCTCTGTGGATACCTGGGCTTTGCTTAAATGTTGCTCATGTAGTACAGGTGATTTCAGTGGTGTCTTTACAGATATTGATGTTTATACGCTCTTTCAAGTTGGGACTAATGGCAGAATGGTGGCCCCTTCATTATTTCCCCATAAGCATTCTTTCTACCAGAAACATCTGGAGTCTACATTTCCAGTGAGTCCAAGACTCCTTCTCAGTTTAGGCTCCTTATAGTCAGGTTCATCTACTGACACATGGGCTGGATACTTCCTTGTTGTGGAATTATGCACGTGTGTT
>JANHMN010000006.1:15328299-15350515 GCA_030674055.1 Rhabdomys pumilio | reverse complement strand
CTCTCTCTCTCTCTCTCTCTCTCTCTCTCTCTCTCTCTCTCTCTCTCATGGTTTGGGATGTTTGAGTCCAGAAATGCCTGGCCCTGTTGTCCTGAACCTGCAGCAAGGCTAAGTACCTCATGGTGAGAACACATAATGACAGAAATATTCCCACTTTATGGCTACGAAGTCAAGAGAATCAAGAGGAGGCTGAGACTGGTGTCCTACCATGTCCTTGAAGGGCCTGTGGCGAAGGATCTTCCAAACAGCCTCACCTGCTGACAAGTTCACCAGTGACAGAGTCATACTAAGGACTAGGTTTTACAGAGGGGCTTGGTCATTTAAAAGACAAACTATAATGAAATGAGATGCAGTTAAACTATAGTGGTTTTTCATAGTCCTACAACAATACTGAGTTTTTCAGACCATAAAAATAGTATATTATAATATTTTGCCAGGCAGTGGTGATTCATGCCTTTAATATCAGCCCTTAGGAATCAGAGACAGGTGGATCTCTGTAGGTTTGTGGCCAGCCTGATCTATATAACATGAGTTCCAGGATAGCCAGAGCTACACAAAGAAACCCTGTCTCAAAACAGACCCCAACAAAACAAAACGATACAAGAAGAAAACAGTATATTATCCCATTTTGAAGGTGCTCTTACATTTCCTTTCTCAGTAATGTTTTTAAGTATATATTTATAAATTTCGTTATTTGTTTTTAAATATGCTCTTTTAAGCCTAATAGCTTAATCTAAAATTTTTCATTTTTCACATGTCCTGATAACATACAGGAACACAATTTATATTTTAACCTGTCCTCCTATAACGTTTGTAAGCACTTACCACTTCTGGTAGATGCCTAAGATTTTCTTCTCTGGCAGCCATGTCATCTGCTGGTATGAAAACAAAGAATGTTCACTTCTCTATATAATAATCTGTATCTGTTATTGGATTTTTTTTTGTCTTATTGCGATGGATGGCCCGTGGCTGCGTGACTAGGTTCATTTTTATTTCTTTCATTATGTGTGTGTGTGCATTTGTCTGTGTTCATAGGAGGCATTGTACATGTGAGTGTAGTGCCTCAGAGGACAGAAAGAGGATGTTGGGTCCCTAGGAGCTCCAGACACAGGTGGTTCTACCCAGTGTGGATGCAGGGATGCAAACTCTGGTCCTCTGCAAGAGCAGTTCATGCTGGTACCACGCCTCCACTTACCTGAGACGACATGTGGTAGCAAAGCTATGTTGCTTGTTTCTGATTTCAAGGGGCTACAACACAGTCTTTCACCCACCACGGGGGGATGCCTGTTTCTGTGGATGGCCCTTTTCAGTTCAGAACTCTGGTTTCTGTTTACTAATTGGTGGAGAGATTTTTTTTTTATAATGAGCTTGGTTGAATAGCAGAACATGCATCTGTTGAAATGGCTGAGTTTCTTTTTCATCTTGTCAATACAGTGAATTACTTTGATTTTTCAAATGTCAGGGTGGCCTCGAATCCTTGAGATTAAAATAGGATATCCTGGTGAGGTGCATTATTAGATCAATTTGCTCCTATTTTAAGGCATTTGATACGTATGAAAGTAATTTGTTAAATATTCCCTCCTTTGTCTTATCAAAAATGTGCTGTGAAATTCGTGCCCTGACCTCACTATTCTCTATAACCACCGGTGAATCTCAGTATCTTCTCATTAAAACGTTTGATCCTTGTGTGGTTCAGGTATTACCAGTCTTCATACCACCACTGCCTTCCCAGTGGTCCAGACTGAAAATCAGAGATAATTCTGTTTCCACACAACCGTCACTCATGTGGTGGCAGTGTGTATCTTCAGAGTGTTCACTTCATGCTCTTCCCTCTCCTCACTGCCCTCCCTGCCAAGCTTAGAACATGGTCAACTTTTGCCTAGCCACGTTTTACAAAACAGTTTATAGGCCTTATTCAAATAATAGTTTAAAAACAACAACAAAACAAAACCAAAAAACCACCCCCAAAACCCAGAAAACCAAACACCTGATTTAAACCTCAATAATGTACATCAACCAGCATGCCCCTTCTGACTAACTTTACTTAGATGAAACATGAATAATGACTTTTTACAACATAAAATTGGTTCTAATTTTTTTTTACCCTACCTTGTAACCCTTCCTTTTCTCTTAGTTCTTGCATGCGTCGGGGTTGGTTTGGATTCCCTGCTCACAGGATGGACCAGCACACCTTGGCAGCTTTATTTCTTTTTTAATTTCTGTTTTTCGGAAGATTAATGTTCAATCCATTTCCCTTCCCTTCTCGTAGACTTAATAGGCATTATCGTTATTTCAGTAAAGCAGGACTTCACACTCACAGTAAGAAATGTAATTGCTTGTTACACCAACATGACTTCTATGTAATATAAACCTGGTTTGTATGTTTTGACCCCCGCCCCCCACCTATGCCTAGCATCTATTTTTCTCAAGTCTGACGACTGTCTACATACTCTAGAATACTCAGAAGTAGTAAATTATCCCCGCTAAGCAGACTGTGGGCCTCAACAAAGCCCAGAAAATGTGTTTAGCTTAATCAACTGTTATTGGAAATGGGAACCGTTTTGAAATTGCTTCAAAGAAAAACAAACCAACAAAACCAGTAAACAAGCACTTGGCACAGAAACTCAGCTTCATTGAACTAAACATTTTAAATGGAGGGTGTTGAAAGAGAGCAGAGTGAGGCGCATCCGTGACGCGGCCTGGAAAACCGACACGTTATTTAATAAGGTTATTAAACTCGTTATTTAATAAGGTTCATAACAGAGAAAGTCCCTTAAAGATGGATTGTTATCACAGTTGAAGACCAGTTTATTAAGATGTTAATGCCTGAGGCAGAAGCAAACTGTTTCCTTAGTCTGCCAGAAGGATGGCCTTCCTTAGAACGGCCATAGCCCGTAGCACATGGAAATTAGCGCGTCATAATAAACATGTTTGAGATCTGGACTAGGCTCAGATCCTAAGATCTGAACATGACTGAAATATCGATAGGATTCCCACACTCACTTGCGGTCAATATTAGCAGTATCCACGAGACTGAGTCTTTGAATATGGAAACCCATTAAAAGAGGTTTCAAGCGGAGGGGTAGACCTTCTGTGATTGCTGAACACCCCTGCTCCCACCCCAGCACCCCTGTGAGCCCTCTTGAGCCATATTGTTATTGCTTTGGTCTGAATCGTCCCCATGTGAAGGGTCCCTGTTTGCAGAATGGACAAGTAGGCACGGGGTCATCCACAGGTAAACAAGAGCCCCGTGGAAAGGCACACGCTGCGCTGCTTATAACACGCAAGTCGCTTCTTTTCATTTCTTAGCATTGCTATCTGCTCTATTATGTGAACTCTAATTTACCAGGAGGTTCCCCAAAATACACCATTAAACAAGTTTCATATCTTTTAAATATCCTTAGTCAGCTTAAGGGACGTTTCCTTCCTTCCCAGCTTGCTAAAAGTGGAAGGTCAGCGGTCCCAAGTTATGAAGTAAAATACTACCTCAAAACAAAAAAATCGAAATACTTCTAAAATGCTGGCTTTGTAGCTTATTTAAAGTTTCAGTTATTTCCTGCATTTAAAATTTTCCATACTTTTCAGATGAATTTTGACATTCTGGGAATAAGCAAACATAAGCTTTAAGAGGCCGGCTTTTACCTTTAACCAAAACCTGGTGTTATACAGTGGGAAACTGAAGTTGGATGGACTATTAAAAAGTGTACGATCGGAGCTAGAGAGATGGGAGAGATGGCTCAGGGGTTAAGAGGATCCAGGTTCAATTTCCCAGCATCCTCTTGGCTGTTCACCACTATTTGTAATTATAGTCCCAGGAGATCTGATGCCCTCTTCTGGCCTCCATGGGTACTGCATGCAGGTGGTATATGTAGGAAGGCAAAACACCCGTACAGATAAAATACATTTCTTTTTAAAATGTCCATGCAAAGTTCGCTTTAACCTTCAGCTGTATTGTCCTTAACAGTGTGTATTCTTTCTCCATCCTGTCTATGAACATTCAGATTCTAGTCATGCCTTAGGGGTCTCTCACCCCACATATCCTCAGTGAATTAATTATCTTCAGACTTACATAGACCTTCCTACTTCCTTGTCTTTTAGGATGCCCCAAGGGATAGAGACACGACTTGGGGTTTAAGAGAGACTTGGGATGTTATAGAGAAACCTTGCGAGGTTTTTTTTTTTTTTTTTTTTGATTCTAGCAGGGGAGCACAGCTAGTGACCTACCTTTGACCTTAGACCAGTCATTCTGCATTTCAGGAAAGTACACAGCTTTGGAAAGCACCCATATCTGGAGTGGTAAGGGAGGCAGGGAGCACTTGCCTAGCCAGCCAGAGCAGTCAGATCAATCCTGGTGATCAATGGGATGATAGATGTCACAGCCAGATGGCTTTAATATCCTACAGTTTGCTTCCCAGCAACCAAGTTGAGGAGCTCACAATTGCCTGTGATACCTCTGGCCTCCGTGAGCACTTGCATACACATAGGCATGCATGCACAAGTGCAAATGTATGCGCACACATACATAAAGGCACATAATTAAAAATAATTTAAAGAAGATCCTTTGAATCTTCTGTAAAATTTATCAACTAAGAGGACTTACGAATGTATTTATGACTAATAAGTTTCTTTGTGGCAATCTTTGTAGTAAATTTTTAAAGTTTATAGAGTGTGAAAAAGTATCCAGCATGGTATAGAAAATACAGTATTCAATCAATAAATTTACTAAAAATTCGCTGAGTTGAATTACCAGGGTTAGAAACAGAAATTAATTTATAACATCCACTGTCTTCGGATTAAGGTTTTTTTTTCTCCTTTATTTAAAATATTGACTTTCCTGACTCAACCTCTTTTTATCAAGATTGTCTAGTGGAGGGAGTTAGAGAATCTGTTAAAATCTCACAGTAGAAATTTTGAGCAGGTGAGTTAGCATTAAGATGCAAGACCTGCCACCAAAGCACTCAGGAGGCTGAACCAGGAGATTTGCAGCAAATTTTAGACTAGCCTGGGCTCTGTATAGGGAGACCCTGTCTCAAATTCCCAACCCGGTAGAGAAGGGGAGTAAAATGGAGGACAATGTAGATCACATCTCAACATAGATCACATTCCATGCTGGCAGCCACAGCCTTTGGAGAGTCAGCAGAGAATGCCCGGTGGCAAGACCTGATCGTCAAAGCCTGCTTTAGGTAACTGCTTCATGCATATCTCGTCAACTGACTTCGGCCTTGGTGGATGCCAGAGTATAAGCTTCTGTGCCATCTGTATGAAAGAGGAAGATGGCATTTGAAAAATCGGTGTTGACAATGTGTCTGAAGTCAAAAGTTATGAATGAATATTGAAGGTGAGATCTTTTGAGACTGAGCAAAGTCCAGGCTCTGACTGACAATGGTACGCTGAAACCTACTATTTTGTATGCCTGGAAAGTGTTCAGAGATGAATTTAAAAACCAAAGCAAAATGATGTGGGACCAGAAATAGGAAGATGAGGCTCATTTATTTATTCCAAAGTTCCTTACATCATATATATATATATTAATATATATATATATATATATATATATATATATATATATATATGTATATATATGAATTGTGTGGAGATCTGGTAAAATGTGTTGGAAAAGGTGCAGAGAAGAACATTACCTTTCCAACAAAGCACTGAGAGAGATCAATGCTGCAAGCCCAAGGGGCTGGGGGAGCAGCTGAGTCAATCATTTGTTACTGGACATTTGAGGTAGTTCTGTGACTGAGGTGCTAAAAACATCTCTAATAGATCCCCAAAATAACGACTTAAAGATGTACGGGATATACTCAGCACACAACGTGCACACATGAAAATGTCCTTACGGAACACAGTGCCATGCACAGTGAATGTACACAGTGATATTCTTAACCAGTGAGGAAAATAAGTGAAACTCTGTGGGTCAGACACAAATAGAAGGAAAAAAACAGAGTGGTGGCATTTGGGAAGAAGGGTTTCAGTGGGCAGGGAGGGGGAGGGGGAACTTGAAAATGACTACCAACCAGTGTCTAGATGTATGAAATTGTCAAACAACAACAACAAAGCTATAAACTGAAAAAGGAAAAAATAAGGAAAGTAAATATAAGTACATTTTTAATCACACATAAAAGTCCTCAGGTGTTTGCCCGATAAATTCTCTCTGCAGCTGAGACTGGGACACTGTAAGCTATGAGTATTTTCTATTTCTATCATTGACTTATATAAAAATTATTAGGACTGAGAAGTAAAAAGCTTTTTAAATAAATAAAAAGTAAAAAGCTTTTTTTTTTAAACAAGGTGCTAACATTAGTAATTGAGGCATTGCGCAATATGAAACACAAGAAAAGTTGTGTATTCCCTTAAAAGAAGCATTTCATCCTGAACTTCTCAAAAGCCGTAGTAGCGTACCACCTGGAGATCACTCCTGAGCAGAGAACACAGTGTTTTTATATGCAGTAACCCACAATCCGCCCTGACCCCTATTCCTTACAGCCAAATAAATTGCAAGGCGCCCAGCCGTTGCTTTCTGGCAGCAGGAGCCCTGAGATAAGGCTTCTCACTGTGAGCAGCGTGCTACCCTTTACCATTATCTGTTGATTGAACCTCAAAGGAGCTTTCAACCTGTTGGGGAGAGCATACACAAGGCTTTCTATGCGGGCACGTGTGACAGGGAAGGACAGGTGATTCTCAAATTCTGTGCTTTGTGACTACTTTTCATCCTTGGAGCACCCTGTGTCCCAAGCACGGGCTCCAGCTGCGATGGAGGCTTCTGAGAATAGAGGGGACGCCAGGTGCGTGCTGTAACTAGAACTCAGGGGAAATTATTGGTTTCTAGTATAGGAAGCAGTGGAAGGTCAAACCCAAGGCTAAGTAGGTGAGAGCCTCATGTCGATTAACAAACAACTTAAACCCATTGGGTCACAGGTGGCAGGAAGTTTAGATTATCAGCAAAGGGAACTAGAAAGCCCACGGGAAGCACTCAGAACTTGAACCTGTGATCAGCTACAGATTTCCTCAGTTTGACAAGGGTGGAGGTGGGGAGAAAGTTGAAGAGAGTTGAACAAAATGATAGATCTCTTAGAGGCCCAGTTGCTCCATGCTTTAACTCCAAGCCTTAATCAGATTCCCAGCATACCTATGGCTTGAGCATGGGTAATAACATTTAGTAAGTTGGATCATTTACTATCGAGAGACTGATGTGTATGATAATGTAGACTTTTCTGCAGGAAGGCCTTGATCCCTGGAGGGCATGGCATGCCAGTTAGAGGATGCATCTGGGATGGACAAAAGTCACTTTCCAAAGAGTGTGCTTCCCCAGTGGTGGTTCTTAGCTTTTGAGGTATCTTTGAAGATCTCTCTAAGCTGAAACAGGTGTGACTTATAGGAAGAGGCTACTGGGACAGAGGGAGTAGCCTGGCATTCTCTCACTAACAAGGCCCTGGTGGTCCCTGGGGTGCTTACTCCACCTGCCACCGAGCAGAGACATGGTTATTTGACCCTTACCTGGGGGGTTTTGGAGTTGATATGAGATCATGTTTGTTATCGGGCTTCTCTTATGGGTTTTGTAACAGTTGCTCCGTGGGGCATTGTTTGTGGGGCTTTCTCACATCACCTGACAGACAGATGTCAGCAGAGTATCTCTGCCCTTTTCCTACTATGGCCAGTGTATGGGTTTTCAGATGGTAGAAGTGAACACCTCCAGTGAGAGCTAATGCTGAGCCCCAGGCTTACTCAAATTTCCCATTGGTACTGGCAACACTAAACCAGGAGGGTCTCACCAGAGGGCTCCAGATTTCTGGAATTGAGAAGGGTGGCATGCAAGCTCCCTAAGGGCCTTCCATCGTGCCAGGGTGTGGCGGAATTGCCTTGGGCAGTCTGTCCCTTTGTTCCTTTTTAAAGTCTTAACTTGGATCATTTCACTTCCTGCGGGTTAGTGAAAGGATTGCTTCACAGGACAGGAGTGTCACACCTAGTTACACATACAAAGAGAGGTTTTCTTTCTGGGAACAAAACCCCTGCTACCATGCCTGTGCACATCCTGTGTAGCCATGCTCCAATTCTTTAAAGACTGATCTAAAGTGTCTATGTTTCTGTTTAGTCAATGACCACAAACTGCTGGAAGGTTCATCCTATCACACAGACTGAGACGTGACACCCTGAAGTGTTTGTGGGACTTGACTGTGGTGCAAAGATGGAGCCTTGTAAGATGACTATTCTCCCAACACCCTCTGTGTGGTGTGTGTATGTGTGTGTGTGTGTGTGTGTGTGTGTGTGTGTTTGTGTATGCATGCATATGTGTGTATGTATATGTATATATGTAATATGTATGTACACGTGTGTGGGTGAGTTTTCATGTGTGTGTGTGTGTGTAAAGGAAAGGCCAGTGTTGGGTGCCTTTATCATTCTCCACCTTATTTCCTGACACAGAGTCTCTCATTGAACCTGGAACTTGGAAGGCTGGCCATCGAGCTTTTGGAATCCCTACCTGTCTACCCCTCCTGCCATTCATCCCTAAGCTCTACTGCACTGGCTTTTGACGTGGAAGTCAGAGATTGACACTCAGCTCTCTATACTTCTGAAGCAAATGCTCTTCTCCCTATCCCTCTCTCTATCTTTTCCTTTCCTGAGATGAGGTCACACTGGGGAGTCCCAGATCCTTTGGTACTTGTACTGTGTCTCAGAATGATGACTTGCACATCTCCTGCCTCTGCCTCCCAAATGCTGGGCTCGCAAACATGGACTACAATGCATGGTTCTACAAAATTAAGGAGAAGATGTGTGATGCTTCTCTTGGCAAATTTTTAAGTAATAATAATAATAAAGAAGACTGGAGGAGATAAAACACTTGAATATGCACATAAAATAATAAATACCCAAAGAAAAGCATTACTACTGAAGAAAAGAAATGACTTGAAAAAAAAATTCAAGTGGACCTTTTCCTATTTCCTGTGGCACCTAAGAGCTGTAAGACGTAGGATACAGTTGTATTTCCATTTGTAGGATTTTTCTTAGGCAGATTATTTGTCAGTAAAGCCTAAGATGCAATGCTCTTACCATTTAGTACCGCCATGGCTTAGAATATAATATTAGGATGTGAGTGCACATGGGGAAGTTAAAACCGTGAACTGGAGGAATGAGGTGTTTTCATCTGTGGAAAAAGACAAGTAGGGAGGCCATGTCTGTCACTTCTAACCCCCCCCTCCACTGACAAGATTACCTCACATAGTCATAGCTGTGGAGTACTTGAAGTCTAGCTTGACTGAGTTCTTGGTTGTAAGATGATGTTTGCAGCACATCTTAAGGTGTGTGTGTGTGTGTGTGTGTGTGTGTGTGTGTGTGTGTGTATGTGTGTGTGTATATAATATGTATGTATGCATTTGTGTATGTGTGTATATGTGTGTGTATGTGTGTATTTATATATGTGCATGTAACATGTATGTGTGTTTGTGTAATATGTATGTGTATATATAATATGTATGTATGTGTGTATAATATGTATGTGTGTATGTGTATGTATAATATATATGTGTGTATATAATATATATGTATGAATGTATGTATGTATGTGTAATAATCAACAGAAAGACGGAGCTAAGTAGGCACAAAAAAAAATAAATGATATGCTTTTAAGAGGTAAAACCCCATGGCTGAGAAATGTGTATAGGGATAGGGATGTCCGATCTCACTGATGAATAAGTGAGGGAAAAAAACGGATAAAAACCCACCTTGCATCTGTACAATTGTTAAAAATACAAGGTCAGACAGTTTTATGCAGGAAAAAAAAAACATGGAAAAACCAGTATCATCCATCACTGCCAAGTGACATGCGGGCTGATCCAGCCCTTTTGGAGAGAAATTTAATCATAAAATGATGTTTAAAATTCCCCGAACATCAGCAAATCTTGTCTAGATTTTTTTCTCTGTAGGGAAAACTTGTACAAATATATATATATATATTTTTTTTTTCTGCAAGAAAACCTACACAGAGATCAAATGCTTCATTCAATTACTGATGACTGCTGCAAACAGTGGGAGACAGTCTAAGTGACCTTCTCCTGCATGCGAGACAAGTATACACATGAAGTGTGCCTGAGAAGGATGCTATGTTAAAGAATGAACTAAACCCAGGTTTAGAAGCATGGGCAGACTTCATAAACACGACGCTGCAATGACAGACGATGAGAAACGCCAAATAATAGTTGTGAAATAAAATTTACATACTTAGAAAAGGTGCCAAATCTGTCCTTTTCCACAGATGCACATATACATAGGAAGGGGCTGGAATGCGGACTGAATCTCAGATCTCTGAGGTGGGTTACAGCGCTGGGGGGGTGGGGTGGGTAGGGGGTGGAAGGAAAGGATCTAACAAATGTAACAGCCATGGAGAAAGGAAGACAGAGAGTGAGAACAGGAGAGAGAGGAGGAGAAGGGGAGGGCTGAGAGGAGGTGAGGAGTGAGAGTGAGACATCCAGAGATAACGGCTCCATTCTAGATGTACACGGGGGAAGCAGGTTCATGCCTATGTTCATTCACGCATGCGTATAGCCACAAAAAAAAACTAGAACTTGCCTAGCAGCTCCACCTCGAGTATTTCTATTCTTCCAAGCAGTGGTGTCATGTGACCTGTTGCCTGATTCTAGAATAAAACATTACTAATACCAAGATGGAGACCGTGAAATGCCTGTACCACAGTCTGTCTGTGTCGGGCTTCCTAAAGCCTGTCAGAAGGACCAAAGGTGCATTGTGCCCACTATTCCTTTGCTGAACTTCTGGATGCTCTCTGAGTAACTAGACAAAATGGTTAGGAAACAGGACCACCATCCCTGTATCACAGTGAAGACCAAGAAGAAATTCAGCTTCCACTTCCTGGTCCAGAGATGCTCAAAACATAGATCCCCATAATACCAGTCCAGTTTATTCAATGCAGACACTGAAATGTATCTAAAAGCCTTAAGTAATCATTTGAGAAATGGTAACTAGTCATTACATAGACACATGGTAGCCTGAGAAATGTCCATTAAAATCATTGCAATATTTCTAATATGCTAAAGATAAATATAACAGAATAATGGCAGTGAGTGTGTTTGTATGTTAAAATTATCATGGTTCCATTTTGCCATCCTCTTTCCAACTCTAAATCTCAAGTAGATTGTCAGCATTTTTATAAACAATAAAAATATAAAATATATATATAGCTAACAGCAATTCCCTTCTAAGGTGCCCGCCAACCATCTAAGAACTTCGTGTTCTTAACTGTTTGCAGCAGACCTGTGGCAGATGCTTTGTAATCACCTCCATTTGTCCTGATGCTGAAAGTCTGAAACAGAAGTTGAGCATGTATGTGACTCAGTGGTGCTCCAGAGTCCAGGTCCAACTCTGCCCACCTTCTACCCGTTGACCTGATGCCACACGGGGAAGTGATGCTTAGTGCAATTCTATGCTCTAAGATTATTATTTTTTCAATGAAAATCCTGAGGAAATAGAAGTCACATGACTGGCCTAGCCACTATTCTGACTGTGGGCTTTTGGTCCATGTTGATGCTATATCTCTACATAGTCTCTAAAGAAGTATCTGGAGGTAAGGTTTTTGGAGAGTTACTTTGACCTCTTAATCCATTAATGACTTTATGATTTGATTAAGACTTATTGGGACGTGGTGGGGGACTACCGAATGACATGGGTCACTGAAGGCTTTGCAGGGTGTATCTTATCACGAGCCCCTTCCTCTCAGGTGCTGCCTCCTGTCCTCCATGGAGTGTCAAACTAAACCCCTACTGTGTTTCTCAGCATGATGTTTTGTCTCAACACAAATGGCCAAGGAATAAAATATCTGAGACTATGAGCCAAACCAAATCTTCCCTCTAAATTGCTTCTGTCATATGCTGTCCCTCAGCAGTGAAATGTTGACCAACCGTCTCCATGTTTTTGATAACCTCAGTCTGCCAGCCATGAAGGAGCTGCCCCTCCTCTCATGTTCATGCCAATGAGATCAAGTCCACTGAGCTCCAATGTT
Source organism: Rhabdomys pumilio (assembly GCA_030674055.1). Lineage (NCBI taxonomy): Eukaryota > Metazoa > Chordata > Mammalia > Rodentia > Muridae > Rhabdomys > Rhabdomys pumilio. Next base: position 15,338,505 of record JANHMN010000006.1, on the reverse strand, counting down.
ACTACAAGTGCTTGGTTAAACTTCTCAGTGTTCCATCAGGGATATGCCAGTGCTACCCTGTTGTGGTAGCCCTTGGAGTGCCTCTCCAGTGCCGTATGGTAAACTGGGAGATTTTATTTAGCCTTTAATAAATAGTAAATAGCTAATTACTCAAAGTAGCTATTTACACACTGAATTTATTTTTCTTGGCATCTTTAATGTCTGATTAACATTTTCCTCCTACAGCTGGAAGATACTTACTCAGAATGAAACATCCCCTTATTTACTCTCAAGTGGAATATACGATAAGTGTGATCCCTTTAATGTGTGTCACTTATTAGCAGGAGAGAGGTATTGTACAGGTGGGATGCTCCATCACATGCCAATTAGCAGGTGGCTTAGAGGACAGGAGGGAAAACCCTTCCATCCAGGGGATTGGGGAAACCACAGAAGGAGAAGTTCAGCTACAGGAAAATAGAGAAAATGACATTGGGATGTCTGCTTTTGGAGACTGGGGACAGAGTTTTAAAAAGTAATGACAATTCAGGATAGACATCCTAAGAGAATACTCAGAATAGAAAGCCTGGTAACTTGTGCACAAGAGGCAGTTTCTATTTTTAATCATAAGAACGCTATAATAAGTTAGACCTAAAGGTGAACCTTGTTAATTTAATGAAAGGGCATTATACAAATGAGGAGACCGAGACACAGCAGTTTCCTGCCTCTGTACTGTAAATATTCAACACAGATGTGAGAACCACTGGAAATAGATGTGAAGTCTCCTATTACACATACACACACACACACACACACACACACACACACACACACACACACAGAGGGGAGAAGGTCTATGGGAAGTCTACCTGGTTTTCTGGCAAGTTTAGTATGTGGCTGATCAGGCAGTACCTGCGCCAGTTGGGGGCTGAGATGCAGTGACCATAGAAGGAGGGCAGTTGAAAGGGGAAGGTCTGTGGGATTCCCAGGAGATATAGGCAGGGGGAAGGGAGGCTGCGGCTGGCATTCTGGTTCTATTGCAGTGCTAAGGAAGAAGCTTGGGGATTGAGTCTGGGGGAACAAAGAGAAGAGAAAGTCTGAGGGCAGCCTATCTGGTTTTCTCAATAAAGATGGATTTTTAAGAGCCACAAGGACAAGGGAGTTTGGTGAGAGACTTTGTCTCCTTGGAATTTCAGAAGCTACACCCATAATGTCTTATAAACATGACTGCCTAAACAGGAGATGGCCAAGGATAATAATGGACGTACTAACTTAGACCAGCAAAAGTCCAGGAAGCTTCTACTTTACACTAAGAACTACAGGCAACTTGGGAGTGCTGAGGGCAGCATTTGCTAGTCTTACTCCCATGTCCCTACCCTCTTCTGGGCAAGCAAGCTTCCATGCTCTCTGGCCTGTGGCATGTTTCAGTCAGCAGGGATGTCTGGGCAGAGGGCGGAGATCTGGCTCTTCTCCCCACCCCAGCTTCTTTCTTGCAAACTCATTTCAAAGTTGTATGGTGCATGCTCCCCTCTCTCTAAGATTTCTTCATGGTCTTTGGACCATAACTCTGATTTCGAAGGACCAAGTTACTCCTTGGTTTTTCTAACACTTATATAAGAAGTTATTTTATTATGACTTCCTGGAGTCTTTCAACTCTCCCATCTTGCAGCTAATAGACAGCTGGTCCCACTCTAAAACTAGTAAAAAATCTGTGGCCCCTGGATTATACCTGACCTCTTACCCACAGGGGAATTCTCTTTGGACAGTGCCTCACTTTGATCTTCCAGCCACATCCATTGCTAAACCCCATCTTCAGTCTTTATATCTAAATATTGAGGGATTTTAAAAAAAGAATTATTTTATGTATATGAATACACTGCCCATTGTTTCCAGACACACCAGAAGAAGACATAAGATCCCATTGCAGATGGTTATGAGCCACCATGTTGCTGCTGGGAATTGAACTCAGGACCTCTGGAAGAACAGTCAGTGCTCTCAACCACTAAGCCATCTCTCCAGCCCTGAGAAATTTTTATTTCAATTCCCTAATTTCCAAGGTTTGATACAAAGTTACCTTCTTCCCCTGGGTTCAGTAATGTTGCAAATTGTTCCAGCTCCATCCCTGTTTCCTCAGGAATTCTTGGGTCATCTTCCTTCATGGGACATGAAAGATAGCTTTCTACCATGTTACGATTGCATTAGGACTAAGCAGCCCATGCTCTTCCTTGTTTATAATTATTAAGACTGTGCCCACACCACTTCATTTGTTGAGAAAAAAAGACTTCTTCCTATATTATGTCAGCCAAAACTTCCATCTGCTCTTTGCCACCCAGGGTTGGTGCCCTGGTGTACATATTTTATAAAGTTACTGGCCCTTGATCTAACGGGGTAATAACTTTAACAGACTAATTCCTTAAGTTTGGGACCTTGGGTTATATAAAACTAAATGAGTTCCCTGATGTTATCAGTCCTATAAATCCAACATTCTGTTGTATTTACATAAAATGAAGGTTCATTAAATTTTATCTTCCTTCTACTCTATCCCCAAAATAGTATTATAAATTTTCTTCTCCTGGAGTTCTTAATGATTCAGAATGTACTCTTTCAGGAGAAAGACTGACAGCTCTCTGAAATATAGGCATGCTTTTCTTAACTACACAGTCTTCATAAAATGCCTGGTTGCTACTTTTTGTGAGTTTCTCTTAAATCTCTACATGTAAAACAATAAATATTAAATGCTGACACACAACAGATTAAAATACTTACATCTTTCTAGCTCCATGCTAGGGATGAGGTCTTGCTCGAGGAAATATTCACAGGCAGGTAAAAGACTACTGAAGAAACCAGACTTCTTAAATTTCAAGTCTAAATCAATAATAGCTGGAGACTTGATCCTTGTTTGAATGGGATATGAGAACTGCACACTGTCTAGCATGGTAGTGACTGGGGGAGGTAATCAATGAAAAATTATCAATAAACCATGTATCTGATGTTGAGTTCAATAGTAGTAATTATGGGACTTAAGAGTGGATCGTGTAGAGATGTGCAAATAGAGAATACACTAAGGGCTTGCTGAGGCTAACCTGTGTGTCACAGATGTCACCCTTTGAGAGGTCACATGATTCAGAAAGCATCCCCGTGTTCACTTGTTTGTGGGACAGATGCTCTTATGAGAATACACAAGGAAATTCCAGACTATCCATAAACTACTTTATGGTCTGAAAGTTTCTGAGTCGTGAGATGGCTCCCCAAAAGTTATTAGAACGCTAAATTCTTACAGGATGTCATTACCTGACAGGTTTCAGTGCAGCGTTTAGACAGGTAAGGGGTTAAAAAAAAATCCCTTTTAATTTGATAATATATCAGAATAGATTTATAGAAAACACGCCAAATAATAATCATCAGATTACTGAGTCTGCTCACAATAATGGGAGAACTGGGGTGGTTGAAGGGCCAAAGGTCATGGCAGTGCTGATATTGATGTGTATGGTTTGGAACCAAAACACATGATTCATTTCAGATTACTTCCTATTATAAAGAAATAAAGAGCCGGGCAGTGGTGGCGCACGCCTTTAATCCCAGCACTTGGGAGGCAGAGGCAGGCGGATTTATGAGTTCGAGGCCAGCCTGGTTTACAGAGTGAGTTCCAGGACAGCCAGGGCTACACGGAGAAACCCTTTCACAAAAACAAAAAAACAAATCAAAACAAACAAACAAACAAAGAAATAAAGATACTCTATTTTGTTAGCATCCCTCTCCAGTTCCACCTGTCATCACTGAGTCTTCCAACTTTCTGTCTTTCCAGCCTTAAGTCCAACCTGTCCTCTGAAGAGCCTATTAGCCGTTCTATTCATGTATCCTGGGCATGAACTTTCCACGGATGCTTATTTTCCTATTTTGCACATTTAGATAATTTAAGTTAGATTATAATCTCACTAAATGGGCTTCCGAATGTCTCAGTCTTCTTTAGTTCTCCACTGTCAGCTTTATATGTGCTGTAATAAATACTTTGATCGGTAGACTGATAAAATAAAGTATAATAGAGTTTATTAGGTTTAACCTGTACTGCCATTGTATCCTAAGGTATTCTTATCTGGGAAAGACAGGGCCATTGTGAAATTAGCATTGCCTGGTTATCTTTATTGTGCTAGACATATGACATTGCAGTCAACTGATACACACTATATGTGTATTAAGCTTGTTAAGTGTGCTGTGGTCTGATATTCCTCCGTGTATATATTAAATTATTGAGTGAAGACGGATGCTTTCTCTCCCAGGATGACCTGTTCTGTGAATGAAATTTGAATAAATGAATGAATGAATGAATGAATGAAGAAAATTAAGTAAATGAATCATTCATTGCTTGCCAAATAACTTTATATACCCTTTTATTTATTGAACCCAAATATTCTACATTATAGATTAAGGATTGTTCCAGAAAGTAAAAGGATAATTATTAAGAGATATCAAGCTTATTTTCAAGTTAGTTCATAAGTCATGCTTTGTACTGTGTTTCCCATTTTTGAACTTCAGGCTTCTCTTGATTAGACCTCTGATTGCTGGTGCTATGCTTCTTGGTACCATAGGAGTCCAGTTAAAGGGATTAAATTGGATGCTAATATCCTTAGTAAGTGATGAAGGATTTTAAACCTGTGTGCATCTTTAGTCAAAGCTCACTGGTGTTTGGATATACTCCCAGGTCTTTATCCAGGTAGGTGTTCAAGAACACCTAGAACCCTCGGTAATAACCCTCCCACTTTTTCCCTTATCCTCCTCTGCAGCCTTCAGTATCCTGCCAATTTCTGTTTCTTTACCCCAAATACCTCCAATTTGGGACAGGTTTCTCAATCCTCTTCCTAGAATCCCTACTCAGTTCTTAGGTATCACTTGAGATACAAATTCCTCTGCTACTTCCCATGTATTTCCTCTGATGTATTTCCCAGGTCCTACGTGCCTAGCCCATCAAAGCGCAACATTACACTTGCATGGTTCTTAGTACCGGGTTAGATTTCTCTTTAACCATTAGATGCTACGTTTCTTGAGAGTGACCACTCCTCCATTTTGTCATTTTCATTCATTCTTTTTAGAATGAATATATAGATGGGTGGATATCAGTCTCTCAGCTGACTACATTTCTGCTGATTTTATTTGGGTTCCCCAAATGGTAAAGAACTCAACTGAGATTTAGAAAGCCCACAGATATTTAGTTTATTCTGCAGGCTTTTGGAAGGGTCCATGTCACAATAGAAAGAAAACAGGACAGGAGAGAGGAAGGCAAAGATGGAGGGATGAAGGTGGGAAGAGAGAAAGGAATTGAAGGAATCAAGAGATGGCTTATTTATGTTACAGAAGATGCATTTTCTCAGAACGTGCTGGGTAAAATGAATGGTTTCTAAGAGAAGCTGTGGAAAATACAGGAGCATTTGACAGATTCTTACAGTGTGACGAGTCCCACCGGAGCCCAGGTGTCCTCTTGTATGCTTACCTCCTTGATGTGTGAAAAAGCACTTGGAAACACACACACATGGACGGAGACACACCTGTGCAAGCTTGTCAAATTGCAAGGAACCACATGGCTGAGCAAGTGTGTTCAGATCCTTAAACTACCGAGCCTTGCTCTTTAATGAAACAAAACGTCACTGCTTCTGAGTTATAAAATTAGGATTTTGAAAAATAGCTTTTCCTGAGAGGGCTCCTGATGACCTACAAAAAGATGTCTTAAATGAATGGACACATCAGAGAAGGAGGGAAGATAAAAGATAAAATAGATGTGGGGACCAAGGTGGAACATAAGAGATGCTTTGCATCTCCCCAAATCCCTGTACAGAACAAGCAGAGAGGGTAGGATCCCTTCAGAGTTCCACTTGGTTTTCAAGCAGAGAGTTCTTAGGTCCTTAGTAGCTGGGGCACTGGACCCTGTGAAGAGGACACTTGATTCTGAAGTGAAGAGAATCAGAGCTTGCCTGGGCGCCTTTCATTTCCTCTGTCACAGGGAGCAGCTTGATAGGTGCTGTTTCTGGAACCCGCCACAGGTGTAGCCGTGCACATGGCTGCCTCCTTAACTTACAAGAAAACAGGTCACTGAGACCCATCTAGCTGTGTACAGGGCCAAGGGCTGCAGAGACTAAAGTGGTGTTCTGAAGGGGAAATGAATTCATCCTTTGTTCTTTGAGCTTTTTATAGCTTTCACCTCTAAGATGTTAGAAACGCTGGCTTCCCAGGTCTTCCTTTGAAATGGAAGCTTTGCCCACACCTAAGCCCATAGACTCTGCATTTCCTTTCTGGCCTTTAGTTTGTTTGTCTTCATCTGTGGGGGCTTGGCTATCTGATGCAAAGTGACAAAGACAATTGCCCAGTCACTACTCACTGAAAGCCAACGCCCTCCCTGACTTTGCTGGGTTCTCTGAGTTTAGCAGCATGCTGCCAGCTTCCTAGAGGAGGGGTACCTAGCCCTACACAGGACCCCTTGCCTTACAACCTGGCAGATCGGCTCTTTATATTTTTGCTCCAGTGAGTAATTCCAGTACACAAAATGTAAGTGAAAGCCAGGATTCCAAACTGAACATGGCATTAATGGTACCCAGTGGGTTTCCTTGAGGTGTAAGTAGTAAATTTGTTTTGTCTGTTTTCAATCGTGTTAGTCTCTGGACAGTTCTGTCAGAGGCCAGATGCAACAGAGGAAAATGTGATCAGATTAACGTCCCTTCTCCTTGATCTAAGGTCTCTCATCTCATTTTTGCTCCTGGATAGAGATTTTGGGTGTGATGAATCGTCACCATGAACATAAACTGCAAAATAAAGGGTTCCCAAGGCCACCCACACATCGGAGACTAGCTGCAAGCTCCCACCCTCCCAGCACCAGCCCTAGGTTCAGTGACGTACAGACAGATGGCTTCAGAATTTACCGAAGTCTGTTTTATGTTCATGGCTATGGCTTATTATAATAAAAGGACACAGATTAAAGACAAGCAAGGACGTGAGACATGGGTCAGGGTCCAAGACAAGTACAAACGTTCCTCTGCTAACTTGACTTCAGTCTCCAGTCACTCTAAAAGGAAGGTTGAGAAAAACATTTTCACCATGGCCCCAGGTCTCCAGATAGACAGAGACATGTTTATTTGTTTGGTTGTTTTGCTTTGTTTATTTGATACAGGGTTTCTTTGTGTCGCCCTGACTGTCCTGGAACTCCTTCTCTAGAACAGACTGGCCTCAAACTCAGAGATCCTCTTGCCTCTGCCTCCTGAGTGATGGAATTAAAGGCATTTACCACCACCTGTGGTTCTAGGGCTCTGACCCAGGGTCTTGTATATGGTCAATAAGCAGTCTACCACTGGACTGTATCCACAACCAAAGACGCTCAAGAGGCAACATATTTCGAGGACGTAGAGTTTACATCCTCAGAGGTAGGTGTATCTTCAGGTGAATTAACCCTTGCTGTGCACATGCGTCATACTTACAACAGAAAGTATCTGGTTAACTGGCTGTTGCATTAGTTCAGATGTTCTGTGAGATTCTGTGTTTCTTTGCTTCTATTTATTTTCTTTATTTTCAGTTTCCCAGGCTCTCCGATGAAATAATTTTGTTCTCCAACTGTTCGTTTTGATAGTTTTATTTTTTTTCCAACCAGCAGAAGCTTTTTACAGTGCACGATAATGAGGATTTGGGGTTTTGCTCTTGACCACCTTGTTATTAGGCAGTATGATTCCAAAGAGAAGCTTGGAGCCGAATCCCCAACAAACGCAAACCCTTGTGAGCAAGTGGATAATCATTTTTTAATAGTAAAAATCTTTTTTTTAACCCTATCATGTCTTGGCTATCTTTGCTTTCTAAGCTCTTTGCCAAAGGTGGAAGTGAGAGTGTTCTGTTACCATGGTTCAGGTAAGCAGGGACAGGCAGCAGGATTCGGAACCCGAGTGTAATCCCACAATGCATTGCACCCTTCCTCAAGGCTGTATGTTGTCTTTCTGCTCAGAACTTTTACAATGCAATTTGTTAGTTGTTGTATCAGCTTGATTCTTTTAAAAGTACTTTATTTTTATTTATGTTATTATGTGTGTGAACTTGCTCACATGTGTTCAGATGCTTGTGGAGGCCAGAAGAGGGCATTAGAACGCCAGGAGCTGAAAATATAGGCGGATGTAAGCTGCTTGACAAGAGTGAGTTCTGAAAACAGAACTCTGGTCCCCTGCAAGTGCAGGAAAGCTCTTAGCTGCTGCGCCTTCTCTTGGGCGCTTACCTCCATTCTAGAGTACTAATGCTTCGAACATTTGGTGAGGCAATGAGAGGTTCTCACAAGGTGTTCTTGCTCTAAAGGAGAGTATGACGGGTGCGGGTTAGAGTGAGGGACCCCTCTTGCATGGAATACCATTACTGCTTGAGGAGACACATACTGTGGTTGTTCAGATGTGTGCTTATAACAGACATTTTCTGTAATGCACAAGATCAAAAATAGAAAAATCTGAACTCTGAGATAAAAAAAATGAATTTCTGAAAACTCTTGTCTTCCCTTGTGAGCTTGAGATGGTATTGTCTTAATGATTTTTTTCTGACGTATTAAGTGGTCTCAGAGGTAATATTAATATACCTTAATCTTTGAATGTGTACTAGATCACAGAAATGTCCACAGCTGAAGGATGAGAATAAAACAATAAACAATATTTTAGCATTCACTGTGAGAGATTAATACATTTTAGCATAAAGAATAAAAATATCCAGGGTGTGGTGAGACATGACTATAATCTTAGTGGATCATAAGGTGGAGACTGAACGATTGTGTTCGAAGTTGTCCCTGGCCTCAGCCTGGGCCACAAGACTCTGTTTTGAAAAAAAAAAATAGCTCAAAAGAGTAAAAATTTTTACATGTACATAATTTAAAAGTCTTTATGTAATTAAACTTTAGAAACATCCATAACTAAGGTTGATATAAATTTTCAAAACAGTATCCAGTTATTTTTGGATACTGTTTTTTTTAAAGGGCTAATAAATTACTTCTCTTGTTGGGGGGCTCACTTATGTGGTTATTTCATCTTCTATAAGAGAGAGACCCGTCTAGTTACTGGTTGGTCCAGCATTGAAGGGAGTCTTGAAAGCCAGAAGGTCACACCACTCTTCTTACAAAGTGTTCTTCTGTGGAAAGTAATGCTACTTTTTATACAAATGTTAATAAAATTTGTAATAAATAAGGAAATGTTTATATTTTAAACTTTAATGTATAGCATAGTAAATACTGGCATATTACCACCTTTTGGGGGCCTGACTAAGCTTTAGGCATGAACACCTGTCCTGAGATACAAATTGCCCCTAGCTCTAAGAGGAATTGATAGTGGACAATTATCATTCAGTCTTGTGTATGCAGGCACACAAGTATGTTATGCGTGCCCATCAGTGTATATGTGAGTGTGTGTGTGTGTGTGTGTGAGAGAGAGAGAGAGAGAGAGAGAGAGAGAGAGAGAGAGAGAGGAAAGAGAGAGAATGAAACACAGAGAGATGAGAGACAGACACACAGACATATTAACAGAGATGAGAGGAATAAAGATGAGACACAGATAGACAGAGATGACTTGGAATTCTCAGGGGTTGGCCTGTGTCCATGTTTCCATGTTGGGCAGGTGGGTGGGGTTGGTAGCACTCACTGACTTGTTGGTCAAGTGGGAGCTGTGGAACAATCTATACAGGCTTTTTCAGGTTCTTGTTGTCCACAAATGCCACCCAGTACATTTGGATTGCTCGCTCCAGGCTGTGCTGAGCCCAGACGAACCCTGTCAGCTTATAGAAGCAAAGATTTTCTTTGGCTGATGTACTCAGATCTCTCCATGGGAATTGGCATGAGCTATGTCCAGTGGACATGAGGTCAGGGCCTTAGGGACATCTCAAACTTTGACCAAATCTAATTTTTGATTGTCAAGACATATTTTCTGAACTTTCAGAAGAACATCACATCTTCCATTAAGACGGCTATGTTTCTGGGACTGGGGAGATGGCTCATTGGACAAGAGCACTTTTTGTATAAACATTAGGGCTGAGTTTGGATTCCTCACACCCACATCCCCAGAAATGGATGGACTGACAGTCTAGGTGAGAAAGGGAACTCCCGGTAAAGAGGGATCCTATCTCAAGGGAACAAGGTGGATTGAATTATGGAGCAGATATTGTCCTCTGCACTCTGCACATAACACGTATATCTACACACACACACACACACACACACACACACACACACACACACACACA
>JANHMN010000006.1:15315682-15328289 GCA_030674055.1 Rhabdomys pumilio | reverse complement strand
ACACACACACACACACACACACACACACACACACACACACACACACACAGTGATGGTGGTTGATGGTGGTTGGGAGAAGTTAATTGTAACTTAATCTTTGGAAACTTTGATTTTTCAGACTCAGTCTCTTGCTTACACTTCAGGTTTTCCTGAAGCTCCCTAGATATCTGAGAAGATCCCAAAACTCAAGGGCCTTCTGTCTCTGCCTTCCTAATGCTGGGATCGAAGACATTTACCTTACATATTACAATGTTAAAAACTGACATTTTATTCTAATGGGTTTTGTTATCCGTGATTTAGTTTCTTTGTAATTTTTTTTTTAATAAGGAAAGTGACATTTAAGGTCTGTGTTTATTTGCCTGGGAGAAAAATTTAGTTTCTGATGAACTTGGTCTCATATTCAATCAGTAGTCACACAGCAAGTTGCGTCAGAAGATTGTAGCACACAATCTGCCCCAGCAGCGGCTGTGGAACAAAGGACACACCGCTCAGAATGCAGCAGAGGCTGAGGAAGAGATTCAGAAGCTGAGGAGAACATCTGCTTGATTTCAGCCCTGAAACTGGACAGTCACCCCTTTGGTTAGATAATCCCAGGAAGAAACTACCTTATCCCTTATTTCTGAATCCAGGAAGGATAAAAGATGAATCAGAAAGAACGTAAAGCCTGTGAGGAGAGAACAGCCTCTGGTAACAGAGAAAGACTGTGTGTGCACAGCAGATTTCAGGTTTTATTGCAAACAGGCTGTCATTCTTGCTTTCCTTGCTGGATAGCAGGAAGGCAGGAAACGCTTGAAAACATGGATGCTCCCAAACACCCCGCTCTTAGAGGAAGAATATGTTTATTGCTATTAGAAGATTAATTTGGAGCTGAAAATTTTAAGTCATGCTTCTGTCCTAGCAAGCAGTTTAGAAAGCATTACTTTCAGTTGATCCCCACAAGTACATTTTGAGGGTAGTTCAACCCCCTCCACCCCCAATTTACTTGTGAACCGGCTGTTGTGTTACATTTATGAGGTAGATCAAGTAGGACATTAAGAAGAGATTTGCATTTTAAAATAATTATGTTGATTAATTTCCTAATAATATGCCTTTGGGTACATTTATATACATTTTTATCCAGTTTGTTTCAAAGCACTGAAATGATGTCATCTCTATAAAATAACCTATCTACCTCCTATTCATTTACTTTTAAGTTTTTATTAGGCAAATTTTAAATATGGGGGGAAATAAATTGAAGCATATAAGGAACACCCAGGTCTTATCCAGCTAAACTGAATGACTTTGTACCTTCTAGCCTAGCAGTTTATAAGTTTTATATTATTTAAAAGAATCTGCAGACTTTGTTATAGCATGTCTGTAAATGTTTTAAAACAATCATTGTCCAAAACACATGGCCCTATTTAACAACCACCGTGACCAAGTCGTTCCTAAGCTATTAATATTAATGAACTGCCTGTCTGTATCCTACTTTCCCCCACAAGTTTTAACATGGCCTGTGGTGCTGCTATGTTCAAGCAGAATTCTGAGCAACCCATGTGTCCCATTTGGCTTTTTTTTTTTTTTTTTTTTTTTGGCTTTTATCTTTTAGCTTTTCATTGGGTGGGCAAGCACCCTGCCAAGTCTGTCTCCTTGTTTCCTTGTAGAGCCGACCCAGCCAATAGCCCATAGTTAAGTCTCACATCCCGGATTTCTGAGGCAGCTTCCCCCTTCAGCTTATTCCTCTTATGGCTGCTGCCCCTGATGACCAGAAATCAAACTTATAAGCTCAAGGAAGTGTGGTGAGCCCTTTATGGAAGTGCCTCAGGAGTGAGGCAGAGAGGACACAGATGGAGCTGCCACACCTTCTGTGCTGCTGCTGCTGCAGGTGCCTGTGAGGAGCGATGGTCACTGGCTTCTGTAGGATCGCCATTTTCACAGCAATTTTGGTGCTGTGACTCATTTCTGTTACTCTGGACTTAAATATCTCAAACCAGAGTCAACTCTTATATTTTTGGTGGAGAGCCTAGCCTTTAACAGCTGAGCCATCTCTCCAGCCCAGAATCAACTCTTAATAAGGCAAACTATCACAGAGTACCACCCGGAAGCATGTCACCAACGTGAGAAGAAACGTGGTGCTTTGGCTTTCCCATAAACGCAAAAGGTGCAATTGTTTCTTAACAAGACATTGCTGTTTAGGAAAGGAACAGCTTTACCTAAAGTACAATCTTCCCTCTCTACTATGTTCCTAGGCAGTGGGTATGGACATATAGGGCTATACATACATATGCACAAGCATGTAAACTTATATAAACACATGAAATGGAAACTTAAGGATTTGGGGGGAAGTCAGTTGTGTTGGATGGTGTTTTGTTTGAACAAACACATGAAGGAGTGTTTTTCTGAAATGGACACAGGTGAAAGACTAAGGCCGACTTGTGAAGGAATGTTTCACTGAAGCAGATATAGGTGAAAAGATGTTCTGCTAAAGCAAGTACATGAAAGGACAAAGGATGAAGGATTCTTTGCTAAAAACGTGCATGTATTGGTCTGCCTTACGTTGAGTAGTTGAGTTTTATTTGTTGGGACTCCATAAGAAAGAAACGCACCAAAAGACTTCTGGTGGCGTGCTGCGGCTTCTTGCCGCTTCTTCAGACTCAGACTGATTGGCAGAGTAGTGTCAGCTGAGACAAGACCCATGGACACGTGTAAAAAGGAGTTGACAGACAGTGATGGAGGCTGAGCTTGGCTTGCTTATAGAGCTAGCTGTGCAATGTGTGTTGGTCTCTAGGCTTGTCTGACCTTCACTTCACTGAGAGAGGCACAGCTGAAAACTTTTCCTGGAGATCCTGTTGGCCCTGGTCCCTCCTGCTGACTTTGTGCCCAGGCTGAGGCCTGGCTGTCTCTGCTAGGTAGTGCCACCAACTCTTGGTTCATGTTTGCTATCCTGACTCTACTGAACTGGACTACTGATGTATCTGTGAAGCGTTTGTGAGTGGATCGAGCTGCTGCTGTTGACTCCTGTGAACCGAACTGTGCAGATTGCCAAACAACACAGATGAGAGTTGCTCCAAAGAGCCATGTCTAAACAGGTCCACTTCCCCCATATCCTTTCTTTTTTTACTACCTCTGGTGGGTGGTGGGCTTCAAGGGAGGTTAAAGAGTTTGAGAACCATCTTTCAAAGGAGGCTTTAAAAACATTAAAGTTACAAACACATCTGTGTCTACATTTATTTCCGAAAGCAAACTTGAATCTATAGTGTGCCTGCCAATTGATTACCTTTTAGAATTAAGGGATGTGGCACAAGGAAGTTTGCACGGTGTTGGCTAAAATGCATGAAGAAAATTCTCTCTCTTCCATGTTGTGTAAACTCACACCCTCTTCCGCAAAGAGATGCTGACAAGTTAATAAATTTTAAGGAGTTTTGTTTTCACTGAGAGTAGCACTTTTAAAGCTCTTTGGTGGAGGGACATGTGGCCTGGCTTCACTGATCTGCAAACAACACCCCCTTTGAGTACTATTACCATCCAGACGGTTTTCTTACTGAGCAGTTATGAAGGTTTATGAGCAAGTTATAAACAGGAGAAGGGAGCTTATGGTAATGAGGTCAACACTGTTTCTGTTATGTCTTTGACTTATTAAACAGTCTCCCAAAGAGAATACCTATTCCAAACGGGCTAAACAGAGAGAGAAACTTACAGCAGCTGAAAATATAAACTAGAACCCTGGTTACCAACATTCATGATATCTAAATGAATGTGGAGCCATTCAGTGGTACATGTTTTACATCAACTATTATATTGATAGCTATGCATTTGCATGCATAATAATTTGGACAGCTGGATCTTGGTCCTAGTCAGCCATATAATAGACTGAGTGACTTAAAGGGAAATTTTCTTTAAATTTTAGAGACTAGAACTACAAGGTCAAGGTGACAGATGATTCCGTTATTGTTGTGGGTTCTCTTCTTGGATCTCAGATCATTACATTCTCACCATGTCTTCACATGAAAGAGGGTGCGAGAGGAGACACAGGGGGATAGAGATGAAGAGAGAAGAGAGAAAGAGGGAGAAGGGTGGAGAGAGAACTGTCTGGGACCTTTAACTGTTAGGATACTATTCTCATCATACAGACTCCACACTGATCATCGTCTCTAACCCCTGTCCTCTTCCAAAGGCTCAGTCTCCAAATAAAATTCCCATGGGAGCCAGAGCTTCAATATATGAGTTTTGGAAAGATACACTTGGTTCGTAATAATCTTCACATGGGAGGAAATCGTTTGAGAAGAAAGAATTCTGTGTTATTAGGGTCAGCCTCTGAGAATTGGATTGCATGTATTTTATCACCCAGCAATTAGGTCTTGCACTAGAGGAGACGCGTCCAGTGGCAAACGTCCCTATCAGATGACAGTGTGTACAACAGCCTAGGGTTAAAGGAAACATTGTAGCAAAGATCAAACAGGGTCTGTGATCCATAGCTGATGTGGAGGAGGCCCTTCTAGCTGAATGGATAAGGCTGTAGTGAGTACTGTTGTATTTCTGATGCAGTATCAATTAGCAATTATCCTCTTAGTCCAGGATTTGAATAACCTTTTGTAAGGAAGACACTGGCTTGATGTTGGGCAAGGTGGGTAACCAGACAGCTGTTCTTGCATACCAATGAGGGGTTTGTGAATGCAAATTTGTAGGTCCCCTCCCCCTTTAAAATTTAGCATAAGTGCCTACTTTGAGCCTCAGTGTGATATGTGATATGAGACCACTTAGCCAGCAAGTTTACCTCTAATTTTAGTGTCACCTGAAGTAAAGCTGGCGTGATGTTGCATACTGCCACAGACATTAGCAACTTCAAAGAGCAGAAAGAAATTGAAATTAGATGCTGTCCGAAAGAAGAAACTGTTGTTTTCAGAATTTCAGCAAGTCTCTGGTGAATATTAGGGCAAGAGAGTTAATTTGCTTCTTCACAGGAAAACATTTTTAATGCCACTTATTTCCTACTTTGGCAGCTTAAGACAATCAGCCCACATACAAAGGAAGCAAAACAAAACAAAACAAGCTGTTTGGGGAATTGGCTCTCCAATTCCCCAATGAGCCAGCATCCCATCAGTGAGGAGAAAAACTGCTTCTTCCCAGCACTGCTTCCTTCCTCAATACCTGGTTATTGGGATCTTGAAATGCTCTGTCAACCAAGATAATTAAGTTTGTTTTGATTTTTTGGTCAGAACAGGGTTCTATATTTTACAGTTTCTATCTTATTAATTTCTTTTCCTTTCTCCTCCCTTTTTTCCACCTTCCCTCCTTCTTCCCTTCCTTCCTCCTTCTTCTCCTTTCTTTCTTCTTCCTTCTATCCCTCCCTTCTCTTTCTTTCTTTCCTTCCTTCTTTCCTTCTTTCTTTTCCTCTTTCTCTTTCTTTGTTTCCTTCTTTCTTTCTTCCTTCCTTTCTTCCTACTACATACTCCTGGCTGAATTGAAACATACTATGTAGATGAGAATGGCCTCAAACTTTTGGAAATTCTCCTGCCTTCTTCTTGAGTCCTGGGATTGATTACAGGTGCATACCACCATTTCCAATAAGCTTTGTTTATAGAATAAGGAAAGATTTTATCTCCACCTCTGGGTTATGAAAGTGAACACCACACATGTTGTCTTAAAAGCATTCCTTCCTCTGGGTGGATCTTGAATATCCACATCCATCTATAATCTTAACCACATTGAGATTGACACACCAGAGAAATGAAAGAAACTTACACGCAGCTGCAAATAGAGAAGGAGCTAATTAAAATACAGTAGCCAGAAAGTAACAAGCAGCAGACATCCTAGGCTAGTGGGGGCTATCTAGGCACCAACATCATTGTGTTAATTAGCTAATGAAATAAAGGAAGCTTCTTTGGGAAGGTTAGAAAGTTTCTGAGGAGAGAGAAGTCATGAGACTGAGGCAGGGGGATTACAGTAAACATCCAAGATGTAAAAATGAGGAAATAGAACACTCACTCAGGGAGTGCTTAGGGAAAACTCGCTCTCCTTTAGAGTAGAGGAGAAGGTTGATGAGAAAACTGAAGGGAGCCTGGGTATATTCGAAGTACAGTGTGAGGGTCAGGTGAGCCTCACCTTGAACCATGCTCCATCTTGTGCACACATCTTTAGGGCCAGGCCTCATGATTGTTCTCAATGTGTGTAGAGATGGGAACACTGGGCTAAGGCAGTCACGGATGCTCCTGTCAATGCCACTTGCTTTCTATCCTGCACATTTTTTAAAAAGGAGCAGCGACACCCTTCTCTGAAGATATGCATACAGAATGAGCTTCTCTCTGACTGTAGTTCAGCTCCTTTTAGTATAAAACAGCCTGCAGTGAGAGCTGAGGTCCGGCTCAGGCACAGGGTGCCCACTAGCATGTGTGAGGCCCCGAATTTGATCTGCAACATCCCACAAGATAGGAAACCAACAATAAGCTTCAAGGGTTAAAAATTACATACATGCCAATGTTTTGATGCTACAGGAAAATGAGAGTGTAAAATTCCCTTCTTTTGGATGTAAATTGAGGCAGGGATCTCTGTGGTTATTTTTAATTTTATTCTATAGGGCTTACCATGATTCCCAAGAACTTTTGAAGGAAATGACTTTTTTAGTCTATATGTCTACCCTTGCACTCCTGAATGCATAATTACATTCTCCCTTTATGTCAAATGGGATATTCTTTCCACTGTATTTTGGAATGGTGTGTTCATGGTCAGGCAGGATCTAGAATCACCTAGGAGACAGGCTTCCCAGCAGTTGTGGGGTAAACTTGATTGGGGTAATTGAGGCAGGAAAACTGCCCACCGTGGGTGGCATCATTCCCTTTAGGGATCTTGGGCAATAAATGCGGAGAAAGGGAGCTGAGCAGCAGCCTGCATTCATTGCTCTCTGTCTCTGCTTCCCAGACATGAATGCGACTCGATCAGTTGCTTCCAGCTCCTGAACCTTGAACCTTGAGCAGAATAATCTCTTTCTCCCTTAATTTTCTTTTATCAGAATACTTATCACAGCAACCGAGAAAGAAACCAAGACAAAGGACTTCTCAGTTGAGAAAGGTTAGACTTCCATGAGATGAAAGAGTTGATTTTGTTTGTTTGTTTGTTTTAATCTTCTTCAAACGTGTTTATTTGCAGCTGAGAACATTTTCTCTGGTTAGGCGAACCTCCACCCACATGTCCAAGCCCAAAGAGCAATGTCTGCATATGAGTGTGTTGTCAGGGTGTCTAAGGAAAACAATCAACAAACAAACTCTGAGATTCTTGATACATTCAACAGAGGCTGAACCTTGTCAGCTCCTTCTGCTTAATCTTAGAATAGTTCATGCAGACCTTCATAGGAATAGTTTTCCATCTAGTAGAAAGACCTCACAGCTGTGTGTGGTCAAATGGAACCTGATTTCTCACTTCCATCTGAAGGGATGCCCTGAGACCTCCAGCAAGCCACTTTATTTCTGAGGTTTGGTGGTTGCTGTCCTTTGTTATTTTGAAATGGTCCTGCAGTGTGGCCCAGACTTCCTGAAAATGGTAACCCTCCTCCTTCTATCTCCCAGGTGTTGAGGTTGCAGGAGTGTGACCCCCCTATCTGGATGTTTTCTTCTTTTGTATGTGAGATGTTCAACTAGAGATCTACAAAATTCTTTAGTGATTCTGGGGTTCTTGAATCGTCCTAATTTCAGAAGAGCAGGTTTTTGTAAATTCATCTCTCTTCTGTCAGCAATGTTCACATCACTGGATGCCTGCAGCATCCATTCTACATGGGCTACCAGGGTGCCTTGCCTATTACATGGTGCTGAGTCAGATTGGGGACTTCCACAATATTGCCTGGACTCTGATGCTGTGTCACTTAAGACAGATGGGAAGAGATATTTATGTAAAGTGACACTTGTGTGGGTAACTGAGTCCCTTCCCAGGAAAGCCCCTGCTCCTGCCTGTTCTTGGCTGCCCCTGAGTACGTCTTCCTCTGGTACCATTTCAATGATCTGTGATTGGGTTATGATGACAGAAAAATTAATACGTGATGATGTTTCTTTAATAACTTTGGGTAGATCTGTTATAAAGTGGGAGGTGGTTATCAGGCTCAACCAAGATATTCTGCTCCATTTTATAAGCAGAACCACTTGCTAATTGATGCATGGCATTGGTTTATGCTCTATCGAGCAACACAGACATGCTATTTTTCTTAAAAATAAAAAGACTTCAGCCAGAGAGTTTCAATATATGGTAGGAGTGTATTAATTAGTCACGTATTAATGACTGTTTGAAGGCTGGGTATGTGTCTTCATGGGTAGAATGCCTTCCTATCATACATAAGGCCCTGAGTTTGAACACAGCACAGCCTATGGATATGGTTGTGCATACCTGTAATTGCAGCATTCAGAAAGCAGAGCTAAGAGGATTAGAAATTCAAGGCAAGCTTTGGCTCATGCCTGGGCTACATAGCAAGTTTGCTACCAGCCTGGGCTACAAGAGATACTATCTCCCAAATGAGTTGATAACAGAACTATATATTTTTTGAAATATGCATGCAAGTTTTACTATTAGTATGATTTTAAATTACCTAAGAGACTTAGAGTATAATCATAGAATCAAATGGTATTCAAAAGTAATGTTAAAATTATTTGATAAACAATGGCTAGTTATAATAAGAACCTAATCTATCTCAAGCCTAATAGAATCTCAAGCGACTCATGGAAATATTTGCATATTAGAGCTACCTCTTCATTTGTCAGGGAATAGCTAATTTAATTTTCCTGCAACTTGAAATATGCAGAACCAACCATAACACAGCATTTCACTTCTTAAGAAATTTTAATTATTTGGCTCCCATGATTCCCTGCCATTTAAAAGAGTTCTACCCTGAAGCTTTTATTTTATTTTATTTTCTGTTCAAATCTAATTTCAAGTCTGAGTATGAAGTACTGGCACCTTTGATATTGATTTTCAATTATGGTCGAGGATGTGAACAGCAAGGGGAAATGAGAGTGTAACTTCTCTTCTTGCGAGGACACACGAATAGCTGAAGTTCTGGGAAATGATTCTAGAATTCTGAAGTTCCTTTCTTCTATGAAAGTCAAGGATACTGAGAGATTGTGGATAGCCTTTGGTTCTTCTGTGTGTGCATGTGTGTATGTTTGCATGCATGTGTGTGTGCATATGTGTGCATGCATGTATGTGTGCATATGTGTGTATACGTGTGTGTGCATGTATGTGTGTATATGTGTGTGTGTGCACATGTGTTATAAATGTTTGTTTGTGTACACACAAAACAGGGGCATATGCTCAGGTGTGTGAGGATGGAGACCATAAAGTAACTGCAAACGTCTTCCTCTGTCTTTACTTTATTATTTGGGGAAACATACTCTTTTAGTGAACAAAGAGGTCACTGATTGATTGGACTTGCTGGATAAGCCACTGGCATCCTCCTGTCTCCATCTCTAGCGCTGGATCTCTAGTGCTGGGATTACAGACATGTGCTGCCATGTGTTGGGGATCTCGTGACAGGTGCTCCTGCTTCCAAAGCAAGCACTTTGCCCACTGAGAAT
Organism: Rhabdomys pumilio; assembly: GCA_030674055.1. Classification (NCBI taxonomy): domain Eukaryota; kingdom Metazoa; phylum Chordata; class Mammalia; order Rodentia; family Muridae; genus Rhabdomys; species Rhabdomys pumilio. The sequence goes on along the minus strand of JANHMN010000006.1, from coordinate 15,318,759 downwards.
ATCTGATTCTTTAATTCTCATGTTTTCTTTCTATAGTTAGTTTAAAACATTGGCAGTCATTCCCTGTGTCTGATTGCTATTGTGCAGAAATATAATAATTCTATTTAAAATATGCAAATAAATACAAAAATCTATGGTTCCTTTTACCAGGTTCAAGAAAGTGCTGGATCACAAGTTAGGAGGTTCAGGAGGCTGTGCATCATTTCAGATGTGCCAACAGTTCTTTTGCAGATCTCTTCTTCTACAGAATAGAAGTAGGGGATTTGGGTTTCCTTTTCTGATCGCTAGCTTTCATCTTAGACAAACACTGTTCTAGTCGGCCAGTAGGAATTCATTCCCCTCCTCCTCTTTTGTCTGTATATAAAAGTAGAAACGGCGGGAAATAGTATTCAAGTGCCAAAAGTATTCTTATATAGTGCTTTGTGAAAAGTTAGCAAAACCTTTTTCCTCATTCTATGGTGGCTGGGACTTTTGCTAGCCTGCCAGGGGAAGTTGTTTGCTTTACTCTAGAAACATCGGTGGTTTACAAGGCAGGTTGGCTGAGGGAGGGGCAGCTGTTCTGAATGGTCAGAACCTTTATAGCAGCGGGAGGAAGGAATAGTGCTTTCCACTGAAAATGATTCCCCTGGAGTAGATTCTGTTTTGAGGAAGATAAAACGTTTTGTTCTAAAGTTCTTCAAGCATGTACAATGAGTTTTGATCATATTCACCCTACCCTCACCTCTTCCCAGATGTGCCTTTCCCCTGTTCCCTTTACACTTCCTTATGTCTCCCCATTTTTAGCAAAAAGATAAATGCATAGAATAATGAGCATAAATAAATGTTATATTTCAATCCTGTTTTCCATGTTAAAATAGAGTATCTCAAGAGTTTTGAGATTTAATGGACCAAATTAACTGAGGTGAAATACAGGCAGCATGTCCTCCTCGTTTCTTTTGCTCCCTCAGCCTGCTTTAATATCAGTTCATGGGATTCTGTGGTTATTGAGACAGGATCTCACTATGTAGCCCAGGCTGTACTTGAACATACAATTCTCCTGCCTTAACACCCCTTCCCCCACTCCTCCCAGTTCCAGGTAACAGATTCGGGTTGTCTACAGAGCTGTTTAGTCAGTTTTTAATCCCCACCCACCCTGCCCTGCCCCACCCCTTCCTTTCCCCTCTCTTTCCCTCTGTTCTCTTTCCTCCTCTCAACTCCTCTGTTCCCTCCATCTCATTTTCCTTATCCCCTCCTCTAGTGATGTGTCTGACATTGTCTTGTTTGAATTTGGAAAGGAGAACTCTCTTCCCTGTATTGCAAGGCAGCCTGTCTTCTCCTTGCACTAGAGAGAAAACAGCTACACCCTCTCAAGAGGATAATGCCATTTCCTGCAGTGTTCCTGAACAACCGAGTGCTCACACGACTAATCCCATTTAATCATCAAAGGTAGTTGTCCTTTCATACTGTAGAGGAGAAAACATTTAGGGAAGGCCTTGAGTAGAGTGATTTATGTGAAGTTAGCAACAACTGGGACTTGCCAGGTAGCCTTGAATTCCCTTCTTGCCTTCTCAGGGAAAACCAGTCTCTGTCAACACAGACCTAACAGATGACAACCCCTTCTTTCCATGTTACACTTTAGCCTTAGGAGCAGAGTGGTTGGTTGCACCAAAAGAACATTTACGGAGTAGGAAGAAGGTCAAAGGAACTTATTTTTCCATGTCCTGGGGTGTGCACCCAGAGATCATTTCTCTGTAGCTATAAAGGTTGAAGTGTAGCGAGCAACTAGCCAGATATGACAGAGAAAATTTACCCTCCTATTTTCTATTTAGTGAAGCTTTTCCTACCCAAATCCAATACTTGACCTCAACACAGGTAAGGAGCTCTAACATTAGAGCCAAGTGGGGACTCCTGATTGAGGATACATTTCAGCTGAACCGTTCTGGTTACAGCAAGCATTTAGATGCTTCCTCTGTTAAAAAAGCATGAGATTTCAGGTAGGCTCAGAAGATGCCTGAATCAGGCTAAAAGCCTGGCACTTCTGCCCCCATGTGGGATCGCCACTGTGGCACAGTAAAGACACAGAGATAAGTTCTGATCCTTGGTTGACCTTTCCTCTTAGTCTTCTTGAATTCCAGGAAGACTCAAACCTATGACAGACCATACTCCCAGATAAGGACAATTATCCAAGAGGAGAAGGAGGAGCCATTAGCAATAAACAGATTAACAATTTCATAAGTTATGGGACAATCTGGCAGGATGGACTGGAGATGAGACAGTGGTGACCAGGACCACACCTTGACCAGGACTTCTTAAATATAATACCTATCGATCTTAATTTGTACCTAATGTCATGCCAGTAATTAGTAGATGGATTGAAGGGAACGTATCTTTATTAATTCCTCTTTTAGATATGACCCCGTTGAATAAATCTCCTTTCCTTGGTTTATACCACTGCTTGTCTCCTAACTAGCATCTTGGGATGTGTGATTGAGCCTAACTTGTTAGGGATGCAGGTTTTTAGTTTAAAGCCTTAATCAGATGATGGTTTTATGACACTGAGGACAGAGAATCTTAATACTCTTCATGGTTTTATACAATTCTTCCTAATGCCCCATGCCTATGTGATTTGATTTAAATAAACTCACCACAAGATACACTAGAACATTATCAACAATGTATCTTGTTGGTTTCATAGAAATGAAATAGTTTTTTATTATTCCTTCATTTTTCCTTATATCTCAGAACTACCATACACTCATCTGAGTAATCTACCTGTGCTTCTATGAATGAAGTACCTAGTAATCTCATTTCCTTATGTTCCTCACTTACTTGCAGATTTTGGTCTAAAATGATGTGCGACAAATGCCCTGCATCCTTGTGTTCATAGGAAACCAGGGCAGCAAATATGTTAATTTAATTTCTGTAAGGAAGTAGAGAGGCAAGGACATAACTTCTGAGGAGTCAAGATTCCCTTTATGGAATTTGAAAGGGGAAGACAAAGAGAGTCACATATGGATCACAAACCATAGATTATCAAGAAAGTTACCATGATGTGTGTGTGTGTGTGTGTGTGTGTGTGTGTGTGTGTGTGTGTGTGT
>JANHMN010000006.1:15291513-15315672 GCA_030674055.1 Rhabdomys pumilio | reverse complement strand
CACACACACACACACACACACACACACACACACACACACACACCGAAGAATAATGAACCTAATGAATCAAAATACAACATATAATGCTTCAAATTAAAAAAAAGTATTTTCAAGTGGCTAAGTAGAGAAGGAGTGCTGGCAGGGATGGGGTGGAGGATAGGGAGAACTAAAAGCCAAGTGTGTGTTTTTGGTGTGTCACCTTGTACAATCTTTTCAAACTAACCTGTGTTTTAGCGGGCGTTATTAATTCATGGAGTCTTTGTCACAAGACATAATTTGCATCTTATTTTCACTTCAGTTTTTTTTTTTTAAACTGAAAACAAAGATCATTTAGGTAACTCACCCCCCAAACAAACGGAGCAGCTGGGGTTTGAGCCAGATAGTAATTCCAGGATCTTTAATTTCAGCTCCTGTACACACTCTGGTTTTGGCAGATGATACTTTTGTGAGCTGTTGGTTAGAATATTACACTTTTAACATTATATTGGAAGATTGGGGATATGGAAAAAAAAAGAGTTGAAAAACAAAAACTGTTAAAACGGATTTCCCTGTGGCTCATTGAACCCAAAACTAATTTTCTAGAAATATGACTAGAGGAAATTATCTTTCAGAAATAAATAATAATCTTTCCTCATTTCAAATTCTGAAAGAAAAAAATGCTATTTCACTGTTATCAGAATGTTCTAGTATCTCTGTGCTTTAATTAGCAGCTGTTTCTAAGCGTGATAGGTGATTCATGCTAGTCTTGATATTATATATAATTGGATCTCAAAGGCAAATTTATCTGTCAGAGTAAAATTGATCCACAAGTAGTTCCCTCTAGCTAATACCTAAATTAGTTTCACCTGGACTCTGCCCTCTGCCTCCTTCTGAATCGCACCCAAGGAAGAAAGCTAACAGCTGGTGCAGGAAGCTGCGGTGGTATTCTAAAGATTCTAAGCTGGTCCAGGCTGCCTACGAGCCAGAAAAGAAATCTAAGTGAATTTACAGGCAACACTGGGAAAAATCAAGCTTAAAACCCATTACGTTTTCATGTATTCAGAACCTGCCATTCTGCACAGAGCCTTTATTCCGTTACTGGTCAATGAGAAACAGGATTCAGGAAGTTTGAGATGGTAGTGTAAAATGCTTATCATGTAAATATAGACCAATTTTGATGTTTTAATAAGAATGGCCCTCATAGGTTCATATATTTGAATGCTTAGTCATCACTAAGGGAGTGGAGTGGCACTGCTTAAGAAGGATTAGGAGGTGTGGCCTTGTTGAAGTAGGTGTGGTCTTGTTGGAAAGCCCAAGCCAGGCCTAGTGTCTCTCTTCCTGCTGCCTGTGGATCTGGATGTAGAATTCTCATTTACTTCTCTAGCACTATGTCTGCCCATGTGTCATAATGACGGCCATGATGGTACTGGACTAAATCTTTGAAACAGTAAGTAAGGTCCAATTAAATGTTTTCTTCTGTAAGAGTTGCTGTGGTCATGGTATCTCCTCATAGCAATAGAACAGTGACTAAGACACCTATCCTGTTGGCCTTTTCCCACAATGCCCCCTTAATATTCAGCAACTTCAAGGTGTACCAAATCTATGTCTTGCTTTTCATGGAAATTTCACTTGTAGTGACCCAGAGGTATATAAAATAATGATCTATTTAGCACAGTTTGGATATATCTTTTCTTTTCCCAAGAGCCTCTGCTTTAGCAGGAGGTGACTTTTTTGGGAGTCTTGTGAAAAAAAATGCCCTCACTGGTCTGTGTCTCATAACCTAGAAGGATTAGGGTGATAATTTTGAGGCTCTGAAGCTCACAGGAGGGTCTGACACGTGTCCTGATGTACTTGTTGCTTATGTCTCATCACATGCAACTGTGGATCACCTTAAATTCTTCTTACCTCTCTAAAGGAAACACATAGCCTCCCAATGATTTGAGAATTTTGTTATTGCTATTTGGTGAAAATAATGACAAGCAAGAATTTCCAGGTGCTGATACAGGGAGAGCTTGATATTGCACTAGGTTTCTCTGAACATCAGTTTCTTTGTCAAATGAAAAAAAATTGATCTTACTGGGTTTTTTTAAATAAAAAAAAACAATATTTTTGTAGTCAGGCCTGGTGGTATAGACTTGTGATCTCAGAGGACAGAGGGAGGAGCATAAAACCTCAAGACCAATTTGGGCAGCATGGTGAGACATGGTTTTAAAATAAAAACAACAAAAGGTCAGTAGAACAGTTGACTATTATGTGTGCCACAGCAAAATTATAAACAAAACAAAGCAACAACTCCTTCACAGTTTCCTGAGATGCCCAGTCAGTAAAATTATCCTGCTTTTAAAAAATTTTATAAAATTATTGTATATCTGTATATTGTAATCTGCTGTAGACTCTTAACCAGGCATTTAATATTTTTCTATATACTCAATACTTAGTGATCATTATATATCAGACACTTTAAATTGGCTGTCTGTATTCATAAGTTCCAAAAACATGAGTTCATACAATATGATTCAAAGATATTCAAATATCATATCACTGTTGAGCAATACAGATTTGCTATTGGTTGTTAGTGGAATATGGAAAGGGCTCTCAGAGATTCTGTAGTTGAATCACAGTAACAATACTATGTTAGGGCTGATAAGATGACTTAGCAGGTAAGGCATTTGCAGTCAAGCCTGATGACCTAAGTTCCATCACTGAGACCTATGTGGTAAAAGGAGAGAACCCACTCCAACAAACTGTTATCTGACCTACCATGAATGCCATAGCATACATGAGCACACACACACACACACACACACCCCACACACATACACACACACACACACACACACACACACACACACTCACTCACATACACACTCACTCAGAATAATATCTGGGGTTGGCTGGCTTTTTGTATATTGGTTCCTCAAACAAATAGAATATGGCTTAATTTTTTAAAAAAAACATTAATACCTAGGTTACTAGGAGTCTAGGGGAGAAAATTAAGGACAGTCAATGTGAAAAACTGCCTTCCAACACTAAACTCTAGATTTATGACTTTTTTACACTGTCCATTCTTATATCAATTGTACCCACAAAAATGGCGTGTTAATCTACTATAGACTCTTAACCAGGCATATAATATTCTTTTTGCACACTCGATACTTAGTGATCATTATATATTAGACACTTTAAATTGGCTGTCTGTATTCATAAGTTCCAAAAATGTGGGTTCATGCAGTACGATTCAAAGATATTCAAATATCATGTCACTGTTGAATACATACAGATTTGTTATTGTTCTGACTTCTTAAACAATATGATATAACAACTAGACATACAACATATGAATTGCATTTGATATTGTCATGTTTTCAGAGATACAGAACTGCACACACAGCTTTGATTCCAGTATCACACCTTATAATATAAGAGGCTTGATCATTCTTAGACTTTTGTATCTATAGGAGTCGCAGAACCAGCTGTCATAAGTACAGGAGGGCAGCTCTGTTAGACCCATGTATCTGGATTTGAAGTCATTCCTTTATTGAAGGAGTTGATTAAAACACTAAATACACAAATTTCTTGTGAAATTATGTACAGAGACCAGAAAGTGGAGACCCCAGGGATATTTGGCCAAGTCGGGGCAACTATGTTATGACTCAAGTTGATTTAGGAAGATGAATGCTCAAGGAAGCCAGGAATTTTCCCAAGAGAGCAAGTGGATTTGTTGAGGTAGATTATCAGCTGTGACATGGATCAGTGTCCAGCCATCAGAAAGCATCTGGTGAAAGGGAAGGAGAGTTGAGAGCATCTCCACATGACTCAGAGCTAGGTCAACCAGAAGGATGATTGGAGATGGCAGGAAACCATAGGGTTTTCCTCTACAGGACATGTTGTGGTTGAAAAGAATTGTATTGAATTCTTATTTCTAACCTTTATTATTCAGAAAGCATGGCTTTGGTGATTTAGTGTAAAACAAAGGCATTTCATGCAGTCGTTCCACAAAAATAGAAAATTGGTTTTCCTTTCTGTCCAGGGCACATAAACACCTTCAGGGGATGCAAAAACTTTCAGAGTTATATGTGTAAAATGTTGCCACAAGGCAGCTGAAGCAACATCTAACTAGCACAGAGGTCTGGCCTGACTCTAAAAGCCATTTTCTAGGGAAAGAAAAGGCATTTCATGATGTATATTTCTGGAGGGGAAACATTCCCAGAAAAGTCTGTATTATTGTAAATACCAAGCAATCCCAGTTCAGTGAACTCTCTACGAGATTTATTTGCCTCAAGTTGATAATAGTAATAATAATGTTCTTACTTTCACAGTATCTCAAGTCCAAAGATGTCTGAGTAGTTTGTAAATATAAATCAACTCTTAAGTCACTCTGGTGAGACTGGTACAAGCTGTTACTAATATATTATGAAGAGATGAGAGACTCACTAACTTCAGTTTTTCATTTGTTGGTGTCTGTGACTTTGGAATGAAAGCTTGCACATGCATGGGTGCACACACACACACACACACACACACACACACACACACACACACACAATGTTCCTTCCTCATCTGAAGTCACAGATAGAAAGAGACATGTGACTTACAAGGAAATCTTGAGAAAATAGAAGTAAAAGGTAGGGGTCGGGTGAAACAGTGACCCGGGGGTGCGATGGCCACCTTTGTTCTTGGAAATTAGAACATGCTTTAGACACAGGATGCTTGATCACATCATGAAGGATGATGAGGCGTTTGGGGCGTTGGCAATGAGTGAGATAGAATTCTATGTTCACAGAGCAGCCAAGGTAGGAAGCTAAAAGGAGCCACAAAGTCAGGACAGGCACAAAAATGACTCTGGTAACCTAAATTCCATGTGTTCCTACATCAGGTAGGGGCTGCTGTTTGCCGTTTGCTGAGAGTCTAGAGGATCTGTTTGGTTAGATGCCCCTTTTCAAAGGAGATAGAGATGATGACTTCAAAACGAGTTTGAGTCTTTTGAATGCTAATACTTATTTTGTTAAAGAGTTGAGTATAAAGATAAAAATGTCCACAACATCTGGAATATCAATCCAGCCCTTTTGGAAGTTACCTTATTTCTTCAAGGACCAGGGAAAGGCCCCTTCTTCTCTTCCTTGACAATAACCAACAGGAATAAAATCCATGGGTTCCCCATCAAATACACGTAGACAATGGACAGACACCACTGGTGATGGAATAAAGCTGGGCTCAGACCACAGAAAAGTGGCCATTCTGGGCTCTCATGGGACTACACAGTCACATCCTAATTGCTAATGTTGGACACTTGGCATATTTATGTAATGCATCTCCCTCTTGTTAGTTTTGTCTTCCTTTGAGTCCTGTTGTCAGAGCCCTGGTATATGCCTACATTCAAGATGCTTAGGAGAGGTGGTGGTGGTGGTGGTGGTGGTGGTGGTGGTGGTGGTGGTGGTGGTGGTGAAGGAGGTGGAGGAGGAGGAGGAGGAAGAGGAGGAGGAAGAGGAAGAGGAGGAGGAGGCCAGGATAATCTGTCTAATTGCACAACAGGAAAAGAGAATCTTTTTTTTTTTCATTGACTCTGACAACAAGCAAGGAAGTTCAGTAGCTCAAAAAGGATAAATGTTCATCTAACACATTCTGTGATGATGTAATAGAACCATTTTTCATTCTTCTTCAGAAAGATTATTTCCGGAAATAACCTTCTAGAAGATCACCCCACGTGTGAGCAAGTCATTTCATCTCTCTGGCTTTACTTCCTCTATCTCAAAGGCTAAGGGCTTGGTCCAGAAGCATGTCTTTGTATCATTACAATTCTGCAATTTTATAATTTCTTCTGAGATTTTTCACATGTGCAAACAGTCCAGAAAGCAGGTGTGTCAATTCTGAAGTTTTCACATGGGTGCCTATGAGTATTTCTAGTTTAGCATTCCTGAACTGGAATTCCTGCTTTCAGTCTCATTTCTCTGGCCTAATCCCTCTAAACTTTCTGATACTGGGAATTATAATACCATTTGACAGAACAAGCCATTTTCCTCCCATTATTCTCCACTATTTTTTTTTATATATTACATTCCAAACACCACCAGGTCCCCAATATTGTACCTTGAAAATGTTATTTAATTCACTCACTTCTTTTCTTCTGTCCTTGTCACCTCTAAATCCTCACTGTGTTGACTCTAAATGGCAGGGCCAGCCTTCTTTCTCCCTGGCTGTAGTCCCTCATTTTGTTCCGAAACCCATTGTTCACACAATGTCTGGAGTTATGATTAATTTTTAAAATAGAAGTTATCATGGCCTAGAGAGATGTCTCAGTGGGCAAAATGGTTGCTGTACAGCATATAGGATCTGAGCTTGGGTCCCCAGGACTAACATAAATGCTAAGTGTGGTGTCCCATGTAACTTCAGCACCGAGGGGCAGAGACAGGTAGATCTCAGGGTTGCTGAGCAGCCGGATCTCAGTCCAGCTGAAATAGTGAATGACTCTGTCTTAGAAAACCATGTGGAGAGTGATAGTGGAAGACACCTGATGCAGACTTGAGTATTAGAAAACCACAATAGCCTTTAAAGAACAGTCTAGCTAATTTCCTTCTTACATTTAATTGAAGTACTATTTTGTTGAGTGTAATAATTAAAAAAAAAAATCCATCCTATCTCTGGCTATGCTCCAGTAACGTGATTTTCCTCTCCCCCATTGGGAGCTGCAAGCTGCAGTCTTCCCTGTTTCTATTGTTTGCCTGCCTCTGAACCACTAGTATCTTCTCAGCTGTCCACCCTCTGTGGTAACCCAGTAAGATCAAAACTCTAGAGGTTTGCCTTCTTCCTCCATCTTCTCTGTCCTTCTGTCTATCTGTCCCCTGTTCCCTTTCCCTCTCCCTCTCTCTCTCTTTCTTCCCCTCCACTTCCCCCTCCCTTCCTTCCTCCCTCTCTCCCTTCCCCACTCTCTCTTCCCACCTTTCCCTCCCCCCTCTGTCCTTTCTTAGCCCTGCCTTCCTTTTTCATTGCCCAATCACAGACTCTAGTCTCATAATTGACCTGCCCTTACCTGCATATAGACAGCAATCCACTCTAGGTGCTAAATTTACTTAGTTATTTTGCAAATTCCTATGGCAAGCTTTCCATGGCTGCTTTAGGTTCCTTATATGCTGGTGACATGCTGTGTTCAATACATTTGCATTCAAGTGACGGAAAAATATAAATGAACCATTAGTTGAATTTACAGATAAGATCATGTCAAAATGTAATAAAAAAATAAACCTGTGAAAGAAAAAATTTACTGGAGGTCTCTGTCAAAAGACATTTGCTCTGGAGGCTGAAGCCTGAGAAAGACTCAATCAGTGACACTGGCAAGGGATGCTGGGTAAGCTTAGTAAGTGCAGTGTATAGACGAATGCTTGGTGGGTTGCTGCATAATGAGTTAGGGGCAAATGTCATGACCAGCAGGAGGGATGCCAGACCATGTTAATCAATTTCTGCTACTGGGATGAAATACCTGATTCAAACAACTTAGAAGAGAACAGGTCTATTTTGACTCATGGTTTCCAGGGTTGGAATCCATGGATGGGTCAGCTCCATTGCTTTGGGGCCTAAGGTGAACTAGCTTTGTGGTGGGATACATACACTGAAACAAATGCTCATGGCATCCAGGAAGCAGAGAAGAGGAGGAGGGAGGCAGACCACTGAGAGCTTGCCATAGGTATTTGCCAAATAACTAAGTAAATTTAGCAAGTAGTACTTTAATTAAATATAAGAAGGAAATTAGCTAGACTGTTCTTAAAAAACTGTTGTGGTTTTCTAATTTCTCAAGTAGTATAACTTAATTTAAAATAATTTTCAGTGGGAGAGGAAGTACCTAGCCTCACAGAAACCTGAAGAAAAGCCAGGGTAGGGAGATACCCAGGGAGCCCCTACCTGTTCAGAAGAGAATGAGAGGGGGCATGGGGGAAGGATTGTGGGAAGGCGTGACTGAGAAGGGGCACAGTGAGTGGGATGTAAAGTAAATAAGTAAATAAAAAGAGTAAAAAAATAAGAGAACATAAAAATATATTAAACCATATAAAGGGAGGAAATTATCTAAAGAATATTAAATGTTTAGAGATTGTCTTTCTGCTTTCTCTGTCCTACACACAGCCAAACCATAGAAAATGCCCTAGTAGTACACCATTGGTGTTTGACTACCTGTGTCATCAAATTTACTCAGATGATTACAGCCTTGTTTTATGACTGTGTCACGTTCAGTACCAAGTAGTACTTAGCTGACTTCTTATTGCTAAACATTAAGCCCTTCATGTCTAGATTCTTAATCTGTAAACTATGATGTGACTCCCCCACACTAAGGCTTATTATGATACTTGAAAGAGGGTTTTATTTATTTATTTTTCTCTCATCTATTACATCCCAACTGCAGTTTCCCCTTCCTCCTCTCCACTCCCTTCCATCCACTCCTTCTCCATTTCCCTTCAGAAAATGGTAAGTCTGCCAGGGATCAACCACATATGTCACATTAAGCTGCAATAAGACTGGGCACCTCCCCTTGTATTAAGGCTGGACAAGGTAACCCAATAGGAGGAAAAGGGTCCCAAAAGCAGGCAAAAGAGCCAGAGACGGCCCTCCACTCCTTCTGTTAGGAATAAGGAGACCAAGCTATGCAACCGTAATATACATGAAAAGCGCCTAGGTGAGAACCCTGCAGGCTCCCTGGTTGTCAGTTCAGTCTCTGTGAGCCCTTACAAGCCCAGGTTAGTTGATTCTGTGGGTTTTTCTTATACTGTCCTTATCCCAGTGTCTCCTACAACTCTTCCACCTCTTCCACAGGATTTTCTTGAGGTCAACTAATATTTAACTATGGGTCGAAAGAGGTTGTTTTTCTTTGTTTGTTTTAAATGTAAGTGTGTGTACATGTACACACATGCCACATATATACATCAAGCCTCAAATGTTAGAGGAGGCACTGGGTCTCCTGGAGTCTGAATTAGATACAGAGGGTTATAAGCTGCCATTTGAGTGCTGGGAATGAGCTCTGGTCCTCCACAAGAGTAGAAAGAACTCTTAACTCCTGAGCCATCCTGTCATTCCCAGAGAGAGGTTTTGATGAAAGTTAAGTCTTTAGCATACTCCCCAGCAAATAGCTAGCACTCGATATAAATGAGATGATAGCAGTTGCTAACAGGACTGACTTTTCCTATAAAACCTACAAGAATCCATGAGAGGCTTAAGTTCTGATGAGTCAGTAGCCATATGAATCATCTCATATGAAGACAACAGGGAGCTTGAAAGACCTGTAGGTCTCTGTGATCAGTGCTTGGATAAATTAGATGCTGAACCTAATTATTAATAAATATACAAAGCCTTTGCAGTACCACATAAAATTCTAAACAGAGGACTGTGTCTTCACCAATCTAAATTTCCCTAGCTTAGTATATATTTATTTAGGTTCTCCCTAGAAGGAAAGCACGTGGCTACCTTTACTACATCTATTGTGTTACTGCCTTCTGTCCTTGTTATTTGTCCTCCAGAATATTTTTCTTCCTATAAATATGATTTGTGAATGCTTTACACAAATAGTGGAAGAACAGATATCATACCAGCATATGTAAGACATCATGGCTTTCTTCATTATATTCTCCCTTCTGTGGATAGCCTCCATTGCTATCTCCCAGGAGTCTTCTTCTGCAGTATTAGACTGAACCCAGGGCCTGGCACACACTAGGCGGGCACTCCATAACTGAGCCACACCCTTAATTCCTAGGAGTCACCTTCTTGTTACAATTGAGTCATGTGAGCCATTATTACATTGTCTTAATTAGACATGCTTTTCCTTCCTGGAGCTTTTGACCTGAAGCTTCCAGTGTCATCTGAGGACATTTTATAGGTATAACAACCCCAGATTCAAGTTCTGGAAAATGTCTCACTAATGACATCGAATCCATCCTTAATTGCGCATGTTCTTGGGAAGGGAATGTCATTTAGCTTACTGTTTATGGCTTTCTCTGTATTCTTAGGAAAAAATAACTGAGAAGATGGATTAGTAAAAGAAAAACAATCTAATTTGGTTTATAGAGGAAGTTGTATATGGTCCATTTCTCAAAGAAGAGCAAGGCAATTAGACATATATTTTCAGAAGTGGGTTCAAGAGGGTTCTCCCCTGTGTCCGCTGGGATAAAAACTGTCAGACTCCATCTACCACTCTACACACATTTATCTCTTGTGCTTAGTAGCCACCAGTGGTGAGTGGCTACTCTATTGGGTGTTTTTGTTACCATGGAAATATCTGTTGGACATTGTTGTTACAGAAGAGTCACAACACAGGTGTTCCCATAAATACTTTATTAATTTTTAATTTTTACTGAAAATACATTTTTATGCAATGTATTCTGATTGAAATTTCCTCTTCCCCAACTCTTCCCAGATCTTTCTCAACTCACAACCTATGCAAGTAAGTCCATGTCATTTTTTTCTCTCTCATTAGAAAACTAACAGGCATCTAAAGATAATAAATAAAAATAATAAAAATAAAGCCAAACTGGAATAGTACAAAACAACTAGAAGATAAAGAGGCAAAGGAAAACATATAAATGTTTTTCAAGAAACACATATAGATGCAGAGACATACATGTTTGCACACAGAGACATCCCATAAAAACAACAAAAACAGAAACTATAATACATATGCTTATATATACATACATATATACACACATATATGTATATATATAAATAATGAAAGAATGAAAGAATGAATGAATGAATGAATGAATATTGGAAAAAAGCTCTGACAGATCATTGGGACATAATGATCTGAATGCCACTGACTTCATTTTGTGTTTGCTGTCTACTGCTAGGCACGGGGCTTGCCTGCCCTTTAGAATGGTTCATATATAAAGTGAGACTTCACTGGAGAAAATTAATTTCTCTTTAGCAAGCAGTTATCAATCAGAGATTTCTTCTGGGTTAGGACTAGGGGCTTGTGTCCACTTCTACTTTCAGAGCTGGGACCTCAGCTGTTTTAGACACACGCAGGCCCTGTGCATGCTGCCACAATCTCTGTGAGTTCATATGTAGACTGGTCCTGCTGTTTTCAGAAAGTCTTGTTCACTTGGTGTCCTCTCTCTGCCTCCTCTTCCCCAGGGTTCCCTCAGCACTGAGGGGGAGAGATTTAATGGAGGCATCTTATTTAGGGCAGAGTGTTGAAAGGTCTCTCACTCTATACACTATCCATTTGTGGGTCTCTGAGTTTGTTTCCATTAGTTGCAGGAGAAACTTTTCTGATGATGGCTGAGCAAGACACTGACTGGTGGGCATAGCATTCATTAGAAGTCATTTTATTGATGTACTCCTTTAGCAGAACAGTAGTATTTGCTTTTCTCATAGGTTCATGTCCTATTTAGTCTTGGATTCTTAGCTATCCAACCATTGTTGGGGATAGGTTCCATCTCATGGAATAGGCTTTCAATCCAATCAGATCCTGGTTGGTCACTCCCAAAGCTTTGTGCCACGATCGCACCAGTGCATCTTCATGCATGTCACCATTGTAGATCAAAGGGTCTGTAGGTGGACTTATGTTTACATTTCTCCCTTGGTGGCATGCAGAGAACCTTCCAGTGTCATGAACCCTAGTCAGTAGTAGGGACAAAGGCTCTACACAGGCACCAGCCTCACTTGTCCACGTTCAATGAATTATGTAAGTATTGTCTACAGCAATACAGCCTTACCATCAGTGTTGAAGAGCAATGGATAGCCTTGGCAATAGCTTAGGTTTGGGGGGAATTTCTATTGGGCCCCTTTAGTCAACATCTTGATTAGACAAAACCCAGTTCCAGGACTGGAAGTTTTATTTGGTGATGAGTGATGTTTACTTGGGGCTTTGTCTTCCTCATTCTTCCTTAGTTTGGTGACTGAATTTGGATTTTTAAAATAAATTCATATATTTACAGAAACTTCTACTGTATTAGGGTTCTATGTGACCCCTCAAATAGGGGTTCCTCCATGTATTTCTTCTGTTACCCCCATCTTCCCTCCCTCTCCCAGTTTGATCCTTCCATTTCAGCTGCCCCCACCTTGTCTATCTGTAACTATTATTTCCCCCTTCTGGAGAGAGCTATCCCACCCCACTCGCCCTTACTCTACACTTAACCTCTGTGGTTACATGGATTATAATCTGCTTATTGAACTCTTAGCAGCTAACATCTACACAGAGCAAATACATACAGAAATTTGTTTCTGTGGGTCTGGTTTACCTTACTCAGGATGATACTTTTCCTAGTTCCATCCATTTGCCTGCAAATTTGATTTTTTAAACAGCTGAGTTATATTTGATAATATTTGTGTAGACATACCACATTTTCTTTATCCATTCTTCCATGGATGGACATATAGGCAATTTCCAATTTCTGGCTATGGATAGAGTGGTAAAGAACATGGGTGAGCAAGTGTCTCTGGAGTAGGATGCAGAGTCCTTTGGATACATACTCAGCAGTGGTATAGCTGGATCTTGAAGGAAATCTATTCCAAGGTTCCTGAGGAACTATCCCACTGATTTCCCTAATGGCTGTTCAAGTTTTCACATCCATCAGCAATGAAGGAGTGTTCCTCTTACTCTACATCCTTGCCAGCATAAGCTGCCATTTGTTTTATTGATCTTGTGATCTTTCGCCACACTGACTGGAGTAAGGTAAATTTTTAAATTAGTTTTGATTTATATATTTTTGATGATGAACATTTTAAAAAGTGTTCCTTACAATATTTGTCTTTCATCCTTTGGGGATTTTCTTCTTAGGTATACACCCAACTGGGTTGTTTCCTTGAGTTCTCTATATATTTTAAATATAAGTGTTATATTTGATGTGTAGTTGACAAAAATCTTCCTATTCTGTAGCCTTCCATTTTTCCTGAACAATGGTGTCCTTTGTCATACAGAAGCTTTTCAGTTTCATGAAATTCCATTTATTAATCGTTCTTGGTGCTGATGCTGATGGTGTGTGTTTAGAAAGTCTTTCCTTGTGCCACTGAATTCAAGACTATTCCCCACTTTCTCTTCTCTCAGGTTTAGTGCATCTGGTTTTTGTTGAGGTCTTTGATACATACAGATTGAGTTTTATGCAGAGGGATAAGTATGGATCTATTTGCAGTCTTTTACCTATAGCCTTCCAGTTTGAACAGCACCATCTGTTGAGGATGCTGTATTTTTTCCAGTGTGTATGTTGGGTTTTTCTCTTCAATCAAAAAGATGTTCATAGGCATATAGGTATATTTCTTGGAACAGTTAAACAGCAAGAGCATGCTCGCACTGATGTTGGAGCTGCTTTTGGCAGCCTGCAGTGGAGGAGTCCTGAAAGGAATGACCAGCAGTAGAGGATGTGTCAGTAGGAAACCCCTGCAAAAGAAAAGTGAGTGTAAGGTTCCCTTGGATGATATAGACACATTAGACACAAGAGATCCAGGAAGATGAATCTGACCTGAAAGAGTCAGGCAAGAAGGCAAGACGTTGCTCAGTCTCTGGTTAGGTTATTGATACTGTTCCATACTTAATTCAGTTATATTTATTATGGGTTGTAGTGAGAGACTAAGATTTAGACAGACTCTCTGTAGATAGACAAATAGGGAGAGGGGCCATGGCTAGATCATAAAGATGGCAAATCTCCATAATGGCTATCTTCTTCCTCAACACCTTGACTTGATACAAAAGGACTTATGGGCTTTTTTCTTCCACCAACAAGCCTCCGCTGATGAACTAGTTCAAGGAGCTCATGACTTAATTAGGGCATGTCACAGCACAGTTTCTGACCGATCAACCATCCTATCTGTCTAGAAACTAGCCAACCCTAAAAAGGGGGAGAAAAACTCGCAGAGGCTTTAAAAGCCCAGCCCTCAAGAAGAGATTGGCTTTTTGTCTTTCCAAGTCCAGCTTTGCAAAGTCTGTTTTCTACTGTGTCTGCTGAATGTGTGTATGTTTCCTCACTCTCCAATAAATAAACGTCTTTCTTCAACTGCTGATTCTGTTTGCAGTATTTGAGATTTTCTCTGCTACTACCTTTTGCACAACAATTCTTTCCTTGCCTTTTATAAATCTTTTTTTTAAGAATTATTTGTTTATTTTATGTATATGAGTACACTGTAGCTGTCTTCAGACACACCCAAAGTGAGCATCAGATTCCATTACAGATGGTTGTGAGCCACCATGTGGTTGCTGGGAATTAAACTCAGGACCTCTGGAAGAGCAGTCAGTGCTCTTAACCACTGAGCCATCTCTCCAGCTCCTTTCCCTGCCTTTTAATTCATTAACTGGCAGAGAAAATCTCATCAAGATCCCTAGACGACATCATTTCTAGACTCCTAGATTGTATCAGGAGGATTATGAGGATTATATTAAACATGAAATTGATTTTAAAACACGTTCTCAGTCCTTAAAGAAGTAGGCTGCACAGAGAAGACAGGTTCCTTCCAGAACCAGAACTTGAGTGAACGCATAAACACCCTGCTATGGAAGCATATTGAGCCTCGTTGAACTGTGGTCCAGTGACATCCGAAAGAATACTGTCAAGGAGGGAATGAAGGTAAGCATGATCCTGGAGGCAGTTGCCAATGAGTGTTAAGCTTTGTTTATTAGACAAGGTGTGTGCTGAGCCTGGCAGCAGGTCAGCTGCCACAATAGTCACAACCTAACCCATAGCTCTCAGATGACTGTTGGTTTCCAACAGGGAAAGGTTAATACAATTACATGCATCTGTCTTCTTCAAATCAGTATCCTTCTGCCCTGTTTTCAACAGTGATCCCTACCCCTGCTTTCTGAGTGATACTAAGAGATGGAATAATCTTGTTTTAACTAACCTCATCCAGGGAGAAGGAGAGACATTGAAAAAGGAAGAGGTGGGAAGGGGAAGAAAAGAAGGAAGGTGAACTATTATTAAAAGTCTACAAATCAGTAGGCTTCGCACCCACCCCCTTTGATGTGTAAATTCTTTATGCTACTCTAAATCCTCACTAACATGCAGGCGCTGAGAAACTCAAAAGTGAAGTTTGGGCTGAAAGACTTGTACCTACTTCTGCTGCTGCACTGGATTCACATCCAGCCTCATGTGCCAAGAGATCATTGTGATTTTCATTTGAATAACACCTTTCCGCAACTAGTAAAATATATGTTTAATATTTTTGATATTGAGGATTGAACCCAGGGCTTCTTAAATGCTAAGTGTATGCTCAACTGTGAAGATATGTTCCCATGTATTCCCAGCATGAAATCAAACTTTAATTTTCTTGTTTATGCTTTCTTCTTTTTTCTCTTTCTCTCTTTCTTTCTTTCTCTTTCTTTCTTTCCTTCTTTCTTTGTTTTCCATGTACAGTGTGCATGTGTGTGTTTGTGTGTGTGTGTGTGTGTGTGTGTGTGTGTGTGTGTGTGTATTGGACCTAAGAGTTGCACATTCTAGGCATGCACTCTACCACTGAGTTGTATCTCTCGTTTACTTTAACACAAGCTCCCAAGTAAGTTGCCCTGTGAATCATGAGTTTACTTTGTAATCCAAGCTGGCTTTGAACTTGCAATTCTCTTGCCTCAGCCTGGTGAGTACTAGGTTTACAGGCCTGCATCACTATGGCTAGACAAGAAAACCTACAAAAATTTTTACTTGCATGGTGATGGGCTTTGAGCTCAGGGGCTCATGCATGCTAGGCTGGTGTTCCACCCTTCTCTGGCCTCTGTGGGGACCTGCATGCACACTTTTGGCATATACACACACAGACATGTGCTCTTTCATACAGACACCTTCACATAAGTAAAAAGATAAATATAAAACTTCAGAAAATTATATGATTCTAGGTCTTAATATAGAAATAAAGATTGTGAGACAATAAAGCATTAAAATTTAGAATGTTGAAATTATTTACTAAAAGTGCGTTATCTTTAACAAACAAATTGTACTGGATTAAAACCACATTAGTATAAAAACAAGCCACACATTAGGAGAAGGTAAGCATTGTTCTACACAATGATCAAGTAACAGCTAGAGATCTGTGAGCAGAGGATGGTTGGTGGCACTGTGTAATAGTATAAGAATTCTAAGTCCTTTTATGTTCTCTGCTTTCTTTCTTTTTTTAGGATAGGTAAGAATATGGTTTTGTTGTTGTGGAAGTAATTTTTCTTTGATTTTTTTCATATAATATATTTTTATCATACTCTTTAATTTTTTGAGATTTTACATACTAGTTCACTATTTGTACATTGTTTCTATCTCCTCTGTCTGCCCTCTCCACCTCCTCCTGCGTCCTTCCACTCCCTGCCTAATACCTGACCTCGTCTACAATTAATAATACATATAATATCTATCTATCTATCTATCTATCTATCTATCTATCTATCTATCTATCTACCCATTGAGTCTATTTAGTGTTGCTTGTATATAAAGCGTTTAGGGCTGTTTACTTGGGATTAAATAATCTATCAGGGGGCTGGTTCCTGGAGAAGACTGAATCTCTCTTCCTTACCAGCCACTGATTGGCTGTAGCTCTTCATCTAGGGGTGGAGTCTTGTGATACTCCCCCATCCACAATGGCATGTCGCCTGTCACCTAGTGTTGCCATTATGTGTTTAGGCAGCTATATTGTGAGATTTCATGGTGCAGTATCTCTGTCTTGGTTTTCTGGCTCTTACAAGTATCTACATCTTTCTGGAAAATTTGGTAAAACTTATTTGACTTTTAAAGATATGATAGTATTTTCTATCACTTTCTCTTTCTTTCTCCCTTTCTTTCTTTCTTTCTTTCTTTCTTCTTTCTTTCTTTCTTTCTTTCTCTCTCTCTCTCTCTTTCTCTCTTCCTTCCTTCCTTCCTTCCTTTCTTCTTCCTTTCTTTCTTTATTCTGGCAGTTGTTACTCTGCAGTGCAAACTGACATGGAGATCGTAGTAATCCTCCTGCCTCTGTCTCTCCAGTGCTATTACAGGCATGGGTAATAACCCCTGGCTTGAATAACACAAAATGAAGACAAGCAAAGAAAGAAAACAATGAGTTTACAACATAAAAAAAAAACAGTCTAAGTTCTAAGAGGAGTCTTTTGATTTTGCTCCCTGTGTTTGGAGGAGCTAAGAGATGGTGTTTTCCCAAGGTTTAAACAATACATCATGAGGGTGATTACTGTGCAAAAGGTATTTCTCAGAGAGATAAACCTAGAGCCCAACCCTGAACTTAGCAATGCTTCTCAGCTTTTGTGTTTTCTGCCTCATTGAAAGCAGAGAAACATGCTGTTTTGCAAGCCCAGTCCACACACCCCTTTGTTCTACAGGAGTGACAGAGGCCATTGGAGAGGAACAGAGAAGAGTCACTGGGTGTCTTTTGGACCTTTTCACACTATGCTGTAGATGTAAATAATGGGCTGAAATGGGGAGTGATGAGTCTCTCAAGGAAATAAATACTGCACACTCATTAGGAGGCTCATTAAGAATAAAGTACAGGAAGGGGGCTCTGAGAGCAGACTGTTATCCTGGTATTTACTGGGACAAAGCATTCTTTTTAATAGGGCACCTGCAAAGCTCTCCGCTGCAGTTATTAGACATTGCTGCTCTTACTAACTTCAGCTTTGCCCTTCTCTCTGCCTTAGTAAACAGTTGACAACAACACCCTTGGGTGCCAGGCTCCTACCATGAATGTGTCCTCACTCTCCTCTGGAGTCCCATGCTTCCAATCTGAGAGGGCAAGTGAAAATCAGCCCTCCCTTTAGAGTAGAGAAAACTGAAAGTCACCACCGTGCTTTATCACTGATCTCTCCTGCCAAGTCCCTCTCCTCACCTTGCATCTCACAGACTGCTCCCTGGCTCTTTCTTTCTCCTCTCTAAAGACAGACCTTGCCAAACTTTTGCTTTAAAGCAGTGGTCCTCAACCTTTAACCTAATGCTGAGACCCTTTAATACAGTTCTCATGTTATGGTGACTTCTAACTATAAAGTTATATTCATCGCTTCTTCATAGCTGGAATTTTGCTACAGTTCTGAATTGCAACATAAACATCTGTATCTTCTGATGGTCTTAGGCAACCCCCATGAAAGAGTCAGTGGACCCCCAGAAAGGCTGTGACCCACAGGTTGAGAACCTCTACTGTAACGGAGCATCAAGCTCTGCAGATAAATGAAGATGTCAAGCTTAGTGGTTCATAAGGTCTTTGTTGCAACGCTGCTGTTGGAATGCAAGTGTAACCTCTGATCATGCCAGCATAAGTAGGCATGGCTGTGTTACAATAAAACTTTATTTCCACTATGAAGTGGTGGGACGAATTTGACTAAGAAGTTAGTGCATGAGCCCCCGTTTTAGTGTTTGTTTTAAGAAGAAAGTTCCGTGGCACATCCAGAATGCAAAGCACCATGTAGTTTTCTGAAGCCCCTTTAACTTATTCATTCAATGACCCATCAGTTAAGGTTTTAGTATCTGTTGTACACCAGGCTCTAGGGCAGGTCCAGGCAGCATAGATATTAAAAAATTCAAGGTGTGTACAGTCCTGTGGATGTACAGACAGGCAACAACTGGATTGTGATAAGCTTGGTTCTATAATAGACAACTGGATGTAGAGACCATAAGATAAAAGAATGAAATATTCTAGAACTTTTAAAATGTCAAGAGAGGATTTACTAAACAGAGAGTTTTCTAAGACAAAGCAGCACAATAAATGTGTGGAGTCCCAACAATGTATCTCCCATGGATTCCTCAGTCTTTAAGTGGGTTCCATTTCTCTATCGTAGAGAACAATGTAAGTGCTTACAGGGATGGCAGAAATAAACGGATGATGCTGGAAGAAGAGGCCAATAGGGAAGTCTTGTGTTCCACATCAAGCATTTAGATTTCATCTTGTAGGCCAGGGGAAACCAGACAACAGTTTTTAGCTAAGAAGGCAAGGATCAACTTACCTGAGTATTTGTGGGAAACAAAATGAGGTGTGACTCATGAGCTCTAACTTTCAAAGCCTTGGTTCTTTCTCTGAGAAGCTGTCAAAAATCAAGCAAAATTTCTCAGTCTCCAGACAGGAAAATCAGAAAGATGCCTTTGAATAGGCCACACGGTCCTCCGTTCACTTTCTGGCTCAGCTTGCTGGGCTTACTGTGTGGGCACCTGGGGTTGGTGTTTATTTCCCATGGACATAAAACTCTCTTAATTCTGTGACAAGAGGATAGGTGTCTTCAGGGACGACAATGTCAATATCTTCAGTGAATTCTTCTACGTATGATTTGGGGGAGCCAGAAGTCCCCTGTTCTGAAATAGCACACTCGTCCATTCTTTGGTATTATCACAAAACTAGCATTTTGATTTCTCTGGGTGGCACATTGTCCATCCCAAGCAATGCCTTTTAAAATACAGGTAACCCCAGATAGAGAACTGCATTATGTCAGTCATAACCAGTGTAAATAAGACTATAAATCTGCTAAGGACTCAAGAGTAACCCTGAAAAAACGGAAGATGAATATAAAATACAGAACCAAGGTTGGAGAGAGCTCAGGACAAAACACTAACTCTGCCTTCTTCTCAATCTTGCCTGGGGGGACCTGGAGCCTACCTAATGAGGTGGACAAGGAAAGAAATGAAGTAGCTGAAATAGCATTTGATTAATAAACATGGGCAGGGGAAGTGCATGTTTCATAGAGTCAGAATTCTTACAGTCTCATGATTTCTGAGCCAATTTGTAAATCTGTCTGGGAGTGTTCAGCCTGTGAGAGACAGATTCAGGGGAAAGGGGAAGGAGACAATTAGGAGGCTAAAGATGCTTCAGACAGGGGATGGGCTGCAAGTGACAAGTGAATGAACCCCTCCTCTGTTACTTCTGGCAGCTCTTATTCTCCCCCCAACAAGCTCCTGCTTGCTCCTTTGTCTTCTGAATGCAGAACAAAAGTGCTTGGCTGACTAAACAAGAGCTGGCTTTGTAGAGGAGAGCCAGCACCCAGTTTCTGCTGGCTCTGTGCTTATTCCTGAGTGATGTCTGTTGACTGGAAACTGGTGAGGGATGCAAGGGGACAATTGCTTGGTGACGACAAAGCCACTACATTGGGGAACTGCAGACTGAGACCGAGCAGAAGTCTGCTTATTTGAGGCATCATCATTCTGAACTAAATAAAGAAAAACTTCTTAAGTTGCTTCCTGCCAAGATGAGTCCCCAATCCAACCTTCACCCTTTCTTGATGGATCGACTCATGTGTTAAATATTTAACAGCATCCATTGCATAGCCACTCTATGCTAAGGACCTGGTTAGGTGCTGAGGAGATGAAGGCACAGTCATAAATGACTATGTCACAGTAGCTACACCAAAATGGCAGAGACATATTTTGAGGACCACGAAGGCAAGCCTCTTGTCTGCAAAGGAGCATGAAGCGCAGCTGGTGTTCCTTGGTGGTAGAGGCAAGCCAGGAAACTGTGGAAGTCTTAAAAGACCCAATCAAAATCCTCACAGTGACTTTGAGGTAATAAGGAAAAGAAGCAGGGCTAATTAAGGATATTGTAGTCTGTGCCAACCTCCCATACCCACACAGACTGAAAATGCCACCACCCTTGTTCAAAGAGCAGGGGAGATGTTTTAGTGTCTAACCATACTGAAGTGTGACACTCATTTTTTCTCCACTCCTTTCTCACTCTTGCTCACCACATCACCTCACATTTATGGAAAGCTAACTCTCGCTGAGCTGAGGTCCCTGTTTTACCTTATTTGGGGGTCTTACTAAGTTGCATATGCTGACCTCAAACTTTCCCTGTAGCACAGGCTTGCCTTGAACTGGAATACCCCTGCCTCAGCCTCCCTAGAAGCTGTCATTAAAGGTCTATGCTATCAGGCCCACACATGATCTATCTCTTGATCTGCTTCTCTTTTTCTTTGTTTGCAAAATATTCAATGTCAAATTCACAGAGCACGGGGACCGGGGTGGGTCCTCACAGATATCTAGATCTCTCAGATGAAACTCAGCACACGACAGCACATGTACTTGGACTAGCAAGTTCTGTGCTTCACTGTCAACCCCCATGTATGCGGAGACAAGTGCAGAAACATTGTAGAAAGAGGATATTGTTACAGCAAAGGTCCTGTGGTAGATGGAAGAAGCCATTCCTCTCATGTTTACATCCTGTATTCATGACTACATCAGGTTCTAAGATGCACAGATGGATTAAGGGTGTAACATGGACATCTTTCAAAGTCTAAGGGGGAAGGAATGGATACAGAAGGGAGGTGCAGACAGCTGTAATGCTGAGCTGTAGGCCTTGTTGGTGAAGGGAAATGGCACATACCAAGGAATGTGGCAACATCTACACACTAGGAAAGATAAGGGCACAGCTCTTCCCCCAGAGTCACCAGGCAAGCTCTGACCTAGAGAGCAGTAAGGTTACATGTGTATTGGTGTAAGCCATAGCATTTGTACTGATTTGTTATGACAGCCACAAGAAGGCAGCCATGACCTCTAAACAGAAGCATATCTGATAATCTGAATGGACAGCTGGGATAGACTGTGAGGAACTGTGGTAGAAAAAATGGAATACCATGATTGTCCAGAGTGCAGAATGCCTTGTGGGTTTTATATGGCTACTAGAAGATGCCCTGTGGGAAAGGGCTGACAAGGTTCTGCCTGAGGTGGGGAGCTCTTGGGGCATTATAGGCAGTGCATGATGCTGAGTGGGTAGGAGGAAAAAGGGAGAATCAGTTTTCCTTCAGGGAAGAGCCTCCTTATTGCTTTCCCATGATCAAGTAGCTAGCCCTACCCCCACCCATGAGCATATAGACAACATGAACTGGATTCATTAGAGGTGTGTGT
This sequence comes from Rhabdomys pumilio, assembly GCA_030674055.1. Lineage (NCBI taxonomy): Eukaryota > Metazoa > Chordata > Mammalia > Rodentia > Muridae > Rhabdomys > Rhabdomys pumilio. Next base: position 15,293,950 of record JANHMN010000006.1, on the reverse strand, counting down.
GTGTGTGTGTGTGTGTGTGTGTGTGTGTGACAGAGAGAGACAGAGAGACAGAGACTGACAGAGAGACATAGACAGACACAGAGAGAAATAAGTAATTATAGAAGAAAAGGACACGAATTTAAGAGGGAAGAAAATGTTGGGGGAGACATGGGAGGAGTTGGAAGGGTTGGATATAATTAAAAGGTATTGTATGTACTCTATATGAAGTTCTTAAATGCTTTTTAAAAAGCTTCTCTATGAGGGCTGAAATATGGCTTATTGGTAGTGTTCTGGTTCCTTAACATGTCCACGGTTTGTTCCCTGGCACTGTATAGATAGGTAGGTAGGTGGGTAGATGGATGGATAGAAGAAAAAAAGATAACAGATAGGCAGATAGATAGATGATAGATAGGTAGACAGATGATAGACTCTCTCAATAAATACCTTGAGACTAATATACATGGAGCAAAGGAGATCTGTCAGGAGACAGTAGAGGCCATCTTACAGTAGAGACTATGGAAATGGTAGAATGATGACAAGGATGTTTGCAACCAGAAGAGAGAAACTTCCGTCAGATGAGACAGGAAGTGACGCAAGTGCGTGAAGGCGGGGCATCAGGTTGGATGTTCCTCGAGACGTATTTGAGATGTTTGTATGCCCAAATGAGGATGATTTTTAAGATTCATTTTGTGTTTATGAGGTGTATGTGTTTGTCTGTGAGTATGTTTATTATGTGTATACGTTTCAGTATGTATGTGTATGTACAGGTATGTGCCTGCCACAACCTGTGTGTGGAAGTCACAGAAAAATGATAAGTGTACTCTTCATCATCCTCTATATATGAGACAGGGTGCCTCTTGCTGTTCACTGCTGTGTACGGCAGGCTAGCTGGTCCACAGGCTTCCAGTGATTCTCCAGCCTCAGCGTCCTGTCTTCCTATGTGGGTATGCTGGGATTTCTGGGTATTCCTGTGTCTACGCTTTATGTGCATTCTGAGGATCTTAATTCAGTTCACTACATTTGGGTGAAGCAAGTACTTTACCTAGTGAGCCTTTTCCTCAGCTCTGAAGATGCTGCTGTAGGCACTTGGACATATAGATCCTGGAGCTGGAGACCTCTGACCTGTACACACACATTTGTGAATTTCCACCACATAGATTCAAATTATTAAGTTACTTGTTCTATTTTTGGACTTTATAATACAATCACATTATTTCTCTCTTCCCCTTCCTCCCTCCAATATACCCAACCCTACTCTCTCTCACATTTGTGGCCCCATTTTTATTATTCTTATATGCAGATAGGTATGTGCATAGACACATACGTTACTACACCAAGCTGAGGGCTACGGACATGGGTAAGAGTGGGAGTGAAAAATGTGGACTGAGCCCCAGGAAAGACCTTATATTATGAGGTTAAGAAGGCAGAGGATATTGTATCATAGGATTCCAAAATGGGGTGGGCATGATGCAATAATAAATCCAGAAATGTGCAGGGTTCTACAAGTCAAGGGCAGGAAGGAAAACAATAGGGGAGGTAGGCGATCTATCCAGAATCCATCAAAGGAGCGTAAGGTGTGTCACCAACCTCATTAGTGGGGGAAGGGAGGACATCCTAATTGGGAAAAGCTTGGTGTACTGGTGCCAGTAGTAAAAGAACTTGTGGGAAAGAATGGTGGGGAGGGGAAGAAAAAAGCCTCACACCAACAGGAATAGAAAAGCATTTCTAGACGTTTGGGATTTTTTGGTAAACATCCAGCTGCTGTCTGAAGATGGTTTGGGGCAGGATTCCTCAAAGTGTCTTGGTCTTTGTTATTCAACAGATTCTGTGACCCACACCATAGAAAGGAGTATGCTTTGTACTCACACCCTACTTATTTGACTGTTAATTGCATCTAAACATCTATATTGGTGTTTAGTCAAAAGCTGGATAGCATGACTTAGCCAAATTGACACATAAAATTTGCCACGGAAGTAATGGTAACCAGAAGGTCTTGTGTTCAAGCATGTCAAAGGAGAACAAATTCACCGATGAAAAGAATTCCAGACAGGGCAAAGTGTTTGAGACTGGGAAGTGAGGAAAGAGAGGTGGAGGGGTTTCCTTAGCTGGGCAACCGTGATGAGTTCAGATGGTAGGGGCGGTGCTGCGTTTGGGCGGGATGACAAACAGCTCACCAGTTATAACTGGAAGGAAAGGGTGGCTTTCAGGTACAGTGCTGTCTCCTGTGAATAATTTTCCTGATTGCTTCCGTCATTTCTTGTAAGGACTATCTGTACAGGTAATTTGAAATAGGTGTATGATGCTGAGTGTTGATAAACAGTATAACAAGCCCTTTCCATCTCTTCAAACATTATTTTTACATGTTAGGAGTTTGGTACTTATAGTCATTCTGTGATATGTCAGGGAGTTGGAGAATCTGCTGTTTCCAGCCCCAATGTCTCTCTCCACAGGGATGCCA
>JANHMN010000006.1:15233584-15282504 GCA_030674055.1 Rhabdomys pumilio | reverse complement strand
GAGAGAGAGAGAGAGAGAGAGAGAGAGAGAGAGAGAGAGAGAGAGAGACTATTTATAAGCATAACTTAAGCCCATCAAGTGTTTACTGTGTCTAGGTTAAGTTTCAGCAAAATAACGTGGACAATGGGGACAATTTCTCGAAGAGAGAATGAGAGAAACAAAACCAAGAATGCCTCATGAACAAGAAAACTTAACACAGGAGCATGTTCTGCAAACATTTCCTCACTGTCTTTATGCAAACCGTGCTAATTAATCTCATACAAACACGGGTATTTTTGTAAAGCAGGAGCCCAAGTGCCATTTTTGTGGCCATGTAATTTACAAGTCCTCAAATTACATTAGAATCAGCACACATAGTGTTTACAGTTTAATTACATGTTCTTTACCACCCCCAATCAAGTGTTATTCACTCCGAACCTGCTTTCCTTCTCCTACCTAAAAGAGAAAACACTTTTATACTGGATTTGAGTGGTAAACACGCAAACTTAGCCATTCTGGAAGGTAACAAGGATGCGATTCAGAGTAAACAATCCCCATTGACAAAGAGGCTAGAGGACTCCCGGGAAGAAACAAGGATGAAAAGGGATCAACGTTTTATAAAAATAGCATTTTTTTTTATTGCTTCTGTCCTACTGAGAAAAAATAAACCTATTTATTGCTCACTTACTTTTTAATACAAAGCTAGACAAGCTCATTATCATATTTAAATTATTATTATTATTAATTTGTGTGTGTGTGTGTGTGTGTGTGTGTGTGTGTGTGTGTTTGTGTGTATCTTTGCATGTACAGTCCCTTCATTCTCTCTACCTTTATTTAGGTTCTGGGGATTGAACTTGGCTACCAATCTTTTGTCATAAATATTCCACCCACTGAGCCATCTTGCTGGACCTAATATTTTGTATTAAAAACATTTTTTTTTTTTAGCCAAAAGATGTCCATGAGGCATCATATCACTACAGATTTGTGATAAGACTAACCATAAAAATGGAAGTCCAGCCCCTGAACGTTAAGTTGTAAATGTCCACTAAATGTCTTACAGTACTTCAACATTTGGGAAATGTTTCTCTGTGATAATCTCTTTGTCATGTAGCAGTGAAATTCCGAGACTAGAAGAAAAATCAGCACTATGAAGGGATATTTGTCTTTGGTCAAGGGGAATTAGCTTTCTTAGCCTTACTCTTTTTTTTTTTTTTAAATTGTTATTATTGATCTTCTTTTAGTTAGAATACAAAATAATGGGTTTCATATGATGTTCTTTTATGGTTTTTTGTTTTGTTTTTATTATTTTATTATTTTATTTAATACATTTCAAATATTGTCCCCCTTCCATGAATCCCTCCCCTCCTCTCCCTCCCCCTGCTTCTATGAGGGTACTTTCCCACCCAACCTACCCACTCCTGCCCCACCCCTCCAGCATCCCCTTCTCTGGGGCATCGAACCTCCATAGGACCAAGTGCCTCCTGTCTCACTGATGCCAGATAAGGCCATCTTCTGCTACATATGTAGCAGGAGCCATGGATTGCTCTTTGATTGGTGGTTTAGTCACTGGGAGCTCTGAGGGGTCCGGTTACTTGATACTGTTGTTCTTCCTATGAGGTTGCAATTCTTTTCAGCTCCTTCAGTCCTTTCCCTAACTCTTTCATTGGGGGCCCCAGGCTCAGTCCAATGGTTGTCTGTGAGTATCCAGTCAAGCTGGATAATCAAGTGAAACCCCCAGACCCTGTGGAGTGGACTGAGATGTGCGAGAAAATAAAGAGGCACAGCAAGTCAAGAAGTCTGATCATGCTGGCAAAGATTTTATTGTTCACACCAGTTATATACTCTAAAAACAGGATATGGGGAGGGGCAAGAAGGGAAAGCGGGCTTTGCAGGTAGAGGAACCTAGCTGCAGCTGTGGGGTCTAACTAGATTATACCTGTTGTTCTCACTAAGCCTTGCCCTTACCAGGGGTTCTAAAAACATCTATCTAGCAGGATGTTGGCTAAATCTAGAGATCAGGAGGAAGGATTGCCAGGGTGGATTGTTATGAGGCCTTGTTTGAAGCTCTGAGAATTGAAAACACAGCAAGTAAATCATGGAAAGTAAACAGAAAGAGGAATAGTAGATAGAAGAGCCAAGGGTGAGCTGAGCGTTTGCCAAGAGTAAGGTTTTGTCTTGGCTTCCCACATGTGAGTATTAGTCAGGTGCTGGCAGAGCCTCTCAGAGGACAGCCATGTCAGGCTCCTGACTGCAAACACATCTTGGCATCCACAATAGTGACTGGGTTTGGTGTCTGTGGATGGAATGGGTCCCTAGGTTTAGCTGGGTCTTCAGGTAGAACCATTTAACCCAGTTCTCCTACCATAAGACATTCTTGTACCTGCATCTTGTTCTTTCACCTCCTTACATTCTCATGGCTTCTCTCTTTCCTGCAGAGCCCTCTTATTTTTCTGCTCAGTCCTCACCTTTGCTTTTGTATCACACGTACATGCACATGTGCAGGAATGTTCTTAGGTATAGCTTCCACATATGAGAGAGAACCTGTGATATTTCTCTTAGCTCTAACCATCTAATTACCTATAAAATGTGGATATGGGAAATATAATCATAGTAATAATAATTAATAATAATCTCAGTTTCCCCCCATGCTACTCTGATCATACATCTAACTGGAACTAGAGGACTCTCAATACTTGTTCAGGGTCTGTCTCTGCAGCTGATTGGCAGATCCTAAACCAAGTCAACTGCATCCTTGGTTGTGTTCCTAGGTTGCCTAGCAACTTGTGAAAGCCTGATACTTCAACCTCCTATTTGGTGGCTGGACCAGTTATATTAGGCATTAGTTATCTGATGAGTTACATAGGAGACTTCTTATTTTCTAAGACATAATTTTGAATTCTCTTCTTTGAAAACCAAAGTTTATCAAAGCAATCCCCTTGTAAAGCTGTGGGGCCACCTGTACTTTTTTATTTTTAAATCGCTCCTGGTAACTATTGTATAGAGTTAGTCTTTATTACCCATATTTTGAATGTGAAGATGTCATTAGTCTGGTTAAAGGATTGTTCAAGTTTACTTAGATATTCCAGTTGTCACAGACTGGGATTCAAGAAGTTAAGCTGTTTGTTTGCCTGACTCTCGCCCTTTCCTGTATTCTGTCATCTTTGAGAAAGGCGGAGCATCCTTTGAAATGTTAGCAATTGCCCCTATTGCCCAGTTCATTGATTGGTTTCCATGAGGCCTCTGAATGCATGCTGATTATTAATAAAAATTAGCTTTATTCTGATATTGAATTGCAGAAACTTATAGACCATGTAGGTCTTCTGTGGATGAAGTGTGTATCTGTAGACCCACGTGCATGTTCTTTCCGGAAGCAGCAATGACACGTCTCAAATGGTACTTACAGCTTTTGTGACCAATGTTTAAAGCAATCTCCTTCTGTTTGCAATAGATACAAATAAAATGTAGCCATCTAAGCCAGGAGGCACACTTCTGGACATGGTTGGCCCTGAGATATAAATATTTAAATGACTTTCAATCTGGAAAGAAAATTAAACATATGACATATCATTACCATCCAACAACTAGCCAAATGCCATCTAAAATATACACTTATTTCAAATTCTAAAGCTTTGGAGGAGCATTGCAACACCACACACAGAGGAATATGGAATATGATAGATTTAAGCAGCGTGTTGAAAATCGAGGACAAAAATACAGTTGCTAATTGACTGTGTCTTCCCTACTTTATATTTTGTTCTAAGTCAGAGAAAGGATAAAACAGCAATATAGAATCTGGGTTCATCCACAAAACTAGGTGGGTGAAAGAGATAGAGAACATGGTATCAGCTTTAGAGTTTTTGTGGCATAGAAGTACCTGGGAGTTTTCTTTGGGTCAGACTGTGAATTAGTAAGCACTCACGGGGGAGCCACTTAGCAGTTTAGTCCTTCTGATGATGTATAAATCATAAGGCACGTGGGTGTCATACATATGACAGCTGGAGTACAAAAATCAGCAGTTGTATTAATCAAGAAAAACAATGTAAAAATGTTTTAATGCTGTACTCCTTCCCTCCCCCCGCCCCCGCCAAATATGTGCTATGCAACTTAATTTGTAGATAAGTTCATAGCTTCGTATGAACATGTTATTATCAGGGAACAATTAATGCTTTCACTCAGTAAGAAAAAAATTCATTTTTTTTCTGACCTGGAACAACGCAGAAGTGATGTTCTTTGACACTTTGTTTCAGAAGTGAGGCAGCAGACCCTGGCAGTTCAGTGATTTACGCACTGATGCTCTCGGCAGACAAGAGCAGGGCCAAGCATTTTTAGAAAGAAGGCATTTTCCGATAACAAATCAATGAAAGTGATAATTATTTGAAATATCTTATGAAAGAATAAATTTAAAAGGATTTTTACAATTTACTTCTTATATTATTTTATTACTTATAAAATATAACTTAATAATAAAAGCATTCATAAATCAGTGATATAGTTGGATGATAGAGAGCTGGCCTATTATGTATGAGTGCTGGAGTCAATCCCAAGCACAGTACAATAAAAAAATAAATTTAAATAACAATTACTTACAAAAAGCCCTTTTGTAAAGCCTCTGAAATTGGTCTGGGGAGATGGACCAGTTTATAGTGCACTTGAAAGCATGAGGACCTGAATTCAAATCCCCGAAGTCTACATAAAAAGCTGGATGTGGCAGCACATACCTGTAATCACATCAGTAATGAGGTGAGGCAGAAACCAGTAAATACCTGGAGGCTAGGCATTTAGCCTGCAAAGTTGCACGCCAATGGAACACTGTCTTCAACAAAAGAAACCAACGGACCAGCAACTGGGTTTTTCTCTGACCACCACCTTAATCTGCACTGATATACAAACACACAAATGTACACACACACACACACATACATGCACACACACAAATGTACATACATATACTCTCTCACACACACATACACACATGCACACACCCAGAGAAAGAGAGACAGCAAGATCCTGAAGCTCCTAACTGTGTTTTATATAAACATTTTTATCCTAAAATAATCTTATAGGTGCTGATATGTTTACGTTGTCAAATTAAACACTACTGCATGTATGCTGAGTATTACAGTTGAGTCATTGTCATATTAAAGCAGAGAAAATACGTCAATGCACACTGCATGTGTGCACACAAGCATGTGTGTGTGTGTGTTTCCCAATGTCATACACTAGATGTAAAAGCTAGAATTCATGTTTCTGAGTCTTGAACATTTATATTTTCTGTCTTCCCTGTCTTCATGATGATTTAAGGGTCATGATTACGTAGATATGGTGAATAAAGAGATAGGAACAAGTGAAATCAAAATACACAGTGGACAAAGGAAATGAGAAGAGTTAGATGGATATAGAGGATGGGGAAGGAAAACTGGAGGTGTTGTCAATGTCTTTATCTCACTAGCAAGCCTTTCTTTAGTATGGAAGTCATCTGAAGACTCTCAGTACTGTGCATAGCATAGATGCTCCAATCAACTCAGGAGTTATCATAATAAAACCCCCAGGAAGAATTACAATTAACTTCAGTCAATTATTTCTCAAGGATCCCAGCTTCAGCGCTAGCTAAGAAGAATCCTAATGAGACAATTAATGTTAGCTAATATCAGCTTGATTGATTTAGAGGGTGTATATAATTATATAGATGTATGCATATGAAAGTGTGCATTGCTGTGTTGGTTGTGTGCATTCTGTACCTATCTGTTGTATTCACGGGTAATTCTCAAAATATTTTGAAAGAAAGAAAAAATGAGAGAGATTGAGAGATAGAAAAGGAGAAGAAAATGGAAAACTCCATAGATTAAAAGATGAGCTGTGAAAGTCACTTATGCTGGGACCAGAAGTGAGAGGAACAATCCCAGAAAATCTCCTAAGGGGGAGGGGAGTGTCTCATAGAGGATCTAATTTATCTTCCGTGTTTCACAATTAATACTCTGTATAGAGTAGGTACTTAGTGATAGCTGTTTCTTTCCATTTCATCTCCAAATAATCAGGTTGATAAAAAAATCTCTGGACACTTATGCTTTGAACTTTATGTTAGACATTTTTAAAAAGAGCCTAGAGATGCTTCAGAGAAAGATGGGTTGGGGAAAAATACTAAAGAAAAGTAGAACACAGACTACATTAATTTTCTTTTATGCATTGTCCCCCAAATAGCAAGGACTCACAGAAGAGAGGCACTGCCTGATCTCAGGGTGCTTGAAGAGACCGAGTTAAATGTAAAGATAGAGATGACAGAGTAACCTATGAAAGAAGAAAGGCAGCCTGATGCAGAAAGTGGCAGAGAAGAATGAGCATTTGTGGTGGGACTGTGAGAAACCATTGACCTACAGTAGAAAAAAAATTACACTAGAAGTGTTAGAGATGAAAACTGGAATCTTAAAGCTGCAGGGCCCTTAAACTTGACCTTCAGCTATAGGTAAGAGTAGGGTAAGAGGTGGAAGCCCACATAGCTGAAGGAGCCCATGCGGCTTCATTTAAAGCAATGTTTCAAGAGGTGACATTGTAGTTTATTGAGCTTTCTCCCACTACCTCTGGTAGGGTTAAACATTTTTACTTTTATAATAATGTTTTTGGAGAAATGCCTTTCATACAACGTTTTCTGGGGAGCTATAGAGAAATGTGTACTCATCCCAGATAGAGAACACACCTATAGCCAAGAGAAATGATATAAGACTAGCTTGGTAAAACTCTGCATTTTTTGGTCTTACTTACAGAAACATGGATAACTCAAAGGAAGCTGTACTACTGGGAAGTTGCCTGGTGACTTATGGGTATCTGTAATGCTGAAGAGTCCTGAATGCCAGTCATCCTCCACTTCAAATATAACCCCAGAGAAGATAAGTTCCTCACAAAGACCCATGAGCCTCTGTACATCCTCTACTGCAAGAAGCAATGCTAGCAGGCCCCACCTCCTAAGGGTATCATGTGGGTGATCACAACTGCTAGGATTCAGAGTTGCAATGGTCCCATCCAAACCAGGAGGAAATAGCTACATAGCGGACCTCATCCCAAAGTCAACAGAAGATTCTAAAGGCATGGTAAGGACATATTGTTTAGTTTAACTCATATCTTGGAAGGGAGCATCCATTATGAAGAATGTTCAACCTATTCTAAATGTTCCTAAGCTGAATGACAGAGTGTGGGTGCTTTGTCAGAGGTAGGGTTTGTGTAAATGTGGGGGTAGAATCACAGACATTGTCAACAATCCTTAAAGATATAGAGAACATTCTTTCCTAAGCTTTCACTTTAGGGGAGCTGATGACATTTTGACATTTCTGCTTCCCAAAAATTAATGGTAAATTACTGTTGTAGTGAGGTTTTGACTGTACCATTTTGTGCTCCTGGGCAGGCCACTATACTAGCTACCTGTTCAGCAAACCATTGGGTGAAACACACACACACACACACACACACACACACACACACACACACACTAGCTTATTTTTTTTAACATGTCTTATTGGCTCAGTGGCTGGGCACTTCTAAGCCTCCTGAAGCTAGTGTGCCCTTTCCTTCAGTGCTCCTGGCTAAACACCTTCTGAATCTACCTTTAAATTTGCTGCCATTTACTTTCTGTGATGCCCATTGGTCTTTATTGCTCAAGATGCTTCCAAGCTGCCCCTCCATGGGCCACTTTCCCTTTCTGCCTACATTTTAGATGGTTTCCCCCGCAGCTCTGAGTTTGTTCCATCTCTCTCCCTCAAGTGTGGTGATCTCCTCCCTTTCTTCTCTGTGTACTTACTACCTGTGCAACTCTAAGTGTCCCACCCTGTGGACACTTTGTGCCAGCCATTGGCTGCTGGCATCTTTATTGATAGATCAAAAACCAATTGGGGACAAGGACCTTCAGTGTATGGACATGCAGATTCATGATTAAATTAAAGCATCAGAACCACTTCCCTATATCTCACTTTTTCTGTCCAAATATAACAAGAACAACAACAAAACCCAAAAACTCTTCTCTCAGATATAAATTGAACATAACCTAACAATCAAGTAAATTACAATGTATGATATACAATTAACATCTAATCTATCCTATTTGTCAATTAGATAAAGTACTCTACCATCATTCCTAATTTAAAGAGTTTATGATTCTGTACCTAATTATGTTTTGACTTTAGCCTGTAACACCATTGGAAAACCATGTTTTTAGTTTTGTATCATATCTTTAATGTTAAATAACTTGTTTGCTTATGGGACTATAATTAGTCTTCAACCCTGTCAGAAATCTGAGAACAAATTAAATATCCCTGAGTATATAGAAAGTACCAAACATAGCTTCTAGAACTTAAACAATTGTAGAGACAGCTGACTACCTGGATGGTCCCCTAATTTCTTATAATGTTGGAGCATCTATCTTTAGCCTTTTGACCCAGAGCCATCTAGCAGACCCAGTAAGGAAGTAGAAATTTAAGGGACTATCTTACTCTGTCTTGGCAGAGATTAGTAGTCGACTATCCCACATCTGTTTATTCATTTTGGACAGTATTTGTCTGAAGATGAAATAGACAATTTCTGCCCTGTGGCTACCTTGCCATGTTAGCAAAGATCAATGGTTACAGAGGGTAACCAGGTAGCACAATTAAAGGTAAATTTGGAAGGTTTTTTAGCCAGGACTACCAGAGGGAAGGGCAAGCTAGCTATGGGAGACTTAGAAGTGCCCAGCCACTGAGCCAGTGAGGTATGTTAAAAATATACTAATACATGTCTTTTTATCCATGGACCCAAAGAGAGCCTGGGAAGGTGGCTGGAAGCACAGTTTACCCAAAGCATAAAATTGGGTAGATAAAACTACAAGCAACAAAAGACAACAAGACTTTAAATAAGTCTAGACCCAGATCAGCAGTCAGTATCAAATGATGTTTCTCTGCTCCTCCTTTAGACTTTATAGCCATGTGATCCTGTTTCCATGTCATTCTGCTTAGGTCTTGAGGCCAAGTGTTAATAGATTGAACCCTGTGAAACTGGACAAAATGAGCCTTCCCTTCAATTGTTTATGTGAGGTGTTTGGTCACAGTGATGATGACAGTAATTCTTGTTTGTTTGTTTGTTTGTTTGAGACAGGGTTTCTCTGTGTAGCCCTGGCTGTCTTGGCTGTCCTGTCTCTCTGTAGACCAGGCTGGCCTCGAACTCAGAAATCTGCCTGCTTCTGCCTCCCAAGTGCTGGGATTAAAGGAGTGAGCCACCACTGCCCGGCAACAGTAATTCTTGAGAAGGAAATCCAGTTCTCAACTCTATACAGCAATGTTTCAGGATATAAAGTGTTTCCTATATAATCATAACAGACTTGCATTTGACTGTTTCCACCAGAATTCCTTAATTTTGCTCTAGGGTCCCAGAAAGCAGACCTCAGCTACAAGTTTAAAAACATGACCAAAGCTGAGTTGGGAGAAACTTCCTCTTCATTCTTATATTTCACTAGATAAATCACACCTTCCCTCTTTTTTTGATGTTCATTCTTTCTTAAAAGTAGAGAAAGAACAAGCTGTAAGTTTTGTTAGGCAGTGTCCATTCTAAAGCATTGTGTCTACACTTCATTGGTCATGTAGAAAACATTAACCTTGGGAATCATTTGAGGAAATTGTAGGGGAGAAAGAATATTCAAAGAAAAGATCTGAGTATTGCATGTTCAAAATGTGGAGGAGAAAAATGCTAGAGTCTTTTAACCAGGACCATGAAGAGCTCTGGATGAATGTGGGAATTAATATCAGACAGGTCTCCCCTGTCTGAACATCTTGATGTCTGAGATCACACATTTGGATCTTCTGTGTCCTGGGTCCTCATTTTATTCAAGAAAATAGGGTGGGCAGATTGGGTTAGGTGATTTGGCAATGACACCTTCTAATTTATAGTCACTTCCATTTTGGGATAGGTGTAAAAAATAGAACTTGAGAATGACCCCAAGAGAACGTCTTGCTCTTAGAATAGCACCCATTATCAACTTACACGCCATCTGTTGATTCTAGGTTCCCCAAACATCTCAACATGGATTCCAGCATTGCCACTAAACAGAAAACAGTTCTTATAGTTCAGACATCATTCATTTCCCTTCAAAGTCACATCTTAGAAGCTCTGAACAGTTACAGAATCATCCCTGTTGCAATAAAATTGTTTCTGTGTTTGGTCTCTACAACCCAACCCATCCTGCTTGGTTCTCAGAGCAGAGAGTGGTGTGACTCTCATCTAAATGACTATGGATCTTTTATAAACCTTGAGTACTTTTTGAACTTCTCATTCCTGATGGCCTCTCCTTCACCACTGAACAAATCTGAAGACCCAACTATATTAGAGTGCTTTGTGTGAATCACACTGTCCCTCAGTTTCGATTGCCTCTTGGAAGTGATTGACTGTCTTAGGAGAAGCAGGTGAGTTGCAGTTGTTAACATTATTCCTGGAGGACAGGAGGATAGCGGCCTTTGATTACTATTGTTCTTTTTAAACCTATTGTTTTACCTCCTGCTATAACGTGATTAGCTTGTCTCAAGGTCTTACTTTCCAACAGTACTGACTGAATGCCCTTTTCATCTTCGTAATTGCCTTGTCTGTCTTTGGCACTGCACTTAAGCTTACTAATGATGACTTAGGTGCAGTGATCACATTTAATGTGATGAGAAATTAGGGATAGCATTCCTCCTAAACACCACCACCGACTAGAATGGGAGGGTTAAGGTTGGCTTCTCTCTTTGTTCTTGTTCTTGTTCTCCTTCTTCTCCTCCTCCTCTTTCTCCACCACTACCACCTCCTCCTCTTCCTTCTCCTCTTTTCTCTTCTGTCTTCATTTGAAATACAAATGGAGAAAGACGATTTCAGAGTATACCTGTACGCAAGTCTAGTGTGAGGAGCCTGGAAATGCTGAAACAGATGCTGCAGGTGTAAACAGCTTTCTTATCTCGGTTCCTGGATTTTTACATCCTCCTAGAAGACTCTGTACTACAGACGAGGGTTATTGGTACAGATGGTAAACTGCCGGAATGCCCAGAAGGTTCAAGCTCATCTGTGTTTCGAAGGAAGGGGAGGTTTGACTGTTGTCGGACTCACAGGTGTTTGGAAGCTTCCAAATTACCTTCAGGTTTTTCTATTTTACTTTGCTTTAACAGATGTCTTGGGCTATATGTTGGAAGCATCCACTCCTTATGGTGTCCAAGTGTTTAAAATTGGAAAGAGTGTCCCAAGAGCAAAGGGGCGGTACTGAGATCTTGGCTCATCATCTCACTTAGTCATTACAAATTGAAGCTCTGAGCCGCTCTCGTCTCTGGGCTGCTGCCACTTTATTTTCTCCTTTGGTCACCGGCTCTTCACTTTCTTGTTTTGCAGAGTTCTTAGTGTACATTCACTTTGGCACAGACGGTTCATTATTCTGGATCTCTCTGTTTCTTGTCCATAGTCTCTCATAGCCTGTGGCCACAACAGGTGTACCCAGGTGGTGACCACACACCTCTAGGTGCTCTATTTGAGTAGGGTCTGTCAAGCAACACCAGAATAACAACCTTTCTGTGAGAGAAGACTGAAATTGACGTGCATTGGCTTTCTTTCCCAAAGCAGGAAATTTTGTTCCTCAACAAGAACAAAAGAAGGATAAAAATAAATTAGACCAGTAGATAGTGGGACATCCTCCTTGCCTAACTTACACCCAGGGACTCGTTCAACCTGCAATGTTCTCTCTCATGCGGCTCATCTCTTACTGCTTTGAATAGAGAGTGGTATTTTTCTGAGAATAGCATTTCCTGAAATGTATTCTGTGGGAATATTTCCATAGGTCAGATTTGGGGAAAGTCCTGCATTGACAAAGAGGTTGATTGGTCCCCTGCTGCATGATGGTAAATACCTTAATAAAAAAAAAAAAAACTCTTAGAGCATCTTAGAGACATTTAAATAATAGGTTAATTTGTAATTTCAAATCTTGGTCAGTATTATTTAGGATTTACCAACGTTTATTTAAGTGAGAGAAGTATGTGACAATCAAGTGTCCCTTGGAATATGCTTTAGGAAATGTTTACTAAGACAAAATATTAGTGCCCAGGTGGCCTATATATAGTGGTAGCTTGCCCCTGGGAAAGCCAAACACCTAATTAATGATGTCATTTTTTAGAATCTTGGGTGGAAGTAAGTGACTTTAGAGGGCTTTGTGAGTTATACAGAACATTTTGGTTGCGTCCCTAATGTCTGTCACTATCTTATACTATTGAGGTCCTGTTCTTTGAGATCATGTCCGTTGTTACCATGTGTTCTAGACTGAGCCGTGTCACCCAAAAGTCAAACAAGAAAGCCTGACCTCTGCCCAATGTGACTACACTGGCGATACAAAGCCAATTACCGTTAAAGTCATGAGGACAGAGACCCAGCCCAGCAGTGCCATTGCCCCTAGGAGATGAACCTGAGACATCAGAGATGACTGTGTTCAGAGCATCTAGATTGTGAGAGGACACCGTGAGGTGACAACTACCTTTAACCCCAGGGAAATTAAAAGGCCTCAGGAAAATCCAGAACAGACAACATCTTGATTTCCGATCTCTAGACTCCAGAGCTATGCAAAATTAAATTTCTATAGATTAAGATTTGCAGTCTGTGATATTCTATTGTTTCAGGTTTAGGAATGTAATACATCATACATGACCTGCTGTGCTAAATTACGAGTAAATGATACCAGGACCCCACCAGTGTTGTCTCCGATAGCCACTTGTCTCATGGTTTTTCCCTGGACATAACGGGGACTCCGAGAACATTATCCACAGTGGATTTGTTTTTTAGCTGAGAAGCATGCTGCTTTGTTTCTCATGTGCGTGGCTAAAGAAGCAGCTATCACTGTGGGCCAGTGCCCTGCAAAGCTACCAGAGGAATAAAAATACAAAAGAAATGTGTTTGGAGCTCCAATAGTTCGTGTCAGAAGGCTGAGCTTTTCAATCTTGTGAACTAATAAGTCTCCTGGATTGTTCTCGCAGTGTTTCCTTTATTAGTGGGGCAAACTGGTGTGCAGGTTGCAAGGGGCCCACAGCCAACTGAACTCTGCAGCCCAGGCAGCTGTTGGTACACAGGCCATCATGTGTCCAAGTTGTCATTTCCAAGTTCCTTGGCAGAAAAATTCGGTTTGTGCTTCGCTATAGGTATTTATATCCAGATACATAAGAAATTTATAATCACGTATTCGACATATATAGCTGAGTGTCAAACACTCAGTTTTGTCTCAGATCTACCTGGTTCTGCTGGCACAGTGACTCTCAGAATCCTTTTTCCTGCTATGGCTCCTGGTTAGAGTTGACTGACAGCAGCATTTGCAACATTTGGAAAGTAGAACCGAGACAGCTAATACACAGGTGAGTTCAGTCATGATTAGATGCTACCAAAGGCAGAGAAGAGGCAGGTGGTTCCACCTTCTTGGTCCTTGTCCTGTGCCTACTCCTTGGGGATCCGCTGCTCTTGCTGACCCTCACTAACCTCAGCTTGATCACCAGAGGCAGAGGCAAGATTCTTCAGCTGACTGCACCAGCTCTTTCTGACACTCACCTCAGGCTAGGTGTGCTTGACCTCATTCCTACAGAGTCCTGAAAGCTCCTACTTGTTCATTTGCCCCACCCCTCCCTGAAGGGCGCTGGGAGCAGGGGGGGGGGTGGGGGGGTGGAGGGGGGGTGGGGGTGGGGTTGTGTGGCGCTAGCCCTTTCTGGGAGCGGGATTCTGTGTGCCTGCTAGCCCTTCCTCAGCCTCTCACTCCCCAATTTCTTGGGTGTGGCCCTGCTTCTATAAATAATGGCTGCACTCTATTCTTAGTGGACTGGCTGTCCTGAAGGACCTCTGACACAGGAATGCATTCTGAAACAGTGAACAGAACTGGGGAAAGAGAAAGTAGGAGAGAATGATGTTGTAAATAACACACACAGGGGGTGGGGGTGGGGTCACACCTAGAAAGAGGCTTGGCAACACAGAGCTGAGGGGGTAAGGAAAACAATTGTAAAATCCATTCTAAAGTATATGAAGACCTTTCAAAGAATAATCAGAATTATTAAGGATTTGGCTCCAGCAACACTAATAACTACACATCTTAAAATTCTATATAAACATAATAATCACAGAAAATGCTGTGTGATTTTCTTTAGAGCCTTCGCTTACAAGTTGCATTTTCTAAAACCTTATGGTATCTTGCTGAGGCAAAAAAAAAAAAAAAAAAAAAAAAAAAAAAAAAAAAAAAAAAAAAAAATCAAGGCCGAAATTGTTCAAAGGAAAAGGGGCTCTGTAGGTGTGAAGCCGCAGGAACCAAATGCACATTGCTCTCCTGACTGCGGGAGCCCAGCTATCTACTTTCCTGAACACAGGGCTCCCCTCCAGCTCTGCCTTGCCTTTGCAAAAGCTTCTATGAGAAATAAATACCAGGAGTGTAAGCAAAGCAAGGGAGGGAGGTGGCTCCCCAAGAAGCAGAAAGTGATGATGATGATGATGATGATGATGATGATGATGATGATGATGATGGAGATGAAAGAAGCTCCCCCGCTGGGATTCACGGGGGCGGGGTTCCTGCTTCTTCTTGGTTTTAGACAGGATCTGCTCTCAGCTATGCCCTCCAGAGAGATGAAATCCTCTAACCAAACAATGTGCTGACAGGGGACCCCCTCCGCTCCTGTGTTTTTCTGCAGTGGCTCTAAGGAGTTGGTTTCCTGGCAACCTGCCATGGTGCCTTTCTCGCTCCGAAGCATCATTGGCCTCTAGGGGGAGCCCATCGGCCGTCAACCTCTGAGGATTCCCTCCTCAGGGCGGGCAGGCTGGCCCTTGCAAATCACAATTAGGGCAGGGCCAGAATAAGTTTATGGCAAGGCCTAGGCATTTGGTAAATTGGTGTTTCGGGCCTCCTGTGCTGTGTGCAACTTCCTGATGGACAATTGCTGGCTTTCTTGACTTTGAAGCTAAAAGATGTGTAGGAGACAGAGGTCTCGTGGATTTGGATCTTGGCTAATAGAGGTCTTCCCTATCTAAGGATCACAGATCAGTAAGCATCCCGTTTTGTAGTGAAAATGTCTCTCTCACTTCTGGTTTGTCTTACTAATAACTGATTAGTCATTAGTTGAATTGTCTAATGACCTAATACAATCTAACAGTGCAAGATGTTCTCCATTTTACACACCTATTTTCTGCCTCTAAAGATTTCTTGGAGAAAGAAGTCATGCAAACCGGAAAGTGAGGTGAGCAAGCATTTTCATTGTAATACGAAAGGCTGACTGTAATTTCTGTGAACACGGAGGGCCACCGAAACAGCAATTTGTTCTTCCGTGGGCACTATGTCCTAGCGCTACATTCTCCAGATACAATTTTTTTTCCAACCCTCTCTCTATGTTTGTATTCCTTGCAGCTTAAATCAGGTCAGAGAGCAGACCCCAAGGGTGGAAGGGAGAAAGCGTCTGCCTCCCTCACATGAGAACTCCAGCCACAGTGGCTGGTACCAGACCAGGCCAACCGCCAAGGTCAATGCTGAGAAGAACCTGTTTGCTTTAGTCTTCTCCCCGGCTTCTTCCTTTGGTTTTTAGCGCATTCATTTACTATTTTGACGTTATAGAGATGATAAGTTGAGGTAAATAAACTGAAAAGCCACAGTCAAAGTCTACAATGGAATTTTCTTAAGCATTTGGTTCTACCAGAGCTAGAGGAAGGGACTGGCTATATATACTAGAGAAGTCCTGTAATGGTTTCTTAAATGGCAACATTGTTTATATGTGCCTCTTTTCCCCATTATTCTATACAGCTTCAACCGAGGACAGAACAGGTTGTCTATGTTGTCTTCTTATTTCAGAATCCTATTGTGCCCAGCGGGATATTGCTTCCACGGACTGAAAGTCTAACCTCCCACCTCCGAGAATGTATATACCAGGCTGCTTACCTACAGTTTGAAATTGAAGGGTATAGGCATTCACATTTTAGGGAAAACAATGTCTCTTAAATGCTTGCTTTTTCCATTCCTTTTATGATGACTTGTACTTGGGAATGGAAGAAATTTATCTCTGTTATGGTGCCATCAGGGACTCAGAGGAACTTCCAGCTCTTTGAAAGCCAGCCAAGGACTACCTGTGTGAGAAAAATGACAGCAAATATTACAGACCAGCAAGAGGGAAGTAATAAAAATGGCATATTTCTGTGATGGTGTTCATATCCATAACTGTTCAAAATGAAGTAAACAGCTGACTATGAGGTGCCCAGCTCTGCTAATACAACTACAATACAACTCCTGTGCCTAAGGCCCAAGGAGCATCACGGAAGAGGAGGTGGAAAGATAATAAGAGCCAGAGGACCAAGATATCTGCAGCAAGATAGTGTCTTCTATCTATCAGGGGAAAGCTACACCTAAGAAATCTCAACAGTATGCTTGTCTAAACACGCCTGCATAACACAATACCAATTGATATACCAGTGTGAATGGGGGAAATCCCACAGGGTTCCTACCCCTAGTTGAAGTGCTATAGGGAATTAAAAACTTCCTATAGAGGAAGAATGGGTCTTCTCCAGCAATAATTCAACTGACAGGTTATTAACCCTAAGCACATATATGTAGGAGCAATGCTAAAAGGACTTAGCAGTGTGTGTGTGTGTGTGTGTGTGTGTGTGTGTGTGTGTGTGTTCATACTTGTATGCATATATGTATATGTACACACACACACACATATACACATGCATGCATGTAAGATAATGAAACAATAACAAAGAAGAGGTCATGAATTTGAGAGGGAGTTGGAGGGGGCTTGATAGGAATTGGATGGAGGAAAGGGATGGGGGGAGGTGAGAGTGAGACACACCCCTCTCTGAACAGTGCCTCTAGTCTTTGCCTGGTGACAGGGAAGAAGTGTCTATTAGTTATATACTTTTTTTTTAAAAAAAAAAAAAAGGACAACCTGGCTGCCTTTCTAGGAGACTCTGATCCTCTCCTTGCATCCCCTTGAAAGAAATGGAGGCACATCAGAAAGAATAAATATTGCTATAGACAACAGGAAGGGATAAGGGGAGAAGAAAGTATAAAATTGCAAAGATAAACCAGGTATTACTTAATGTCATGGTATGGCTGGTGGGTATGAAAGGCCTGGGGTGGCCATTTCCCAAACACCAGGGAGACATTCTCCCCTTTTATGCAGAGAGAGAGAGAGAGAGAGAGAGAGAGAGAGAGAGAGAGAGAGAGAGAGTGCTCCCTTGCTAGGGTTAATGTTAGATAATTAATTTATGTAGAGCAGCCCCTTAGCAACAATCCCAGGCAGGATCTGTTGTCTCCATATTCTGTGTGGTGAACTACAGATCCTTTCCCAATGCGGCAGATCTGTGGAGAGCTACAGCGTGATTGGCATTCCAAAGGCAGGTCTAAAATGATGCTTCTGCCGCACCGGGCAACACAAGGATGTCTGAGAAATGTGGTGTCACTATTTGATGTTGAAATAAGCATTTCGTAACACATTCTGTCATTCCTGTTTTTCTAAATGGGAAGACTTTAGAATCAATAATAAATTGCTGTTGGTTCCTTGTCATCCCTCACTCACCCCAATGATGAAGAACGTAGACTCTACAGGGAAATGTTATCTTTTGTCTTTTATTCATTACCTACTGAGATTCTAGTCTCTGGCACAAATGTGTAGACTTGAATAAGTCACTAAATGAAGAAGTAGTCTTTTAAAAAAAAGTATTTTGATTAAGTGGTACGGTACAAAGAGAAATGGTATTGAACAATTATTTTAGGTTCTGTGGGGATTTTAAACGAATGGTTAGAAGAGTCTATACTTCGTACTGGAAATTCAGCTTTCTTTTTGCTGTGTTGTGTCAAGATGGGATTCACTTGGGGTGAAGTTTGTTGATATCTGACCCATATCTCCTTGCCTGTCGTCAATTTTTCTTTTCCTTTTAGAGATGTCTAAGTTTAAGGTTTGTAGCAACATTGAAAGAAAGAGTAGAGGTGTATCCTATAGCTCTGTTTGTACACAGGCACACCCTCCTTACTCATCAACTTTCTCTAGCAGAATGCTACATTTTTATGAATGAGGTGAACACATCGACACATTGTTACTGTTCATCCCTTATAGATTATATTTGGGTTAATTCTTTGGGTTGTGTGGTCTATACATTTTGACTAATATAGCAATCATCATTGTTTCTTATAGTTTCATTGTTCCCTAATTCCTTTTTTGTTCTGTCTATGAATTTTCTCCTTTCCCTAAACCCTGGTAACTGGCTTTTTTATTGTCTTCAGTTTTTCTTTTTCAAATAAGATGGGGTAATGAATCTGCAATGTGACCTTTTCAGTTTTGCTTCTGTCAATTAGGGCATTTAAGTTCCCTCAGGGTCTTTTCAGGGCTTCGTAGCCCACTTCTTTCAGTACTGAGTAACATTCTGTTGTGGAGATATATCATAATTATTTACCCAGTGATCTATTTAAAGACATCTTGGTGGCTTCCGTGCTTTAGAAATTATGAAGGAGGTTGCTATAAGTGTCCACCTGTAGATTCTTTTGTATAGACAAAAGTTTTCAATTACTTTGTATAAGTACCAAGGGGTGCAAATCGTTGTATCGTAGAATAAGTTCTACGGGAAGCCACTACCTTGACATGTAAAATGGCAATACCAAATAAAATAAACTAAATATAAAAACTGAACATAGAACTGAGTAGAGCACTTGCCTAGTATGATGCTCTGGGTCCAGTACCCCAGATCTTTCAAAACAACAGACAAATGCATATAGACAAAAGCCTTACCTGAATCCAGGACTGAGGTCTGGCATCCACATGGATTCCCCTTCTTGACCAATGGCATATGTCTATACCTGCATCTTCCTCTTTATGGGGCTGTCATACTCAAGGCCACTACTCATGGTCATTAACTGTCTCAGGCCTGGGTACTAGACAACCAATTAGAAATAGTCCCTCTATCCCAGTGCGTGCTAAAATCCTCATGCCTCATCTAGTTCTTCTCCTGGAAACTTTACCAAAGGAGCTGCCTTTGGGTACTTCTGTTCTCTGCCCTATGACTGACCCTGTTCTCCTGAGGGCTCCTGTATATTCTGTTATCTCCACCAGGACTTGTAGACATCCCAAAAGACTAACAACTCTTTACAACTGTCCTCTCTTCATTAAAACCCATCTTTGTGATTATTCAAGGTAATATAAATTATGCTGTGGTGGCCAGATCTCCAATTGCCAGTACCTTCTCGTCTGAGTATGGGATACTCTCTACTGCTAAAATGGATTTGCTATTTGTATAGAAGATTGCAAATCCTGGGGGATTAATACCTCTTTGACAAGTAGTCCATAAACTGGAGAAGGTATATATTAGCCCAGTTTCTTGATCTTTGGATTCAACTCTAATGTATATATTGTATTCTGGCTTTCAGACTAGACCCAGCTGACAGTTAGCAACATTAAGCTTCTATTGTATACTTCCATTGCTAGGTAACCATATTAATCGGCTTCTTTCTCTTTGCTTTCTCAGTTTCCCATCCTTCCAACCTATGTTTTCTCTTGCTTTCCCAGCAATCTAGTACACATCCCTGGAATTTCTTGTAGTTCGGAAGGTTGAAAGTCTGAAACTAAGGTGTTAGCTGTACCAGAGAACTTTCACTTGCCTCTTGCAGCTCCTGGTACCTCACTTGTGGCTGGATGGCTTTAGTAACCTGCTTGAAATCACACTGGTTTTGTTCTGTAGTCAAGGTCCATTGTCTCCTGCTTCTAAAGATACTTCTTGTCTTTAGTACTCCACCCCAATCCAGATGATGATTTTACCTCAGTCCTAGGTTAAAGATACCTGAACAGCTCCTTTACAAACTATGACTGCTGCGTTCATTAGTTCTGAGAGGGAGGGGGCACACAACACTCAACTCAGTGGTGAGCTCAATCCTTATCTTACAGTTCTGTTCTAGACGTGGAGAAGGGACGAGTACAAGAATTCAGTAGGCAAAGAGTATTGAGAATATTTCAGTGTAGCTCATAGTTTAGGCTTTAGATGCTGGCATCTAGATTCATTCTTGCTTCAGCCAGTACTGAAGTCTGCTTTTGTGCATGGAAGTAGTTTCTGTTTTCACTCAACACTTGGTTTCTATTATACTGCAATGAGTAATAAGGCGGATTTTTTTCTTGCTGATTTAGTTCTGTTGTCTTTAGAATCCATTGTGGTGGAGAAGGAAATGTAATATCTCAAACATTTGCTTCTCTTCTGCGCTTCCTCCATTTCCTCCTCTCAGTCTGTCTGCTGCATCTGTCTTCTGCAGGGGTGGGGTTAAGAGATGCTGCTATGTGTGCTTTCAAACTCAGTGTTGCTTATTGCTCTGATGCTCAAAATATGATGAGCATATTTTGGGTGAGCCAGAGATTGCTAGGGTTTTTAAGGCAGAGGCATCACTGGGAATCATCTGAGCCAATTTCTTCATTATTTGGATTACACAGACAAGACCTCCAGCCTGTAGAACCCCACAGGTATGACAAGGGATACGTTTGAGTGCAACTGATGGCCAAGACAGATAAGGCTTTGGTTTTTTTATCCTCCCTTACATCATATAAATTTACAAGGTGCATGGGATTTTCCCCAGTGTGGAATTGTACTCATTTTTGTAATACTGAAAGCAAACACTCTGAACTCAAAATCTGAAGTCTTTGGGACCGAGAGTTAGCTTTCCATAGTAGACATGGAAGAGATAAAGAGTTTGATCCTTTCATCATTTTGTGTGTAGAGTCAATGGTGTTACTGCCTGGGCAGGGCACTTTTGTTTCTACTACTAATCTACAGTGATCTAACACTATTACCTACCAGAGTGGGTCAATGACATCTCTATCTCTCTTTGGAAGCTCTAATGACTGAACCTTGGGACAAATAAACAATCTCCAAACAGGAAAAAGTCCTAGCTAAGGAAGACCTTTACAAGTAACGGTCCCTTCATCAGTGTTTTCAAGTAAGCTTCTCCTTTTGTCTCGAAAGTAGCTAATTCTTCAAAAGATGACTTTTGGATTTCTTGGAGCTCTTAAAAAGATAGCAGCCCCCAAGGCTGGGAAGATAGAGTACTTGGTTAAAAACTTGTCACACAACCATGAATACCTCAATTTAAATACCCAACACCTCCCCAAAAGCTGGGCACAAAAGTACATATCTGTATTTCAAACATTTGTAGGACAGAGACAGGAAGGTCCTTGGGGCTCACTGACCAGAGAATCTAGCTGATCAGTGGATCCCAGGTTCAATGTGAGACACTGTGTCAAGAAATAAGATGAATAGCTATAGAAGAAGACACCCAATGGCAACATCTGACCTCCACACATAGATGTAAACATGTGAACATGAACACACACACACTGTGTATATATATATATATATATATATATATGTATATATATGTATATATATGTATATATATGTATATATATGTATATATATGTATATATATGTATATATATAGTTATATATTAATTTTATGTATTATATATTACTCTACACTATACAACAGTACATTACTCTACACACACACACACACACACATGCACACGCACATGCACACACACGCATACACACAGAGAGATGAGGGACTTGACAAGTGTTATCTTATTAAATGCATATAAGATCCCCACTGTTTGATCACTCAGGACTACTGAGTGTAGATTGGTGCGAGCCCATCACTTTCAGTTCACTACTGAGCCCCTTTTGAGTGACAAACTCTGGTAGTTTAAATTAGTCACTTATAAGACAAAATCAGCCCATAAGAATAGTCATTTCTAATCAGGGACAGATGCATCTAATATCACATTGATGAAAAATATTGTTACCATTGCTAGTGTTCTCTCTCTCCCTATCCTTGATCTATGAACATGAAATAGATTCGGCATTTTCTTGTTTTTCTCTAAATCTGGTAGGCCTGTCTGAGGAACAAGTTTAAATGAGATTATTTTCAATCGAATGTTTGCTTTAATTCTAAAGCCAGATCTTCATATGAGGCTACATACGTAGATCTATCTGATTCAGATCTTTATATGAGACTATGCATGTAGATTTATCTGATTCAGAGCTCCAGTCAAGCCTATGGGAGTACATCTATCACATGATTCATCATATGCAAACACATCACTAAGTAGGCTTTTC
Organism: Rhabdomys pumilio; assembly: GCA_030674055.1. Classification (NCBI taxonomy): domain Eukaryota; kingdom Metazoa; phylum Chordata; class Mammalia; order Rodentia; family Muridae; genus Rhabdomys; species Rhabdomys pumilio. Next base: position 15,260,412 of record JANHMN010000006.1, on the reverse strand, counting down.
ATGTTTTATGATTTTTTTTTTACAATGTTTAAATGTTTAAGTTCTACCCTTATTACCTCCCTCTTTCCTGACACTTTTAGAAGACATTCTGTAGGATCAGCTACTGTCTTAGGACTAGAATTGAAGAAAAATAGAAATTAACTTCTAGTTCCTATGGTGCCAGACTAATCACGATGCCAGCTTTATACCTGACTCCATCTCCCAAAGGCTTTGCTGGTTCTCTGGGTTCTATTTGGGATGCTGTTCCCCAGGTTTCTCTTGACTGAGCTCAGATATCTCTTGGATTCTCTCACTAGCTTTACTGTAGATAGTAACTCTTTTCTTTGCCTGGGGTTGATTCTATCTGCATATTGTATACTATTAAAATACTAGCTTGGGGCAACTTCTAACCTACTTACTATTTTGGACTTCCCAAGAAATGCTTAGATTCTTCAACAAATGTGAATATCTGCAGAGAAATGCAAATGGAAATGTCACGTAGTAATACGGTTTATAAATGCTTTAAGCAGAACATAACATGATATTGTCGCATAATATGTAGAGGCATCTCTCAATCCAGGATCCATGCTCCTAGATGGGTGATTTCTTTTCAAGAACAATGTGAATGAAGATTTTGCACAAATATCTCTATCAGTAGCAGATAAATGCTAATCAAGTTTGCTGACCATGGCTTCATAAGGTGTTGTCAAGAGAACAGAAAACCTGACTATACCTCCACCCAGCATTGGTCTTGACTCTTCAACTCACGTCATAGTGATGCTCTTAGCTCTTGTCAGCTGACTCAACATCACTGATCATGTTAAGAAAAATGAGGACTGACATTCATAGGGTCATTATGGCATAAGCTTCTCTTGAAACCCCAGATTGGAAATATGTTATCTGTTCTATCTACAGTAAAAGTGCCTATCATAATTCCTATTCACTGAATCTAGGTTGTTCTAAAACATGTAAACAGCTGGCTTACCTAACATGTTTACAAGAATATGCTGAATTGGAAAGGTATTTTAGGGTATAGTCACTATTTAGAGTGGCAATATCTTCTAGAGGTTAATGAAGTGTCTTTGTCCCAATAGAAGAAGCAGAAGAATCAGAGGGATTTGATATATGTACCCCCAAATGTATAAGAACATACATTATATCATAGTAAGCATATAACAGGTAAGGATATCCTATATGTAACAAAATATTTATAATTTATTCATATTATCTAGACTATAAATACTTATATATACTTTATGTTACACTTTATGCAAATATATTGTGTATATATAGAAATATACATATAATATATTTACAGATAGCTTCTGAATATCTGTAGCACATATATGTGCATATATATTATATAAATTGTATACAGTGTACTATTTATTTATGATATTTTTGAACCTGTATCTCCTTACCTATAAAATGAGGAAGTGAATGGTGATTTCAAAGATTCTCTTTGAGGATTAATTGATTAAAATCAACAAAGTGTCCAAAATAAGGGATGACATTCATGAGAAACATATTGGTTATGAGTTTTTTTTTTCTTCTAACACTTAAGCAATGTGCAGAAATCATGTGGAAATGTTTGAGTAAATATTACTTTCAATGGTTATTAGAGAAGAAATACCAAGAATGTGTCTGGGTGGTGTGTGTATGCATATTCTTAAATGTGTGAACACACATATGTGTGGGTCTTTCTATGATGACCCAATTCTGACATCAACTTGAGTTGATGGCTCCTCCTTCATCTTTTATTTTTTGAGGCAGGGTCTCCTAAGCAGATCTGGAGCTCGCTGCCTACAGTAGTCTAGTCTCGATAGTCAGCTTTCTCCTGGGACCACTTGTGTGGTTCCACCTTCTGAGGTTGGAATTCCAGTAGGCTGCCATGGCCACTTGACATTTCTGTGAGTCTCTGCACTCTGCCAATCTTCTTATGTCACGGCAAGTGCTTTTAATGGCTAAGCTGTCTCCTCAGTCCCAGGATAACACTGTACTAAGCACAAGTTTCTTATTAATTTTAACAAACCAAAGCATCCAAAACAATGACCAGTCTTTCTGCTTCTACTTCTTTAATACCATTTATCACAATTCCAAATCACCTATGTCTTCTTCTCAACTTTCCATTCTGTGCCTTGGTAAGTCTTGATCTAGATACAGTGATCTATCTTTAAAAACATTCATTTGTTTTATGAATCTTGACCATATTCAGATTTGCCTTTATTTAGTTTCTGGAATCTATGTTGACACATTCAAACATTTAGCAAGTGAGATCACATCTGATTTTATTTGTGTGTGAAATGGATTAAATAGGTCTCCTAATTCTTTGTCATTCTTCCCCTTGAATCTGTGACGTTCCCAAAATAGCCAAAGTAATTAGTCCAAAAGAGACACTGTACATCGTTCTAGATTCAGGCTCTAAAAAGGGAGCTGTATCTACTTCCTGACTTCAGTCTCTGGGAACCTAGACCACCAGGTGAAAGTTCTTCTAAAACCGCCATGTTTGAGAGGTTCCTCTCAGAAGTTCCAATTGACCGTTCCAGTTGGACCCAGACTTTCAGCCATTCTGAAGAAAGTCACAAAGGTGAGTGAAGTCATGTGCCTTTTCTGTTCTTGGCTGTGTGCCAGGTGCATACCCCTGGTGGACGCTAACCAATGGCATATGAACAGAAGGACTGCCCAGTAGAGGCTTGGTAGCTCTTACCATCCCCAAACTAAGATCCAGTAAAACTGGGGTTGTAGTAAGCCACTGGATTTGGGAATGGTTTGCTGAATAACCGTCAGGACAATGGGTTCACACAAAAGGAAGCAGAATGTGTTTTTTCTGTACTGGGTATTATCTTAGAGCCAGAGGATTGTATCATGGTCTCTAGGTAATGAGAATGAATCATGAGACTTTGGGAAAGAAGAACTGTATTTTACCAACAAAGAAAATTGCTGAAGTGTTTATTAACCATCTTATACAAATCTGTAAATATGTCATTAATAATCATCTTTTGCCTCAAAAATATTTGTTTTCTAAGAGATTATTATATCTGGCCCACACTCCTGATATTCCCATGTAAAGTTATGAACATAAGCTAACACTACTTTTTTTATACTGTAAATGATCTCTGATACAATTTCCATAGTAAGAGATTTCATATAATATTATTTTCTGGTTCAGATATGAGTGACAAATTTGGTTTCTGAAACACAAATAGCAGATATTGTTTATAATACTTCTAACAATAATTTTCATACTTAGGAAATAGATACCAAAGGACAGAAGGCATAGTTACTTATGCTCATTGAATGAACACAAATGTTAAAAGCAGTTGAGATAAATGACGTACAGGCTTGTTGGTTAGACTCTCCTTAATTCATGCTGCTAGTGTTTGTCTGTAATTATAATACCTCTTCATATCAGAGAGTTCCCTCAGGTGGGAATTTTCATGTGTTCTTGGGGCTTTAAACATGCGTTTGAAGGGACTCAAACTCATGCCTGTAATGTTAGACTTTTTATCAGGTTCCAGATCCATAGTTTAGATAACATAAAACCCAACAAGTATCTAATAACTCAAGCTAAAGTTTCCTAAAAAAAAAAAAATTACTCAGTGTGACCCTCATATAATCATTTAAATCTATCAAGCTAGAAACTTTGGAGTCACTTTTATCTCCCCTTTCCCTCATCCTATAGATAATTAAACTTCAATTCCTGTGATTTCTATCTCTGAGCCATTACTTCTAGCTGGCCTCTTGTCTCTCTTTCCACACAATTATACTCGCATCATCTATCTCCTACCCTGGACTATAATCTCTCTTTTTCGAGGCAAACCACTTCAATATTTGTTATTGAAAACTGTCTAAGGAGAAATGAAGCCCAGCAAGAAAAAAAAAGTTTTCTTTTTAATGTAAGGCTAGCCAAAGCCATTTCCCATTCAAGCCAAAGGCAGTTTTCCTGCACGGTGATTTAATTACTAGGACACTGTCGACTGTTATGCCATGGTTTCTCTATCAAGGTGAACATGTGCTTACAGAGAGTTCAGTGGATCTTCAAAAAACAAGCTCCCTGGTATAATTACCACCCAAGAAATGAGCATTCTGAAGACCCCGTCCATGCTCAGTCTCACAGATGCCACTTACAGGACTTCTGTGCATGCCCCTTCCTCTTTCCTGGTCTTAAACTTGGTGTACGTGAAGAGAGTATGCCTGTCTCCTTTTGCTCAACTATAAAATTCCTGTTTATTTTTTGCATATAGTAATGATTTGTTTATTGTTATAATATGAAATGTACGATATACAATTACAACCTATTAATCAGGTCGGCCATTGATTGACATCCGAATTTTAGAGTTTTTGACTATTGAAAGAATGATTCTGCAAATAATTTAATTTGCCTTTATGAGCAAATGTGAGCTCGTTTCTGTCAGATGTATTTTTAAGAGGGTGAAAATGCAGTTGTTGGGTTCCAAGGGAGTTTATCCAAGGGGAATTACCTGTGAGTCACTCCTGATCCTGTTCCATTCATTTTTATTTTATTATATCAATCTGTTTTGACAACCTTGCCCTACAACTCCATCTGAGTCACTGTAGCTTTATCGTATGCCTTGTCACCAAGGGACCTAATCCTGTGCCATCTTTTTCATGTCACACGGGCTCTTCTTTTAACCTTAATATTTTTATACAAATTTAGGAGCAGGACAAAGAAATGTCACAAAGATTCACACAGTTTGTTTTTCCCTGCTTTGAAATATGGATTAATTTAGAAGGATTAGTTATCTTTAAAATATTGACTCTCTCAGTCCCTAAACCTAGAGCATTTTCCTTCCTTCAAGGAGATACTCATTACTTGTGTTCAAGAATATCTTGTATCTATCATCCATAATGGGCCTCTTACTTTTAATTTGCTTGACTAGAGAAGCATCATGGGTCTCACTTGCTCAATTTATCCCCTTATGGTCCCTTCATCCAGGAATCTCTAGATAACACCGTGTTGTTTCTTTTCTGTTTGTGCATGTGACTTTTCTCTGCTTCTTCATCATTTTCTTTTCATTTTGTTCAGCATATTTTTACTGGTTTTTTGGGGGAAATTTCTTATCATGTAACCCAATCACATTCATTTCTCAGTCTTTCCATGTCCACCCCACTTTTGTGTTCCCCCAAAAGAAAATAAAAAATTAAAATATAAATAAAAAAACTCCAGAATCCCAAAACAAACATAAAAAAGCAAGTCCAACTTATGTTATACACTCACTGGGACATAGTCAAACTCTCAGTGGCCTGCCCCTTAAATACAGCTGAGTCATTGCCCTCCTGCACCCCCACCAGAAACCATCAATTATGGAGAACTAACTACTGCATCCTTCTCATTAAGAGTTCTCTTTGGTGGTTTTCTGTTTAAGCTCTTATTTTGGGGTGGGATTAGGGTTGGGGTAGGGGTTGGTACAGAAGCCTTCCCTGTTTCTTTTTCTCAGCCATGTGTCTTCATTCACTGAAATCACTGCAAAAGTAGTTTCCTTGCTCTTTATAGTCAGTGAGAACATAGATTGTGGGTCTCCACATGGTTTCTGGTGACAACCCAGACCACAAACTCAGCCCTAGGCTTCAGTAAGATCCTGGACCCAGACAAGGCCCTCAGAGGCAGTCCAGACCACAAACATTACCATGGCTTCAGGTTGGCAGTACAAACCAACTACCTGGCTCCCAGCAGCACCATGGCCCATGGACATCAACATAGATTCAGTTGGCAGCACAGACCAGGGACATATGTGTGGCCTTTATTGGTAACACAGGCCACAGACATCAGCACATACCCTTGGCTCTGGCAGAACTATGGACCCAGGACATGGCCCTAAGTGGGAGCATGAATCTGCTGGCCTTAGGTGGCAATGTAGGCCGTCCACATCAGCCTGGTCCTTAACACCTTCGCACAGCACAGCCTGGGTGGCTTTAGGTGATTCCCAGGGTCACTTGTTACCCAAAATAAGCTACAGGAAAAGAACAAATATATCAAAGACTATGTGCAATGAAATTTATCATCACCTGCAATGGTCACTCTTTGACTGTCAACTTGGCTAGATTCGAAATCACCTAGTAGACATACCAACCATCCTTTTAGCTTTAACCAAGGGAGGGAAGGCTTACCCTGATTATAGGCATCCCTTAGGCTAGAGTCCAGGACTCAGTAAAAAGGAGAAACCAGTTGAATGCCAGCATTCCTCAGTGCTTTTGTTTATGCCTGTGGTTCTTAACCTGTGGGTTGCAACCCTTTGGGGGGTGTTGAACAACCCTTTCACAGAGATCTCCCAAGACCATCAGAAATATCAGATGTTTACAATATGATTCATAGCAGGAGCAAAATTACAGTTATGAAGTTGCAACAGAAATAATTTTATGGTTGGGAGTCACCACAGCGTTGCAGCATTAGGAAGGTTGAAAACCACTGGTTTCTCATCATGCTGGACCCTCAGACTTCAAAACAAACCCTTATGCTGCTTCTCATTGAGTACATTGTCCCAGTGAAAGGGAATCATATACCCTCTTGTCCCAAGCTTTCTCTCACATCTCCTGAGTCAGAAATAAGGAGCCTGAGACAGTCTCTGCTTAACAAGTGCATGGCATGATACTTAGAGACATTCATTCACTCCTGAGATGCGGGACCCCAAGGTTTTTTGGATCATTCTTTTAAATGACAGATTTAGATCTGTGAGCAGAGTTATACAGGGATTATATCTTTGGGCTCAGTACCTGGCTTCCATTCTCTCTGAGAGTGAATGATATTTTAAAGTTAGGCTCCCACGGGCTGAGAATTTAGTTTGGTTGGAAAGCACTTGCCTGACATATATTAATGATACCTTTGCTTCAATCTCCAGCAGCAGTACCACCACCAAAGAAAATATGACTAATTAGTCTTTTAGGAGTAGAGAAGTCTGAAGACATCAACAACATGTTTGTTTTTTCAGCTTAACAATATATTAACACACACACACACACACACACACACACACACACACATACACACACACACACACACACACACCTCCAAGATCAGGAAAAAGAGAGGCATGACAGAAGCCATATTTGTCTTGTTACCATGTACAAGAAGGTACATGGTTGCCATTATGGAGGACGCTAGCCAGGTCAAAGGGTCATTGACTCTGTAGACCTTGCACATTCTGTTTTTATAATTGTGTCCCCAATTAGAGTGATACAAGTGAGATCCAGACTCTAGCATTTGCCATTCTGTATCCCTTATAATGGAGGTGAAAGAACAATGCCTGTGACCCAGGACTGCCATTCCTGATGGCCCCTATGCAAAGAAAAGAAAAGTTGGCTGCTTCTGTATTGTCCTTTGGGCAGTAGGCTTCTGAACCATAGATGTACTGAGATGACTGGAGTATGTGTGTGGTCATAGGCACAGGTTACTTAAAGACTAATTTTTCACTCCCTTTTCACTTCCACAATATAATCCATTTATTCTACACGGAGCTTTCTAATTTAAAAAAGACCTTATTTGGCAAAACTGCTGATGTAATGTCACCGAGAATCAATTCCTGTTAATAAAATGCTAACAGGAAGAGAAATTCAAGGGATTCACTGTACTTGCAGGCAATGTCGGAAAATAATACAAGCCATTCACAGCCATATGCAGAAGTGAAATTAGAAGAAACTATGCAACAGGCATCACTTAATCATGGTGATGCTACTGTTTTATGCTGGGACAGAGTCTTCTGTATCCCAGACTGGTCTAAATTCACTGTAGATGCTCTTGAAATTTTGATCCTCCTGAATCAGGTTGCTAAATGCTGAGGTTTTGGGTATGAGTAACCATCCCTAACTCAATGAAGTTGTATCATTTCTTTATCATAAAGTATTTCCATGCTGCTATTAGTTCCTTAAAAGCTAGATTCTCACAAAGAGGTAAACAACAGCACGATAAATGAGAATGAGACTGAATTTGGAAACATTGAGAGGATGTCGGGGAGAATGGAGTAAATCTCTTAGGCTGAAGTAGTCAGAGCTGATCTATTTCTACATAGTGCTTTTTTGCCATAGCCATAGAAAGAAGATAGATTTGATTTTGTGTCTATTGGGGACTTATTCCAAATCTACTCACTGAGGATCTTATTTTGAAACAGATTGCAGGAGGACCCATGAAAACTAATTATTATCATGACAAACCACTCACTACATGCAGACCATTGCTTCCCTTGCTATTCAGCAAAACATATTCTATGTAATGGACAAAGAGTACAAAGATTACAGGTCACGGAAATGTCTCTGATTACAACTGGGCTTTAGAGCAGATGATCACGATACAAGTGATGAGGACAACATACTTTCCTGTAATGTTACAGAGCTCTCCAGGGATCAGCAGATGTTGAAGACTGGTGCACATGAAGGGATGAGGTTTATATAAAGACACCTGCTAGCTCCCAACCCCTATAGTATACTATATCATATCAGTACTCCTAAATCTCCAACAAAAAGAGAAGAAGAACCTGGATGCTCACAAAATTATGGGTGCCCAGGGTCAACTCCTGCATAAAATGTATCCCCGTGGAATGGTGTTAATTCTTGCTCAAAGTAGAATATTAGTTCTCCAGATACTGTCAAAGCAAACACGCGAGAAGCAGGAGAGGCAGTTCTCTGAGCAGACGAGGTATTCATCATGATAATGCTGATGTGAGGGAACATGAAATTAATTTTGTTAATTCCATCTGTGAAAGCAAGACGAGCCATCTAATATGAGTCCCAGTTGCAGAGGTTGAAATATGAGGCCACAGGATGGGTCATTTGATGCTTAATGTACATCGTCACCATCATTGCATCATGGGTACCTCATGGATAGTGCTTTCCAGCCTCGGTAGCACACACTGGGGAGACTTAAAACAGGTTGAAGCTTGGCTGTCACCTCCCTCCTTATTTAATAGGTCCTGCACAAACACAGGAGATTAGCATTCTTAAAGCTGATGTACAACCAAGACTTTGTACAGCTGATCTCGGGGGCAATGTTGGTAACTCATTAAATCACCTAGGAAACTTTTTAAAACCCCAATATAATCTGTAACCTATCCTAAATCAACCAAAGCTGAGTGAGGCTATTCAGTTTATAGATATTTGTTCAAAGACACCTAGATAATTCTATATTTTGTCCTGGATTCAGAATTATTGGTAAAGGTTTTAAAATTCACAGTTATTCTCATCTGTCTAAACAGGTTTTCTTGGATATTGGGAAGCAACTGCACATACGTGCATGCAAATGCAAACACATGTACACATAGACACATACACACAAATGCAGACATGCACAGACACACATATATGCACACATAGTCACATACATAAAAACATAGACACAGACAGACACGTTCACACACACATGCATACACAGACACATGCATGTGCACACAGGTACATACATGCAAACACAGACACACAGACACACATGCATGCATACACACATGTACACACATGCATACACAGATATACACACATCTTTATCACTGAGGGACAGAACTAAAGAGACAATTTTTTGAGAGTGATGGTGAGGGTCTGGGGAGTCGGCTCAGCAGTTATGAGTACATATAGCTCTTCCAGGGGACTTGGGTTCAGGATTTCTCACCCACATGGTAGCTCATAACCATTTGTAACTCCAGAGAACATGATATGCTCTTCTGACCTCTGTAGGCATCAGGCATGGAAATGCTTCACAGATATACATGCAGACAAAACACCATCCATACACACAAAATAAAAAATAAATATATTTTATTTTTTAAAAAAAACACATAAAAAAGGACTGATGGTGAAATTGCATTGGATTTGAATGTTTCCATCAGAACTCTAACATCAGCAAATGCTGTCAGAAAAGGCACTGGAGACTTGTTCCTAATTTGCAGAATGAGGGCCGGTGGTTGTCAGGTCAGGTTCTGTGAGTGAGAATCTCTCCTCTAGGAGGGACTGTCATTCAGCTACTCAAATCCTAATGTGCTCGAAAATGCTGATAATGCTAGGCTGTCTTTTTCTTTTCCTCGGAGTTAGTTATGAAACATCTAAAAATCATGCATGAGACAAAAGGGAGCTAGCTTCTAATTGCTCTGTTGAAGCGTTTTGGCAACTCCGTTTGCAACTGTCAGAATTTGAAAGTCAGCAATTCCAGGATGCGTGGAATTGTTATGTTCACGGATTGTGCTTCTGCATCTGCAAAGGCCAAGTAGGTTTGGAACAAATGAGAGACTGATTGAGACAGAGATCTTTCGCTGGTGTGTGTACCAGACACACCAATGGGTCTTTTCCCGTGTATAATCTGATCCCGAGTGCAGTTCTGTGACACGGAAGCTTGCATATATTTTAAAGATTGGAATGAAAGAATGCTCACAGTCACACAAGTGCATTAAGACAATGTAGGTCATCTGCTCCCTTACGTCAGTTCCTCCCAGTCTTTGTAAAAACAAATTTTTGTCCTTACTTGAAAATTTACCCCCTCTTCTGAATAACTAACATCTGGGAATGGTTGTGTATAGCTTCGGTTTTGTTCTTTTTTGTTTCTATATTTTCCAACAGGGGCTCACGTAGCCCAGGCTGGCCTCCCACTTGCTCAGTAGTCCAGGATGACCTTGAATGTCTGACACTCCTCTTTCCTCCTCAGGGCTCTGATTAGAGAACTCTGCCAACATTTTTATCTTATGTGCTGGCACTCCAACCTCAGTTTTTGTGAGCGGTAGACAAGAACCCTACCAACTGAGTTCCACCCTCCGCATGTTTATACATTTGTGTGATTGATTGCAAATGAATGGTATGGTCTTCACTAACCAGCACTCAGGAGAACAGCTTACTGCTAGCTTTCCCTGGTCCTGGATCCTGTGTTGTTTCTTTTGGGTTCTTGAAAAATGTATCGCTGCAGATTTCCCCCACAGTAAACACAGAGCATGCTACTTTGCAACCTGAACTATAGTGAGGAGGTTTCTGTTTTCCCCATGTCCTAGACAACATTTGTCATAAATTGCTTTCTTGATCTTGGCCACACTGATTGGGTGAGATGGAATCTCAAGGTAGTTTTGATTTGCATGTCTCTATTTGCTGAGGGTATTGAATGCTTTTAAAGACATTTCTTGGACATTTTTATTTTGCCCTTCTCTGTTCAATTTATTTATAATATATATTATATGTAATATTATACACACACACACACAAATATATATATATATATATATATATATATATATATATATATATATGTATATATACACACACACACATTTCTACTTTGTGGGCTTTTGTTTCACACTTTCCTTTGCTGTACAGAAGGTACCACTTTTAATTTGCTGGCCTTAATTCCTGGGCAAATAGAGTTCTATTCAGAAGGCTCCTTTCTTACACTTATATCTTCAAGAGCATTAGCAGTAGTTTCACATTGTGGGGTTTAAAAATATATTTGGAGTTAATTGTTGTGCAAGTTAATAGATATGAATCTATTCTCATTTGTCTACGTGCAGACATCCAATTTTCCAAGCATTGGTTTTTGAAGATTCTGCCTTTCTCTTCAGTGTGTGTTTTTGACATCTTTGTTAAGTATCAAATGGCTGTAGTTATATGTGCTCATAATTGGGTCTTGTATTTTGTTCTTTTTGTGTACAAGTGTGGTTTTGTGCCAAAACAAAATACCTTTATGTTTTTATTGTTATAATTCTGCAGCATGTCTTTAAATCTGGAATGTTAAGTCTTACAGCCTTGTTCTCACTGCTTTGGCTATCCGGGGTCCTTTGTGGTTCCATAGAAATTGTAAAATGCTTTTTGCTGTTTCTGGGAAGAATGTTATGGGGACTTTGTTACCTAGATGTCTATTTTGGGAATTTCATGCTTTCCAGGATCTATAACTAGGAAAGCCAAGCAGTGCTATAAAGCATGAAACAGACAACAAGGTTTAACATTTGTTTTGAAGATGTCTTTACTTATTAGTCCATCCTAAAAGAAAAGTGGTCAGAAAAATTGAGCTACTCAATGCATCAAATAAATATTTCTGTGAGGCAAAAATTAAGTGATCAATTTCTCATATCATTAATACATAACAATATACCATCCATACAGCCTGGAGTTAGGAAGGATCAGTAGATAATTACTGTGATAAAGATTTAAAGGTATAAAGCTGCCTATAACAACTCTGTTCTTTACATTTTTATAGTCTTATGTATGCAGAGAGATATATTGTAAAGGAGGAAAAGTAGATCTTATTAAAGACTGTGGTCTTGAAGAAGAAATAAAGTTATGTTATGAGATAGCTCAGAATCTATGGCTTCACAGAGAATCCTCCCCAGTGTGGGTGAAGGCTAGCCTAAAGCAAGCATCTGGAGACAGCTGCACACTCTTGGGAAATGCCCTTTACTCATCTTGATCTGTCCCTGTGCTATTTAGTATCCTACTAACAACATAAACATATTATCATCTGTTGATCAGGAGACCAACATGAGTCTTATAGGTCTTAGTGAAGATGTCAGAGCTTCGTGTGTTTCTGTAGGACTCGGGGCAGGATCTTATGATTTGGAGTGTTTAGCTCAGAGTGAATGTATGTATGCCTTGCATAGTGGCCTTCCTCAATTTAAAAATCTTGTAAGAGCTCATTAACCTTTGTCCCTGGTCACTCTTTCCTCTGACCACAGCCTGGAGGGATGGTTAAATTGCTCCATTTGAATCATTCAAAATCATCTAGCCATCTCAGGGATGCTGCCTGAAGCTGAATAGGTTGAGGGTAAGGTCAACATAACCTACATGCCTCAAAAATTAAGGTGTGAATAATATGGGGAAGCAGTGGTTATTTCCCTGCCTAAAATGACTGCCTTCTACCTAGGATCCTTTAGATTTGTCTCTTTTAAGGCATTTTCAGATTTACTGTGGTGATACGGAAAAAAAAAAATCAGACACTTGCTACAGCCAAAGGGAGTGTTATTGATAAAAGAAACTGCAGGAGCTTCTACGACTTAAAGACAGGGAACTTGAGAAGTTTGAGAAATCTTGAGCCTAGATCAGGTGTAACTCACAGAAAAAATGCAGAGTGAAGGAGGGCCAAGGGCCAAGTGTTTCTCAGCAAGGGAGAGACACCGAGAACCTCAGAAGGGGAAGAGGGAAGTGTAAAACTCTGTCAGAGTTCTGTTCTTCATCTCTGGATTGTGTGTGTGTGGGAGGAGGGGCAGTCTACTTTCTGCTATGGATAGTGAGGTATAATTCCATGGGGGTCCTCAATGCTTAGGAGCTTGGCCTTCAAAATAACACTCAGAGGGAAATGAAAGAAGGTCTGAGTTATGGAGAAACAAAATATCTCTTTTCTTCTTTTAAGCTTAGGTCTCTTAACCACACCTGTAAAGCTATCATGTGCACTCTGGTGCTCTGAAGTATTCAGTACTAAGACACTTCTGCATGCATGCACACACGCACACACAGATAGAATAGGATTAGATGCAGCCATAAGACACTTCCTCTGGGTCATACTTTCTGTATATTTTATGTCCTTTAGTATTCTCCCTTTATTATTAGGTAAATATCGGTACACTTCTATTTTACAGATGACTCTTGAGGAACAGAACATTTGAGATGCAGCAGTGAGAGAGCTGAGCTGCAGTCTCCAAAGCCCTAATTTCTTTTTTGCCCACATCGAATAGTCAACAAAACATGTGTCAGTTGTGGGTTTGTCATGTTTTGAAGCAAAGAGCTAAGCAATCTGACAGTTTACTGGTTTTCCTTAGTATTCTTAAAATTTTTAAGAACAGTTCTTGAATATGGAATATCAAAAATGCTAGCTATCAGTACGTACAGTATTGATTAAAATGACAACTGAAGTGGTTGTTCCTCCTTATTAGAAATACAGCTTCTGTAGGTACTCATACATCTCTTACACATGCTCTGTGTGTACAAGGGCATAATCCTATATAAAGGACCCCCAGTGAATACGCAAAATGGAAAGGGTAAGAATCTGGCCTCAAGAATCATATAATACAGCAAAATGATCAGGCAGCTAAAAAATCAGTGGAAACGAAGGTCATCTCTGCTCACTATGGCAGGACATAGGCACAAACTTATTGCGGGAGATATTTAAAATGGCAGCACCCGATCTGGCTTGTGGCTCCGGGGCTGCCACCTTCCTGACTAGTTAAGGCTTGTGGCCATGAGCGGCTGTGGTGAATTCTCGCAGCTGCTTGGCTCAGGCCACAGAGACACCGGCCCTGCCACCCACGAGACACCAGTGTGGGAGATGGCTATGCCAATCTCCCACACTATCACCACAAGGCTGGGCTGAGCCCAGACCATCCCACCATCCATGCAGTACCTGGTAGAAAATAAGACTCTAATGCTGAAAGATTAACCAAAGACTTTATATGTTTGGTAAGGCTCAATTAACAAGATGCTCACACCATTAGAAGTGTGTCCCAATATCTAACCTTAAGATATAAGTTGTTACCCAGGACTGCTCTTGATACATGTGTGGTCATCCATGACTCCTACATCTCTGCCTAGCTCCCCTCTTCCTTCTGCTCTTCCTCTCCTTACTCCTCCTCTTCCTCTCCTTACTCCTCCTCTTCCTCTCCTTACTCCTCCTCTTTCTCTCCTTACTCCTCCCACATTAGTTCCTCCCAACTTGTGGGGAAAATATCCCACTACACAAACTGTTATAAAGGTGTTTCCTCTGAAATGTCCAGGGATTGAATCATGATGTGGACTTTGCCTATTCACCAGCTGTGACCTCTTTGTATGATAGAGAAAACAACAACAACAACAAAAAAAAACCAAGACAAAACAAACAAACAATCAAACAAACAAGAAAAGAAAACCAGGCAATGGAGATGAAGCCAGTAATGGGCAGAGGCTAGCCCTGATAGATAGATGACTAGTTCATGAGATTCCCTGGGGCTCCCATTGCCCACGTGCCACAGTGAGTCATGACCAATTAAACTTAGCAAAGGGGACTTCAGATCACTGTCGTATTTTGAGTTTAGCTGGTCACCAAAAATATGATCATTGTCTATAGGTAAAACTTGTGTAACAGATGAATTGTAACGATGATGATTCTGTCTCCCAAAGCTATCCATCTCTGATCTCTCATATACTCTCTCACTTATAAGAGACCGAGTAGCAGGCAAGGGCATACCTGTTTCTCTAACTCTTGATCTAACTCTCCAATATAAATCAGCTTATATCCATCTGCTTGAAAATGGGTGCCAAGGAACCCTGTAAACTCAGAGTGTCATTTTGCCAAGTTAGTTCTTGCCTTCTAGCTTTAAGTGGGTTCCAGGGATTGGATTCAGGTCTCCGGGATTACTCAGTGAATGCTTTAACCCACTGAGAAATCTCAATGGTCCCCTCAAAACATGTTAAATATCAAGATGACAAGAAGTCAGGGAGAGGGTACTGCCAGAAGTTTATGTCAGCCTGGGATGCCAATTGAGACCCTGCCTCAAACAATTCCAAGGAAAAATAGCTGCACTTTATTACCTGGAGTTCATGATTTAATAAATGGATTTTGCATGTATGTATACATGTAATGTGTGTGTGTGTGTGTGTGTGTGTGTGTGTGTGTGTGTGTGTAGGAAGATGTCAGTGACCTGTTCTATCATTCTCTTAATTCATCTAATTACCTTGGGACAGAGTCTCCACTGAGTCTGGAGTTAGGCTGAGTGACAGCAAGCTCACTACAGGCATGCCCAGCCTCCCTGGTTTTTATGTGGGTGTTAGAGATTTGAACCCGAGTCCTTCTGCAGCCATGCTCTAACCATTGAGCCATCTCTCTAGCCCCCCCCCCATTGATACGTTTTAAAAACCAGTTTCTTCCCTAACTTCTAATAGCAGGCCAACTTAGATAAGTCGTCTCATGTGTTAATTAGAAGGTAATGATCTTAAAGGAAAAGACAAAGAATTAGTCTGGCTAGGTAAATTGATGTCTTCAGATTTTTAATTGAAACTAGTTCTGCTTTCCTCATTTCTAAGATGGGACTCTGAACACAGATGAGCTTCCTCTAGACAGGAACTCTGCAGCCATTAGCCGTCTCTTCTGATTAAGGAGATAAAAGTAACAAAAACCAAACAGCCATATTTGTGTGAGCCTCTGGTTTCTCTGGTCAGCTGATGAGCGGGCTGTGCTGGTTCAGTGGCATCTTGGCTATGTGGAGATCTGAGCCGTAACCCCTGGCTTCAGACTTTTTAGTCCTAAGTAAATGTAAAGAATGGAAAGAGAGCCTGTGGCGAGCCTGTGGCGAGTATCCTAACTGATGTTTTTAACTGGGTTGGGAGCTATCAGAGGAGAACATTTTTAGACACCAAGTTCCAAATGCCTAGCAATCTCCAGTTGTAAACATCCAGTAGGCCCATGGTCATTTACTCTGAAGCTTCAGTCAAAGTCTTCGATGATATGGGTGTGGGAAGAGATATTAGGAGATGAATAAGATAGAGAAAGAAAGAGAAGATGCTTAATATTCATCTTGAACTTGCTTTTTGAAGAAGTTGACTGATTTTATTCAGCCTCAGAGAAGAATGGAATTATGTCAATTTTAGAGACTTAGAAATTTGGGTGGATGCTGAGACCATTAAATTTGGTAAAATTAGCCAAAATCAGAAAGGTAAATGTCACACTTTCTCTTCTCTATGGCTCTATTACACACACACACACACACACACACACACACACACACACATGCACACGTGTGTGCATATGTTTATTTATATATACATATATGACAGGGAAACAGAAGTGAGCCTATCTAGTGGGAGGGAAGGGGGACAAAGAACAGTCATGGAAGTGAAAGTGGTCAAAGCACATAGTGTGCTTGGATGAAACCATGGCAACATATGAATTCATGCTAAGAAAAAGCAGTTGTATGATTTAAAGAAACAGGAAGACCTGGGGAGAATTAAGAGAGCATTCTTGCTCTGCATATTTGTGTCTGAACTACACTGAGCATGCTCAGCCCCACCTCCTTTCTTCCTTTGTATGCTGTGCCCTGGGACAAGGGGAGGAAAGCATAGGTGCCACATTCGATGTTTGCCTTTGCTCACAATAAATTACTGGTCCAGGGCAGGAGAGAGGACGTGGGCTGGAGGTAGCAGAACATTGAGTGGTGCCCAAAGGAGAAGCTAGACCTTAAGTCTCTGTTCTGTGGAGGAGTGGGGAGGCTTGTAGACCATTGTAGTATAAAAGTAGTGTGTGATTTCAGTCCTAGGTTAGAAAGAGGTCTGTGTTCAGCACATGTCTATGGCCCCTACACTGATCAGCCATCCTGGTCATCTGCTTGGAGTGTAAATGTTTTATGTAGACTGTCACATTGTCAGTGTTATTGCTTTTTTTTTTTTTTTTTTTTTTTTTTTTTTTTTTTTTTTTTTTTTTTTGACTTTGGCTGTTTAAATGGTGCTGAGTTCTGGTCAGGAAATCTCCACTGATATCCTTAGTGACTGCATCTTAGTTGCTGTGCTGTTGCTGTGAAGAGATGCCATAACCAAGGGAATGCTTATTTAAAAAAATAATTAATTAGAGTTTGCTTACAGTTTCAGAGGGTTAATCCACCGTTTTTGATGGAGTGTGTGGTGGCATTCAGGCAGGCATGATGCCTGAGAGGTAGCTGAGATTTTTACATCCTTGTCTGAAGGCAGTAGACAAAGAGTCAGGGGAGGGGGAAGGGAGATTGACTGGGAAGGGAGAGAAGAGGGAGAGGGAGGAGGGAGAGGGAGGAGGGAGAGGAGAGGGGAAGGGAGACTGACAGACAGATATTGACTCTGACCTGGCTTGAATTTTTGAAATCTCAAAGTTCATCTGAAGCGATACACCTCCTCCAGCAAGGACACACTTCATCAGATGAGGCCCATGCATGAAAACATGAACCTATGGGGTGATAGTGGTGGGTTGGAGGGGGAGGGGCATTCTCATTCAAACTACCACAGACTGCTTCTTGTTAGGTTTATATTTGTTTATATTTCATCAGTTTCACAAGAATCATTTGAATGAGAAAAATGAATTTATATATATGCCAGGTAGTGAAGAAAGTAATTTTTAGATTCCTGTATTTGTATCAGGTGTGTGTAGTGTGTGTGTGTGTGTGTGTGTGTGTGTGTGTGTACATGTGGGTAGGCCAGAGGACAATTTCAGGTGTCACTCCTCATGTGCTATGGACTTTATTTTGAGGCAGAGTCTTTCATTGGCCTGGAGTGTATATTTATTAGGCATCCTCCAGCCTCTGCCTCCTAAGCACTGTGACCATAAATATAGGCTGCTAAACGCATCCTTTATCCACATGGACTCCCGGAGTTAAACTCAGTGTCTCCTGATGTTTTCAAGGCAAAGATTTTATCAACTGAGTCATCCATCTAACTCCTCATTTAGTTTTTAAAGACCATTTCGGCTGTGTCCCTGGATGGCTTCACACTTGCTAAGTAGCAGAGGATGACTTTGAACTTCTGATCTTCCTACTTCCACCTCCAGGCTACTGAGTTTACAGGCATGCATCTCCACCCTTGGTTTATCCAGGATCAAGGGATAAGATCCAGAGCTTTGTGCATACTATAATAAGGACTCAGTTATAGCCCCAAACCTAAAGCCATTTTTTTTTGTTAAGATCTGAATTTAGTCCAACTGTTTGTCATTTGAATATTTTTTTTTTTTGTCTGAGATGTACTTTTGAAGAGAGGAGGGCCCCGAGGGTCATATTTTCTTAAAACCAAACATACACTTCCATTATGTATTTCCTTGTCTGAAGCGAATGCCCCAGGTATTTACCTGGGAGTGAAGAATAATTATAGTGGAATGCATTTTATTCCAGAAGGACTTCCATGGTTACGAGCTACTTATTATGTACAACTCAAGTTGATTTCTTTTCTTACCTCTATGAAATAGTAATAGAGTTTTATGCCTTTCTATAACCGTAACGTAATGATGACCTGAAGTAGAGGGAAAATTTCCATAAAGCGTTAAATGATTCATAGCCACTTTGTGAACTGAGATCCTTATTACATCTTCTAAAACGGGAATGTAAATGCACACTCATGCCGGGGCCAGAAGTCGGCAGATCTTGACCTGGCTCACTGTCATCTGTATTCCCCTCCTAGTAACTGGGATCAGAAGGAAGACTTAAGGTTTAACATCGTACACCGGTGTCTTCCTACCTAGTCATTTGGTAGAATTCCATAGTAAATTGGTTTATCTACAAATTCACTGGCCTTCTGCATCCTAACTGAACATAGCATTGTATCTTTAAAGACCCACAAGTGAGAGGGCCCTGTGCCTCCTGAACAGTTCAGTAAGACATATGGTTTTAAATGTGACAATTTTATCTGCAGCTCACAGGATCTGCAGAGTTGAGCTAATGTTCTTGTGAAAACAAGAAGAGATTTATGCCCAAGAACTAAAGGCGAAGAAGAAAATCTTTTCAGCTACCATATGTAGAGTACTCGAAACTGTGCATAAATAGAAAACAATATTAACGTCTCTGCATCTATAATTTTAGGAACTTTTTTATATCCAGCAGCTCTACTTAAACTCTTATGGTGATAAGACTCATAAGTACAAATTCCTACAGGGTGGGGGCAGGCAGCGGTGACAGGGAAGTGGGCCAGGAGGAGCTGGTGAGTGTGAGTGGACTACCTTGCCTGTCACAGACAGGCAAAATTTGCAGCCTGTTACCATGAAAGACTGCTGGCCTGTGGTTGCCAGATCTTCTAGAAACTTCAGAGACAACCCATCATGAGTTCATGTAAAATCTCAAAATCAGATTGATAATGAAACTTTAAATTATCTCTAAGATTTTTTTCCCACAGATCATATCTGTCAGAGGGTGGCTCATTTGTACCCACAATGGATCATTTATACCATGACATGAATGAAAGAAAAAAAAGTGCTGGAAAGGTCTTAGAACACAGGCATAAGATGAGAGAATCAACAGAGAAAGAGAGATATAAATTTGTTCTTCTGAGTGTATATACAATTTGGTCAATATCAATAAAGATACTTCAAAGTACTAAAATAAATCATGAGCCAAAAAACCCTAGTTTATTACTGCTTAAGGTTTAGAAGTTCATTCATGTCTGACAGTCGATACCTAGCAAGGACCGACAGCCTCACTTAGGTTGTTTTGTGTCTGGCGTGAGACAGGCATTGTCTTAGTTAGGGTGTTACTGCTGTGAACAGACACTGTGACCAAGGCAAATCTTATAAAGGACAACATTTAATTGGGGCTGGCTTACAAGTTCAGATGTTTAGTCCATTATCATCAAGGCAGGAACATGACAACATACAGGCAGATGTGAAGCTAGAGGAACTGAGAATTCTACATCTTCATCTGAAGACTGCTAGCAGAATACTGACTTCTTGGCAGCTAGGATGAGGGTCTTAAAGCCCACACTCATGTGACACACCTACTCCAACAGGGCCACACCTAATAGTGCCACTCCCTCGGCTGAGCATATACAAACCATCTCAAGCATCTAACTTAATTTTTCAATGTGGATATTAACTTCACACAACATGGTAAAAAGGCTCTAACTCATTCACAGTTATCAACAGTGTCATATGCTTTATAAATCAGATGTATGTGTATGCATGTTTCTAGACTCCATAATTCATTCAGTTGTATAGTTGATTATTATACCACACTACCTTAAGCTTTAAATTTGATATGAACATTTTTAACATAGTACTTGTTTTCCTCCTCGAATGTCTTGACTATGCTTGGCCGTGCATATGAACTTATAAATTCAGAAGTCTTGCTAATTGCCAACACTTTTGGAAAATAGTTTGGCACACAGTGAACATGTACAACCAGGGACTTACTTTATACACACTCCACTAAGTAGGGAAGCACAGCACGCCATAAACATTTCAGAATATTCATAGAAGCTACCTCTAAAATATGCAAAATCTGGGAAGAACCCAAGAAAAATATAGAATAGCGAGTAAATGAATTCCCTCGTACTTAGACAAGTGAATGTTGTATACATCACAATGTTGTAACATACAGCTATCGAGTTCTATAACTCCAGTTTTACAGAATCTTTATCACAGAAACTACTAATTCTATACAAGATCCAAACGGGCAATGAATCACCCACAGTAACTCACATGCTTTCTTCCCTTTTCTCTAATCCCAGACTGTTCTCCAGAGAGTCCTTCCTATGATCCACACCTTTGAAGATTTGCAAGTGAGGAATGCTATAGACCACGGGTTTATGTCTGCCATTCTTCTTTGGGGCACACAAGGTGCCCTACATGCAATCATTTTTCTACTGTCCCCTCTCATTGTGGCTGAAGAAATCCCTCATTGGTTGCTGACTTTCCTGTATTTCCATTTCTGTTCCAGTGAATGAGCGGGAGGCCTTCCCCCAGGTGGCATTACATAAACTTCACCTAGACAGGAAGTGAGGCTGGGAAAAGCATCAGAGGGAGGACCTTATAGGTTTATTAGACCAAGACAGGTTTTTCCAGCAGCTACTGTTACAAAGGTAGCTTCAGGAGATGTAAGGATGGGTGCACAGGTTGGGCACAAACATGGTTGAGGCTTCCAGGACCTTTTCACTGTAACTTGCTCATGCATTAGGATTACCTGCCATGCTCTTATAAGGCAGAGGCCTGGGTCCTACCCCACAACTGGTGAGTCAGAGTCACCCTAGCTGGGGTTCTAGAGTCTTAGTCTTACATAAATATCATTAGATAAATTTATAAAGTCCACTAAGCGTCTACCACATACTTAGATTGAGACTTGGCATTGAGATGCTTTAGCTGCTTGAATACTCTGGCTCAGGTGGGGCTTCCTGAAGATTGACACTGTTATTTAGGCTACAAAGCAATCAAGAACTGGGGAATATCCAAGTGCTGGACCAACTATTTTGCAAATAGAGAACCCCTTCCTCCATGCTTGTAATGACCTTCCTGGGAACCTTCGCCAGGCACCCTCCCCACTTTTGAACACTAGCCTTGCTGTCCAGCCTTTTGAGTCTTGCTGAAATCCTCCTGACATTTGTACTTGGACAATCAGGAAGTTTCTTCTCTTTGCACTCTGCAGCGTGTTATTGATTGACTTTGGCCTTTGTACTTTCTCCATGGCACCCCACCCCCAACCCCCACATTGGCTTTCTCACTCCGGGGGCATATTTCATGTCTAAATATTGACCAAATAATTCTCTAGACTATTATTTATAAAATATTTCCTCTTGAGTCAAGAAAATAAGAAATTTTCTGCAGCTCGGCTCCAAATGCAGTAGACAGGACCTGGGTGTTTAAACAAGGGCCTGAAGCAAGGGTTTGCCAACCTTTCCGGGGCTGCATAACAAATATTCTTTATTTGTTCCATCAGGTGTTGAAGTCAGCTATAGCCCTCTGAAGGTCATGTCTGAGCCTTCACTCCCTGCTACCCCCACCAACTATTATGGGTCCCCTGTGAAAATAAAACCACCCTAGGAGGGATCATCCTTGGCTAAATAATCAGTTAATACCTTACTTTTCAATTAACACTCCAGCAAAGATTACTCAGAAGTCCGCAGAGGGTAAGAGTAAAGGGCAGGCAGGCACTTGGAAAACCTGGCTACAATAATAATAATAATAATAATAATAATAATAATAATAATAATAATAATAATATAACAACAACAACAACAAAGAAATAGGAAGAGAAGAAATTTTTGACATTTCTGATTGGAACTGGTCAGTGTAGCAGAAGCCATTTGGGGACTTCAGCTTTTTAATATGTGGTTAAAGGTACATGATTCTGAAAAGATCAGTGCTTTCCATAGTGGATGAATAAACGCAGCAGGGGAGTCATTTCTTACTGCTGCTACATAAACAGCATGCCCCATCATAGATGTCCACAGCACACAGAAAAATTTCTTTACAATATCTATGTGTTTTTACGTGATGGACATTTACTGTCAGAACATCCCAAAAGTATGAGTTTGGGGTTCTTGAGCCAACCTTAGTGGTATGAGGGGTTTCTATTTCCATCCAGAAAAAAACTTCATCATGTGACTGCCTGTTTGTTTGCACCATAATTCAGCCGAAACAGCAGTATCTTTCCTTACAAAAGAGTCAAAAAGAGGTTTGGTCACCAAATTCACAAAGTTACACTATGGTCATATTTACAACTTGGGCCCACAGGTGATTTTTTTACTTATTCATTTAGTTTGTGTGTGTGTTATGTGTATGTAGGAACATGCATGTGTTGGAGGATGGTGCCGGTCAACAGTCAGTCTCAGATGTAGTTCCTCAGAGCATTTACCTGGGTTGGTTTTAGAGACAGAGTCTCCCACTGGCCCTGGATGTACCAACTAGGCTGGCTTGTGAGCCAGTGAGACCTAGAGATCCTCCTGTGGCTGCCTCTCCAGGGTAGGGATTACAACCATGTGCTACCATACCTATGGTTTCTTATGTAGGTTTTGTGGATGGAGCACAAATCCTCTTGCTTGCCTGGGAGGCAGTTTACCAACTGAGTTCTTTCTATCAGTCTATTCATTTAGAGTTTAATATAATCTTTGGTATGAAGGAATAACTGTGATGTACTGTAAAGACCCGAGCTGCCCCACCTTAGGGGCCAAACTGTAAAGGACCACTCTGGCCCACATTTGGGGGCCAAACTATAGTGGCCCGCTCTGTTCCGCAAGTCAGGGTCTAGCAAGAGAGAGAGTGGGGGGAAGAAGGGAAAGAGACTCGAAGAATAGAGACAAGTCAGAGGATCTGTAGTAAAGTCTTCTTTACTGTCTCCACCATACACACACCATTACACCTACTACTACTACACCACTACAAGGAAATCCTGGGTATTTATAGGCTTTTGCCACGTGCCTTGTAGGCGCATGGATACCACGTGCCTTGCAGGTGTGGATATGACGTAAGCCTTACAGGTGTGGACAGCACGTGTGCCTTACAGGCATGTATGGCGTAGATAGCACGTGGATAACACGTGCACCACATGCCTTGTAGGCGTGGATACCGCGTGCTCCTTGTAGTTGTGGGCACTAAACAGCAAAACAAGCTATGTGGGATATCAGAGTGTGCTTCAGCTGTTGTAGGCTGTTGAAAACCAAGTCTCATGTCAGGGTATATGGCTCAAGATGGCTGCAAAGCTGATAGCTGCTTTCTAGCCGCTTTCTGCTTAAAGTCGGCTCCCAACAATGTACATGTCTATATGTAAGTTATAAAGTTAATACTGTAATGCTGTAATGAATAACTCCATCCACCACCCATCCAAGAATCTGGATATCATTCTAATAGCGGCCTGATCGTTACTTACCATCTTCTCTCCAATTATCCCCAAGTTATTGCATAAGAGGGAACCAATACTGTGAATTCCATATTATTACCTTACTTTTAAAAATATACATTTTATTCATATACTTAAAATGTGAAAAAAAATAACATATTTTCTGGTCTCTCTTGTTTTGATCATTACATTAAATATACCACTGTGCATAATCATTCCACAGTTGATGTATTTGTTCTGTCAAAGGAAAGTTACTGGTTCCAGTTTTTTGTTATTAATGTAGTATTCCATGCTGCTAGGTGCACATATATACAAACATTTCTATGATATAAATGTACATATACTCACACAAAAACAAACAAATAAACATGGCACTCGACCCTTTGACACTCTTGACATTACCTTGAGACAGTTTGCTACGAGGGTTGCCCCATGCATTGGGGCATGCTTGACAGCATCCCTACTCTCTTCCCACTAGATGCCACTACTGTCCCCAAGTTGTGACAACTGAAAGTGTCTCTGAACATAGCCAAATGTCTTGTATGGGTCAAAGCCACTGAGTTAGGAATGTAACTATTGGGTAGAGATGATACCAAATCCTCATCTTCCAAAGAGAAGGACAAATTCTTTCCCAAAGACATTGTCATATTGTGTGTCCACAGGTTTTCATTTTCTCTGGAGCTCTTAAAATTGACAGATCTTTCAACTTGAGAAAATCTGTGTAATTTCCACAGATTTTCCTAATTTCCACTTTCTTGAATACAGACAACTCAGAGGACCTTGTGACTCTTGCACTTTCTGCTTTGAGGCATCTGTGTTTCTGGGCTTTGCTTTTCTGTTGGGTTTTCTGTAAGTAGCTGGAAAATATTATGTATGTCTTCTAGAGATAAAGCCTTTGTAAATGAATTGTAAATATCTCAGAGAAGGGAGAGTATGTTGTAACCTAGACACTTTTCTCCAGCATTCTCAGACAACTTACACTAAGTTTTCTAGCTTTTCAAGTACCCTAAGTTCAAGGCCTTTAGGAAGTATTGCTTTGCACAAGCAGGACTTTTGGAAACTACTACTATGTGTGGGGTGGGAATCTGTGGCAATAACTCTCCTGCCTCCATGGACTTTGATGTGCATCCTTTAGAATGAACATGTTATATCCATGTATACACCTCCCATATTTTTACATTTTGGTCAGTTTTGTATATGCATAAATGAATTGTGTTCATAGTCACACTCCACTTTCCTCTTCCATATCCATGTATTCCCCTTTACCCACCTCTTTCTTCCAACCAATCTGTCTTCTACCTCCCCACTCAGCCCCACAGCCCCTGTGGCATAATTATGATTCCAATGACATCATATCCAGAAGGCAGCACCCTTCCCCACCCTCTGGGTTTTATACTCTTTCCAACCCCTCTTCTGCAGTGTTCCTGAGCCTTGGAGTGGGTATCAGTGATGCCCTGCTTGGGATCAAGGACAACAGTCACTTATTCTCAGAATTTTGACCAGTTATACACCACAGCATTAACCCTCCCACACTGCAAAAAGAAGTTTCTCTGATCAAGACTGAGAGATGGGCTAAGCTAGAGAATAAACACACATATTAAGAAGGCAGTTTGACAAAAGGTCCATTTAGTGAAGCATTAGTAGTAGGTCCCTGTCTTAGGATTTTACTATTGTGACCAAACACCATGACCAAGGCAACTGTAGTAAGGATAACATTTAATTGACTTACAGATTCAGAGGTTCAGACCATTATCATCAAAGTGGGAACATGGCAGCATCCAGGCAGGCTTGGTGCAGGCAGAGCTGAGAGTTCTGCATCTTTATCTGAAGACTGCTAGCAGAATACTGGCTTCTAGGCAGCTAGGATGAGGGTCTTAAAACCCACACCCACAGTGACACACCTACTCCAACAAGGCTATGCCCACCTCAACAAGGCCACACCCACTCCAACAGGGCCACACCCTCTAATAGTGCCACTCCCTGGGCCAAGCATATATAAACCACTATACTCCTTTTCTTCATAGGGCCTGTAGCCCCCTAGCTGTAAGCTTCTGGATAAGTTTGCACTGTGGTACTGAAGCCCACAGAATGAAACTCAGGTCCAATCAGAAAGCGGTTATTTATGAACTATGTCACTATTGTATCATTGCCTTTAGTGGGCACATCTTCCCTGACATCAGTATTATAGCATATAGGTCCACATTCTGATAAACAAATTGATGGCGTTTTTTCCTCCAAGCTATTTAGAGTGAGAGGTCAGAGTCTAGTTCCATTCTTCTATGTGTAGACATTCAGTTTTCTCAGCACTATTTGGACAAGATGCTCTCTTTCCTCTAGTGTGTATTTTTGGCATCTTTCTAAAAAAAGTCTGGTAGTTGTAATTGTATAGACTTATATCTGTGTTCTCTATTCTATTTGATTGGCCTACTTGTTCCAATTTTGAAACAATATTGTACTGTTTTTTATTACTACATAATAATATATAATATATGCTATAACTATAAAATACCATACTTATAGTATATCTTGAAGTCAGGGATAGTGTTATCTCCTGTGTTATTGTTTTTGCTCAAGGTCGCTACTACTATATCTGTCTTCGTCTTCTTCTTCTTCTTCTTCTTCTTCTTCTTCTTCTTCTTCTTCTTC
>JANHMN010000006.1:15208294-15233574 GCA_030674055.1 Rhabdomys pumilio | reverse complement strand
TCTTCTTCTTCTTCTTCTTCTTCTTCTTCTTCTTCTTCTTCTTCTTCTCCTTCTCCTTCTCCTTCTCCTTCTCCTTCTCCTTCTCCTCCTCCTTCTCCTCCTCCTTCTCCTTCTCCTTCTTCTTTGTGAATTTTTGAATGTTGACTGGGATCATATTGACCCTACAGATTGGTTTGTTGTTGTTGTTGTTGTTGTAATGATGACCATTTTTGAGTCTTCCAATCGATGAGCACACAAAGTCTTTCATTCTATAAAGTGTTCCTCTGCTCCATTCTTTATATTGTAAAGTTTCCATTGTGGAAATTTTTCACTTCCTTGGTTTGATTTATTCAAAGTGTTTTTTCTGAGGCTATTGTGAGTGGGATTGTTTATTTTTTATTTCTTTCTCACTAGTTCTGTCAGTAGTATATATATATATATATAGAAACAATGCTTGGTTTTATGTCTTAGTTTTGTCTCCCAACACTTTGATGAAAGTGGTTTAACAGTTTCATCTATTCTCTGGTGGAGTTTTTTGTCTTTTGACTTACAAAATCATATCATCTGTCAACTATGTACTCTGAAATCTTGGATTTCTTATTCTCTCTGAAAAGTCCTGTTGTCTTAGTCACCTTCCTATTGCTACAACAGAACACCACAGCCAAGGCAACTTTATAAAAGAAAGTATTTAATTAGGGGTTTGTTTATAGTTTCAGAGGGTTAGTCCATTATCTTCATGGCTGGGAGCATGGCAGCAGGCAAGCAGGTATGGAGTTGGAACAGGAACTGAGAGTTAATACCTAATCCACAGGAATATGGAAGATCATGTGGGCTTTTAAACCCTCAATGCCCAACCCCAGTGACATACCTCCTCCAACAAGCCCACACCCCCTAATCCTTCCAAAAATAGTTCTGCCAACTAGGGGCTAAGCAGTCAATTGAATGAGGTAATGGGGGTCATTCTCATTTGACTCACCACACTTCTGAGGTGGGAGGACTTTTCTGACAGCCCATGCTATATTCAAACTGTTGGGACCTTCCCAGAGTTCATGTTTGAACCTAAACTTCAGGTTTAAATTAGTAAGAGCTGAGACCTCCAGGGAAGCAATGTAGCAAAAGAATGGGATTAGTGTCCTCTTAGAAGATTCTTAATGGGCTCCTCCCTTCCTAAAGCCTTTTGTAGAGACAATAACATGAAATGTTCAAAGCAGATTTTCTCGGATGTCAAGGGTTTGAATTACTCTGATTTTGGATTCTCTAACTTTTGAAACTGTGACTGTGAGTAATCTCTCTCTGTCTGTCTGTCTGTCTGTCTGTCTGTCTCTCTCTCTGTGTGTCTGTCTGTCTCTGTCTCTGTTTCTCTATGTCTCTATCTCTTTGTGTTTGTGGGCATGAATGTGTGTTTATAAATTAAAGCAGAGCAAACAGACTAAGACACCCATTTACTTAAATAAATATACATTTAAAGCCGTCAGAGTCGAGAGATAGGAGACATTTTAATAAGTAGAAAGTGAAAGATGCAACCATGGAAGCCTTAGGGCAGAAAATCCAAGTTTACTACATCACCATCTTGTTTAGGGATTAACCCTGGCTTTCAAAGGATCTTTTTATGTGTTCAAAATTGATTTTGAATTCAGGTGCATGTATGTATGTTTTCCCATGCATCTAAGTATTTAGAAGCAGGATCAGTCTGTTAGCCTTTAGGAGGCTGTTTTGTCAGAGACGTTTATAATCCAGCTCTTAGTTTCCTGTCCCCCATTCAAAACAGAGCATTTCTATAAAATCAAAATGAGAAACCACAGAAGTGTGGCTCTGCTGAGAAAGATTTCATCTTGACCTGCCCTGTCCAGTCCTTCCTTAGCTGCCAACCCCTGACCATCCTTTTGTATTTTCAGTACTATGAGCATTGGTTCCAGCAAGTTTCCCAGGAGACCTAACAGGCCTGGTGCTGTAAGAGTTGGTGGCGCCCTGTAAGATAACCACACAGCCCTCATGTTCTGTGGTTCTCCAGTATTTCAGTTATGTGCAGAGTGCATTTGTGAAGACTAGCTCAATTAAATGTACTTTCGTTTCTCTGCTGGCATTTTCCAAGACAGCCCACAAATCCCCCTCACTTTACCACTTTCACACCATACACAGAAACCCCGAAGAAGGCAAAGCACAAAGGAAGTTTCATGGGAAGGTTTCTGGTGACACAACCTGGTGATTTGTAAGTCAATCAGGATTCTCCCCTCCCCTTGGGAAGAACTATAAAGTAGGTGGATAATTATTTAGCTGAGCTTAAAATGTTTCTTCTGCATGAGTTCCAGAGAAAATGAAGATGCTTCTGTTATTATCAAAGTAATGGGAGGAGGGCAGGAGGTTCCAGGTAGAGAGAAGAACTTGAGAGGTGGAGGAGTTGAGGAGGAGTTTTTCAATTGCAATGTTAAGGGAAGGAGAAAATGAAGAGACAAGAAGGGAATAAAATTTTTTTTAAAAACAAAACAAAGTACTGTGCTGCAATGAAGCTAAATTTTAGCAAAAAAAAAAAAAAAAAAAACAAAACAAAACAAAAAAAACAAAAAAAAAACAAAAAACAATTCTAAAGTTGTCACTGTGGGTTCAGAATTTGATGGGCTTGTAACAAAGTTGATTCACTCTTCCTATGAAGTATTGAATATACAATGTTACAAAATACTTTCTTGTAAAGTATTTTGAAATTGAAAGAAACGTTCAAGTAACAGAAGGAAAACATAAAAAAAAAAAAATCCATACATATCATTAAGTCTCTGTGCTGGCTAATTTTCTGCTAACTTGACCCAGTCATCTGAGAAGAGGAAACCTCCATTAAGAAAATGTCTCCATAGATCAGGCTGTAGGCAAGCCCATAAGGCATTTTGTTAATTAGTGATTGATGGAGGAGGATTCAGCCCTCTGTGGGTGGTACCATCCCTGGGCTGGTGGTCCTGGGTTCTATAAGAAAGCAAGTTGAAAAGCCACAGGGAGCAAGCCAGTAAGCAGCACCTCCCCATGGCCTCTCATCAGCTCCTGCATCCAGGTTCCTGCCCTGTTTGCATTCCTGTCCTGACTTTCAACAGTGATGAACAGTTCTGTGAAGGCATAGGCCACATAAACACTTTACTCTCCAACTTTTTCTGGTCATGGTGCATCATCACAACAAACATAACCCTAACCAGGGCAGCATCCATCCATACCTTTGACTGTTGGAAGCTGAATTCAGGTCTCTTTTTCTAGGCAAACCCTCCATGCACTAGAGGTAGATGCTAGGATCTAGGCATTTGCCTGTAGGAAAATTAAAGTAACTTTTTTTGGTTAAGATAAATGAGCTATCTCTAATATAAGAAGGAGGCATTTGTCATCTGATGGTGACAAATAGTCCCCTGGGTTTCTTTTTTGAACATTAATATCAGTGCATAGAATTATGAAATGCTAGCACTGGAATACACCAGCCCATCTGGTTTCTAGGCTGGCTGACTTTTGTGTCTGCACACCTGTGTGGTTAAGATCTTCAGTTCTCATTTGATTAATAAGGCGTTGAATACTGGGGGTGGGGAGATCTTTAAGATACTTTCGCATGCTAAACCTGTGTCTCAGCTAGAATTCAGTGGAGTTGGCGAGAGATGTTATTTGTTTTATCTTCCAGTATCTCTGAAATTGAAGAGTGTCTTCTGAGCAGTGTATTTAAATGACTGTCGCAGCATAATCAGACAGTTATTTTCCTTTTTCTGTGGATACACAAAATAATAACTGCAGCAGGATATTTTCCCGCTAGTTGGGAGGCGCTAATGTGGGAGGAGTAAGGAGAAGGACGAGGAGAGGAAGAGGAGGAGCAAGGGGAGAGGTGTAGGAGACATGGAAGACCACACATGAATCAAGAGCAGTGCTGGGTAACAACTTATACCTTAAGATTAGATATTGGGACACACCTCTAACTGTGTGAGCATCTTGTTATTTGAGCATTACCAAATATATAAAGCTATTTAAACATTAGAGTCTCATTTCTACCGGGTACTGTGTGGATGGCAGGATGGTCTGGGCTCAACCCAGCCTTGTGGAGACAGCGTGGAAGATTGGTGGAACCATCTCCCATGCTGGCGTCTCATTGGTGGAAGGGCCGGTGTCTCTGGCCCCCTGAGCCTGTGGCCTGAGCTGAGCACTGGCAAGAACATGCTAAAGCTGCTCCCAGCCACAGCCCTTAACTAGTCGGGAAGATGGCGGCCCGGAACCACAAGCCAGATTAGGTGCTGCCGTTTTAAATATCTCCCGCAACAAATAATGTATTAGAATACCTTGGATTTATTTAAGTATGCTATGGTGTTAAACTAAGAGCCCCGGACTTACCAAATTCACGGAACAGTATCACCCCTCAGTATCGTTCCAATGGTAATGTAACTCATAGTACTAGATATCTTTTAGAGGCAAATGGACTTTTGAGTCTAAAGAACAAATAATCAAAAAAAAAAAAAATCAGCCAATGATAACTGAGTTTTCTAGTCCATCTCTTTCCTTTCCTTTCTTTCTTTCTTTCTTTCTTTCTTTCTTTCTTTTTTTTTTTTTTTGGTTTTTTTCAAGATAAGGTTTCTCTGTGTAGTCCTGGCTGTCCTGGAACTCACTCTGTAGACCAGGCTGACCTCGAACTCAGAAATCCGCCTGCCTCTGCCTCCCAAGTGCTGGGATTAAAGGCGTGCGCCACCACCGCCTGGCCCCATCTCTTTCATCTATAAGTATCTCCACTTTTCACTTCCTGTTCAACTATTGACCGTCAGATCTTTATTACGTGCAATAAACAAGTAAGGAAGTATAATGCTTGCAAAAATATGAGACCCATGATGGGCCATAGAAATGAAAGTACTAAGATCTGGCTATACAGCCTTAACAGTGACCAGTACAGCATTAGTGAGCGAATATTTTGAAACACACCTTCACACGATGTATCCCAACATGCACCTGTTGACGTGTGGATGCAGGGTCTTTCTTCCTGTGTCTGCTGCCAGGCTGTGTATTTCGGACTAGCAAGGCTGTGGTGGGAAACCTTCTGTCTTACCTCAGCAGTTTTAGGATCATGGATGTTCTCAATCACATCCAGGTTTTTACATGGACTCCAGGGATCAAACTAAAGTTATCAGAATTGTATGACAAGACGTTTTACCTGATTAACCAGCTCACAAGTCCCTCATCCGGCTCTCTTCAACGGTATTGATGTCAGACAAAATGGACTTTAAAGTGGGAAAATGTCATCGCAGACAAAGACATTTTTGAAGAGTAAAATGGTTACTTTCTGTTATCCTGTTTGATCACTGCTTCTGCTGGGAACTGAATCCAGGGCATTGTGTATGCTAATCAAGTATTCTACCACTGAGCTAAATCAATAGCTCTAACATTCTCCCTAATATTCAACCCTAATATTCTTTCATTCGATATGGTTCATGTGAGTCCAGTTCACCTTTCTAACCATGGACATGGGTGTGGTGATTAGGATGTAAAATGTCCTCAGAGGCTCACTATTTTGGAAAATCATGGGACCTTTAACAGGTGGAGAGTCACTGTGGTTCATTGGCAGCAGGACCTGAGGACACACTTTCTGTTTCTTCTCTGCTTTCTGACTGGCCATGATGACTGGCCGCCTCACACTCTTGCTCCTAGGTCATCTGATCATAATGGACTGTATTCTTCTTAACTATGAGCCTAAATAGGCCTTTTCTTCACTGCTTTTATCAGGAATTTTTGTTCTGATAAAATTAGAGTAAGAAAAGTAGCTTGCACCAGGGTCATATAACAAATGCATGTCCCACTGCTGAAGGGTAATATGAGGTCTGGCCCTGGAGATAGAATCTACTAGCTAGTTAGGAAACCAAATGGCAATATTTTACTAGTCTATCTTGTATGCATACACACACACACACACACACACAGACACACACACACACACACACACACACACACACACACAAGCGTACATATGCTCACACAATACTGCAATGCATTTTGCTCACAATTGACAAAGTTTGCCACGCCAAATTAAACCAAATAGAGACGAATGGGATTTCAAACGAGAGAGCCAGGACTTGGGAACATTATTTTGAATCTTAGATCATCGGTGAATCTAAAATGTCCCACAGTTCTCTGCGGTGCTGACTCTTTTATTCAAGCATACTTAACTCAAGATTCTGTCACTGGCAACTACAAGAGTCTTGAACAAAGCAGCAGTTAGCAGGAAAAGTGGGCCAACAGTGTGAGCATTTGAAAACCTGTACGAGCAGCTAGTGATTAGTCCGCGGCAGAGAAAACACACATGTCCCTGACTCCCGACGTGGCTCCTCATATCCCCCCTCCCACTTTTAATCCCTTCAGAGTTCCTGGGTTGAATCTATGGTTTCCCAGTAATTTACACCTTTGAGAACACTTAGAACCACATGACATGCTCAGGAAGTTACTTTTCTAGGCAAATTGAAATCAGCACTGCAGCAAGTTTGATCTGGTGGTTTTTTCTCACAGCTCAGGCTGGATCTGTGGCTCCGAGCCAGCATCAGAGGAGGGGAGATCTGCTTTGAGAACTCCTTCCATGCAGTCAAACTCTTGTTTAGCTGCTGCTTTCAGGGTTGTCTCTTGGCTATCAGTTAGTGGGCAGTAGATCTGCCATTGTGAGGAGCTTCTTCTGAATGCTTGCCCTGGTACTCTGCCTGCCTTCTCTTTCTCCCTCCTTCTTACTTTTTCCCCCTCCCCTCCCATTCCCCTTTCCTTCTCTTTCCCTCCTCATTTCTTCTCCTTTCTCCTCTTCTCCTTTTCCCACCCTTTTCTTGGGTTTGTCAGCTAGCATCCTCAAACAGTGTTTACAAGAAATTTTCTAGGTGAGATCACAGGTGACACACCCTCTATCTGGCCTCGAGAGACATCCTTTCCGGCCTTGATCTACAGGGATTCTCTCTGTTAGGATCCCTGCACTCACGGCTCCTTTTATAACACGTTCCCATAAAGCTCAGCATCAAGCTCAAGCTGATTTGGGTTGAAGGAAACTCCTGACTCACTTTTAAACCAGGCCATTGGGAGTTCCACCCCAGACATGTTTTCTCTTCCTTGTCCGATGATGGAAGGTGGTGCTAGCCAGAATCTCTGATTTTTTTCCAGTTTGGCAACCGAAAGTAGTATCTATTTTTAAGAACACTGTCAAACTTCAGGGTATGCCTGTAAATCCCTCCGAAATGTCAAATGCTCCCCAGGCCTCTCTTGTTAAATACCAATGTACTAAGGCTAAAAACTTCTAGAGTTGGGAAGTATCTGATCAGAGACTCTTTGCCTCTGAATATATTCAAAATTTCTTCAAAAGTCTCGGCAGAGCCTCCCTAATTTTGATAGGTGGCGTGAGTTCTCACTCCCCTTCTTTATGGCAGGTTCCCACCCACTGTCCCTTATTTATACAGATATTTTTCTCTTTCCATGATATAGCTCCCTTACCAAGGATTCTTGTCTTTGTGTGAAGGTCAAAGAGATAGCCTGTGCAAAGAAATGAAACAACAACAACAACAACAACAACAACAACAACAACAACAAACTCCAGTTCAATCATCCATCGATAGCATCACTCTGGCAGCTGCCTTTTAAAGTGCTAGGACACATGTTGACAGGGTTGATGCACAATATGCTTGCTGGCCACTGCCGGGAACCATGTGTAGATTCAGACTCATTGCTGAAGAAGCCATCTGCGAGGATGTTAGTAAGCCAGGATTTGGTCCTCTAGTTTCAGGATCACTAGAAAATCAAGGTGGCTATAGAGGACAGGCCAAGGCAGTGAGATGAGGAGGCTTAAAGAGGTTAGTGTTGGCTCACTGCGAGCTAATTGGGGGTGCATCTCAGTGGTAAAGCACTTGCCTGGTATGTATGAAACCCTGAGACCAAGCCCCATATGAACAAAAAGCAATAATCATAGTACCAGCTCAGTTGCAGTGTTTTCTAATTTCAGCAACCAGGTGAATGAGAACCTTAGTGGCTGCCTGGCATCCTTTGGTTTAAAGCTTGTGGGGAACCCTCCCCTGCCCCAGATAATAAGAGAATCTCAATACTCCGCCATCCTGTTACATTGAACCCTGTAGGGGTGCCCATGTCCTACAGATGCTTGACAAACTTAACTGAAAAGGTGGGAGGCTTGAGAAGAGAGACCAATAAGAAAGTAGCAGGCATGAGAAGAGGGAAATCCAGACAGTGCAAGAAGCAGATGAGTTCTATGAAAAGTCAGGCATTTGTAACAGAGGAGACAGTGAGACGAAAGAGGAAAGAAACATCTGTGTGTTCAGTGATGATTTTTCTCAGGAAAATCCTGTTGTATGCGATTGTGGCTTCGTGAGCACTTTCCTGGCATGTTTTAGGTCCTGGGTTTGATTGCCAGCACACACTCATGAGTGTGCACATACACACAGATAAAGAGACAGAGAGAGAGAAAGAGAGAGACAGAGAGAGACAGAGGCAGAGAAGCAAAAGAGAGAAGAGGAGAGAAGAGACCCCAAATAGAACGCTGAAGCTGGCTGAAAGCGAGAGGAGAGAAGAGAACGCTAAAGGGAAGGGAGGTGATGGCCCAAAATTGGTCCAGGCAAACAATTCCAGTAAAGAGTGATAAAGATAGGTAGAATTTGTATACAGTTAGAATGGCATATGGAATGAGTGAGTACATGGAAGTTTTCTTTTTTGTAACAACTTAAGCATATTTGAGAGCAGAGCGAAAGCAGGAGCAGGCTGAGGGTGAATGGTGATGGTGGTAAGAACATGAAGCCTCTTCCTTCTCCAGCTAGGACCACAGAATCACAACTCACACAACCTGGGGACTGGCTTAAAAAAGAGGAAGTTCTTTCCTCTTCCAAGACTAAATGATGGTGTCTGAGTATTCATCAGAATATGAGAGAAGCTTAGTTAAGCAAAAGGAGCAGCAGACACCAGGAAGCCCTTCCTTTTTGCATTCAGTGGAAGGGTTAAAGACAGGGAGACAAGGAAACTATAATTGAGAGTAGTGAAGGGAATCAAACAAGAAAGGAGGTCTAGAATATTTCATGGGATGGGGAAAAGAATTTTCAGGATTGAATTATGGGTTCTAGAAGAGGTTCCAGATGGAGTGGGACACCAGGTTGTTGGTAGGTCTGGAAGCTGTGATCTCACCTGTGTATGTGGCAGGGTTAGGGAAAGAAGGCAGAAGAAGGTGGCAGATTTGCTCCAGAGAAGAAAGCTGACAGTGGTTAGCCACAGCCCCGGGAGGCGGGGAAAACAAGACAGAACAGAGTGGCTAAGAGTTCAGGCTGATGGGAGAGATGGAAGGGACATCAGCAGCAATCATGAGGTTTGGAGTAAATAGCAAATCTTCGATATGGGAGATAGATTGTCTAACTTTGAAATCAGAGGAGGAGATGGAATATTAGTTATTCTTTGAAATGGAAACTTGCTCATGTGATTTGTTGAGGTCCTGGAGGAGAGCTGTCTGAGTTGTGACTGAGGTGAAAAGTCACTAGGGGACAAATCTGTGTTGGCTTGGCTTTTGATCTGAGCTGCATTTCAACGGAACTTTGCACTGAAGAAATAGAGAGGAAAGGGTAAGGCCCTGGATGAGGACGGAGCCCGTGGACCTCTGCAAATGTGTGTGTGTGGTCTTTGGACAGCAAACATTTTGTTTTCAACAAACAGCTAGCATCTTGTGCTTCCTTAATTGAAAAAAAAATGAGAAAAATACCATACACAAAACAGCCTGTCATTGCTGGCTTTGGAGGAGGAAGACAGACCACTGAGTGTTTTTCAGTACCCAGTTCCCTGTGCTCCTTCTCACAGGAGAAAGAAACTCAGAGCAACAAAAGGTGTTCAAGAAAGGTTCTTTCAGACAAAATTTGGTGGAGATTAAAAGAGGCCAAAAGTTCAAATGAGAAGGAGGCACCGCCAAGTATGCAGGACCGGAGCCAAGGGGAAGGAAAAGGAGTGACTGGCTTAAAATGCAAGTAACCATGGCGAGCCTGCATTTCAATGCTAGAATCTGGTTGAGAAGTGATATCACACAGAGCCCTGATTGTTTATTCAAAGCAGACCATGAGAGAACAGTTGTCTCCAATGGGCACTCGCACAGCTTGGCTTCAAAATTATAAGCACAGTTTCGAAAGCGTCCACGGCTTCTCCCTGGCCCTTTTTGGTATTAAGCAAAATGAAAAGAAAGCACAGAGTTTATTCTCAGTGTCTCCGATGGGTTTGCTCATGCTGTACATATGGGCAAGCATTCTGCTGTCAGATGTTGATCTGGTGTCCTGCTACTCTGTTTGCAGATGCCACTGACTAGACTTAGCATCATTGTTTCCCAAGGTTCACAGAACAGGGCCTCTTCAGAGGGGGGGGGAGCTTGGGAACGGCTGAAGGGCTACAGGGATAAAGATGGAGCATTGAGCTGCAAGACTCAGATACACCTGATAGAATGTAGCAACATACTTTGCAGTGGCCAGAAATGTCAGACGTGGCACTCCTTCTAGCCTGGACAGTGCATCTGTTATTGCAGAATAGAGGCCACCATCATTCCCATATCGATGATGTCACTATCAATGTCAAGGGCTTTTGGAAGAGAGAAAGGTCTTCTGTAGCTCTCTAAGGCCCTGAAATTGATGTAACAGCTCCTGAATTGTTTGGCCTGTCCGTTGTTGACTGGGGGTAGTTTACTCATCATATCCTTCAGATTAGAGTAGTTACTGCTTCCAAACCATGAACAGCTAATGAATTCAAATGTGAGAAAATGAAGCACATTGGCCATGCTCAGCCATATAAAAAGAATCTGACTGGTTGTTTCTGCTATGACACCGGGGGAGTATGTACAGCACCATAGGAAATCCTGGTTAATGGATCCAGCCTAGCCAAGAAGCCAATGACTGCCACTCAAATCTGAGAGAACCAATGTTAGAGCAATTAGATTGAAAGGAACCTGTCCTCTCTGCATACCCTTTCCAGTCTTGAGCTATCAGGGAAGCTTGAATGATAGGAAATTGTCTGAAAAGAAAGAGGTGTACTTCAAAGCTCAATCTGATGGTTTGACAGAGCAGCTTACAGGAAGGGTGTCATCTTGTTCTGGGGCTCATGGGGCATCCTGCTCTAAAGATAATCACTTGGCATCCGACTAAGGGTATGAGGAAGGGGAGTTATTTCAGTTCATAGTTGGTGGTTCAGTCCATCACTGCGGTGGCAAGAGCAGTTTGAGTTGTGGTGCAGGAGCGTGAGGCAGATGCTCACACTGTGTGCGCTGCCAGGAAGCAGACGGATGCTGGGTCTCAGCTCAGAATCACCTCTTTCCAGTTTTATTCAACAAAGAGTAACAGCCAATGGGATGGTACCACTTACATTCAGGGTGGGCCTTCCCTCCTCTGTTAAACTTCTTCAGAAATGTCATCACAGATCTATCCAGAGGTGTGTCTTTTTGGTAATTCCAAATTCACTCAAATTGGCAATGGCGATGAGCCTCGTGGTAATGCTCCTTAGTTTATCCATTCTCTCATTCCTATAAACACCCTAACATGTACTCTGCATAGGTCTGCATGAACCAAGTAAGCTAGGAATGATAGAAGAGAGAAACGTTGTATAAGCTAGGAATGATAGAAGAGAGAAACGTTGTATATAACTATCTAACCATGTAAGAAAAGGAGGGGCATGGAGGAAACAGAAAGGAAATACCCAGGAATGTAGCCAAGGGGAGGTGATCCCCTGATATATCTGAGAACTTCCTGGTCTCAAATACAAAATGGCGTGCACAACTCAACTGGACATTCCCCCACTGCCAGATCTTTGACCTTGTACAGGTTACCTAATTACTCTGTGCTTCCAATGTCCCTAAGATGAAGGATGAGGATGATGATGGTGCTTTGTAACACTGATGTGGGGATTAAGTGTAAGGCATATGCAATAAAGCATATCTAGCACGGAATATGCTCTATTACAAAAATTAGTGTCTAATGAAGCTAGTGGAATGTCCTGTCCAGGGAGATGTCAAATGCATGTTCATCCCAGAAGCCTATGAAATTCTCTTAAAATATACCAAACTAGTTCATACAAATGTGGAAGAACTGAAATAATTTCGTTTGTTCTTTCTTTCTTTCTTCCTTCCTTCCTTTCTTTTTTTTTAGATCATATTAGAATAACACTAGAAATAAAAGCATTAGGAAAACTTTCAGACTGAATCTGAATCAGGAATGGGTTTTTGGATAAAACAGGAGAGAAATTTTAAAATCAGAAAGTCAAATAAATTGAAAGTATAACCAACCAGAACACTTGTGATACAGCCAATATAATATGTTATAATAATAAATAATCTATATTTATATAGAGATTACATGTTATATATATGATAATAAATAATGTATATAGCTATAATCATTTACATTAAAAACCCAGAATTATACCGAATACATAACCTAATGAGGTGACTCTGGGTCTTACTCAAACAAGAATAGGGAAGCTCAAAAGCACTGGTCAGTAGGAAATAGATACAGATGAAGGAAGAAAGTAATGAAAGAGAGAATAAAAGAATAATACATGCAATCAACCAACTATAGTTGGGGCTTTAGAAAGATAAACAAGACTGACAAACCTAACTAAGGGAGGAGAAGGGACAAATCTAAATGAATACAATTAGAAATGAAAAATGGAACATTACTTCAGGTTCCAGTGAAATTCGTGGAATCTCTTGAAAACCTTTAGACAAAAAAAAAACTGGAAATTCTAGAACAATTGAACAAATCCCCAGAAACATATAACCTACTAAACTTAGATTAGGAAGGCATCAACCACTTAAACAGACCCATGACAAGAAGGAGACTGAAATAGTAATCAAAGCTTTTCCCACAGAGGAAAGCCTAGAATTGTATAGAGTAACTGCTGGATTCCGTCAAGCCTTTAATGATGAAAGAACACCACCACTCTTGAAACCAGCATTTCCCTGATACCCAGGCCATGTCGGGCTACAACCACAGGCTGGATGTGAAGCTGTCAAGGTGATGCTTGAGTTGGAGCGGACACATCAGGCTGGGGATGATAAGAGAAGCTTGACTTCTGACCGAGTTGCAAGAACCCAGTGGAGCTGGCCAAACAGAGAGGTCACATGTGCTTCACAGACCTGGACCATAGAGACAAATTACCGAACTTACAAGGGCTTGGATGACTTCATCATTCGCTGTGATATTCAACATGGGTTTAATGTTTTCCCAGTGTGGTTTGTTGTGATGGCTTGGTCCATTTTTTTCCCTTGTTATCTTCCCTGTCCTTCCTTTTGAAATCCAACTGTTTCCTCTGCCATTGGATATTGGAAGCATGTATGTTGTTTGGGAGTACTGAAGGGCTTATAGAGCTCAGAGTCTGCCTTAAGTATCAGAAGAACCACTGGATTTTTGGATAGTGTTGGCTGTTAAGATGACGGAGACGTTGGAAATCAGACTGAGTGAAAGATGGTTGTGAGCCTTCCAGAAGGATGGAATGTTGTAGTTTGAATGAAAAATGTCCCTAACAATCTCAC
This sequence comes from Rhabdomys pumilio, assembly GCA_030674055.1. NCBI lineage: Eukaryota > Metazoa > Chordata > Mammalia > Rodentia > Muridae > Rhabdomys > Rhabdomys pumilio. Next base: position 15,220,091 of record JANHMN010000006.1, on the reverse strand, counting down.
ATGTTTGACCACTTGGCCTCTGAATGGTGAAACTGTTCAGGTTGATGTTAGAACCTTTGAAGCATGAGGCATGGTGGGAAGAGATAAATCACTGGGATGGGCCTTTAAGGATTATGCCTTCTGCTTCTGACCTAAGCTCTCTGTAGTTTGATTCTCCAAGATGTGTGGGGCCTCCCCCGAACATTCCTATGGTATGAATTCTGCCAGGACTAATGGCATAATCCAAAATATATTCTCCCAAGTTACTTCTGTGAGACATTTTGTCACAGTGAAGACAAAAATCAAGTATAAGATTTTCCGATGCATAGAATCAAATAGGATCACCCTTTTCAAAGTCTCCACTAAAACACAGGCCGGAAGCAAAGACAAAGGCATCGCTCATTTGATCCACAGGGTTTTCTGTATATGGTCCATAGGTAGCCCTCATTAGTGCCCTGACACTCTTTCTTCCTTGATGGACACACAGACCATATAACTCAAAAGCTAAGATTGGAAGATTTTTTTTTTAAATTCCATGTTCCATGAGGAAACAAGATCACAAAACCTGTCTTCAGAAACAGGGCGGTAGCAGTTGTGAAGGGTGTCATAGTGGGAGCTGTAGATTTAAGACTCACTTTATCTGTCTATAGAGACCTAAAGTGCCTATAGTACCTATAGTACCTTCTTTAAGCCAGATGGATAGTATTAAGGTGACGGTAGGTCATGTAAAATATGAACGTAGCAGGTGCCACTGAATTTCTAGGCTCTCACTTCAAGCGGGAAGAGGAATCTCTTACTCTAATCCAGTGATGTAGCTTCCAAGTCACAGTAATGTATCACGGCTGCCCCTTCCTCCACAACCACACTGAGGCACACAGAGATAAGCAAATGTGTAAAAAAGCAAACAAAGAAAGAATGACATATACCCCCCATTTCTTTCCCCAAGCCCTCTCTATCTGAAACCAGAGTCCTTGAGAGCTGGTAGGGGGTGCCATTTGTCTCAAAGACATCTAAACCCAGGAGAAATAAGCCAGAGTCTGGCTGAATGGCGTTCCTACTCTTTAGTATCAGGCTTCTGATTTAGCAAACAAGAGTGAATCCCTTTTAATTTGGCAATCTTCTCTAACATGATGAAGAAGGACTTTTCGTTCTGACCATCTCTCTCAGCACAGAAGCAAATAGAACAAAATGTCATCATTCCCTTTGGATAAAGCTCTTCCTGGACTGTGTTCAGCAGCGTTTGGCTTGGTGGGATAATTCTCCATAGATACATGGGATACAAGAGGAGATTATTGCTGGTATGTTTGTCCTCTCAGCTTTCATGAAGCCTTGGCTGTCTTTTCAAGCTGGATCCCTAGTGACTCAGGAAACAGGAGCAAATTCCCAGGCCCTGCCTGCCTCCTGACACACGGAACGCATGCCGTCGAGTGACAACACCCCACCAGGGCTAGAGTTAGAGTAAGACTTGAAGCTCAAGGCCACCAAGTCGTAGCTGGGGATAAGGGCCAGGAAACCCTTCTTAACTTCTGCTGTGAATATGAAATTCCCAGGCATTGAGCGCTTCCTGAAGGAGCCAAGAAATGTTGAGGCCACTAACCCCGATCTCTCTGCCTCAAGCTTGTCTCACCTGATTCCTCCTCACAACTTCGTATGAAGCTTTTCTTAGACCTGGACAAAGTTCTTCCTGGATCTTTATGTCTAAAAAATATAGTTAAATGGAAGTTAGACAATGAAAGAGAGTGTCCTACATGGGGCATTCTTGTTAGGTGTGAATAGGATCGCCTTGACGAAACAGTCAAGTTTATGTCAAACTACCCCACTACATAGCCCCATGTAGTGAATACACCCACAACCCTCTTGGAACCTGTTCTTCACAACTTGGCTGGAATGATGCATTATAATATGTGGTTTGAATTTAATAAAACAATTTGTACAATGGAGGCTGCCATTGGTAACCTCCACCAGGTATTCCATCTATGGATCTATCCATCTAATACCTGTCAGTCATCTATAGCTTTATTTTTAGAACAGTTTTATGTACACAGTAAAATGGAAGGACGCGTATAGAGATGTTTCTGTATGCCCCCAACAGCCATGCCGTTTCATTATTTAGATCCTCTGCTGCTTGTTACAACTTACAGATCCACCCTGACACCTCATCACAGCCACAGTAAGCAGTGTGTTTTGTTTGAGGTATTGTACAATTGATGTTTCGGGATTAACTCATAATTATATGTATCTATTATTCTACCATCAGTGTAGCTTGGGCTCCTAGAAGCCTGCCCACCTGCTCCTCCCTCCCTCCCTCCTTCCCTCCTCCCCTCCCTCCCTCCCACCCTCCCTCCCTCCCTCCCTCCCTCCCTCCCTCCCACATCCCTCATCAATGGGCTTGTGGCTGTCATAAAAGGGCATACCAGCGAAGGCCATGTTCTCTGCCTTTGAGCAGGTGAGGACAAAGCATTTACTCCCTTCAGAGGATACAGAAGAAGGCCCTCTCTAGATGACAACACCCTGACCATGAGCTTCCCAGCCCTGAGCTGAGAAGTTACATCACTGTGAGCCCTAGTCCTTGCTGATCTACGTGGCAACACAAAACACATTCAGAAAGTGGCCTCTTGCTATTGTTTCGAACAATTTGTGGTCTACCAGCTCAAGTATGAGACAAAGAACCGGACCTGGTGCCACAGAACTGTGACAATGGACTATGACTGGAAGAAAAAGCTAAATAAACCCTTTGAAAGCTCTTCCAAGTTGGTTTTGGTCAATTCTTTATCACAACAGAGAAGCAAATCAGGACAACCTACCTCTTAGAGAGGCTGATGGCAAGGGCAGATGGACCTGGGCAACTTAATGATGCTTTGTATAAGAGGAAGGTGGGAGAGGAACACTTGCCCAGCATGTGTGAGGCCCTGGGTTCAACTCCAGTGTCCAGGAAGAAAACAGTAACCCACTTACTGTGCTCAGTTCTTGACTGTTCTTCCTTTAGGTAGATTAGAGCATCCAGCCTGTATTACTTCATTTCTCTCATCTCTTGGAATTTCTTACTGGGTAAGCCTACTGGAAACCTTTGTGTTTTATAAAAAGATAAGGGGAAAAGGAATATGTTTGGTGGATGTGCAGTCAGGTATGGGGGAAGGAGGTGTTTCTGCAGGCCCATGCTGAGGCATCCCTTCCCCGGAGGGACCAGCCACAGGACAGTACAGTATAGGATAGAGTTTATTCAGGGCATCGAGAGAGGAGTTGAGGGAGTAGAGACAGAGAAAGGCAGAGAGAGAGAATGCAGAGGAGGAGAAGAGAAGAGAAGAGAAGAGAAGAGAAGAGAAGAGAAGAGAAGAGAAGAGAAGAGAAGAGAAGAGAAGAGAAGAGAAGTGGAGGCCAGCTATGAGCGCCTGGAGAGAGTGGGAAGGGGAATGGAGAGAGGGGGAGCAGGAACAAGAGGACACAGCAAGAGCAAGAGAGCAAGAGAGAGAGGAGGGGCAAGAAGCCTCTTTTCTAGTGAGTCAGGCATACCTGGCTATTGCCAGGTAACTGTGAAGTGGAGCCTGGAGTAAATGCCAACGATAGATTTCTCAATCTTTATCTGAGAGGTTGTTGTTTCTTCTATACTTCTGAAAGGAAATTTCACAGGTTCAGGATTGCAGACTACCATTCTGTGGGTGGTTGTGGTACCCCAACACTTCAAACACCTGCTCTATTTCCTTTTGGCTCTAACAACTACCAAGAAGTTGGATATCACTTCTCATCTTTTTTTTTCTTTCAGTTTTTACCTTTGACTTTCTGTGGTTGGGTTATGATATGACTAGGTATGTTTTTTTGTTTCATTGTTAGTAATTAATTAATCGTTCTCCAACCTTCTTGAACCTATAATTTGGTTTCTTGCACTAAGTTGTAGAAGTTATCAGTTATTTTTATGTCAACTCTGCCTTTCCTTCCTTTCTTTTCTCCTGGTATTTCTATTATATGTCGGGCCCATTGTAAGTGGTTGCCCCACAGACCCTGGAGAATCTATTCTCTCTCCAGGCATTGTTTGTTTTCTATTACTGGGATAAAATGCCAACTAAAACCAACCTGAGGTGAAAGGGGTTTATTTGACCTTCAGTTCCATGTCACAGTCTGTCACTGGGGGAGTTGGGGCAGTAGATCCACTCAGGAGCTGCAGCAGGGACCATGAAGGATACTGCTACTAATTTGTTCAGCCTGCTTTCTTGTATAACCTGGAACCACCAGCCCAGAGATGGCACTTCTGACGGTAAACTGAGTCCTCCCACATTAATCACTAATCAAGAAAATGTCCCCAGCCATGTTCCCAGGTCAATCTTATGGCGTTGTATAAAAGAAGAAAGGCCAGCTATTTGTGCCCTTTACTCAAGAGCGGGTTTGATTTATTCAGAGGAGTTTTAGTCTCTCTATTCTAATCTAATAGTCATGGAATCTGAAGGAAAATGCTCTGGTCTAAGAGAGCCTCACTTAAGAAGTAGTGATCATGAACAAAGGCCATCTTCTTTTTATGACAAATATTGTAGCAAATACAGCAACACAAAGAGATGAAGAACGTTTTACTTAATCTTCTATAGGAGTCTCAGATCGGAGAACACTGTCATTCTAGTCTTACTGATTCAGAACAGAATATATAACCACAATGAGATATTATTGCTCTATACCTACATGGCACTTTTTTTTTAAGAAAATACATTTTTATTTACATTCTAAATGTTGCCCCCCCCAGTCCCCTTCCCAGAGTTCTCCATTCAATCTCCTCTCCCCTTTGCCTCTGAGTGGGTGTTCCCACAACCCCACATCACCTCATCCCACAACCCCTTTCCTGGTGCATCAAGTTTATACAGGATTAGGCATATCCTCTTTCATTGAGGCCAGACAAGGCTGTGCCAGGGGTCACCAGCCCAGCCCATGTATGCTCTTTGTTTGGTGTCTTAGTGTCTGGGAGCACCCAGGAGTCTGGGTTAGTTGACTCTGTTGGTCTTCCTATGGGGTTGCCATCCCCTTCAGTTTCTTTAATCCTCCTTTAGTTCTCCCATAGGGATCCCGACCTTAATCCAATGGTTGGCTGGAAGAATCTGCATCTGCCTCAGTCAACTGCTGCTAGAGCTTCTCCAAGGACAGCTATGCTGGGGTCCTGTCTGGAAACACAACATGGCATCAGTAATAGTGTGTAGGATTTGGTGCCTGTGTGTGGGATGGATCCCAAGTTGGACTGGTTACAGAATGGCTTTTCCTTCAGTCTCTGCTTCATTTTTTGTCCCTACATCTCCTTTAGACAGGAACAATTCTGGATCAAAAATTTTTGAAGGTAGGTGGGTGGCCCCATCCCTCCACTGGGGGCCTTGTCTATCTGCTGGGGGCGGTCTCTTCAGGTTCCGTCTTTCACTGTTGGGTATTTCACCTAAGGTCATTCCCTTTTGAATCCTGGGAGCCTCTCACATCACAGGTCTCTGAGACATTCTAGAAGGTCCCCCTGCCCCGACCCCCAGCAGTTACTTATTTCCAGTCATTCTCATGGCCTTCTTGGCTTCTCCTGTCCCCATATCTGATCCTGCTCCTTTTCACTCCCCCCTCCCCTCTCCCACCCAGGTCCCTCCTCCCTCTGCCTCTGGTAATTATTTTGTTCCCTCTTCTAAATGGAATTAAAGCATCCTCACTTTGGCCTTCCTTCTTGTTAAACATCTTATGGTCTGTATACCCATATACTATATCTTATACTCACATGTTATTTCTTATACCCACATGCTGTATCTTATATGCGTATGTTATATCTTATACCCACATGTTATATCTACTTTCAGTATACAGTCTTAGACTGCTCACCACATCTCTCTTTCACACACATACATTATTCTTGTATGTATGATTAGGGCATGATTAGGTCACATGGAAAATCTAGGGAATGTGGTCCAATTGAGACTGTTCATTCAGCCGTGCCAGTAGAGGTTAATTACAGCGGAAATCCAAACTACACTAAGATGATTACAATGTTTTTCTTAGAAGTAGGTTAATTTTGAATAAGTTGAATATACACCTTGTAGGCAGGATGAGTATAAACATAGGTAAAACTGTTCTGAGGACTCATTGTTTCCTTGGTTGCCTGGTGGTAAAAGGGATTTGTAAAGACAAGCTCCAAAAAGTATTTCTCAGAATGCACACGCTCTTATGGGGGCAATCCCCAGCTGAGTTTCCCTCTTTGTGACTCTAGTGTGTAAGGAGTCCACAAAAAAAAGTTCATCTTTATTTTTCTCAAAGAGTCTTTTCTCAGCTTTGGGGAGCCTAATATTCTGCCCATCAAATGTGACATTCATTTTGTTGTAATCATCTTTGTCTTTAGTACTTTCCTTTAGCATTTTCTTAGGATCTGGCAGCTTCCACTGCCTGTTCTGCCATGCTGTCTACCTCATTCCTGAAAACTCTTGGTGTATTAGTCATTTTAAAATTCCTGATCTAAAATAGCCCAGCATCTTTTCTCTATGCTTGTTCTTTCTCTTCAGACGATGGTTCTATTTGCTTTTGTCTTTTAGTCTGCATTGTAAAGAATTTTATTCCCAGGTAGGATGCACCAGGTTAAAGGGGCATCTGGAAGCTAACTATCAGCAATGCAAGCACCAGGCAAGGGGAGAAGGAAAGGGTGTGGCTGTCCTGTTGTTAAATCCCAGTGTTTAGTGAACCTGTGACGCTCACACATGGTCTGCAGTTTCTTTTTCTCTTTCCTTGGATGGGGCAATGTGGTAAGAATGGACTGGAGCTTGGCATTTCTTTACTTGTGTAGAGAGGGACTGTAGCTCCTCCAGTTCATTATTTCCCTTTCCACTACAATGGTTATAGGACCTCAGCAGGGTAGGTTCTAGCTAATCTGCTTCTGAAAAAAGAGCTCTGTTGAGACCAGAGTGTTCAAGTATATTTCAGAATAATGCCCCCCCCACACACACACACGGAAGCACAGAGGCATTTGTGTTTGATATTTACTGTGGGGACTTGCTTAAACTAGAAGAGATGAACCTAGCAGTCTTGGAAGGGTCCCCAGGAGCCAGCCAGAACTTTTCTGCTCTCACAGTTGCCTGAACGGAGAATTAAAGCTCATGTGTTCCTAGATATTGACTCTGAGCGAGGTCTCTGTCCAAGTGAGCCATGGTTCCCTAACAGCCCCATCTTGGGGGCCTATGATTTTCACTATGTCCTCATCGATCTTGGAGATAAGGAAAGTCTGTTGACATTTCAATCTGTCCAACCTTATATTCTTTGTTAGGACAGACTGGTTTCTTCTAAGATCCTGACATGAATACCTGGTGGGATGTTATATTTAAGAGTGAAAAACACAGGAAAATGCATGAAAATTATTCATGGAGAAACACTGCTGGAGTCTTATAAAGTGGTCAAATCAATTTAATAAGTTAAGTTTTAAAAGCTTTAGGTACAAGATAAAACTTTCATTTTTTTCATTGATGAATACAGTTATACACTGGTATAAAAATGAAAATGGAGATTTTGGAAAATTCAGTTAAATGACTTATGCAACTTTCAGGAAAATGCTGAACCACAGACATAGACAGGCTGCTACACACAGGAAGTACTGAAGCAAGTCACACATCATCACAAACATTGGTCTCCAGCCATGACTGGCAGGATGCCCTAGAAGAGAAACTTGTGCCATGCCTAAGGAAACATCCACAGCTTGTTCCACCAGATAATTAGATTCAATCTTCTGCTTTTACTCAGTTTGCAAATATTCTAGTCATGTGGCTGTCTTCAGGAACACCTACCACCTACCTCCAAGAATTAATAACTTTATCCTTGACAAGATCATGTTTCTAGGAGCTGGAAATTAGTTCAGAGTTTATGTCACTGGAGCGAGAACACTTCTCAGGATCTTTTGGCCTTTCAACGCTGCTAGTTACGCCCCCAGTACAGACATGACCTTTTATAAAATGAAATTATTTTAAAGTCTCACTATATGAAAGCCATTCTTGTGAATATTAGGCATTTTTTTCTTCACGAGAAGTAGAATGTGTGTGTATGTGAATTATTTAGAATGGAGCGATTGACATTGCCATCAAGTGACCTGAAAGTGTTTACTTCTAGCCACGTCTCCTAGAAAAGATGGCAAGAAATCCATCTTTAAAAGTAAGGCATAAAGGAAGTGAGCTCCATCTATTTAAATTCAGATCTCTGTTGTGCTTTGATACTGTCATATGCTGGTCTTCATGTTGTGGTCAAGATGTCAGGGTCCCCAAAAGCATTTTAAAAATAATTGCATTGCTAGAAAAATGATCTCAGAGGAAATGTAGCAGCAGTTCATATATGAAATCCCATTCAAGCAGAAATCCCACCTCCTTCTTTATTTCATCAAAGTAGCTCAAAGCAAAGGATGTTTTCCCTCAGGAGCTATGACTTGACTGTGCATTGCAGTCACCTGGGGGATACTACAAACAGTATCGCCTGGGCGCTCCCTACTGCTTGATTTGGGGTTGGTTTCTGAAGTAGGATGCTCTTGGTTACTTTTCTGTTGCCTATAAAACACATCATAAACCAAACCAACTTTATAAATACAAAGCACGTATTTTTTAGCTTATAGTTTTGGAGAGTGAGTCTGTGACCATCGTGGGAGGTAGCACTGGAATAGTAGCTGAGGAGTAACATCTTAATTCATGAACATGAGGTAGAAAGAGAGAGAGAGACAGACAGAGAGAGAGACAGAGAGACAGAGAGAGAGACAGAGACACAGAGAGAGATAGACAGAGACAGAGACACAGAGAGACAGAAACAGAGAGAATGCTAACTTGGAATGGGATGTAAAAGAGAGATACACAGAGAGAAAGACAGAGAGGACTAACCTGAAATGGGGTGGGATTTTGAACCCCCAAGGTCCACCCCCAATGACATACCTTTCTCCAATAAGGCAGATAATGGCCATAATCAAGCAACACTCAAATATAAGAGCCTTGGGGAAAATTCTCATTCAAACCATCACAGGGATTCGGGTTTATTATTATTATTATTATTATTATTATTATTATTATTATTATTTTATTATTTGTTTGTTTTTAGTTATACAGTTGTTGAGTCTGTTTGGTAACTGGGCTTGAGAACAACAGCAACTCTAGGCAACATCAATCAACAAAGCAGAACAGGGGTGAGAGCCAGAAACATCTCTATCTATATTATCTATATATCATCTCTATATTATATATTATATTATATATATTATATATTATATAAACATCTCTATATTATCAAGTAGAAGAGACAAAAAGAAAGGTAAAGAAAAGGAAAAGTCAGTTTGCTTTAGATTCTTCAAGGGTCAGCAGAAATCATGGTAATTTCATGTTCCCTCTTTGTGATGGTAACATGCACTGTGAAAGAAGCCTGTTCTTGGTGTTGGAAAGAGACCAGGATTCTAAGGTTAGGACAGTGCCAATATTTTAGGCTCAGATCCTCAGAGACAAGCTCCAAGGATTGCCACTCCAGTTTTACTGCTTTTTACATTTGGTATGTTGGACGATGAAATCAAGGACCAGCTTCAAGCTGGGACTGAGATTTTAAATGTATATGTTATTTGTAGATAAATAAATATAGGTATAGAAATAGATGTATAGATAGATAGATGTAGATGTGGAAGTTGATTTAGCTGTCGGTGCAAATGGATACACACATACTACACACACACACACACACACACACACACACACACACACACACGCACCCATGCACACACACATTCTTCCTCTGCCTAATGGCCTGCTATCACCTATGTTCTATTACTGCCCCATGGTTGGTTATAGCCTCCAGTTTTTGGTCCATCTTGGTCTCCCTTTGTCTTTTTAAAATCCACAAATCCACATCCAACTCTTTCTTATCCTTCTACAACTTTCTGCCCTTTGATAAGAAATATTCCTGATTTATTCCAGACCTGCAATGCCTCTTCCCTCCTGGAGGATTTGCCATCACCCCTAGTTCTGACTAACTGATTGTCTTTTTCTGTACCGATGTGTCAGCAGGGAGCTGTTTTCATGATAGAAACCTGACCCTGCCTTATGCAAAATTCTAATAAAGTGAAAATGATAATCTGTGCTTTCAAGTTGTTTTGGAGTTTGGAGTGAAATAACTAATTCCATTAGCTACTGTAAGCCAGCATATCTCAGTGTCTGGAGAAATCTCATCTGGATTATTTAAGGGTGGATGTCTCATCCAGATGGTGATGGTTATTTAACACTTCAGGTCTGGAGTGCATGAGACATATGCCAGTGATCCCAAAGAAAGAAGGGTGTGGAGGCTTTCTTTGTTTTCAAAATAACTCAGTCCCCTTTACAATTGCTTAAGCAGATACCCTTGACGTCTATTACCTACAGACTATCAAGACTCATGAATTTAGAAACAGAAGAGTTCCACAGGTGGTTTTAAGAGCTGTGATTTTTTTTTTCCTGATAGAATTTGGATTACACTGCAGATATTAATACTTGCTTCTTGAGAGCTCACACCCACCTCTGACTACACTTTTAAACAGATTTCATTTTTAGAGCAGTTTTAAGTTCACGGAACATGTGATCAGAATGCACTGTGAGCTCCCCCACGCCCTGCCCACACAAGGTTGCAACCTTTCCACCATCAGCATCAGGACCACACAAGGGAGCAACCTTTCCACCATCAGCATCAGGACCACACTGCTACATCTGTTACAGTCCGTGAACCTACACAGGCAAATCAGCCTAAAGACTGTGGTTTCCTCTTGATCCTGCGCAGTCTATGTATCTGGACAAGTATATAATGATGTGTTGTCACCCTTAAGGTACATTCATCCCTCAAACCCATTAAAGTCTGGCAACAATTCATTTTTTTACAGTCCGTGTACCCCTGCCATTGAGGCCCATAGTTCTTCAATCAGTCTGAAGCCTTCTCTGATAGGTTTATTTCATTTTTAGTGTATATTTCAGTTTTCTGATGTCGTTCACATCTACACAGCCTGTTTGTCTTTAGCATGTCAAATAATATTTAGCCTTTGGTTTGTACAGCTTATCAGTGACCTCCTGAAAGACACTTCATCTGTCCAAGTTTTAATAGTTACAGGCATAAATGTCCTGAACTTCAATACAGAAGTTTCTGTTTGAAGTTAGCTTTAATTTATCCAAGGAACTATGAGAGAGAGAGAGAGAGCACTGTTTCTTGGGATCATTAAAATATATTTCTTGTTTCAAATTGTACCTTCTTAGCCACCGGTATTTGCATCATGGTAGATTAAGTCTCCACTAAAACCATACGTTTCCATCGGTAGATCTAGTCCTCAAATAGGACACTATACCCTAGAGTTGACCATTTGGAAGAAGACAAGGATGTCACTTCAAATACATTTAAGAGCATCAATAGAACTTATGTAAGGATGAAGGTGGGGATTCCCAGTGAACAAATTCATTGTTCTTTTTCTTGCATAATAAGGTTTTCAAGTGCCACACCCCCACGATACCCCTGTAATAATGCTATCCTGTCCTAAGCCTCAATTTAATTGTAAGTGGTCAGAACAGGTCACTAACTCAGCAGGACAGGTTCATAGTGGCTAGTGGAGGGTAGGAGTGAATAGAAGAGGTCTTGTCTGTGGGGGAAGAGAAGCCAAGGGTAGTGAGCATGCAGTAATACACATTTCAGTTCCAAATGCGGAGCCTTTCTGAGCACAGTATGTTTGGAGTGTCTTACGTGTAACTTGTAATCTGGTCCCACAGATGTTCATCCAGGGAAATGGAAGCAGGGCTTTTATATGAAAGCTGAAATCATTTTACTTCATCATATATATATATATATATATATATATATATATATATATATA
>JANHMN010000006.1:15158455-15208284 GCA_030674055.1 Rhabdomys pumilio | reverse complement strand
ATATATATATATATATATATATATATATATATATATATATAATTTATATTTATATATAAAATAAAATATTATATAAATATATTATATATATATATATATGTGTGTGTGTGTGTGTGTGTGTGTGTGTGTGTTCTATATACACGAGTGCTCATCTGCATGTGCACCTGCATGCCAGAAAAGGGTATCAGATCCCTTCATAGATGGTCATGAGCCACCATGTGGTTGCTGGGAATTGAACTCAGGACCTCTGGAAGATCAGCCAATGCTTTTAACTGCTGACTCATCTCTCCAGCCCCTTACTTCACGTTTTAACTTTGTAGATCACTGCAATGTAAAGACATCACTCTAGGAATTCTACCTATGGTGTAACCAGAAGATGAATTTTTTTTTCCTGTCTAGTAACAGATAACCTAAAGATTTAGTCACACACACAGCCAGTGACAGAGCTTGACACAAGCCTGTGGGATCAACAGTCACCTATTGGACACCTTTTAGGAACCACTGCATTACCAGGTGGGGCGAATGAAGCTTGTCAGAACAGATTTAGACTGCAGAGACACATGGCACATGGAATTATAGTCACTAGTAGTAAGACTTAAAGGTTTAGCCAGATCAAAGCATTTGGATTCCAAAGGTAATATGAGCTTGGGTCTTTATGGTGATGTCATGGAGTTTAACAGAAGTTCTCGTCTCAATCTTCTGTGCAGATTATTGAAAGGGAATGGGGAACCCTTTCTATTTGGCCAGTGTTGTCTGGACTCTCTGCTAATTATAATGGGTTTTGGTTTCCAGTACATCTTCTTGGGCCATTTCCCACCCTCCTGCCTTCCTCCATGAGCCCTGCTCTAGAAAACCTCTCTTTTCTATTAACACACATATGTGACAGGGAAAAAATTACCTAATTTCTGGCTAAAGCTCTTATTAAGAGCCTGGTCTTTTAGGTTATAGGCTTGTTGGCAGAGTATTTACAAACAAAATTTCTATAAATGGTAAATATAATTTGTATTTTTAAAATTTTCTTTATGTGTTGGGAAAAGATCAGCTGAAGTTTGGGACTGTGGTGATTTGAATAGGAATCAGAGGCTCATATATTTGAATGTTTGGTCCTTAGGGAGCAACACTACCTAACAGGGATTAGGGGGTGTGGCCTTGTTGGAGGAGGTGTGGTCATGTTGGAAGAGGTGTGTCACTAGGGGTGGGCTTTGGGGTTTCAAATGCTCAATCCAGGCCCAGAGTCTGTCTCTTCCTGCTGCTTGCTGATGTGGATGTAGAACTCTGAGCTACCTCTTCAGCACTATGTCTGCCTGAGGGCCATTATGCTTCCCACCGTGAAGACACTGGACTAAACCTCTGAACCTGTAAGCTAGCCCCAATTAAACGTTTTCTTTTATGACAGTTGCCTCGGTTTCTCTCTCATCACAGCAATAAAACACTAATACAGGGATGTTAAAGATAGTCACTGACACATGGAAGTAGGGTTTTTATGCCCTGTGTCACACTGCTGATATTTTTTCTGTTGTACTGGACCTGCACTTCACTTACTTACGTGGCTGATGCTGAGGGGTGAAATGCACAGCCCTCTTCTGCTATCTTTGATAGCAACCCCACAGACCTCCTGGTATGGCCACTGGTAGAGCCCACACATATGTGATGTCTGCAGCTGCTCTTTCAGTACATGCCTTCTCTCCCTGTATGATAGAAGATGTCTACAATAGTGCCTGTCACTTGTCACCGATCAAGTATTACCAAAGGACAAGTGACTCTACTCTTTGAAAAACATCAGTCAAATAGTCACTTGTTAAACTTCTTACCCATTTCTAGTCCCTAAGAAACCCCATGTCTGTGACTGACATGGAAAACATGTCAGCTAGAAAATGAATTGAAAATACCACTTACAGATAAAAAGATGGAAGGGGGACATGAAAAGACAGGCAAAAGTAATGACTTTCTTTTTGTACACAATACTATCCTGGAATAAAGTTTTATTATCTAGCAGTAGAGTCTACTAAGCTCAGGCAAGATGTCGAAAGATGGGAGGGAAAAGCAACAGTTAAGTACTGAGAATATTTATTTTTTTTCCCAAGATAGAAGCACCTACATCATTTCTGGCCATAGATATTGGTCACTTGGACACGATACAGTAGTGTCTAAAGAAGGGGAGGTGACCATAGTGGGTGGGCTTCATATGGGAAGTGTACATTCTTGTGTCTTGTGAACAGGATCACTGATGCTAATTCAAACATCATTTAGGTCTGTTTCTAGTCACTGAAACTCCACGTGCATGAAGTGTGCCCGATGTTACCGTTTTCATTTGCTCGACTTCTGTTTGTATCATGTGGAATTCTCTCAGTTTGATAGTAGGTAGTTTTTCTTTATTTTTCCCAATATTTCTTGTGTACATATGTATATGAAGTATGTATCAGTGTGTATGTATGTCTCCATATGTTGTGGGCACACATGTGTTCAGGTGTATACTTCCATGCATTTGCATTGTGAATGTCCCAGGTTGATGGCAAGTGCTGCCTTTATCACTCTTCTACCTTATTCATTGAGGCAGAGTCTCTAAGGCAAACCCAGAGCTCACTCATTGGCTATTCTTCATATCCAGTTGGCTCTAAGGATCCCCTGTATTCATTTTCAAGTAGTGCATGTTTTGTTCTAGCATTTTTGTGGTTTCTGAGATCTAAACTGGGTTTCTCACTTTTGTGAAGACATTTTTAACTGTTCAGCTACCTTTCTGGTTCTAGTTTTCTATTACCCACTAATGACTTTTATTGGGGTTTCTTATAGGAGAATGGATAAGGGGTCACAGAGGCAAAAATGACTCAAAGACAATTGCATCAGCAAAAGCCCATGTGGTATGGGGGGCAGCTCACAAAAGCTGGAAACTAATATTCACTGCGTGGCTTGTGGCAAGCTTTGACAGGGTGAATAGTGTCTCCTTCAGATAGTTCAGGTGGTCTGAGTCTCTTCTAGGCACCTCACTGGTTTTGTATCTTTAGAAATGTTCATTTGTCTTTGTTTCTTCTAAGCAGCTGCTCTGGTCTGAGCCTCTTTTAGGTAACTGGTCTTGACTAATCATGCCCTTACTGTTCGTATACACTTGAGAGGGAGGGGCCTGGTGAATCTGGTCAGTTTTAGGAACTTCCTGAAATTATTTAGTTGTTTACTTCCTGTGTTTCAACAAGCTTTCCTGTCATATAAAATGTTTCATGTCTCTTTAAGCAGCTTGAGTCTTAAGAAGCTTCTTATCAGTATGAAATTTGCTACATAATACTTGATCCTGTGCTTCTCAGTGTCTCTTTTCTTTGACCTTAACTCTGCCAATCACTATAAATGGTCCCTTCTATACTTATTCTATAGCTCCACAAAATAGCTTTGCTGCAAGGACTTTCAAAGTCAGTGTCAATCACTCCATCTATAACTGCTCCCCAAAGCACTCTTTTCATGGAAAGTTACATTACATAAACATGAGAAATATGGAAAATTTGGGACGCAATCCAAGTGATACTAGTTATATCAAGAAAGATTCTTGAGCATCTCCCCATTGGAAATCATATTGTTCATTCTGCAATCTTAAGGCATATAGCCACCACTCTCTTAATGCATTTAGGTACCATACCAAAATAACCACTTCACACGTCAGATTTGAGAGTGAGTTTTAATTTGGTCTTCTAGTGTGCCTTGTAAGCTCATCTAAACCAAGTTCCCTCCCACTGTCCCCTCTCTAAATGCTGCCACACACATACTAGGGGTTTAGAGCATCAATGGATGGACAAAGCATAACTCAGCTCATTGTTCACTCTGTAGTTCCCAAATCATTTTCATAAGATTGTTATAAATTCCTCATGTTTGCCTTTTGAAACCTTAGACTTGTATTTCTTGCTGCCAACTTTTCACATGATGGGCAGCCTCACTCCCTTAACCTTTCGATGCTGCATATTGACATAGTTATCCCATTCTCCAAAACAGATCCTTGGCTTGACTTTTGCTCTTCTTCCAAAATTCATCTATTCTTCTAATAACACAAGTCATAACTTGGACTCACCATGGAATGTAATCTTTTCTATTTCTTCATTCCATCTTGGCAAATCCCTTTACATACATTACTTTTTTTTGTAAATACTCCAATTGGTGTACTTTTGCCAAAATTATTACTACATCATAAACTGCCTCCGAACTCCTCATCTTTTTCTTCTTATAATTTATACCCCTGTGGTACCTGAAAGTTATCATAAATATCAAAAACTAAACTCACCGTTATTACACTACAAAGAATTCAGTAGGACCAAAAGGAGTCAAATGATTTAATCTCACATATCTGAGGACACATATTGGACTAACTTAGTCAAAAGTCCAAGTGTCAGACAAGCTGTGTGCATGCCCCCATTGCCCCAGGATTTATTGTGATCCCAATGCCAGTTTACACATATCCTTTCTTACCTATTCACAGTATGCTCTTGCTTCAGAGTTAAGTTCTCACTGAGCTTGGTCCTTTTGCCTCAGCCTCATGAGGGCTGGGATGATAGTCCTGTACCACCCCTGCCCCCATTCTCTAGACCTCTTAGGTCATCCATTATCTGATGTGAGTCCTTCACTACAGCACTCAGGATTCTTAACAGCATCCATGCTCTATTTCCAGCCTGAAATTATGTGCTTAATAGTAACCTAATTTGTTTCCAACATCTGTATATTAAGCCATTTCTACTCTCATGCCTTGTGTTTCTCCTTTTATTTTAAATATGTCTTTTTTTTCCTTGTCTTTGGACTCTATTCATGTTAATATTCTCCCTTGTGCCTTCTGAAATCACTTTAACTGGGTATTCTACTAACCCTGTTAGTATAGCTTTGTATTTTATTTGTAGTTTGCTCTTGAAATTACTTAGCAAAACCTATAGAGTATTCAGTATTTAAGCCCCTCTATCATTCTGTGTCTTGTTACTTGCTCCTTTACATCTTGCAGACCACCAGGAGCAGTTCTTCATGTGTGTAGAACTGCTGCACACACCATGGCTAGCAGAGTATCAAACTGTAAGAGGCAAGAAGGAAGCCTGGGTCAGCATGACTCAGTAGCCGGTGTTGGTTCAAACACTGAGAGTCTGACACCAAACAGTTTATTCTAGGCATATTTAAGCACAGCATAATTTGGTGAAAAAAATATTCTGGTGACAATTAACTCAATCCTGTGTGCACAATCAAGCTAAGTACATCAAAATTCTTTGTAAAGTATATGTGACATTTTCCATCAAGATGGCTTCTGTAGATTGACTACATGTGACATTTTCCATAAAGATAGGTTCTGTAGCTTGTCAAGCTCAAAATAAGGGTCTGGGGGATGGGGGTATCTGGTGTGATTTCAGCCATACAGATAGCACAGAGGTCACTAGGCTATTAACCGCCTCCACTACTAACCTTCTAGGAGGAAAACAAATTATCCAATTCTCTCTTTGAAGAGACAACTATGTCTGTCTAGCATTTCTGGTTTCCCGAGTACTTGTCTGTGAGTACAAGGAAATCTGTGCCTCCTATATTTGTATAATAATGATGAATTTTAGCATTCTATAGTTTGAACACACTGATGCATTTCCCAAATGAGATTGTTCTTAATTCAGTAGTACTTTGACCCCAGTTACTTTAATGTGAATACTTCATATATATGTTGAAAAGTATCTTTGAGTCTGAAAGCTGGTGATGCCACAAAGTTTTGTGACAGCCTCCTTCTCTTCCAAAGGACAACAGACTTCCAGGAGAAGAAAATATTAGGGAGTAATAGAAACCTTTACCAGCAAAGTAACTGAACTGTTAGCATTGCCATGTTTGTATTCAGGTCTAATAGAATTAAATCAAAGAACGGCTACTGTACATGGGTGGAGCAATACTGTGAGTTGATCTTACAGATGGCACAGCTACCAAGAGACAGTCAGCATACACAGTCTGTATCCACTGTACAAAGGTAAGAGTTACAACACAGACAGGAGAGTCTGTCACTCTACACAGAATCACACACAATTAAAAGGCACAAGTTACTTCTGGAGTTTTCCATTTAACATTTTCAAGTCAGTTGACCTCCAAGAAGGAAATCTATTTAAAGTGAAACTACAGAGAAAGGATGGGGGGTTACTGCAATTTCATGTGGAGAAACGATAAAGGGATGAATTAAGATTCTTAGGAAAGTTAACAGAAAACACTAAATTACCTATAAACTGCATCTAAGCATTGGTAAGGCAGGAAGGGCCCCTGTTACAGCACGTACTGCTAAACTGGATGAGTGGGGCAAAGCCTAGAAGAATTGAATTCATGCTACTCTTGGTGAAATAAACCAAATAAAGGAATCTTGTGGGGACTCAAGGACCTCAGGGGAAAATGCCATCAGCCCCAGCTGTGCTTCACTCATGTGACCCTGCTCACAGCTCCTGAGGACCCACAAGGAAGATAAGTGATCCCCAATAAAGCAGGAGTGAGCTCCAGAGCACACATCTTCCACCTCTGAGGAAAACGAAGATCGGACTTAAGGCAGGAGAAAATAAGATGTGGTTTGATAGTTATTAAAATACATTACATCCCTAAATCAAAACATGAAGTAGAGACAGGCACAGGTTTGTAAAAGATAACACACATCTGAGCCACAGGAAGGCACAACTAAAGAAACCAAGGTGGATTCTTCACTAGTGTTTTAAATCGATGGGTTGATCCCATAAGGATATGGATTCAGTAAACAAGAAAATTACAGTGATACAATAAAAGACACAAATGAAAAGAAGAGCAATTTTGTAAGAAAGGCACCAGCACATCATATGTAAGTATAAATGAAACAAACTGGAAACAATAATAATAAACCCACTCACCTATGGACATGTGATCATTGACAAAAAAGCCACCACAGTTTTCCAAATCCACATGGCAAATATCCATACAGACTCACGTACCATCCATAAATAAAAAATAAACCGAATCTTTAAAAACAATACATTTATATCAGCATTCAATTTTGAAATTATTTTTTATTACCTGTACTTTTGAAAATTGTTATATATACATTCAATTTTATAACCAGAGATCATGAAAATTTATTTCTATGTTTTTCTTTAATGCTTTCTCAATACATGTCACAGAAGAGTAATGGTTCGTATTTTAAATAAGATAAAAAAATTTCATTAAAGTCATATCGGTTTAAAATCACTATCTTAAATTTCTAAATTTTAAAACATTCAGTTTTCAATGTAGATGGATTTAGTTCAGGTGACATTCATCATCATGTAAGATTGTCATAGCATTACTTTTAAATTACTTTGAAATATTAATCTTCTGAAATTCTCATTAAAACTCCATAGAACATCACTGGAAAGAGAAAAAAAAACTATAGAAACTAAAGAAGACCAGCTTTGGGGACTTGCAAATCTCCCCCAAGATACTGGGACTCGAAGAAGAGCAATTTGGGAAGAAAGGCACCAGCACCTCATACATAAGTATAAATGAAACAAAACGGAAGCAATAAGAATACACCCTTAGTGACTTTTCACCCATTTGGTTACAGTTCATGTTTATCTTTTAACTATCATTTAATTTGTTGGTTACCATGACACTGCGTGGAGGAGGAGGACATTGTCTAAAAAAGACTGAAGAAGAACAGAGCACAATGGAAGAAGGCTGGTAAAGTTTAGAGGAATGGATACATCGTCATTTACATCAGTACATCTATGCCCTGTTATAACACCAAACAGAGCCAGATCTCAGTGACGGGGTCTATTATATATATTACATATATACAGGAAATCTTTCATGGAATCCTTCCTTATGCCATTTCTGCAAATTCAAGAGACCTCCATGATAATTTTCTCTTCTTCATACGTATCCTGGAAATCACCAGCGTATAGGAAGAGAGGAGCTATAAGCCACATTCTTGATCTTCTTTTTCCCACTGGCTCAAAAATGACATGTCTCACAATTACCTACAGCCCATTGGCAAACACCAGTCATGGCATCAGGATTTGGATACAGCAGCTGTGTTCAAAAAGGTACAGTAAATGCCATCTAAGAAGCCCTTAATGTCGCCTCCTCCAGAGGACTTGAAAATGATAGTTATTAAACCACCAAATGTGATAGCCTAGGACATTAAAATAACACAGAACACAGAAGAATTTTTATTGCAGACACTTAATGAGAGAAAGGCAAAATAAGACTCAGAGTACATTGCTTACCTAAAAAAATACTAAAATAAGTGACACCTGTCTAGTTTTTGTTTGCAATGTGACTCGTGGTAGAGAAGACTGAGAGAAGACTATTGAGAATGAATCAAATGAAGGAATATAGCACTGCTGAGAACCTTAGACAGTCAGTTGTACCAATTCAAAACTAACCCTGAATACCATCAAATTAGGTGACATGAAATGGACAAATTTCCAAAAGAATAAAACTATTGAGCCAGAAAGAAATAAAACTAAATTAAATCACTATTTTTCAAATTGATCTACATAATTAAAATAATTCTTATCAAAATTCTAGTTGACTGATATTTGTAATTTGACAAATTGATTTTAATAATCACCTTACGTCACACACAGAAAAATGATAGCAGAATAAATAGAAATATAAAGTAGCCAAACACTATGAAATAAATATAAAAATAGAAATAAATCTACATGATCTCTGGTTATAAAATTGAATGTATATATGATAGTTTTTAAAAGTGCAGGTAATAACAGGACAGATTTTAAACTTAAAGAAAAATAAAAATTTTATGAAAAAAGAAATGAGTATTCAAGTGAAAAGTAAGCTATTTGAAAATGATGTCTGTGAAGAGCGATGGGACTGAAGGCACACAGGAGGAGTTAGAGGGAGTAAAGGAAAGAAATAATGTAGTTATATTTTAATTAAAGTTAAGAAAAATACACCAATAAAATATTCAGCAAGAAAAAGAACATCCAGATTATTGAAACAATTCTTACTACTCGGTGATAAAACAGGAGAAGATGTAAAAAGACAGATTTTTCAATAGAGGGCTACAAACAGATGTAAGGCCTTGAAAGGACTCAGCATCGTTACTCATTAGGGAAATTCTGGGTCTGGGTATGTAGCTAACTCAGTGGTACAGTGCTTACCTGGCATGAGGAAGCCCCTTGGTTCAGTTCCTTAGGACTAAAAAAAATATACTGTGCCCTTCCCCCAGGTATGAGCAGGCCTGTGAGTCTTTTACCACAATAGACCAAACAACAGTAGGACCTAAGAGGAGGCATTGCCTTGCCAGCCTTGGTGTCCTAGTGGTCTGCTACCGAGCTAAGAAGAATGGACTGCCAGCTGAGCTAGCCTTGACACCTTCTGGGACTGCTGTCTCCTTACCCAGCCTCTGGGCTGAACTGAGAAGAGACTCTGGGGGATGGGGCTTACCCTTTATATGTGAAAGCAAAATATTAAACCTTGGGCCTTGATCAGAATACTTTGTCTTGGCCCCACGTTTTTCTCGCCCTCCATTCCCGTTCATTCCCAGGCTTCCTCTCAGGAGAACCTGGTACTCGTAGCTGCAGGCGGCTACAATATACCACTAAAAATTCATCCAGGTAGAGTCAGTGAACAAAAGAAAACTATGCAATAAAGTATAGCTTATCCATAAAGATACACGAGTTCTAAGGGCACAATATGTGCTAAGAACTTGAGTGATGCCCAGTGGGCTCTACAAAAATAGCTTCTGCGGGAGAAGGGTCAGGGTTGGCTCCTAGCTTCCATTGTTCTCAAGTCTCTATGGGAGATTGACTTCAAGGCTTATGCAAATACAATAATGTGGATATGGTCAATATACGTGGTGTACGGATATAACCTGCACACATTTTTTTCATGAACTTTAAATTATTCTGAGGCTACTCATAATTCCTTATCATATAAATTGCTACATTAGAAATTAGAAATACCTTATACAATGTAAATATCATGTCACTAGCTATTACATACCATTGTTTTGGAAGTACTGTTGCATTATGTGTTTAGGACATAATGACAAGAACCTGTTCAGTACAGACACAAAGTTGTACACAGTACCATTAACTGGCAGTTTGGAGGTCCAGATGCAGAACCTGTGAGTACCAGGGTCATCTGTACACATGGAATGTCCTTGAATGTTTATAGGAGACCATGTTCATAAGTTATATAAAAACTGAATGGTTATGTTGGATGGTACTGAAGCTCCATGCTATCTTACCCTATTGTCAAAGCTCAGCCAATTGTTTCCATTTTATAAAGTCCTTCTTGAATTATTATATTATTGAGCTGTTTTGTTTGTTTGTTTGTTTGTTTGTTTGTTTTTTGTGCATGTATGTGCTATCACAGACATCCTTCCCCGTGTGGTATACTACATGATTTAATGCCTACACATGTTTTCTAAAAAAGAGTATGTATGTATGTACGTATGTATGTATGCATGCATGTGTGTATTTGTATGCATCTTTGGGATTTTCAGGCACATATGTGTGCACATACCTCTACACATGCAGAGGCCAGAAAATAGAATGGAACATTCCCCTCTATCATGTTCTTCCTATTTCTCTGAGTCACGGTCTCTCCCTGAATCTGAGGCACACATTTTCTGGACTAGCTGGAAGACAGCAAGTCCCACTGATCCTCTTGTATTTGTCTCGTCTCAGAGCTGAGATTACAGATGTGTGAGGGATGTCCAGCTTGTGAAGTTGATGCTAGAATATGAACTCCTGTCCTCATGACTTAGCAGCAGGTGTTTTTGACTACCAAGCCATCTCTCTGGCCCCTACTTCAATTTTTAAATGAATAAAATCCACTGTAAAACAATACTGCAAATGTCACTGCAACTGGTTGGAAGTTGACATCATCAAGATGAAGTCAGGTACAGCACAGCCAAAATGGAAGTAAATAAGTTAGAGAAATGTGAGCTTGCATGCTAATCTACACCCTTAAAGCAAAGTGATGTTGCATTCACAGTGTGGTTTTATATTGTGGGTTGGTCGACAGGAAGTGAAATCTCAAAGTTTAAATTTTCTGAGCAAACAGTATTTTTCAGTATATAAGTCAGTTCTATAGGTATAAAAGTCATATTGAAAGTCACCAGAAGCATCAAGACTATAGAATTTAAGAACATATTCATATCTACGGTGTGCTTCTAATTATTAGAGTGTATGACTAATTAGTCTTACTTATTTCAATGATTGATAGATGGATAATGGTAAATAGATTAGATAGATAGATAGATAGATAGATAGATAGATAGATAGATAGATAGTAGATAGATAGACAAATAGACAGATACTGACAAGATGCAGTGTGGTTGAAGAATATAAACTGTTTCCAAACATACTTTTCCTCTTTCAACTAAATCTAAAGTAATATAATTAATGAACATACATTCTATTAAAACTTGTAGTTTCTAGAGCATGGGGATCATGAAGACATGTCATGATAAGGAATAGAAAACTCAGTGCTTTAGTTAGAGTCAGCTGACTCTAACAGCATGATATCCAACTAGGTCCTTAAACAAGATCCCTCTTCTGCTGTCTACTGTTGCCATTATGATTATCAGTGTGCCACTAAGACCAGATGGCAGGTATCACATGTACATCTTACACTAGGCACTGAAGTAAGCCATTAACTATGCACCTCCTCATTTAAGACCCATGGCAATCCTAAGAAATAAGTGCTATAAACACACACTATAGTGTTGAGGTAAGAAAGCAGAGACCAAATCAATCTGAATAGCCTGATCACACGATTAATCAGGGTGTGATTTCATGCCATGCCTCCTCACTCACAAACACATCTTCTTTACCCAAGTGCCGTTCTAGCTGTACAACAATTAGTGCCTGGATATTGTCCACATATAAAAGTCACATCTTATTCAATCATAATCATCTTCTCCTTTGGGACCTCAGAGAAAATGCAGGTCTTGAGGAATTATACAGTTATTGTTTCAACCTGCAGCCTTATAAGATATGTGCCATGTTGTGCAGACTGGGGATGTAACTGTACAAGGGGATGAAGAAGGGTGTAGATAATTTACACTTCCCCTCTATTCTCAGCACATCACCCACTTACTATGCCCACTCTGAATAAGAGTGATATAAGAAGGAATAACCAATCAGAAAGAGGAACAGCATTTGAGCCCAACATAGATATTTTCAAGTTTTTAATTTGGTCCAGTAACCATGAAGCTTGCCAATCCTAAAATACACTGACATCATGTAACAAAGGGCTCTTTCCAAAGTTGTGTTTTGAGGATTAGAGTTCTTGGTTTGAATTAATTATCCTAAAGGAAATCTCTCACAGCTTATGGTCATGGAACCACTGTTATCTAAAAGTTCAGGTTCTGGTCTCATGCAACTTGCTGGTCCTAGGAGGCATGAATGCACAAATTTAATTTTCCTGGAACAAACAAGCACTGGCATCATGTTAAATATGTTATGCATTTCTTCTTTGTGCTGTGAACGTTGCTCAGTTGGTACTCTTGCATACCTGTGTGTCATGCCTGGGGTTGGATCCTACTGCCACATAAATCAGGAGTGGTGTTGTATGCCTGTAATCTGAGTCCTTGCGGGGTGGAGGGTGGAAGGAAGAAAACTCGAGGTTCAGTGTCATCCCTGGCTATGTTTGAGTTTGAGGCTAGTGTCAGTAAGCTATGTGAGACCCCCTGCCTTTTAAAAAACATTGTCTGCAACCTTACCACCCTGAGTATACCCAATCTCATCTTTAAAAATTAAAAAAAAAAATCTCGTAATGTAGCTCAGGCTAGCTTCAACTTCATGGTGGATTCCAGACTGTCCTTGCACTCTCAGTGCTCCAGCCTCAGCCTCCTCTGCATGGATCAAGCATATACCAACAGGCCCAGAATGGAGTAAATAATAGTCACAGAAGAGAAGACAATGGTTCCAGGTAGATATGGCAAGATAAGACATTCCTGTGTGGACCGAATTCACACAAGAGGCAAATTCAATGTCTGCGTTCACAGTGAACGAGGAAGTTGCTTTCAAATACATTTTCCAAAACAACATTTTTTTTTTTAAGCAAGAAAGGACGCAAAAGTCAAGACTAAAACTGGGGCTCTCCTGAAAAATCAAATTTTATTAAACTAAAACTCGAAAAGGATGCTAAGTAAAGGCAAGAAAAAAATGAATTCACGCAGATCAGAAAAGAGTTATTATTGTTGATGAAGAATACACAGAGCCTATTACATAAGGCAAAGAAACCCTTATACCCATATAGAAGGGGAAAACTGATTGCAACATTTATGGTTGAAATAATTCTTAAAGGGATAAATTCTTGGTTTTTTTTTTGTTTTTTTTTGTTTGTTTGTTTTGTTTTTTTTAATATCTCTTGGTCTTCAACAAAGCCTTTAAGAGGATTTAAGACACTAGCCTAGATTTTCTTGATTTGCGCTGGTTTCTCCCTAGGTGTTATTAAACCTGCTGATCTCCTTCCATGTGTGTCCTATAATGTGCACATGTTCATGTATGTGTGCCAGTGTGCACCCTTAGTATCTCTTGTTCATGGAAGCCAGAGAGAGCGATGACTGATGTCTTAATCTATAGCTCTTTACAATATTTTTTTTTGACATTGGGTCTTTTTTTTTTTTTACTAAGTCTAAAATTGTATGAGTCACATAGACTGTCTGAGCAACAATCTCCAGAGATCCTCCTGTCTCTACCTGCTCAGCACTGGGAACTTTTTAAGGATATGTCATCATGCCCAGCTTTTTGTGTGGCTGCTTTGGAGATTGATCTCAGGTCCCCATGCTTGCACAATAAACACTTCACAAACTGTGCAGTCTAATCAGACCCCTCCTTCTTCACTTTTCTATCCACAGCTGAAACATTCTAAAGTCTCTAAGTTTACTTGCTATCCCAAAACAGCTCTGAGAAGGGCTTTTCTCACTGTGGTGATGTGATGTCTTCCTCTCCTCCCATTCTTCCCTGTAGGTTTTCAGTGTTATCTGCATGATAACTATCTAGCTTGCACTATCTAGCTTGCACTAGCAGAAGCAGCAGCTGTAACCATCCAATACACAGCTCCATCCTCAACATCTTCCTGGGACATATATCTGCCATTTGAATTATGGCCCCATTTGTAAGTTAGCCTTGGATGGAGATTACATATCTCTTTCTTTTTCCTTTTTATTCCAATGGAGTTGAAGCCAGCAGGGAATCTTCATTAAAATTCACCATAAGGCCCATTTGTTTTCCATTTCCCTTCCCCCCAAGTCCCATAGCCCTCCTACCCTGCCAGTGAACTATGCAGAACAGAGGAATGACCCGTGGAAATCTCACCACCATGCTGAGGTGCAAAGCCCAGAGAGATATTCCAAGATGCCTGCCTGTCAAATGCAGATGACAAATATTTACCCTCTCTGGATACCCCTCCAGGTAGTTTCACATCCATGGTTTTATTTCATTCTCTATTTTAGGAAAATATTCATTGCTATGAACAGGCGCAAATATTACTGACATTTGGAGGTTGTCTAACTTTGCAGCATTAGCTCTCACTACAGCTTGATATGGGAGATTTCTGGTGGTTGTTTCTGTTGTTGGCTATTGCCTGCTTCCCGTCAGTCCCAGTGAGATGCTACTGTGCCAGCACCAGACTTCATATTCATCTATAGGAACATCTGGCCCATGTCTAACATTTAATTTCCACACCATTAGAGTCAAACAATACATGTACATCAGTAGATAATGTAATGCATTATCACGCAAGGCAGAGAGTAGCAATTTATTAGCCTAATTTAAAATAGCCTTCAGCAAAAAAAAAAAAAAAAATACTGCATCTTAATTCAGAGTTCTGAACAGAGTGACATGGTTTCCAGCAAAATTCAAAGGTACATTATCAGACATGCTCTGGAAAAACTTTCCAACATGTGTTATCATCTACCTTGTTCAAGGATGAAACAGACATTCTGTTATTTTTCTTTTTTTTTATGTTCTAAACCAATTTCATCCATAATAACAAAAAGAGAGATAAGAGCCTTTGGAGAAGAAGGGGGAAAGATAGAAGTTTCTTGAAACATAAGTAGACACCCCCCCGCCCCCCCAATGTACACATACATCTCTTTTTCTTAGGATTCACAACCTTAATATGCAGACTACTTGGGTTTCTTTGCTCTTATGAGTCACGGGAGATGGAGGAAATTGCTTGGATATGTTGCGATTCCGCTCTTATTTCATCTCGACAAGACATTTTCATTATGACTTTAGGTTACAGACAATGCCTATGGAGAGTCTTTGTCTTTACGGAGGGATACTGTAACTTTCACAAGGAATTAAGTGATGTTATCTTATAAAGTAGCTTAAGCCGTGCAGCCCAACAAATGAATCACTGTTATTAAAATGCAGACATATTCAAATATATTCCCAGTTATTATTAATGAAATCAATTCCTGTCCTCTAACAAACATGTCTGATAGAGAAAGATACATGGGGCTTATAAACACTGACAAGCCACTTTTCCATCCCACTAAATGTTACTAGTGGAAATAATCATATATATTTATAGCATGCGAGGTAGTATAAATCAGAATTCTGTGATGCTTACTGGAGCAGAGGCAGAAAGCTCACGGCATGTGACAACTCTTCAAAAATCACGGTAAAACTGTCATCTTAAGGCTCGTAAGCAGATTTAATCTGTCATTTGAATCTTCTCTTTTAGCATCAGTGTATAATGCCCATGGCCTAGTTCATGGTGAATTTTACACTGGTGTTTATAGCTAACAGGTAAGAGAGAGGCCTGAGGAACACACCTGAGTACCTGGTCAGTAGAGCTTAGTGTCATAAGCGAACTGGAGACACTGCTTTGGTAAGGGAAGTAGGGTGGATAGATAGCATCTGGATACAAGCAACAAAGCTATCTCAAATATTGGCAAGATTTGGGGCTGAAGTTTGCATGAAGGGCTTACATCCATAGAAGCTTACCTGCTTTAGTTCAGGAGTGTCTGACTACCCATGGTGCAACTGTGCTCGGCATTTAGGAAAAACTGGGCTTTGAAGTGTGAGATTAGTTTTGTTCTGAGATAGTGGTATGCAATACTCTCCAGAGGTTTGGGCACGGGCGGTGACGGTGAGTCCCAGCTCCCAGGCAGCCGTGTGATCCTGAAGTGTCACAAAGGCTACTGAACATTATGGTGTGTGGTGTTGAGAGGACGGCAGGAGATAGTCAGTTCTTCATTCTTCTTCTGTGAGCCATGTTCTGATGTCAGGAAAGGAGGGAGATTGTGGGAAGCCAGGAAGTTGAAGAAAATTCGAGAAGTCGTAGGCAGATAAGACATACCTTGCTCACTATCACACTAGGCAGCCAGCCACTGATGGGCACCTAAGCATGTGGGCAGCATACAGACTGGCATACAGGCCACATGGAGAGGGCACACACATGCCGTACAGGCACACAGACCTACAGGCAGATATACACACAGGTAGGCTGGTAAAGGCTCAGGCTCAGGCAAACGGTCCTCTTCTGACCTGATGACATATTTATACAAACCTTCACAAATTGGCACTCTGTCAAAAAGAATTCTATACTAGGTGACATCACTGTTTAATCTGGGGTTCCCTAAAACATCCGCTCTCATCCATTTTGTGATGACTTGGAGCCCCCACTGTCCAGTGTCAGTCAGAGTTTGCTGACTTAAGCCAGATCTGCATCGTGTTATCTGGACATTTATTAGCTCTTGTGACCTTCTGCTTCTAACACCTTCATGTCCTCCTTTCTCTTCTGTCTACTCTTCTTAATTTTATTCACGAGCACTCAAAAATCCTGAGAAAGGATAAGGCAGAACCTTACTGCGTGGAAGGCTGAAGACTCTTCCTTTGCACGGGTACATGGTCTGTTTAAGACCATGTCTGTCAAGACAATAAGGAGGATAATAAATCATTAGCTTATTTTGTTATTAATCCAAGAGTCAATCTGAAACCTCTGAGAAGGAAATGAGAAACAAGTCAGTTTTCCTTGACCAAGTATCTCTAATAAGTACTGCATTTTACATATTTACATGTGAACTCGATGTATTCTCACAATGTCTCTATTGTTATCTCTAGGTCATGCATGAGAACCTGAAAGGGGAGAAATAATTTACTCAGGGTTACAGAATAAAAAAGAGCACACTAGAACTTTTGCGGAGGCTGCGGGTTACTCAAGATCAGTGGTTCTCAGTGGGTCACAGTCCTTTTGGAGGCCAAATGACATTTTCACAGGAGTCACATATCAGATATCCCGAATATTAGATATTTACATTTTGATTCGTGACAGTAGTAAAATTATAGTTGTGAAGTAGCGATGAACATAATTTTGTGGTTTGGAGGAGTCACCATAACATGAAAAACTGTATTAAAGGGTCATAGCATTAGGAGGGTTAAGAACCACAGCTCTGGAGATAGCATAGCACTGAGAGACCATCTAGGCAAGAAGTTAGAAGTGGAAATTTCTAGTTGTATCATGTGATGCAGACCCACGTGATGTTATGCTGAAGCAGACCCATGAGAAGACGTGATATCTGGAGAGAGTATAAGTAGGACCCCACTGACAGCGCACTTGCGTAGTTGGCTGTGTAATGCTTCATTGATCTGGCATCTTTGCCAATCTTCGCTTTGTTGGGCACGGCATGGCAGAGAACTTATCCTGTCATTCTGCCTATTCCTGGTTGCTCCTGCTGACTCTGCCAGTTCGATGGAGGCTTGACTGTTTCCGCTGGACTGTACAGTCATTGCTGATTCATGTTTGGTGACACTTTTGAACTGGACTATTGGTATCCTGACACTACTGAACTAGACTACCAGAATCCTGACAAGGGAGATTGGAATCACTCCAAAGAACCACTTCTAAACAGGCCCACATCCTCATTGTCCTGTTATCCATTGTTTCTCCCCTACCCTTGGATGATGCGCTATAAGGGAGGTGGAAGCATTTGAGAACCCATACTAAAGTAGGTTTTTAAAAGATCTAAGCCTACCCAGTTTGGAGGACTAGTGGCTGTGAAAAAGGCCTGCGGAGACTGAGGTTTCTTATCTTAGCATCGCAGACGACGCTAAGCTTCAAGGTAAGTAAGCGTCCAGTCAGGTACTGAAGTTTTCTTTCATGTCTGTAGCTGCCAATGCATTGATTATACGGAACAAACTCATCTAGTCCCAGTTGATAGAACAATATTACAGTTGTGAACCGCTCTGAAGCTCTCACTGGGTGAAGTTCAGGGGTTTTTCCCTATCTGAGAAAGAAGACGTGAGCTGCAGTGTGAGAAGATTCTCAGATCCTAAGCCTGAGTGGAGAAGACACTGTTGTGATGGAGATGAACTAAGAATATTTTTATCACCATATTAGAAAGAAATTACAAGGCCAGTAAGCTGGCTCAGTGGGTAACTCAGTAACTTGGTGAGTAGTCTCAGTAATGCTCGCCGTTAAACATAGTGAGTTAACTTCAACTGTCTAGGATTCATTTGATGTAAGGAAAGACCCAGCTCCTGTAACTTGTCTTCTGGACACACACACACACACACACACACACACACTAAAATGAAACAACAACACAGAGATTATCAGTGATTTTCAGATAACATATTGGCAAGATGATAAGCATTATCAAAGTAGTAAATATCTGTTGGGTTCTTAGGACTCATTAGACCCTCTCAGCTTTACTCAAAACAATCAAACTAATTAGGTATCAGTATTAAATCCATTTTATCACAGAGGTTCAGAAATGCTAATGAAGGTGAAGGATATAACTAAGCATAGCCAAATGACGAGTAAAGATTGAAGTCTCAAGTCCAGGTCTGTAGAACTCCAAACAGCCATGTTAATCAGAAAGGGATGCAAGAAGAAAGGAGGCATTTGCTGTGATGGGTAAGATGTGCTCGCTACACCACACATGGATTGTATTTGAAACATTCAGAGGTGAAACAGAGGAAATGGGTTCAATCTCTATTCTCAGTATCTGTTGCTGGTGTAAATTAATTGTTCAGTTGTCCATGACAATATAACCAGTGAGAATATTCTCTGTGTAGTCTTTGTGTAAAGGCTCTTGCCTATTTGAATATACCTAAGCGCTAACAATGCCGAACATTTACTTCAAGGTAATTTATATGCAGTTTTAACATTTATCATCCTATGACTATTTCCCTTTTGTACCCAAATCATAAAGATGATGCATAATAAGTTCAAGGTTACAGAGAAAGCAGGGACAGCAGACTATGACTCAGGTAGACATACATGTGGGTGTTGCAATTATCATTACACTGTACCCCTTCCAATGACTACTTTATCAGCGATTTATATTGGCCCCATAGTGATTCTTCTTATAGTGCCACTAAATACAAGCATGACTTCAATGAAGATGACAATTAAAAGAAGATTGCTCAAGGGTTAACGTAATTGCTCAAGGGTAAACGTTCATAGGCAGAGATGCTTTGGGCTCAACGTAGGGATAGATTTCAGAGGCTCCGGAGTATCAGTTCTCAACAGGGCACTATTTCCATTCACCGAGACCTGGTTATTGGAAGCAGCAGTTGTACATTACATTGTTATGATGCTTCCAGCAGGGGTCAGGACACAAAGGAATTACATATATTCTAAGATATTCTATATCTAGAGTGTGCCTCAGATAGTCACGGTGCTCATGGGAATTACTTCTGAAAAGCTTCTGTTGGAGATGTGAACTTGACTGGATTCAGAATCTCCTAGGAGACACCATTTTGACATGTCTGAAAGGGTGTTTGCACAGAGGCTTAACTGAGGAAGACCCACCCTGAATGTGAGTGGCATCATCCCATGGGTCCCAGACTGAGTAAAGGAAGGAAACTTGCAGAGAAGCAGAATCTATTGTTCTCTGTTTCTTGCCTGTGGGTGCAACGTGACCTTCAAGGGCCTGGTTGTCAGACCTTCAGCATTCTTCCCTGCCACAATGGACTGTACCCTCAAGCCACGAGTGTGCCCTTCTTTCTTGGGTTTATTTTCTCAGAAATGTTGTCATAATGGTGAGAAAAATTAATGAATTCAAGGGCATCCTTTAAGAAATAAAACTTTGAGAGATAGCAGTTGAAAGAAATAGTGGCTTGAAGAGTCTTTGGGTTCCCCCCCCCCCCCCCCGAGAACTCACTTGTGGACTTGGTACCTGCAGAGCATCAGCAGAGTGTCGATTGTCCGCACTGATCAAAAGTCTAGTGAGGAGGTTTAATAGCAGCATAAACACAAACAACTAGCAAAAACAACTAGGAAATGAAAAAAAAAATGTCTGTGGAATGAAAAGCGGCCCAGAGGAAGCTGCAGTGCACTTTATTGACTCCAGGTAATACCTCTCCACGAAGACAGACATTTATAACATGTATCCTCCATTTGGAAGGGAAAATAGGACTCTTAGATCCCAGGAGAATTTCTGTTCAAACAAATTAGGTGTTCCTGCCACACAGAGTGTATCTTAGAACGACATTTGCTCTGGCTCCTGCATTTTTAGGATAATTTCTTTGCACTGTCCATTCAAGAGAAATCAGATTTTCAAATATTGGGTTCTTATTTAGTGAGGTTTTTTTTTTTTAAATAGATATTGCCTTGTGTAGAAGTTTTCTTATAATAGAAATTTTGTATTCTTGCCTCGATCTCACAACTGTCTTGTGCTCTGGTTTGAAAATTACCTGTGGTCGACAAACCAAGGATTTAAGTTCCAAAGCACATTAGACTCATAAAACATGTTTAGTCGAACACCTGAATCCCTTAGATTAAAAAATAATGCAGACAAAGACAAGGTTCTTAAGATAAAGCTGCCTCAGAGCACCAGAAAGTTATGGGTTGGTGGGTTTTACAAGACTACTTACTATGCTATTCAATTATAAAAGAGAAAGCAGTTACCATAGCAACCCCCTCATCTAATGATGCTTATGCTACCTCTGAGATACACAGCACCTTCTTCTAGGGACACATTGACCAGTACAGCCTGCTATGGAAAGTTTTATGCCTAACATTAGGATTGTAGAAAGAAAAATGCATTTCAAGAGCATGAAAAATATACATATATAATACAATCATAATTTGTGACATTAAAATCTTATGACAAATTAGCTCATTTGTAAGTTGTTTTAAAGATGAAAGGGTTTTTTTTTTAACTGAACTTGAAAAATAAAATGTATTTAATTGTTTAAGAATACCATATGTAGGGCTGGGATATAGTTTAATTGAGGGAGTACTTGCCCAACAAGCATAAAGCTCTTGGATGAGATCTCCTGCACCACATTAAAGTCCAGGTATGGTGGTATACTGCTGTAATGTCAGGACTCAGTAGATGAAGGCCTGAAGATCAGAGGCTCCAGGTTGTCCTTGCCATTACAAACACACAGAGAGATCTTAGAGCACACAGCTTTCAATGGGATGTCTCCATCAAATCCATCCTCTCAGAGCTCAGGGAACCTCTTGGAAGAGGAGGTAGAAAGAGCAGGGGAGACAGAAGGGATGGAGGACACCAGGCTAACAAGGCCCTCTAATACAACTGAGCAAGCTTCATATGAACTCACAGAGACTGAAGCAGGAATCACAGAGCCTGCGTGGGTCTGTACCATGTTCTCTGCGTATATTCTATAGATTTCCATTTACTATTTTATGGAACTCCTGAGCATGTGAACAAGTGGATCTCTGATTCTTGTTCTTTCTCTCAAGGTTTTTTTTGTTTTTTTTTTTTTTGTTTTTGTTTTTTTTTTTTTTTAATTTTCTGTTGTTTTGTCTTGTTCAACTTCTGTATTATAGTTCTTGTTTTATCTTATTACATTCTGTTTTGTTATCTTTTCTGTTATGTTTTTACTTAGAAGAATGTTTTTAGTTGTTTGTTTTTATTTTATTGTTTTGTTTTTCATGAGATACAAAAAGGAAGTGGATCCATCCAGAGAATGAAGAGGGGAAGGAACTGGGAGGAGAAGAGGGAGGGGAAAATATACTTAGATTATATTTGAACCCATTGTAACTATGTGTTCTTAAACAACAGTTAACCATGTAGCAATCGAGGTTTTATTTACAGATATCTCTAGATAATTGGTATTAAAACAATCTACTGAAGATTGACATTCTGCTAGCACAGATACAGTGAGGGCCCTTTACCCAAATCCAATGGCTTCATCAGAAAGAAGTACCCAGTTAAGACTGAAGCTATATATTGTGTCTTTCTTGCTCTTGTAAAGGACTCTATTTGCCCGTTTGCCATCGGCATCTCCTCTGCTTCTGAAAACAGAATCTGAAAGTTTCCCGACCCAAAGATTTAACAGCTTCTTAGAACTTATTCATAGGCCTTCATCAATATAGAAATTATTTCTCTTAAAACATTCACTCATCTTTATATTTATTTATATTTATTTATAAATGCATATTGTTGTGTCTGCATTTATTTATGAGTACTGTCTGTATGACTAGTGTCTATAGAGGATACAAAGGGTTGGATTCCCCGAAACAGCAGTTATGGACAATTGTTACTGCCACGTGGGTGCTGGAAACAGAACTCAGGTCCTCTGAAAGAAGAACAAATGTTCTTAATGTCTGAGTCATCTCTCCAGCTTTAGATATTTCTTTTGAACTGAGGGTTTGTTGGAAAGAAAACTGTGCTAGTTGGAGCAAGTTGGTGCTTTCATATAGAACCAACATAATAAATACTATTTAGACTCCCTGGAAAGCTCATAAAGCCTATTTGATCTAGGGTGTAATGGAACTGCTTTAGACTCGTAATAAAATATAATTGGCTACACTACATATGTAAGGCAAAACTTAAGGCTGGAGGATAAATCATTTTTATTGCAAATGCTAATACTTGAGAAATTAGATTTTATTTCTGCTAAAAAATAGTTTAATTAGAACTTTTTATGGCTTTGGAGAAAACTTTAGAGCCTCTTCAAAACATTTATTAAATAATTATTCAGACAGCATCTCTGGTGGGTGCTATATTGTTTTTAGAGGTGTCTGAGTATACACACACACACACACACACACACACACACACACACACAAATGACAGAAGCAAATGACACTTGGGTAAACAATGACTAATTTGTATAATAAAGGATGACTTGAGAGCCACTTGGACAAAGACAATCTTGTTGAAATGATGTTAAATGATGCAATTGATAGACAGAAATAAGAGTTAAAAATGAAAAGACAGGAAGTCAGTTTCTTCCAGTGACATCACTATTTGTTAGCTAGGTAGCATAGGTCACATTTATAATTCCAGCACTTGGGGGGATGTCGGGGGGGGCGGGGTGCTGAGGTGGAAGAATTCTCATGAATTTTAGAACCGCTTGGCTACATAGTAAATTTCAAAGTGGCCTGGGCTATAGAGGGAAACCCTGTCTAAAGAATCAGCTATAACAAAGTATCACATTAGGGGCACCACTTAAGATATCATCAGAGGGATCAATTAAAAAAATAAAAGTTCGCTTCCCCCTAAAAATATGAATTTTAACAACTGTATGCAATGGTAAAACCTGTTATAGCACTCTGTACAACCAGGTATTTGAAGTCATTGGACTCTACTGCACAGAAGGTATGGAATGTAGAGATTACTGCTTTAGGGAAAATAAAAGAGAACCTAAGACCTGGCTTTGAGGCATTGAGATGAGGCAGAAAATTCTAAGTCTCTATCTCAAGAGAGAACAAAATCAGAGCCATTACATCCATAGGAAAGGTCTGAGGGAAGCTGGAGTGACAGCTCAGTGGGTAAGAGCAACTGCTGCTCTTCTAGAGGACCAGAGTTCAATTCCCAGCACTCACATGATAACGCATAGCCGTTTATATCTCCAAGTTCTAGGGCTTCTCATGACATTTTTCAGGATTCTATAGGTGCCAGGTATGTAAGCACTACACAGACATTTATGTAGGAAAATAGTCATACACATAAATAAAATAAAAGTAAAAGAAAAGGTTCAAGGGAGATAGATGTCAGGAGCAAAGTCTCCAGGCAGGGTGCTTTTATGGAGGTCGTTTCCTCATAGAGTCAGACATTAAAGATATGAGAGGGTAAAGACAGAAATACAAACCTTCAAGGATTATGACAAATCAAACAAAACAAAAAAAACCACAGTCCTAGTTTTAAAGATCGTCTCCCAAGGAAGTGAATATCTTTGATTTACCTGACAAAGAAATCAAATTAATTTGAGTTTCCAGTGAGCTCTGATAAGGTTAAAATAGGTAATTAAACAAGTCAAGGAAAATAAAAAGTCAACAAAATGAGAAGTTTGACAAATAAACATGGGCAATGGATAAATTATAGCAGAAACTCCCAGCTGAAGATTACAGTGGCTCAACTAAAACAGTTCATTTGTAACCTTCTTCAGTAAACAGGAAAAAAAATAGAGGGAAGATTAAATGAACTTGAAGACAGTTATTTTGAAATAAATCATTCAAAAGAACAATAAAAAATAAAGAACAAAAAGTAGCTTGCTTCTTTTTCTTTTTTAAAAAAGCCAGTAAGATTTATGACATACCATGAAACAACCCAATACAAGCATTACAGCGTCTACAAGGAAGAGAAAACAGAAACTTCAGAAAGTCTATGTACAGAAATTATAACTCAAAATACCCCAAATCTGTGTAGCAATATAACAATCTGGGTGCATGAAAGTTGAATCACGATGAGAAAGAATATTTTAATAGAATAATATGATAAAATAGAGTATATTAATAGAATAATGAGACAGAAAGTATAAAAGTCTTCCATAAAAGAAAAGACTATAATTACATGATTTCACTTAACCAATACCTAATAGCTGTTCTTTTCAAACTCTTCCCAAAGAAACTGTAGAGAAAATTCTACCAGATTCATTCTAGGAGCCCAACATTACCCTAATACTAAAGTCAGGACATTATAATGGCATGGATTATAGCCCATACCCCTAATGAGCACGCATCCAAAGCTCTACGACATACCATAGCAATATGGATTAAATAACACAGCAAAAGAATTCTATAACATGATTGAGTGGCATTTGCCCCTAAGTGCAAGAATGATTCAACCCAAGAAAACCAATATATATTTATAATATACCAAAACAAACAATAAAGATAAAACAAGCAATCATCAACGGATGCAGAAATGTCATTTGCAGGGTGTATTTAAAAAGATGACTCACATTATTTGAAGAGGTAGAGAAGTGAGCTCAAAACAACTAAAACAAACAAACAAACAAAACCAAAAAAAACTTCACGTAGCCATCCAGGAAGCCTTTTTCATTTGTCACCATCCTATGTACATGACAATAATTCAGGAAATACCGAGAGGGGCTTTTCAATATTTTTTTTAAGGAAATGCATCTTACAGCAGTATTTTTAATTCTCAGCACACACACACACACACACACACACACACTCACAGACACTCACACATGTGGTAGCCATAACCACCTATAGGTTCAACTCCAAGGGTTTTAATGTCTTTTGGTCTCTGTGTGCATACACATGGTATACCGATATACATGCCAGCAATCAACCCCCAACACACACACACACATACAATAAAATTAAATGAAAAGAATGAGAAGTTCATGCATGGTAGTCACTGCTCATTAAGACTCACCTCACCTTGTCCCTCTTTGCCATTCATAACTGATACCCTGAAGTTTTTTTCTCAAAATGCTCACTTCATTTTTTCAAGACAGAAAGTACACTATGTACAAGATCTTTCAAGGGAAGCTTACAAACTTATCAGTGCTTTTCTGTATTTCCCAGAAGATAAAGTACATTTCAGATCTTTTCTATTTGAGTAGCTGTTTATATCCATTAATGTAACATTCATTTTTAAATAAGGCATGAGTCACCTCTCTAATTTTATAGTATGAAGACAAAAGAGCTGGATACTTTTTTTTTTGAAAGCAGTATATCAGAACTGTTCATTTGTTAGGAGAAAATTTAACAGAAGTGAAAGTTGCTTATGTTGAGTATTTTAAAAACCGAGGGCAATCTAAAATTGTAATTTTCATCAATGTGTTCAAAAATAGAAATTAGTGACTGAATCATAATGCTGTAACAAAAGGCAACAGAGTATCTGCTCCATCCTGAAGGTTGAGTCAGTCTTCTCACGGCCTATGTAGAAAACTATTCAGTATGTGAAGGAACTTCTCTACTGCAAAAATATATGAAAATTTTATTGCATTTTATTTAGTGTGTGTGTGTGTGTGTGTGTGTGTGTGTGTGTGTGTGTGTGTTTAAGTGGACACATTTGGGATATATATATCATGCCTTTATGTGGAGGTCAGAGGTCAAACCATAGTAGTTGGTTCTCTTCATCTACCAAGAGGGTCCCAGGACTGAACTTGGGCTTGGTGGCAAGTGCATTTATCTGCTAAACAATCTTGTATATATATATATCACATGTACATATATGTGTATATATGTATATATATGAAAGATTGTATATATATATACATGTAAGTATGAATATATATACATATATATATACATACATATATATGCATATTTTTTTCATCCTTTATGTGACCAATATTAGAGATATGTAATTCAGAAAATCCCAGATCTTCAAATACATTTCATCTTTTTCTTGCAGTGACTCCTTAGTGTCTGACATTGTAAAGAACACTTTTCACAATCAGTGTTACTGGCCTGGCCCAGGAAGAACTGAGCCAGGTACTCAGTTACGTTTTGTTTTTCAGGCATCTTCCTGGATAGAGTCTTGAACACTGTAGTGGGAAATCTCCAACCCAAATAGGACCAGTCAAAGAAAACACAACTCAGTAATTATGAATATATTCTGTAATCCTAGATTGGGCAGATACCCCTGCACTACTCTGTTCCCCAGCTATGAGACCCTTATAACTTGAGAGTTTTCCAGACTCTGAGTCTGTCCTTCTACCTCCTGCTTCCCAGCCGTTCTCTCCTTCATCATCTTCCTCCTCCATTGTCTTCCTCCAATCATCCCCCAGTGTCCTCTCTCTCTTCTCTCCCCAGTCTTTATTTCTCCACCTCCCCTTCCTCTGCTCAATCACTGGCTCCAGCCTTTATTTTACAAATTAAGATGGGCAGAAGGATCACCAGAATTCACCTGTGTAATGACTCACTCCTCCTCTGCAGCCCTTCACAGGATAGGGGAATTAGTATCCAAATACAAGGCCGGGGCTATCCACAACAGGACACAACCTAGTTCATGTTATTAAATGAATAAACTACCAGGAACATCCCTCTGACGACAACTCTACTGTAAGAGACAAAGCTATAGATGCAGTACTAAGATCTGAACTTGCCCAGAGTTGAGCAGAAAGGATGGGTGCAGAGGCAAAGCACATAGATCCTTTTTAGGGTAGCAGAATGATTTTGTATGCTACTAAGGTGGTGATTACATACTTATTACATACTATAGACACGTATTTGTCAAAACTCACACAGTGTGAATCAAAAAGATCATAAACTTGGGACTTTAGCTAATAACGGTGTTATACATGGCTTATGGGTAATAAGAAATGAATGACTGTTTACATTATGTTGACAGTAGGGGAATCACCACTTATATATGGACAGAGCTTAAAATCCATGCACAAGCACACAGACAGATACACAGACACACACACACACACACACACACACACACACACACACACACACACGGCCCTTATAAAACAAAGGAGCCTCTAGAGTTGTCTTCATTGTTTGAGTTCCCTATCAAGGATATGGAAGAAGACTGGCGGTGTTTCTAAGCCCAAGTAGTAAAGAAAGAACACCATGTTCCTGCTGCCAGCTTTCAAATAGTCTGCTGAATTAAAAGCTGGCCAGATCAAATGTCAGTTTGTTGCTGTATTCCAGGCCTCCTGTTTGTGCTGTGGCCAGTGGGCTGTGGCCAGCACAGGCATCCCTGACAACACCTCCCCCCGACCCCCGACCCTGCCACACCAACTTTCTGTTTATAATTGTAGCTTTTGATGCTATTCACAGGTTTTTCTAGATAAATTCTCGTTTACTTTGGTTTGCATATTTTATTAGAAAGTGGACCAAAAAAAAAAAAAAAATCAAGAGGACTCCTTAGAATTATTCTTTTTAGGCTGAGTGGCAGTGCGTGCCTTTCTTCCAACACTGGGGAAGACAGAGGCAAGCAGATCTCCTGTGAGTTCAAGACCAGCCTGCTCTACATGGTAGGTTAGACATTCTAATAGTGTGTTGAATGGAATGGAAGAAAATGGGTGGCAAAGAGTGGGAGCTGTGGACATTTACTGTTGTGGGGTGTCATACATATGCATGGGGAGAAGGCTGGAATGATCTACTTTGGAATAGATTAGATGTGGAGACTTCAATACAGACTCAGGTTTACTTTGGTATGCACAGATTATATATATATGGATTAGTATACACACATGTATTTCCTTGCTCTATCCATGGAAATAGCCTCAAAGCAACGAGATGAAGACAAGCATCCCCAGATCCCGGCTTTCTAAAATAATTCTCTGTTAAAAGTAAGCAGGACTTCTTGGATAACTAGCCAATTCTTAGAACAAGGGTGAAAAAAAAAACAAACAAAACCAAAACCAACAACAAACAAACAAACCCTCCCCCCAACACAAAATCAGCCTCAAGCATGAGTCATGCCAGAAAGTGAGGACAACAACCAAAGGAATTAAACACAAAACCACATACAAATAAAGAAACAATGGGACCTGAAGGAAGAGCTCCCAGTGGCCAGAGCTGAAGCCACGGGAAGAAAGCAAAAAAGGGGGATTGGCTGTAAGACTGGCCAAGCACATGGCTGGGTAGAAAGGCCTTTGACTTCTGTTAAGTCAATGTTCTATTGCTGTGATGAGACACCATGACCATGCCAGCTTTTATAAAGGAAAACATTTAATTGAGCTTGTCTTATACTTCAGAGGTTTATTCCATTATCATCATGGCAGGAAGCATGGTGCCACACAGGCAGAGTTGGAAAGGTAGATGAGAGTTCTACATCCAGGTCAGTTGGCATCAGGAAGAGAGAGGCATAAGGCCTGACTTGAAAGTTTAAAACCCCGAAGCCCACCTATAGTGACACACCTCTTCCAACAAAGCCACATCTACTCTAACAAGGGCACACTTCCTAATCTCTGTCAAACATCACTACCCCCTAATGAACAGGCATGCCAATCTGTGAGCCTATGGGGCCTATACTTATTCAAACCACCAGAAAGTTAAATTTTCTTTAAGAAAAAAATATGATCTACTCAATAAAATAGAGAAAATATTAATATAATTATATTATTATGCATAGCATTTTAAAGGGTACCTGTGAGTACCCATAGTCTGGTGGAAGTACTAAGACATTTGTCTAGGATAAACTAGGAGATTGGGGTCTATAGATGTCTCTTACTGAAATGACAATGTCATGGTGTTGTGTTATATCAGATTTGGGCTTTCAGTCAATTTGTTCTCGTTGATGTCTTTTCCTACTACTTAAGAGACATTTATACAACTGTTAGAGAGTTCTTTTTCTCCTAGTTCACCTTACTTTCTCTCTGTGCTTGTGGAGAGCCGCGATGATCGGTGACAACATCCGCCATTGGAACATGGCGCTCCCACCTGACACTCGTGGGTAAACAAGTAAAATTGCGCATGTGCAGTGGCAAAGGCCCGCCAAATCACAGCCCAACCCGGGATATCATATGGGGGTTTTGAGCAAGCAGCCAATCAGATATGTCCACCCCACCCAAGGGTGTATATAAAGCAGTGCCATTTTGGCTCCCATTCTCTCTTCCTCTGCACATGGTAATAAACAGTTGCTGCAGAAGGATCCTGGTGCCCGCGTGTGCATTCTTGCCGGCGAGACAATTGCGCGGGTCACATGTGCTAACGTTGTAAGACTGAAATCAATTGTCTGAGATAACTATTGACTAATTTAAAATTTTCAAATCAATAATTGAGGAAATCTATGTCCTTAGTGGTGAAATCTATTCTTCCATAGAATCAACTTTCTAAAGAACATTCGATAAGTAATACATATGGATGTCTGATTTGCTCTCAAGTTTTCTTAATTATCTCCTTAGGGGAAGAGAAGTGGTAAGACTTAGAGTGATTTTGTTTGTTTAATCTACTTCTAGGTCTGATGTGTCTTGAAAGAAAAAAAGCATGAGAACACAGTGATTTTTTGATATTTTTTTCCTCAGGAAGAGGAGAAGAAAAACAGATTAAAATTTAGAAAGCTGTGGTCTAAGATTTGGGTCAGCTCTCTGGTTTAATAGATTTGTCTCCTAATCTGGGTTCCCTGAAAGCAGAACTTCAATATTTTATGTTAGAGTCAGGTTTAGTTTGCGACTGTAGAATGTGGAAGAAGAAAAAAAAAAAAAAAAAAGGACAAGTGCCTAGAGAAAAAAATAGGTAGGAAAGAAGAAAAGGCTAATAATAAGTGTTCTCAGATTGACTACCAGGAAGAGAAGTTAGAGTCAATCTCTATTAAAACTTCAGAGCATAGCTATGGTGTAGGAGGAGCTCCTCCTACACTATGGAATGGGTTTCAAACTGTCCATTCAAATACAAAGGAACTAAGCATCTATCCTTGGTACCTGACACCTGTGTGTGCCAAGTACCCCATGTTTCTGGCTTATATGAGTGGGAGTGACAGGTTGATTCCTATGAGGTACTATAGAATATATCTGAGCACAAGCTTCCCTTACTGTATCTGTACATACCTGGACGTAGCCAGTAAGAAAGTGGCTAAGCCAATGGGTAAAATATGGAGGATATAAGTCAGATATATGGCACAAAAGTCACTTGGCCATTTACTTTCTTTAGGACACAGTTTCTTTATGAACTAACTCCAACTTACCTTAATCTTGCAACTTCTGTACCAGTAAAGAAGCATCATATAGATGATGCCAAGATCTGCCAAAGCCTTAGATCATGGTTGCAGGGGCCTCTCAGTGGCTACTAAGTACATACAGGAAACACATTTCTAGATGGCCCTATCTATGCTGAGATCTCTAGAGCTCTCTTTTCAAAGAAAAATCTTCCTAATTAGTTTTGAAACATTGCCTTTAGGTCTGTGGTAGCTAGAGTCTTGACAATGTCTGAAGTGCCCTGAAGACATCTTTCTACTGCTTCAGGGCAGGGCACTTGTCTATTCTTTGATATATCTAACTTCTTCAGTGATCTATAGTCCCAACTTCTCATTCTCTTTTTTAGAAAAGCTCTAAAGTTTTGAACCTTTCTGTTCTATTCTTTGCTCACAATTCACACTGTAAACTTGACTAAAAGCATACAACAGCAGCAATGCCAGATGTCTGTCCCCATCTGACACCTTATGAGCAATTTTCACTGCCTACACTTCTATCTGCATTCTTGCCTTTTGAGCTCTCTCCTGGCTTACCAGAGAGGTCTCCTGTCAGTATTTTAAAGTTTTGTTAATTCACTTCTCCAACTTTTTCATGTTTCTCTTGAAAATCAATTCCAAATGATTCTGAATCACATCTCTAAGCAAAGCTACGACAATATCACACACGGCCCCCAATTTTTGTGTTATTATCTCACTGTTGTGACAAAATGACTTTGATTAAAGGGGGAAAGACTTATTTTAATTTAGCTATTTTATCATAGCAGTGAGAAACTCAAATAGTATATAGTTAAATAGAAATCTTATCTACATACACACATGGACACATACAGAAAACAGCTCACCAAATGAAGACTTTTATGTAGGCCTATGTTTAAGTCTTTAAAATGATAACTGATGAAGGTGGTA
Organism: Rhabdomys pumilio; assembly: GCA_030674055.1. Lineage (NCBI taxonomy): Eukaryota > Metazoa > Chordata > Mammalia > Rodentia > Muridae > Rhabdomys > Rhabdomys pumilio. The sequence goes on along the minus strand of JANHMN010000006.1, from coordinate 15,176,639 downwards.
TCACTCTTTCTAAAGCTGAAGATCTATCTGGATAAAATTTTACAAAAGATCAAGAAATACAAATCAGATGGTTTGAAGTAAAAAAGTAACCTTTTATTTCTAGATGCACAAGAACTATTCAGCCATTGTAACCCAATAACTGTTAATAGGATGAACCCATTTCTATTTTCCTAGAAACTTCAGGGTGGTTAAAATAAGTCAAATTAAGATTCTGTCTTAAGAGAGCTTATGAACTTCTTAGAACTCTAAGAAATATATGTTAAGCAGTAGAAATCATTTAGAAACATAAAATAAATACAAAGAAAATATTCCTAGAGTTGAAAAGCTGAACAGGACACTCCTGTCTCAGAGACTCGAAATAGGTTTCTTAGTGTTGGAAGCAACCTGAGTTGTTTCTCCCAGGTAAGGAGATCTGTGAGATTCGAATTCAGTACCAACCAAGAGCCATACCAATGATGACGAAATGTAGAAACTGGGATGATAAGTCACTTTGTCTAGAGCCATAGAGTTTTAGAGTAAGCAGATCTCTTTATATGTATGGTTTAAGTAGGTTCAAAGACTTTTTGGTTAACCTGATTTACATTTATGAAATGTGTCCCATGTGGCAGACCGGAAATCTAACTTGGAGTAAGTCTCCCATTTCTTCTGATTCTGTATAATTTTTTTTAAACCCCGAGGAAAGGTAAGTAGATAAACGAGTCTTTACAATAAAATGGAATGCAGGGTTGATGGCAAAGGGCAGGTCTTGTGAAAGCTCACAGTGAAGCTACTTGACCAAATTATAGAGCCTGGGAATGACTCCGCCAAGAAATGTCACACCAATGAAGACAAAGTTAATGTGGCTGGGATATAAGGGCCAGCCCTGGCTGAGAGATTTGAACAATGCAGAATGAGTTTATCTTTAATTGAAATCTGAAGAAAGGAATGGCATGACCCAACTTTTTATTAGGAAGTGTTATCTTGCTGCTGCACACAATGGCGGCAAAGGGGGAATGAAACGTAGCGGTGCTGTGGCTGAGTCTCAGATTCAGGCTGAGAGGTTTCATGTGGGAAGGGCTTGGTTGCTCATTGGCAGGCTTTGAGAAAGTAACTGAAACTTAGTAGATACATAATTTGGTAGCATTCATGGTCGGTATTGAAAACTAGGACCGCAGGGCTAGTTGGTAGGAGTAGGTCACTGGGAGGATGCCTTGAAAAGGTATGTGTGCCCTCTCCCTGTACCTCTATTCCTATCTCTTCCTCCCTCTCCCTCCTGCTTACTTCTCTCTTGCTATATGCTTTCTGCTATGATATGCTCTTTCATCACAGGACACTTCAAAGTAGCAGAGGGTAGAGGTAGATAGAGTTAGGGTTTGGGAGACAATACTATAGTTAAAAATACAAATTAAGAAATGAGATTGCATACGACCATTCAGAAAATCCATTAAACCAGGTGGGATTATAAGACGACATGAATTATTAAGAAAAAGCAGTAGTGAACTCCATGGGGAGATGGGTAAGAGAAGGAAAGAGAAAGTAAATATGACAGACAAGGAAAGAGACAGGAGATGAGTACCGGAACGTCACAGGAGCAGAGGTACAGAAATGGGAGCAGTTTATCATGGTTGATGTGATAGAGGGTTGAAATTTAGCCTTACCCCAAATAAATAACACTTACTATATCACTTTGGTGCAGACAATAGACAAAAACAACAGACTCAATAAGACTTTGGTATTTCTCGCACAGTCAACATCATATATAGGGATTGGTTATTAAGCCCAATGTGGTACATTTATTCTCAATGCAGGCACCTTCCATCAGATCAAATCATTTGAAAATGATCATTTGTGTTGAAGACATTGCAGTTCTGCCTTCTTCTCTCTATATAAGATGACAACTTACTGGGATCAGTGGCACATGCTTGCAATCTCAGCCCTGGGTAGACTGAGGTCAGAGGATTTCCTCAAGTTCAAGGAAGGACCAGCCTAGACTACTTTCTATGATCTTATCTGTAAATAAGTAAGTAAATAAAATGACTTACTTTAACAGCAACCTAAATTAGAAAGACATTATGTATTTTAAAAGCATAATGCCTGTAATTTTTCTTAAAAAAAAAAAAAAATAAAGGTGCTGTGATAACCCAAAATGAAACCAAGGAAAAGACATTCAAACTAGGTAACAGAGGTAGACACAACATTTTAAGTGGTTATTCATTGCAAGCAGGTGAGAGAAAATGGTGCTTTAACGGTAGAAAGCTCATCCTTGAGTATTTGTCTAATGAGGACAAACTTGCTGTGTAGTAATGTCCTTCTGCCTCCCAGTTTGCCATCTCCTTTTGCAGCAAGGATATTTCTCTCATTGCTCTGTTAACCGGGAAGCCACACAATCCATCTGTGTTACCTTCGTGCTGTGATTATCAATAGCAATGTCTGTCACAGTCAACCGTGTCCCCAACAGGATGTTAAGTCACAGGCTCCCTCAACTGCCAGGTGTCCCCAACTCTCAGTAGATAAATAAGAGTTAACTATATATGAGACCACTGGATGCCAGGTGGATAAGATTTTAAATCCAGATTCCATATTTTCTACTCTAATTTTGGGCAGAGTTCACTCTTGGGCAAGTTGTAACCTGTCTGTGCCTTGATTTCTTTAAATGTTAAGGGAAGAGAATTATAGAACTTACCAAGTTGGGTTAATGTGGTGAAATGCTCTCCATAAAGACTTGAGTGCACGGCTCATACTGCACAGAAGCCGTCCAGATGTTGTGGTGCTACCACCATTGATGATGACGCCATGCCCCGTGTCTCAGAGCCCTTCCACAGATGGGCTAATAACTATACATTTAGTGCCACTCTCGTGTTCTAAACAGTCTGTGTCCATTCCTTAGACAGAATGCCACTGCAGATGATTCTTTCCCTGGTGCGAAGTCCTGGTAGGAATGGATGCCCACATAGACTTTCTTCAATGCTGGTTTATCGCAACTTTGACCTTTTAGTTTTGGAACATTGTTCTGGGACCTGAAATATGAATCTTCATTCTAAACCTTCTCTCTTGTGTCTCTTCAATGGGTACACATCCAGAAAAGTGAACCCAGTCACTGTATCGATGTGTGCAGTGCTTCTGAACTCAGAAAATATGAAAAAAAAAAACCCTTTATTTCTTTTTTTGTAAATTCTACTATCAGCTTGAGCCACACCCTGAGCCTCAAAAATTGTACTGCACATGTCATATGCCAACAGCGTCATCGCCCTGGCCCTTCTAAGCACTTCCCCACAGATGGCCAAGCTCATTACCAAATTCTTTTTGGTTGATGAAAATGTTAGATCATTGGCGTATATTATAGAGTGGCTGTTGCTCAAGTCTGCCTGCTATCTTCACAGCATCATGAGTTCAAGGCTTCCTAAGCTGTATGTACTTATGGTTTTAATTTCTATTGTAGCTTACCTGAATGGCATTATATGTGGATGTTCATGAGTGTATACAGAGACGGTGACTTGGGAACTAGAAATACCCCCTTATTAACGCTGTTCAAAGGTTGAGAGTCCTGTGAGTCTTTTAACAGGCAAAGATTCCATGACCTTCTCATGGAAATACATTCTGTCTCCACACTCCTTGAGCAAAGGATACTTTGGGTTAGGGGAAAATCTTGGCAAAGAGCAACACTCTCTACAAATTCTGGCTCTAGATGCATCTGTTCAAGGCATCAGCAAGGCTCACAAACTTGGACTGATGCAACTCAACTTCTGACTGAGACTTGACACCTCCAACAAAAGAGCCCAGTTTCCCCCACAACATTCTTGGATCTTTCAGGGGTGTGGTTTAGAACCTACTCTTTTGCCAACAAAGACCGAAGCATGGATTTTAACTTTGTTGCTTACTGACTGGATAACTTTTTACGTTAAGTTATGTGCACATGAACCTCATCTAGTATACCTTAAAACAAAACAAAACAAACAAACAAACAAACAACCCAGGATATCCTTGTGTAGCTGAGACTAGTCCCAAACTGTCCAGATCTTCACACCTTCTCTTCTAGAACTACAGATATGTCCCTTCCTTGACTTTATAACTAAAGCAAAATATCATAGTATCTGCCTCCAAAAGACCGCAATTCACAGCACAGTGTGATGTTGAGAACAACCATGTTCATTAACTATTTCACTGCCCCATCTATTAACATATCAGATATCTGTAGCATCCTGATACTTACAACAAGGAGGTCATAGCCTAGGCTGCAACCTCACATCACAGAATGTTGCTTTCACTCAAGGCATCCAGCACAGAGCTGGGGGAGAACACAGGCCAGGCTGGCTTCAGGCAGCTGTGACTTCTACTCTCACTAGTGGTCCTGCTGTAAAGATATCAAGTAGAGAAAGAGCTGGTGACAAGTTACTGGGACGGAAATAAAGAGACAAAAATGTATTTATGGACACAGAGTTTCAAGACTTCTCATCATATCTAAGAGATTTTACTGGAACCACTGCCATCTGTTTGCTGGATGTCAGTGACAGAAATACGTTCCTGAATTTGGACTCTTCCCCCTCCCCCCAGCTGTGTAGTGCAGCCAGATGTTCTCATGTTTCAGACCTGTCCATATCCATCAAGTTCTTTGTAGGACTGATCATTCATGCTTGTGTGGTTTTGTTTTGATGTTGTTGTTTTCCATTCATGAGACAGTGGGCTTGTTTTTCAACTTCTCTTTCCTGACTCCCCCCCCCCCACCTCCCCATGTTGCTTCAGTTTAAATTAAAAGCCAGTGCTGTCACTAATTAGCCAACGGTGGCACATTTGTAAACCTGGATGAGCCTAGTTGCCAGGTGAGAAAAATCTCTCTGCACTCTGCCAAAATTGTTCTTACCAGGCGCCATTGGTATCTTGGCAATGATGGCTGGGTTTTGTCAGAACGTAATGGGGCCATGTAACAGGCGTTTTGGAGATACTAGCTGTCTTGTGTAGTTCCCAGACTCAAATGTGCTGTGAACTAGTTGATGCTAGCATGAGATTAAACACTCAGATATGTTACCTTGTGAATCACAGGCACAAATGTCTGCACATGGGTTCCTGTCTCCTAAAAGGGAATGATGCTAACTGTTAACCACGGGAAGAGGAAATACTAGGAAGCACTGGTATATGCTAACAGGGATTCTCCAGTTTTGTTTCTAACAAACTTGCCAAGTCCAGAGTAGAATTGCCTTATCAGAGGTGAGAGGCCCATGTGCATTCATGCCCGAAACTAGCATTTCCTTGTCTCACCAATTGCCTTCTTTGCATTTAGAACTTAATTGGCAATAGCAGTCATTTGAATCTAGAGATTCCTGACTAAAGATGGCTTTATTGTCCCTGAGCACATTAAAGTTGATGTCTTCTGAATTGTAGAGAAAAACAAAACCAAAAAAAAAAATGTACCTCTTTCTTCCGATCCTTGATCTGAAAGGACCACACACACACACACACACACACACACACACACACACACACACACAAAAGAGAATATCTGCTGCCAAACACACTCAAGGAAGGTGCCGAGAACAGAAACCACTTCTTCATTATTTTGTGATGCTCATTTTAACTATCTATGGTGAAAGTGAGTTTTATTGCCCCCAGTCAAAACCTTTACTTCATCAACTTGTGTGCATTTGAGGGACACCGAATGGGCCTGGTAAGTTGTCACTTTCCTCAAACGTTAAGGCAGAAGAAATATAGAATTTAGCAAATTGAGTTAATGTGATGAAACGGTGTCCACAAAGTGTTGAATGCACTGCCCAGAGTGCAGAGAAACAGCCCAGGTATTGTCCTGTTAGCATTGCTACTATTCGTGTTTAACTACAGAAGAGACTGGGAATCTGACAAGGAGCGGGGGAAGGGAGGAATGGAAATGTTGTAAAGATAGTGTACTCTAATATGAAACTCTGAATTTTATTTTTGTAAAAAAAAAAATAGTTTATTTTAGAAAGTGTAGCACACAAAACCACCCTTGCGTGTTTACTCTGGAGCAATACTGCCCAGTAGAAATTTCTGTGGTGATAAAAATATTTCCCATGTCAACTTGACATGGGCTGAGTCATTAGGGAAAATGCCTTTCATACAATGTAGCTGTGGGCAGGTCTGTAGGGTATTTTCTTTTTAAATAATGATTGGTGAGAAGGGCCCAGTCTCTTGTGTATGGTGCCATTTCTGAGCTGGTAACCCTGGGTTCTATAAGAAAGCAGGCTGAGCAAGCCAGTAAGCAGCACCCCTCCATGGCCTCTGCATCAGCTCCTGCCTCTAGGTTCCTGCCCTCCTTGAGTTCCTACCTTTCTGTTTTTGTTAATGAATTGTTATATGGACCTGTGAATGAAATAAGCCCTTTCCTCCCCCAGTTGCTTTTGGTCATAGTGTTCTCTCACAGGAGTAGTAACACTGCCTAACTAAGACACTTGCTGTTTCCGGTGGTAGCATTCACATGTGGTGTCTCTCAGGCACTGAGGTGAGCCGAGAACTTAACTGAGAGCATCCTTTAGGTAGGTATCATGTGAGAAGTCGCAGGAGGCCTTAGCCTGGACACCACAGAAGCTCTGCAGCACAGAAAGCATGGTATTTTACTATTATTTTTCAAACCTTGTGGAAGACAGCTATTCAGGCACCTGTTTCTGGATTCTAATCACTTATCTTGGAGTGTAGAAGAAAAACCCAACCATACCATGTCTGTTCTTAGAAACGGAGATATGCACTCATGAGTTAAAATTTAACAGAATCAATATGTTTACTGACTCATTAGACATTCTTAAATGAAATTAGCTTTTCTTAAAAAAAAAAAAAAAACATGTTGGTGCCACTGACTAGTTTATGCTAAAAAAAATTTTTACCCATGGTACTCTTTCTTTTTTAAAAATAAAATCACTTTATTCTAATTAACTTGCACATAAAGTCATCACCAACAAGTTTAAGGAATCCACTTAACTCTTGCCCACTCTCCAACTCTGCACAGCTCAGTGAACCTCTATGAAGTCAACTATGCTTAGGGTTTTACAATTTCATTAACAATTAACATTTTTATACACTTACCCACCACAAAAAGAAAACAACAGTGACTAGGTTGAAACAAACAAACAAAATTAAGAACCTGCATAGTTTCTTTCACAGTCCATGTGTCCCGTTACTTTAATTCCTCTCCTCTTTATCACCTACTATGGCCCCCTTTTGGTCTTCTTTCTACATTTAGACAGCATTCATGTATAAATATGTACACATGTATCCATCATAAACTGAGATGAGTTTACACAGGGGAACATTCTGTTTTCTTCTGTGGCTTTGAGCCACCTTGCTTAGCAGTATAATTTCCAAGTCCATCTGTTTCCTGTGGATTTAATGATTTTTTTCTCTTATAGCTGAGTAAGATTCCAGTTGGTTTTTGAGCCACATTTTCATTATCTACCTATCTGTTGATTGACATCCAGGTTGGTCCCATTCCCATGCTGTTACAAGCAGAGCAACAAGTGAGATGTATGTGCAGACCGTTCTGTGACTAGGATATGAGGTACTTTTACATGATAGGGTTAATATCAATGTACAGAGTAAAAAATAACCTCTAAACATAACTTGGTGGAGTTTAAGACTCCTTGTAAAGGCATCAAGAGCCTTGATATTCTACAGCATACACTTGTAGAATACCCTAGAATTTTCCTCTTTCCCCTATTCTATAGCTCTGTCTGTCTGTCTGTCTGTCTGTCTGTCTGTCTATCTATCCATCCATCCACCTATCAATCATCTATCTATCTATCTATCTATCTATCTATCTATCTATCTGTCTATCTATCTATCATCTATCTATCATCCATCTATCCATCCATCTATCAGATATCAATCATCTATCTATCTATCTATCTATCTATCTATCTATCTATCTACCTACCTATCTATCTACCTATCATCTATCTATACTCTATCTCTCATATGTACACTTTCCCAATGAACATTTTCTATTATTTTTGAGATTATAATATAATTACATCATTTCTTCCTTTCCATTTCTTTCTCTGAACCTTACTATCTACTCCTCATATCATCAATTGTTATTACATGCATATATGTATAAGAAGTTTAGTTTATGATACATATATGCATATATACAAAAACATGACACATACACACACATATATATGTGTCTCTGTGTGTGTATATTTGTGTGTGTGTCTGTGTGTGTGTCTGTGCGTGCTAAGGAAGTTTTGCCCATACTGCTCTTTTTTTTTTTTCAATAAAATCACTTTATTCTAATCAACTCATAAATAAAATTATCACCGTCTAGTTTAAGGAAGACATAGATACATAAAACACAAATACAACCTGCTCAGTCTATGTAGTCTATGTACTTATGTGCATGTTTTCCAAGGTTGACCATTTGGTATTGGATAACCAATTGGTCTGCTCTTCTCAGAAAGAAAAATGTTCCTCCCACTCTTAGAATTCTTTAGCTGTCTGACATTCTTTGTATAGGGGTGAGGTCTCAAGGTCTTTCTCCATCTACTTTGGCGTGTCTTTTGCTGTTCTTGTTTGGCTCATGTTTGGCAGTCATGTTAGAGAGACTTCTGACATTACTATGATATTGTCTTGTAGCAAACTTCCTGTTCCTCTGGCTCTTACAATCCTTCCACCCTCTCCTCCATAATGCTCTCTGAGTTTAAATGGGAGAGTTGTTTTGAAGGTGTAGCTACTGAGACTGGGCTCCACAACTCTGCCTTTTGACTGGTCTATCTCTTACAAAGAGAAGATTTCTTGATGTGGGTGAAAACTACACTTCTCTGTGGGTAGAAGAACACATATTTAGAGTGTAGTTAGGGAGTATGATTGTACAGTAAAATGGTGGTTGTACATTCTCCTTTAAGATCAATGATGTGACTAGACTTTGGTAGTTGTCCGAGTTTCCAGTACCAGGAATGATTTCTTAAAGAGTGTGTTTTCAGTCCAATTAGAGAGCTGTTTGTTACCACCAAGGTATGTGTGCCACTATTGCACTTTTAGGACTATTGAGTCATGTTAGTAATTATTGTGGTTCATAGGCATTATAGCTAGATAGGACTGTTGGTTGCTTTGTTTCTTTGGAAGCTTGCACTGTGCCTTCTACAAGGTAGTCCTTGGGGAGGAGGCATTCATGTTAGATCAAGGACCTCTGAGCCCTGGGTCTGAATGCATGGTGTCTTCATCAATAGGGGCTTACCTTCCACCTCTAGCAAGGCAATAGCATTAGCCTGTGATGTGTTCAGTCTCTTGGACACCCTGACCAATAACTCAGAAGAAGGCTTCTCATACCTGGTGTTGGGGTAAGATCATGAGGTAGTCTATGGCTATTGGAGGGAACATTGTCAGCCCAAACATTTCATTCAAACTACAGAGATAGGTTGTGGCATAGGCAGGGCCTGTGGGTAGAGTAGGAAGCAACACTGGATATGGGACTCAGGCTACATTTGAAGGTTTGGGGTGGGTGTGTAGATTAGGAGTGCATGAGGAATGCAGCAGGCTAAACCCTGAAGAAGGCTGTGTAAGATCTGGCTGAGTCAACATGTCGAATGTAGCACAGAAGCACACCTTTAATTTAGCAGAACAATGCACCTCTATTCCTGGAAACCTTGGACACACCACTAATAAGCTCCCTGCTTCTGTCCCAAGATTATATATCTCCCGGTAAACAGAAGTCCCCTCTAAAAGCTGTCATTTGCAAGAACTGCTGCACTTTTGTTTATGCTGTCTCATATTAAAACAAAACAAAAAAAAAAACAGATGGGTCAGTTCTAATGTCAGCCTCAAGTTCAGGATCTTCAGCCTGTTTTCTGGAACAGCGACATGGATGCTCATCTGTAAGCAACCCTTTGTCTCTTTTCTGATGTTTCTACTGTGAGTCTCTGAGCTCCCTGTGCAGATGGTCTGTGTCTATTATATGTTACCTGGATGCGTGGAAACACGGCCTGTCGACTCTGCAGTCGAGCTTCTCCCATACTGGTCCGATTCTCTTCTTGTTTTATTTTTCTTAATGATCCTTCCTCACACATAGTCACCTAGGGTGCTCACTTGAGGCAAGTGCCGTCTTTGAACATTTTGTTTTTTCTAATTAATTTAAAGATCAGGAGACAAAGTATGTAGCAGAACGTTTAGATTTTTTTTTTCCCTATAGTACCATGAATCAGCCTCAGGGACTTGCCCATGCTGAGCAAGTGATGTGTCACTGAGGTTTATCCTGAGCCTATAACTAGTGAAAAAAGAAAAAAACAGATACACACACAGAGAGAAAGAGAGAGAGAGAGAGAGAGAGAGAGAGAGAGAGAGAGAGAGACAGAGACAGAGACAGAGACAGAGACAGAGAAACAGAGACAGAGACAGACAGAAACAGACAGAGAGAGAGAGGAGAGAGAGAGAGAGGAAGGAAAGACACTCACATGACATGATGCTCTGTGGGCAGATAACTACTAGGCAAATATTTGATGCTTTGGAGAGACTTAAAAACAACACAAGTAAGCCTGTGTGCTTTCTGGTTCTGGGTGAACTAAGTTTTGCCTGTTGTCACTGGATATGGTAAAAATCAATTATATATTTTAATATTTTAGGACTATCTCAAAGCTTTAAAAAGATTCTCAGACTACCCAAGATGTCTCCGTGGGTAAAGATGCTTACCATAAAGCCTGAAGATCTGAGTTCAATCCCCAAGACCCACACAGTAGAAGGAGAGCTGACTCTTAGAAGTGTCCTCAGTCCTCCACATGGGAGCAGAGGAATGAGTGAGTGTCCCACATACATGCACACATGCACGCAAGTAAATAAATGGAATTTTTCTTTTAAGGATTCTTGATGCCTCAGAGCTATTTATCGAAAAGTCAAGAGGACTTAACAGTCCTCCAACCCCTGACTTTCTCACGCTAAAACTTAGCAGAGCAAACAACGCAGACCCCATGCTGATGAGGACCCATCACCTCATATTATACAGGCACTCAGTGCAGTGCCTCTTAATCATGGGGTTTATTTCTGGACTTTTGTTAATGACTGCTCAAATTCCTCAAGGTTCATGGCAAAACAGTCTCCAGGGGATTTTTTTAACACATTCTGAATTTAGGACACAGAAGAAACTGGAAACTGTGGCTTTCAGCTGAGCTCAGAGCTGGCAATGTGAACTACATCAAGACTCCCTTCATCCCCTTATGCAACAGCACTACATAAACATATTTTCCTAGCAGCCAGTAAGTAAATAGTTCTACACAATCAAACAAAGCACGATGAGGTACAGACATGCAAATCTCATTGTCTAAAGGGAGCATGGCACATCGGTTCACGAACACATCACTTTCTGAGTTCTTTATTTCAGTAAGAGGCACGACATCCATGTCCATTCCTGGAAGCTAACGTTCTTGTGTGAAGATGTGGCTACCACAGAGCACCACTGCCTGGGGGTTGGGGAGATCTCGTCTTCTGATTGATTTTTGTTCTAGTTTCATTTCTCTTGCTGTGATAAAACACCCCAAGCAAAAAGCAACACGTGGGAGAAAGGGGTTTGTTTCAGCTTACAATTCTAGTTTAAAGTCCATCACTGCGGAGAAGTCAAGGCAGAAACTTCAGGGAGCTAGTCACATCATCCATGGTCAAGAGCAAGGAGAAATAAATGCAATGCACACATGCTCTCTTGTTTGCTTGTGCTCAGCTTTAGTTCCCCACGCTTAGATAGTTAAGAACCTACTGTCTGGGGAATGGTGCCTCCTACAGTGGGCTTGATCTCCCCACAACTCTTAGAACAATTAATTCAATGCTCTACAAGCATGCCCACAGGCCAATCCAATGCAGTCAAACCCTCACTGAGATTCTTTTTCCAGGTGATTCTAAGTTGTAGTAAGTTGACAGTTGAAACTAATCATAACACCTTTCCAATATTAGTTGATTAGTTCCAAGGAAGCATGGACCACAGCAGAAATATATTAGCTTTTCTATGCATTACTATATGTAGATATAGTGTCCATATATACCAGAGATGGTGTATTGAACCTTTATTAGTCAATATTTTGACAGGGAGAAAAGTTTCAGTCCTGAGTCTTCATACCACCTTTACATTGTAACTGCTTGACGCTGACAGGAAGACATGTGGGTACTCGTCTTAGACCACACAGTGATTCCTTCTGGGACGAGTAAACATGCCGTGTTCATTCTACCAGGATGTAAAGAGAACATAAAAAATGCATGCAAGGGCACGCACACATGTGTTCAAGGGATGGCTAGGCAGGAAGCAGAAACAGGAAGCCTAGCTGGAGCTAGACGGTCAGCTAGCCTATGTGGTGGTGAAGACCAGGCCAATAAGAAGTCCTGTCTCAAACAAAAGGTGGGAGGCATCTGAGGAACAACATCTGAAGTTATATTCTGAACCCCACACACAAACACACACAAACATGGGTGCACTCTACACCCTCAAGGTCACTTGTTGATATAAGAGTTTCCAGGAACTTGTTGATGTAACAATTTACATTTGTGGTGGGGAGGGGTGGTAAGATGGAGTCTCGGTGACATAAGAGATTTCATTTCTTCTTTTAAAGAAATCCCCCCCACGGTGTCTGTGTATCTGGGTAGACCAAGTGTAACTATAAACAAGGCAAAAGAAGAAAAGAGAACAGGACACATAAGTTCCCAGTGTAGATGGTGCCTGTGCGTGGGGTTGTCCCTGCATTTACGGGACAGAGAAACATGTGAAATGAAGAACTTTGAATCTGACACTGATTGCAGCTCTCTCACCTGTCTCTGAGATGCCAAGACTCTTCTCCATGCCCCATCCCGTCTCTTGGTGATGGGGGGAGGAGACTCTGCTTTACCTGATGCAGCTGGCTTATATGTCTGTGATGCGGAAAAGCTGCTTGTAAGACAGTAAAGTTGAATAACACCGATCCAAGCTCAGAAGAAGCAGTTCGGACCCCAGATACTTTTAGCTTTCCTTTCTAGCTGCATCTTTGGGCGAGAGATTCCATTTCCATAGGTTTCAGTGACCTTGAGGGCTGAAACCTTTAAAGGAAAATTGAAAGAGAAACAAAAAGAAAAAAAAAAGAAGAAAGAAAAAAAGAAAGCCTAGTGTAAGCCCTGAAACTAAATAAGCCCGAGATAAAAATCACAGTGGAAGAATGTGTCACTGAAATAAAGTGACTCGTTTTTATCACGGAGATGTTTGCAGCAAAGTCCACTCGAACTCTTATCTTCGTCGATCCTACAGGTTACAGATAATGCATGGCCATATTAAAATTCCCTTCTCGGTCTGAACCTCCATATCTCTGTTAGACAAACTAGGTCCTTGACAACTTGATTGTGTTTTGAGCTTTAAAGGACAACAAGGAACTCGTGAGGTTGGAATTTCTCGATTATCTTGGGCGAAGTTGTGTGCATGGCTCAGCTATTTCAGAGGGCAGGAACAACAGCAGCAGCCCATGGGTTTTTTTAGAATGAATAGCAGAGGCAATTACAGATGTGGACTGATTCTAAGGAAGGATTTAGTGACTGGGCACACGCTTGCAGTCTCAGCACTTAAGTGGTGATACCAGAAAGGTTGCAAGTTGGAGGCCAGCCTGGCTTTATATAGCAAGGTTATAGCAACTGGGAATGACATAGCAATGGTCTATGTCTAAAAATAAATAAATAAATAAATAAATAAATAAATAAATAAATAAATAAATAAATTTTTAGTCCAGTGGTAACATGAAGGGGGCTCTGGCCAACTCAAGCATGGTAAGCATGGCTCTGGCAGGCTGGCCTTGCCCTTCTCCCCCATTCCCTCTGCCTCACCAACTGGCATTAGATTACATCCCTAAAGCTAGCCACCAAGGTCTGTTCCCTTATTTGGCCACTTCCTCCTCCTGGTGCTGACTGTTAAGGTCCAGCTACCAGAGTATTGTAGTCCAGCAATCAAAAGCCTCCTTTGATTCACCCAACTAATATGCCCAGGTAAAATTAAAGATCTCACATCTTAACATGGAGTTTCCCCTTGGACTTTTACAAATTGCCATTTGCCTATGGGCCATGACAGGCTCTTCTCTATCCAGAGGCAGTCTTTTGTCCCACTTTGGGACAAACACCCCTCCTCCCTCTCCCTTGTTTCCTTCTCCTTGTCCCTCATCCTGTATCTCCTGCCTTTGTCTCTTATTCCCTGCCCTGTGTCCCACTGGGCCCCCCCCCCCAAAAAATCTCCCTTTTGCTGAGAACATGGCATTGGAGGTCCTGAGCCAATACAGAACTTTTATGTAATGCATACGTAGAAACATGCAAAATAAAAATTTAAAGTGCTCAGTCTGATGCCTTTTCACAAAGCCAACACATCCCTCTCCCCATCAATTATTTTAAGGACCAGAACATTAAGCAGTACCCAAAGCCTCCATGGGGTACCCAAGTACAAACCTCCAGAAAGCAATCTGTCTCCTGCCTTCTGTCAGTAGAGTTCACTTTATCCAGTATTTGGAGTCGATATAAATGGAATATTCAGTCTGTATCTTTTTCCTTTAGTTTCTGACTTCTTTCCTTCAGTAGTAGTTTGAATAAATTCATTCATCACATAATGCATGGCAGCGGCAGAGGCCTGTTAAATCTCACTGCTGTGTAGTTATGGTGTCTCTGTCTGGGATAGATAGTTGGCTCATGCACATAGTGGTCTATATAAGATCACTATTATCTCGTTTCACAGACCTGTGGGTTTGTGTGTGGACATCTACTGTGGAGGTTGTGAGATGAAATTACATTGCATTGTATTTTAGGTACATTAGTAGATACGGTCAAATGGTTTTTCAAACAAGTTTGCCAATGTTCACACCATCAAAGATGGATGCTGCTATCTGGACGCCCTGCTTTACCGTCTCCTTGTCTAGTCTGTCTTTATCATGTTAGCCAGTCTAGTTGGAGTGGAGACATTTCACATCTCAGTGTTAATTAGAATCCCCTTGACACTTAATGAAGGCGGACACTTTTCACATGTTTGTGCTGTTTTGTGCAGGGCTTGTTAAAATCCTTAGTTGCTCTTCTACTGGCAGGGCTTTGAATTAGAGGCATACTGGAGTTTCCAACATGACTCCTTTGTTATCTCTGCATTGACAATCTCTTTTCCCACTCTGGAGTGCACCTTGCCTCTCTTTTATTTCTATGCCTTAATGAACTTAAGTTTGGTTTTCTCAGTTAGCCAAACTTTTCCTCTTCATTAGTGAATTTTAAAAATTATTATCTCGTCTAATATGTGCGCAAAATAATCTGTATCTTGTCGGTATCACATGCGGCCCTCACTTTATTCCTAGGCACCTTTGTAATACCCCTGTTGACTATAGATTTCTAGCTCAATTTCTAGGCCCCCTCTTCTACAGTATTGGTTTATCTATCAAATTGCTAAATCAACGCTACAGATCTAAACCGTGAAGCTGGAGAATAAGTCTTGAGAGCTGATATCGTTAGTCCTCCAGCTCTGATCTTCTCACCACCAGATAGTTTATCACTTGCACATATATTATTTATTTAATAATATAAAGCCTATATTAAATATCTATTTATAGAATATTTGTAGTTTTCACTGCACGATTGTTTTCCACCTTTCCCTAGGTGGGTGAAAATTTGGGGGCTACTATGTTATTTAAATAAATATGATATTTTCTACATATCTCTTCCCTGTCTCAACAATGGCCATAACAAAGTCTACTGGAAGGTTGAGAGACATTGTTCTGATAATACCAATCAACTTGGAAAGATTTAGAAAATCCTGAAGAAGCTGCATCTCTACCGATTTGCGTTGATCATTTGTCACTGTCCTGGCTGGTTTTGTGTGTCAACTTGATAAAAGCTTTGAAAGGAGGGAGTCTCATTTGAGAAAATGCCTCCATGAGATCCAGCTGTAAGGCATATTCTCAATTAGTATCAATGGGGGAGGGCCCAGCCCACTGTGGGTGGTGGCATCCCTGGGCTGGTAGTTCTGGATTCTGTAAGAAAGCAGGCTGAGCAAGCCATGGAGAGCAAGCCAGTAAGCAGCACCCCTCTCTGGCCTTGGCATCAGCTCCTTCCTTCAGGTTCCTACCCTGTTTGAGTTCCTGTCCTAACATCCTTCAATAGTGAATAGTGACATGGAAATGTAAGCTAAATAAACACTTTCCAACTTGCTTTTTGGTCATGGTGTCCTGTCGCAGCAATAGAAACCCTAAGACAGTTACATAATAATCAGTGTCTTTACATATGCTACAGTACACAGCTTTGCTGTGCTTGGTTAGAGGCCATTTAGAAACCTTTTGTGTCTTGATGCTAGATGCTCTTACTGCACATGTATCTAATCATCCACTTATCATAGTGGGTCAACTATAGAGATAAAGATGAAATAACCTTAATATTTAGATGTGGGGTAGCCCTCACTGGTAAGTACGATGCCCTCAACATTTTGAATTAATGATCTACTATGACCAAAGTGGAACATAACTAATTAAGAGTATCCTTTAGAATTTTCTCCCAATTCTTGGAATAATTAACCAAATATCAAGTCTTCAACCTGTGAGTATAAAATATATTTTTTTTACATAATTTCTTTTCATTTGTCCAAAGAGTTTGCAATTTTCATTCTACAAAGGGTCTGAACATTTTCTCTGGGTGTGGGATAACTTGGAGGAGAGGAGCTTACTGTAATTGGAATTGTATTTCTAAATATAAATGTCATAATCATTTCATTCAGTTCGTTCTGCCCTGAATCTTATCGCCGAAAGACTGGTCTATTAAAAATAGCTATGTGCAGAAGTCAGAAAGCAAGGACAACGTGAGTTTTCGACAACCAAGTATCATATTAACAACTACCTTTGTGCAGATGAAAAAAGACTGCCGTTTGCATTGATATTGATTACATTAACCTTACAGCGATTAGAAAAGTGGCCGTACCTGTGTGCGAGAGATGTCAGATTCACAGATGGCTTGTGAGCTGTGAGCAGCTGTAAGCTCCTGTCCATTGTACATCTCTCTGGTTAAGGCAGAAGAACAAGGAAAAACTGGTATCCTGGTCGACAGTGATTGGGATAGGATGGTGGCAGAGAGTGGAGAGAGAGTTAGAGGCATAAATAATAAAAAGATGTACATCTCAGGGTTATCTTGGAGCTTGGCTGGTGAGCCCTACCTCTAAACAAAGCCCTACCATCACCCATTATCTGCTCACTGGGTGATGCATGTGAAAAATCTGTATAACACAACCCAACAGCTTAACAAGGGGATATACTCCAGGAGATTTGACTCATGCTGTGGAATTCCTTCACAGATGCCATTCTGAGATGCTGACCTAACTCTTATCTCAGAATCTCTCTTGCAATCCCAGATGTAAATGTACCAACCTTTGATATCACTAAGTGCATCCAATTTCCACCTCCCTTTTACACTTGCTACTTCCTACTGTTTTGCCAAGACTGTTTGTCTTCTCTCCCCTCTTACTCCCACCCCTGCCCCCAGTGAGTTGGGTAACACAGAGTGGCCTCCCCTTTATGGTGATCCTTCCACCTCAGGCTTCACAGTGCAGGTTCCACAGGCATGAACTTTTACACTCAGTGTTTTTCTATTCCCCTTGGTGGTGTTTTCCTCTGAACCCAACATTGTGCCTTCGTCTGTATAACAGAAAGAATGGTGCAAAATAATGAAGCAGAATATGGCCCCGTTCTGAGAATAATTTCCCCCAAACAACAAATTTAATCAAAGCAACTTCTAAAGTATCAAAAGTATCCAAATAGAGTCAAAATGGAAAAGGTACACACACAGCTGCCAACTCTGCATTCGATCCCAAAGCACTGAAAACAGAAAGGGTAACAGCTTATTTATACCAGCCCTGAAATGCATTTTTCTTCCTTATTGCTTTAATCTCTTAAGGGTTTTATTTTTTTTTCCTGAAATCAAATTAACAAATATCTGCTGCCCAGCAGCTATGGAAAGCACAGAACGAGTATCAACAGAACAAAAGAAGAAATTACAAAGATGCATGTAAAGATACATTGTTTTTTCTATTTCCTAAAGAAGGCCCAGGGGCCAGTGAGATGGCTCAACAGACAAAGGCAGTCACTATGCAAACCTGATGGCCAAAGTTCTGCCCCCATCTCTTCTCCATAAAAAGGAGGGAATGACCTTTAGAAAGTTGTCCTATGATCTCCACATGTGTATGATGGCATGTGAATTCATGTGCATTCATACACACACACACACACACACACACACACACACACACACACACACACAC